>OX346258.1:20960226-22163126 GCA_947049275.1 Epinotia bilunana | reverse complement strand
TGGTCGGTCTGCAGCACCGAGGGCGGCGCGAGGTCGTCGAGCGACAGCTGCGTGTTGAGCACGGAGGGCGGCGCGTAGTCCGGCGCCGGCTCCGTCTGTAGAGCAGGTGAGGAGGAGGAGGAGGAGGAGGAGGAGGAGAGTCACCTGGTCGGTCTGCAGCACCGAGGGCGGCGCGAGGTCGTCGAGCGACAGCTGCGTGTTGAGCACGGAGGGCGGCGCGTAGTCCGGCGCCGGCTCCGTCTGTAGAGCAGGTGAGGAGGAGGAGGAGGAGGAGGAGGAGGAGAGTCACCTGGTCGGTCTGCAGCACCGAGGGCGGCGCGAGGTCGTCGAGCGACAGCTGCGTGTTGAGCACGGAGGGCGGCGCGTAGTCCGGCGCCGGCTCCGTCTGTAGAGCAGGTGAGGAGGAGGAGGAGGAGGAGGAGGAGGAGGAGAGTCACCTGGTCGGTCTGCAGCACCGAGGGCGGCGCGAGGTCGTCGAGCGACAGCTGCGTGTTGAGCACGGAGGGCGGCGCGTAGTCCGGCGCCGGCTCCGTCTGTAGAGCAGGTGAGGAGGAGGAGGAGGAGGAGGAGGAGGAGGAGGAGGAGGAGAGTCACCTGGTCGGTCTGCAGCACCGAGGGCGGCGCGAGGTCGTCGAGCGACAGCTGCGTGTTGAGCACGGAGGGCGGCGCGTAGTCCGGCGCCGGCTCCGTCTGTAGAGCAGGTGAGGAGGAGGAGGAGGAGGAGGAGGAGGAGGAGGAGGAGAGTCACCTGGTCGGTCTGCAGCACCGAGGGCGGCGCGAGGTCGTCGAGCGACAGCTGCGTGTTGAGCACGGAGGGCGGCGCGTAGTCCGGCGCCGGCTCCGTCTGTAGAGCAGGTGAGGAGGAGGAGGAGGAGGAGGAGGAGGAGAGTCACCTGGTCGGTCTGCAGCACCGAGGGCGGCGCGAGGTCGTCGAGCGACAGCTGCGTGTTGAGCACGGAGGGCGGCGCGTAGTCCGGCGCCGGCTCCGTCTGTAGAGCAGGTGAGGAGGAGGAGGAGGAGGAGGAGGAGGAGAGTCACCTGGTCGGTCTGCAGCACCGAGGG
The DNA here is from genome assembly GCA_947049275.1 of Epinotia bilunana. Lineage (NCBI taxonomy): Eukaryota > Metazoa > Arthropoda > Insecta > Lepidoptera > Tortricidae > Epinotia > Epinotia bilunana. The sequence continues at coordinate 22,162,064 of OX346258.1, read as the reverse complement.
CGGCGCGAGGTCGTCGAGCGACAGCTGCGTGTTGAGCACGGAGGGCGGCGCGTAGTCCGGCGCCGGCTCCGTCTGTAGAGCAGGTGAGGAGGAGGAGGAGGAGGAGGAGGAGGAGGAGGAGAGTCACCTGGTCGGTCTGCAGCACCGAGGGCGGCGCGAGGTCGTCGAGCGACAGCTGCGTGTTGAGCACGGAGGGCGGCGCGTAGTCCGGCGCCGGCTCCGTCTGTAGAGCAGGTGAGGAGGAGGAGGAGGAGGAGGAGAGGAGAGTCACCTGGTCGGTCTGCAGCACCGAGGGCGGCGCGAGGTCGTCGAGCGACAGCTGCGTGTTGAGCACGGAGGGCGGCGCGTAGTCCGGCGCCGGCTCCGTCTGTAGAGCAGGTGAGGAGGAGGAGGAGGAGGAGGAGGAGGAGAGTCACCTGGTCGGTCTGCAGCACCGAGGGCGGCGCGAGGTCGTCGAGCGACAGCTGCGTGTTGAGCACGGAGGGCGGCGCGTAGTCCGGCGCCGGCTCCGTCTGTAGAGCAGGTGAGGAGGAGGAGGAGGAGGAGGAGAGTCACCTGGTCGGTCTGCAGCACCGAGGGCGGCGCGAGGTCGTCGAGCGACAGCTGCGTGTTGAGCACGGAGGGCGGCGCGTAGTCCGGCGCCGGCTCCGTCTGTAGAGCAGGTGAGGAGGAGGAGGAGGAGAGTCACCTGGTCGGTCTGCAGCACCGAGGGCGGCGCGAGGTCGTCGAGCGACAGCTGCGTGTTGAGCACGGAGGGCGGCGCGTAGTCCGGCGCCGGCTCCGTCTGTAGAGCAGGTGAGGAGGAGGAGGAGGAGGAGGAGAGTCACCTGGTCGGTCTGCAGCACCGAGGGCGGCGCGAGGTCGTCGAGCGACAGCTGCGTGTTGAGCACGGAGGGCGGCGCGTAGTCCGGCGCCGGCTCCGTCTGTAGAGCAGGTGAGGAGGAGGAGGAGGAGGAGGAGGAGAGTCACCTGGTCGGTCTGCAGCACCGAGGGCGGCGCGAGGTCGTCGAGCGACAGCTGCGTGTTGAGCACGGAGGGCGGCGCGTAGTCCGGCGCCGGCTCCGTCTGTAGAGCAGGTGAGGAGGAGGAGGAGGAGGAGGAGGAGGAGAGTCACCTGGTCGGTCTGCAGCACCGAGGGCGGCGCGAGGTCGTCGAGCGACAGCTGCGTGTTGAGCACGGAGGGCGGCGCGTAGTCCGGCGCCGGCTCCGTCTGTAGAGCAGGTGAGGAGGAGGAGGAGGAGGAGAGTCACCTGGTCGGTCTGCAGCACCGAGGGCGGCGCGAGGTCGTCGAGCGACAGCTGCGTGTTGAGCACGGAGGGCGGCGCGTAGTCCGGCGCCGGCTCCGTCTGTAGAGCAGGTGAGGAGGAGGAGGAGGAGGAGGAGGAGGAGAGTCACCTGGTCGGTCTGCAGCACCGAGGGCGGCGCGAGGTCGTCGAGCGACAGCTGCGTGTTGAGCACGGAGGGCGGCGCGTAGTCCGGCGCCGGCTCCGTCTGTAGAGCAGGTGAGGAGGAGGAGGAGGAGGAGAGTCACCTGGTCGGTCTGCAGCACCGAGGGCGGCGCGAGGTCGTCGAGCGACAGCTGCGTGTTGAGCACGGAGGGCGGCGCGTAGTCCGGCGCCGGCTCCGTCTGTAGAGCAGGTGAGGAGGAGGAGGAGGAGGAGGAGGAGGAGAGTCACCTGGTCGGTCTGCAGCACCGAGGGCGGCGCGAGGTCGTCGAGCGACAGCTGCGTGTTGAGCACGGAGGGCGGCGCGTAGTCCGGCGCCGGCTCCGTCTGTAGAGCAGGTGAGGAGGAGGAGGAGGAGGAGAGTCACCTGGTCGGTCTGCAGCACCGAGGGCGGCGCGAGGTCGTCGAGCGACAGCTGCGTGTTGAGCACGGAGGGCGGCGCGTAGTCCGGCGCCGGCTCCGTCTGTAGAGCAGGTGAGGAGGAGGAGGAGGAGGAGGAGGAGGAGAGTCACCTGGTCGGTCTGCAGCACCGAGGGCGGCGCGAGGTCGTCGAGCGACAGCTGCGTGTTGAGCACGGAGGGCGGCGCGTAGTCCGGCGCCGGCTCCGTCTGTAGAGCAGGTGAGGAGGAGGAGGAGGAGGAGAGTCACCTGGTCGGTCTGCAGCACCGAGGGCGGCGCGAGGTCGTCGAGCGACAGCTGCGTGTTGAGCACGGAGGGCGGCGCGTAGTCCGGCGCCGGCTCCGTCTGTAGAGCAGGTGAGGAGGAGGAGGAGGAGGAGGAGAGTCACCTGGTCGGTCTGCAGCACCGAGGGCGGCGCGAGGTCGTCGAGCGACAGCTGCGTGTTGAGCACGGAGGGCGGCGCGTAGTCCGGCGCCGGCTCCGTCTGTAGAGCAGGTGAGGAGGAGGAGGAGGAGGAGGAGAGTCACCTGGTCGGTCTGCAGCACCGAGGGCGGCGCGAGGTCGTCGAGCGACAGCTGCGTGTTGAGCACGGAGGGCGGCGCGTAGTCCGGCGCCGGCTCCGTCTGTAGAGCAGGTGAGGAGGAGGAGGAGGAGGAGGAGGAGGAGAGTCACCTGGTCGGTCTGCAGCACCGAGGGCGGCGCGAGGTCGTCGAGCGACAGCTGCGTGTTGAGCACGGAGGGCGGCGCGTAGTCCGGCGCCGGCTCCGTCTGTAGAGCAGGTGAGGAGGAGGAGGAGGAGGAGAGTCACCTGGTCGGTCTGCAGCACCGAGGGCGGCGCGAGGTCGTCGAGCGACAGCTGCGTGTTGAGCACGGAGGGCGGCGCGTAGCCCGGCGCCGGCTCCGTCTGTAGAGCAGGTGAGGAGGAGGAGGAGGAGGAGGAGAGTCACCTGGTCGGTCTGCAGCACCGAGGGCGGCGCGAGGTCGTCGAGCGACAGCTGCGTGTTGAGCACGGAGGGCGGCGCGTAGTCCGGCGCCGGCTCCGTCTGCGGCATCCACAACACACACGTTCAACGACAGGCACACAGGCCTGGCCACACATTCACGAGACAATAGGGTAGTTTCTAGTGAAGTTGTTGAAAAAATTCACGTTTCAAACTTTATATTTCGAGTTTTAGATAAGCGGTGATGCAGTTGGCACAAACACAAACCCCCTAATAGGCCTCGTATTTGAACAGTCAAATTGCTGACATCGCAAGCTTATGACTAGTTGTGATTTTTAATATGGTTTGATTTTAAAAACCGCATAATTTAGCACCTATTTTGACTACAACACCAAAAAGAGTGCGAAAATTTCGTGGTTTTTCGAGTGCTGCAAAATAAGCACAGGTCTTTCGCAGCTGCAAACTTGGATATACGGTACAGGTAGTGTGGTCCTAACAACATATTTAAAAATCACAACTAGTTAGCTTGCGATTTTAATGTTCGATATGACTAGCATATAAGCGCTGAAAGGGCAAGCTTATCGAATTGCTATCGGCGCGCCGCGCCCGCACCCGCGACGGACAAGCACTCATCCACCGCAACGCGATATACGACGGATCGCTTCGCTCGCGATATGTTTTGTACGCGTTCGCGCATTCCACAATGCCACCGTTGTTGTAAGGATCGATTATACATTATTCGCTAATACATTATTCTTATTATACAGTCCGCTATTATTTCTCTCAAATTAGCTAGACCAAGAAGGTCCAAATCATCTTGTGGCCGGACTCGCGACTACAAGAAACACGATAGAGTGCAAGGTCATCATGTGCACACTCGCTCTCGGTCGGTCTCGGGGTGTCGCGACGAGTGCGTACAGAAGTAGTATAAGTGTGTATAAGAAGAGACCGAGGCGTACCGAGGCGAGACAAGGCGAGAGCATCATGTGCACACTCGCTCTCGGTCGGTCTCGGGGTGTCGCGACGAGTGTGTACAGAAGTAGTATAAGTGTGTATAAGAAGAGACCGAGGCGTACCGAGGCGAGACAAGGCGAGAACATCATGTGCACACTCGCTCTCGGTCGGTCTCGGGGTGTCGCGACGAGTGTGTACAGAAGTAGTATAAGTGTGTATAGGAAGAGAGAGAGGTACTCACGAGGTCAGCGGGCGGGTGGTCGGCGCGCGCGGGCTCGTCGCGGCACGTGTCCCGCCGGGCCGCCTCCTCGGACACGTACGCCGTCTTGTGCTCGCACACCAGCAGGTGCGTCAACATGTCGGTGCCTGCAATACGAATAAACGACCTCTGTAGCCTAGTTGGTATAGTGACCCTGCCTACGAAGCCGGAGGTCCCGGGTTCGAATCTTGGTAAGGGCATTTATTTGTGTGATGAGCATGAATATTTTTTCCTAAGTTATTGATGTTTTCTATGTATTTAAGTATTAATTTATCCATATAAGTATGTATATCGTCGTCTAGTACCCATAGTAGAAGCTGTGCTTAGTTTGGGACTAGATCGATTTGTGTAAGGACAATCTTACACCGAAATACGTGCCAAAAAATATTTTGGGCCATTTCACAAAGTGAAACTTTTTTTTTATTTAACTCAAAATAATACTTAAAACTTATAGCAGAGATTTTAGTTCGCCAAACTGTATTCACAGCCCGCGCAGTACCCGCTGTGCTGCAGCATGGCGCGGTAGCACGACGACTGGTACGAGCACTGGTGCATGTCCTGTATGATGTGGTACTGTACTGTACTGTACTGTACTGACCCACTCTGGTGCGGTAGTCGCACACGCAGTGCAGCGTGCAGGGCGCCTGGCGCGGCGCGTCCTCGAGCGAGTGCGCGCCCGCGCAGTACCCGCTGTGCTGCAGCATGGCGCGGTAGCACGACGACTGGTACGAGCACTGGTGCATGTCCTGTATGATGTGGTACTGTACTGTACTGTACTGTACTGACCCACTCTGGTGCGGTAGTCGCACACGCAGTGCAGCGTGCAGGGCGCCTGGCGCGGCGCGTCCTCGAGCGAGTGCGCGCCCGCGCAGTACCCGCTGTGCTGCAGCATGGCGCGGTAGCACGACGACTGGTACGAGCACTGGTGCATGTCCTGTATGATGTGGTACTGTACTGTACTGTACTGTACTGACCCACTCTGGTGCGGTAGTCGCACACGCAGTGCAGCGTGCAGGGCGCCTGGCGCGGCGCGTCCTCGAGCGAGTGCGCGCCCGCGCAGTACCCGCTGTGCTGCAGCATGGCGCGGTAGCACGACGACTGGTACGAGCACTGGTGCATGTCCTGTATGATGTGGTACTGTACTGTACTGTACTGTACTGACCCACTCTGGTGCGGTAGTCGCACACGCAGTGCAGCGTGCAGGGCGCCTGGCGCGGCGCGTCCTCGAGCGAGTGCGCGCCCGCGCAGTACCCGCTGTGCTGCAGCATGGCGCGGTAGCACGACGACTGGTACGAGCACTGGTGCATGTCCTGTATGATGTGGTACTGTACTGTACTGTACTGTACTGACCCACTCTGGTGCGGTAGTCGCACACGCAGTGCAGCGTGCAGGGCGCCTGGCGCGGCGCGTCCTCGAGCGAGTGCGCGCCCGCGCAGTACCCGCTGTGCTGCAGCATGGCGCGGTAGCACGACGACTGGTACGAGCACTGGTGCATGTCCTGTATGATGTGGTACTGTACTGTACTGTACTGTACTGACCCACTCTGGTGCGGTAGTCGCACACGCAGTGCAGCGTGCAGGGCGCCTGGCGCGGCGCGTCCTCGAGCGAGTGCGCGCCCGCGCAGTACCCGCTGTGCTGCAGCATGGCGCGGTAGCACGACGACTGGTACGAGCACTGGTGCATGTCCTGTATGATGTGGTACTGTACTGTACTGTACTGTACTGACCCACTCTGGTGCGGTAGTCGCACACGCAGTGCAGCGTGCAGGGCGCCTGGCGCGGCGCGTCCTCGAGCGAGTGCGCGCCCGCGCAGTACCCGCTGTGCTGCAGCATGGCGCGGTAGCACGACGACTGGTACGAGCACTGGTGCATGTCCTGTATGATGTGGTACTGTACTGTACTGTACTGTACTGACCCACTCTGGTGCGGTAGTCGCACACGCAGTGCAGCGTGCAGGGCGCCTGGCGCGGCGCGTCCTCGAGCGAGTGCGCGCCCGCGCAGTACCCGCTGTGCTGCAGCATGGCGCGGTAGCACGACGACTGGTACGAGCACTTGGTGCAGGTCGATGAGCCGCTGTAGAAAAAAAAATGGTTAGTAATACTATGAAGACTAGGCCATGACTTGGCGGGACGGCGGCAGCAGCAGCGGTGCGAGGGGACAAGAGATAGGAGCACGACCTCTCGCTCCCTCTGCCGCCGCCGCTAGAACTCGATGCCGCAATGCACGATTAAGTGGATAAAAAAAACTTTATGTTTACGAGGGCTGTTTGATAAGTCCTTTTTAAAAACTATTTATAAAACCTTTGTTCTGGTAAGTGGCATTAACACTGGCAGGCACAATCTTTCAAATGAAGACTGTCAAAAATTCAGCAAAAAAGAACAAGTTTATGTCAGTTTAAAAATTGTTTGGCTGTGATCACACAAATTTTCGAACAAAAACGCGAACGAAAGCGAATTTCAAAACTATGTTTGGATAAGATGAAGCGTAATCCTCGGATTTTTTTGAGTCGATTCGTCACTGTTGAATTGTTGGAAAAACGACCAAAATTGTCCCCCAAGAAAGTCCTCTTTCATCAAGACAATGCCCCAGTGCACACGTCAGCTATTGCAATGGCCAAAATCCACGAGTTGGGCTTCGAGCTGGTTCCGCATGCTCCGTATTCGCCGGACCTAGCACCGTGCGATTATTACCTATTCCCAAATCTGAAAATATGGCTTGGAGGGCAAACATTTTTGACAAATGAGGACTGCATCGCAGGTGTAAACGGCTATTTTGAAGACCTCAACAAAACGTATTTTTTGGAGGGGATCAAAAAATTTGAAACTCGCTGGAACAAGTGTTTGGCCCTCAAAGGAGACTATGTTGAGAAATAAATGTAAATTGTTTAAAATATACATATATTTTTTTTAATTTTTAAAATGACTTATCAAACAGCCCTCGTAAATGTGACAATACTTATATTAGGAGTAAGAAAGGATAATCACAAACTAGCAATATTAAGTATGAAGTTGGCAAGAAGGAGATGGCATTTTGACATTACTAACGTTATTTAAATTGCATAGCCCAAGAGAAATAATTGTTGGCATATGTACTCACAGGAAATGCTTGTCGCTGTCTAGAGCGGTGTCGCACTCGCGGCAGACCATGCCGGCGGGCAGCACTAGCGTGAGGTCCTCGTAGGTGGCGGACATGGCGTGGCTGGACGAGTCCTTCACCGGCGGGCGCGCCTTGGTCTGGAGCAAATAGATCGATTGACACATGTGGATTTATTTGTGGTGTGACCGTGTGAGGCGTCAGGTGGCATCGCATCATATCATCATTATATTAGGGGCCTAGAACTTGCGCCGCGCATCGCCGTCTTAACGTGTTCTTGTGTTATGTATACGGTTTGTATATTGATATGTATGTTTGTCTGGTAGATATTTGCAAAAATGGGCCTTGCCTGACTCATCAAATAAATAAATAAATTACGGTTAATTATTAGTTTACGATACGAAGCTGCTCCTTAAGCGTCTGCTAGATCAGGGGTCGCCAAGCTACGGCTCGCGGGCCAAGTCCGGCCCGCGCGCCCTTCTAATCCAGCCCGCGGAAAAAACGGAGAGTACGGCCCGCGAAAGCGATGGGGTATGGCTGGTCATGACCAACCATGAAACCAAAAAAGTCTTGGCCCGCACGAATTTCTATTAAGTGTGGCCCTTCAGTCAAATAGTTTGAAGACCCCTGTGCTCTGTGGTCTATGGTCGCCATTTAGCCCCTCCGACAGAGCGACCTTGGTTCGGGCGGACCGTGTAGACAGCTATTTCCAGCAACATTTCGTTTGACCTGCGAATGTCCTTGGTCATCGCGCGTGCGCTAGCGACCGCGAGGAGTGTAGCGTGGTCGGCACCGTCTAGCCAGAATACTCATGACGAGCCACCGACGAAGGTCGTCCCAAGTAACACAGAAAGCATTTTATCACACGAATAGTAAACTTATGTAGAACTTAAGGTCCGTATAAACTCTTATATAAGTTCACCGAACATCTTGACGCTTTATATTGGCATTTCAAAACCATTATGATGCTTTACACTGTATAACGGTAAGATAATGGCATATCAAAATGCTTTTATAAAGCCTTTAGTTTTACTGCAGCAAACCACAACGCAATTGTACAGCTTTCAGCTGTTTTTAGTGCCATTGGATCTATAATAGCATTTTTAAGTAGTAAATAAATGCTTAATGCTATTTAATAGCATAAACGTGAACCATTATAATGCCATGTAAATCCGTTAAACAGCTTTCAGCTGTTTTTTAGGCCTTAGGGCCTACTATAGCATTTTTAAGTAGTAAGATAATGCCTAATGCTGCTGAACAGCAGAAACGTGAATCAATGTAATGCTTGCATTATTAAAGGTCACCCGAGTTCTGTTTTACAGCTAACAGCTCTTTAATCTAATAAACGTGAGTGCGTGTAATGCGTAAAGCTGTATATAAACATTTATTTTACAGTATTCGTAAAAACGATGTGTCCGCCATGATTGGGAAAAAGCACACGCGCTTTTAGTACTAATAGTAACGAAATAAATAATTGCAATTTTTATGGTGGACGTATAGATTATATATTATTCATTTAACTGTGTGTGCTGTTGTCAATAACTGTGTGTGAAAATTCTGAAATGGGTTTTATTGTTTTGCTCAAGGATCCCCAAAATTGCAATCAAGTAATGGCACTATTTTAGTCCACATCAAGTCTAGTGGCATACCGGTGAACCCATATATAACTACTTTATAGACAACGGCACCACAGTGGTTCACCAAAAGTCTTCTCTCTGGCCTCTGGCTTAATAATCGTTCACATGTGAGTATTTCTACTGCTTGCGGCATTAATTGGACTTTTTAAAGGCTCACCGGGCTGCTATAGCCCGACACCATTTTGTTTAATATTATAACCAAAAAATATTACCATGAGGACCTATTTATAAAAGTAATATACCTGAATAATAATGATATAACCTAATTTAATACTGCCCAACGAAAACTATTATGTCAATAATGCAAAATTCGTTGTATACTAGCAACAAAAAAAATGTTTTGGTTATTTCACAAATATCTTTATATAACACTTTATATAAAAACCACAAAATATCGAAGGCGCGTGAAAATATTGAATGAAACATATATAGACATTTACAGTAAACTACATTGCGCAGTAATATTTGAAGGCATAAAATAACTAAAGAGTTAAACACTTTACCATCTATCATAAATTTTGCAAACACTCGTCACTGCTGTCAGTTTTGAACACTCACGCATCCATATATTATATATTATTGCGAGACAATTAACATTTGTACTAGCGATGTATTCGATCGATGAAATTTTTATACTGATGTAGGCCTACATGTGAACATTTATAATTCTTTTAGTACATTCTAATTCTAGTCTAATGCTTTTGTAATGCAATTAACATGTTCATTATCAATAATATTGCCGGCTTAATGCTTCTGTAATGTCATTGGCAACTTCATTGACCATAATAATGCTGCTTTAATGCGATTGACACTTTCTTTGACCACAATAATGCTTGTATAATGCGCCTGTCATGCAATTAAACAACTATTGTGAACCTTTTTAGGATCTAAAGCAGTAAAATTTGTGCCCAAATAAGCACTACAATAGCCGTATAAACGTTTATAATGCTAGTTTAGAACTAACTCAAAATGCCAAAACGATACACAAATGCTGTAACTCGGCTGTTATACTGCTTTGATGTGTTACTTGGGGTGCCGCTGGAGGCTTGTTGGCGACCGTCTAGCGGACGCCTTAAGAGGGAAGTATACCCTTGGAGTACTACGTATAGTTTAAATTATTTACACTGAGCTCATGAATGGCCTTTTACTTTTCCTTTGTAAAAAAATGTACCCTACCACGTAAAATGTTCATTGAATAATGATATCTATCTTCTTATACAATATATTCAGAATTAGCTACGAGATAAAATACCACACACAGCGCCTTGTACCTGGCTCGCTGGGAGCGGGTTGTTTTGTCTTTTAGTCCATTTTGAATCTATTGAATAAGACGATAGAGTTCATTATACTGTTGCGTCCACGGGGTGGGTAACGTGATAGAAAATACACTAATTGATCACTAATTAAAAGGAATGCAAACTTTATTACAAAATGACTAATTAACAAGGCTTACTTAATAAATCAATTCACTATGACACACTTTTCACTCGCTTCGCTTTGAGATTCGCACTGTTCGCAGTTTAATTCCAAACTCTCCTCCGCTGCGTTGGCGCGTGGCTTATATATCCGGAGCCCTTCGCACTAGAACATTCCGGAGAAATCTTGAATAATCGGTTCTAGGTCCGATTCTAGGAACGGCGACCCCTCGGTTCATGAATGTTCCAGAGCGTCTAGGTTGTTCGATGCTCGTTCGACCCGACGACTGGAACATTCCCGAATATGCTGTCCCTTTCTAGTTGTCTCTTTCACACACTTCTCGAACCTTCTCAATTTAGATGTCTCTCTCTAATAGTGCTGTCTCTTTCTAGTTGTCTCTTTCACACACTTCTCGAACCTTCTCAATCTAGATGTCTCTCTCTAATAGTGCTGTCTCTTTCATTCCTTCGAGAAATTTCGCCATATAATGAAGTGTACTTCAAAGGCCCATAAGGGGTCCTGAAAACGTCTGAAAACGGGTTTTCAGGTTATTGCGCCATCTGATAGAGGCTGTCCTGAAACGGACTGAAAACATGTTTCAGGCGCCTGAAAACAACGGCAACTAGGGTGAATTTTCAATCTTCTAGTATGTGGAAGAGCCACCTCTGAAACGGCCTGAAATCACTTTTCAGTCTGCTGAAAACGCTTCTAAAGCATGGAAAATCAAGTTTGAAGTTTATACCACCGGCGCAACAATACAATGAACATTTTACGTGGCGCTAGCCTTTTTCTTGCAAAAAATGGCACGCGTCCGACCACACAGTTGTACTGTTAGACTTGAATGCTATTTTCTGAAGATAAGAAGATCAGTCTAGTTCAGAAAATGTATACTATACTCTTCCGTACAAAAAGAGAAAACATTTTTCAACTTCAAAATATTTTCCAATCTAAATGATTTTTTAATACGTTAATGACACAATTACGTTTTCCTTTTTTTCAAAATATGTTTAATCAATCAAAATTTATAGGCGTGGTGCTTTTAATTTATTTATTTTTTCAACCGAAACCTATAAACCTACAATATGAATATATTATGCTGAAGCGATCGCCATAAAATTCAGTGATTTGTTAAGATTTGGTTAATGGGAACCGTTTTCTCCCGAGGTGGAAATTTCCTCAAAAAGTACCTATTGTCAGTCGCGAGCTTGCTGGCTGCTGCAAAGCTACTCTTCCCTCTTAATCCAAATTAAATGCTTTTTGTTTATTAATTATTTATTGAACCTGCGTCAACAGCCCCCGCTCCTTTTCATAGCGTAGGTACAGTCGAGTTACATTGTGCTGCAATAATATGTAACAACGCAGCTTCGCCTGCATATTACAGAGAACCCAGACACAGCCGCGTAATAAAATATAGCCTGAATTCATCTTAATAATTTTTAATACATAGACATAGATATTCGTAATTGAAATAGGCTCACCTTGGGCTTGGTAATGAGATGTTCTTCAGAGCAGAGAGGTATAGCGTTGGCCACCGTCGTGTGGTCGCGGACTTGGTGCTCCTTCAACTGGCCTAGAAAGAAAAAATTAAAAGCAAAAAATAAAAATAAAAAAAAAGCTTTCATTTAAACGCTCTAAAAAGAAGAAAATAAAATTTCCCTTCTAAATATTAACTATGAACTTACAACCTCATTATACACAACTTATATGGTCATAAAAGCTTGTGATTTGTGTTTGAAGGGCCCACGTTGAAATTCTAAATACTAGCGTTCTACAGTCTTAAGACATGGTGCTGCATCACTAAACACAGAAGTGATCTCCTCAAAGCACTGAAGTCGAGTTTTAATCCCCTTTATTCGACCAATCAAAAACCATTCTTTTGTTTTTGAATTCTAAATACAAAAAGATGAAAACGCCATGTTTTTTTTAATAATCGCGGGAGGTTTGCAAACGACATAACTTAAAAGGCAGCCCTCGTAACATCTTCTCTTTTTGCGTCAGGGGTTAGTGAAACAAAAACCCTTAAGATATTTTTTTATGGCCGAACGCACTGATTTTTATACATATAGGTATCACAAATCGATATTGAACACATACGCTCGAAAAACATAACCCTCTTTTCCTTCGGCAGTCGGGTGAAAAGAAAGTCAATTAGCAGTTTTTGTAGTGAAAGAAAACTTGTAGTTTATTCGTCTTCGAGATAAAGATTCTCGACCTTACTACTGAAACTGACGGGGTGTGACCTAAGATTTTTTTTCAATGCCATTCGAACCAGTTTTTGGAGAGAAACAAATGTCTGTATTGGAGCAACTACAATTACAGAACACATATGACGTCACAATCTGCTATTTGTACTAGTTGTATGGGAAATCAAGTAAATTGCTGTTTCGGTCGCGAAATACAGCGGTTAGGTCCATAGTTATCTTACAATTTTGATTCTATAAAAGCATAAGGATTCTATTGGTAGCTTTAAATTTACTTTTGGACACTAAAATAAAAATGCATATTTTCTCTTAACTTTCCAGGTCCTTTCTCTTCTTTTCTCTACTTCTTTTAATGATTTTTAATTATATATTTTTAATTAGTACAATAATTTGATGGTTTACTATCCATCAGTGGCGGCGCGTGAGAATTTTCACTACACAACCCGGAACAGAAGAAGGGAGTTTGATGATACAGCAGGAAATTTTAGACAAGCCGGTGGGAATCAGCTTGTATGGGCGCTCCGCCACCGGTATCCATTTAGCAACACTACGTTATCAACTTTAACATGAGTCTACACCAGGGGTCGCCAAACTACGGCCCGCGGAAAGAAAGCGCAGAGTCCGGCCCGCGATAGCGATGGTGTATGACCAGCCATGAAACCAAAGTCTTGGCCCGCACGAATTTATACAACGTGTTTTTTTAACCGTCTTAGAGCCGAAGCCCGCTTAAAGTATCCAAAACATACTAAACATTCGTGAAAAAAAAAATGGGGTCCTGTCTCTTGACCAAAAAACTTTTAGCCAAATGTATCATTTGACAAATGTTTCATTTGACCTAATGCATTTTACGTCAAAACAGTGGTATTTTCGGGCATTCTTTGAATATCACCAAATAGAAGTCATTAGGTTAGGTTAGGTTTGTTTTATAATAATCCTATAAAGCTTTCTATTTAAGAAAAAAATGCATTAGGTCAAATGAAACTTTTGTCAAATGAAACATTTGGCCAAAAGTTGTTTGGTCTAACATTAGTGAACCAAAAAAAATGTATCAGTTAAGCTTTTAGTAACAAAAGGTAATTAAGTTTGTGGAATCTTGTATGGCGCGCGGTGCGAAGTTCATTCACCCGGTTAGAGTTCGTACTTATCTACAAAAGATGGCAGCTAGCGGTCACTGCTGCCACTCGGCTGGATGTTTAAAATTAATATTAATACAAAAAAAACAATATTAATACCTAAAAAAAACCAACAATATTAATACATAAAAAAAACCTTTTTTTAAGTTCTTTGTAATGTATACATTAACTGGGCTTCGGCTCGAATACGGTTAAATAAACACCCTGCAGTGTGGCCCTTGAGTCAAAAAGTGTGACCATCCCTGGTCTACACCCCTATTAACACTTTCAGTGACAGGAACTCGCTAAGTGAGCGCCTGCACCGCTTTCCTCTCCAAGCGGGTTCTCGCATGTTGTCGGCTCCGAAATCATTGGCCGTGATTGTGTTAAGACTGTGTTTCTCACTCACCGAGATGCACAAACTTGAGCACGCAGCGGTTGCAGCGGAATTCCAGCTCCTTGTCCTGATGCTGCTTCAGATGGTCGAGGAACAGCAGGGTGTTGGCGGTGAGCTCGTGCCCGTCCGCGTATACTTGTATCACCTAAATATTTACAAACATTTTGGTCATAATGGTTCACGGGAATCCAAAGGGCCCAGCCGTATCTATCATCGTCGTTAGTTAGTCTAAGCAAATATTGAAGAGACGACAGACCATCGGCACGGCGCTGCGACGAGGCGCGGTAGTCGCACGCGTCGCAGCCGTAAGGTAGCTCGAGCGGTAGTGAGTACACTACCTTGAGACAGACGGGGCACTGCACGGAGTGGTGTCTGCTGTGCTTGCTGCGGTAGTGGTCGGCGAGGCGGCGCTGCGACGAGGCGCGGTAGTCGCACGCGTCGCAGCCGTAAGGTAGCTCGAGCGGTAGTGAGTACACTACCTTGAGACAGACGGGGCACTGCACGGAGTGGTGTCTGCTGTGCTTGCTGCGGTAGTGGTCGGCGAGGCGGCGCTGCGACGAGGCGCGGTAGTCACACGCGTCGCAACCGTAAGGTAGCTCGAGCGGTAGTGAGTACACTACCTTGAGACAGACGGGGCACTGCACGGAGTGGTGTCTGCTGTGCTTGCTGCGGTAGTGGTCGGCGAGGCGGCGCTGCGACGAGGCGCGGTAGTCGCACGTGTCGCAGCCGTAAGGTAGCTCGAGCGGTAGTGAGTACACTACCTTGAGACAGACGGGCCACTGCACAGAGTGGTGTCTGCTGTGCTTGCTGCGGTAGTGGTCGGCGAGGCGGCGCTGCGACGAGGCGCGGTAGTCACACGCGTCGCAACCGTAAGGTAGCTCGAGCGGTAGTGAGTACACTACCTTGAGACAGACGGGGCACTGCACGGAGTGGTGTCTGCTGTGCTTGCTGCGGTAGTGGTCGGCGAGGCGGCGCTGCGACGAGGCGCGGTAGTCGCACGTGTCGCAGCCGTAAGGTAGCTCGAGCGGTAGTGAGTACACTACCTTGAGACAGACGGGCCACTGCACAGAGTGGTGTCTGCTGTGCTTGCTGCGGTAGTGGTCGGCGAGGCGGCGCTGCGACGAGGCGCGGTAGTCACACGCGTCGCAACCGTAAGGTAGCTCGAGCGGTAGTGAGTACACTACCTTGAGACAGACGGGGCACTGCACGGAGTGGTGTCTGCTGTGCTTGCTGCGGTAGTGGTCGGCGAGGCGGCGCTGCGACGAGGCGCGGTAGTCGCACGTGTCGCAGCCGTAAGGTAGCTCGAGCGGTAGTGAGTACACTACCTTGAGACAGACGGGGCACTGCACGGAGTGGTGTCTGCTGTGCTTGCTGCGGTAGTGGTCGGCGAGGCGGCGCTGCGACGAGGCGCGGTAGTCACACGCGTCGCAACCGTAAGGTAGCTCGAGCGGTAGTGAGTACACTACCTTGAGACAGACGGGGCACTGCACGGAGTGGTGTCTGCTGTGCTTGCTGCGGTAGTGGTCGGCGAGGCGGCGCTGCGACGAGGCGCGGTAGTCGCACGCGTCGCAGCCGTAAGGTAGCTCGAGCGGTAGTGAGTACACTACCTTGAGACAGACGGGCCACTGCACAGAGTGGTGTCTGCTGTGCTTGCTGCGGTAGTGGTCGGCGAGGCGGCGCTGCGACGAGGCGCGGTAGTCGCACGCGTCGCAGCCGTAAGGTAGCTCGAGCGGTAGTGAGTACACTACCTTGAGACAGACGGGGCACTGCACGGAGTGGTGTCTGCTGTGCTTGCTGCGGTAGTGGTCGGCGAGGCGGCGCTGCGACGAGGCGCGGTAGTCGCACGCGTCGCAGCCGTAAGGTAGCTCGAGCGGTAGTGAGTACACTACCTTGAGACAGACGGGGCACTGCACGGAGTGGTGTCTGCTGTGCTTGCTGCGGTAGTGGTCGGCGAGGCGGCGCTGCGACGAGGCGCGGTAGTCGCACGCGTCGCAGCCGTAAGGTAGCTCGAGCGGTAGTGAGTACACTACCTTGAGACAGACGGGGCACTGCACGGAGTGGTGTCTGCTGTGCTTGCTGCGGTAGTGGTCGGCGAGGCGGCGCTGCGACGAGGCGCGGTAGTCGCACGCGTCGCAGCCGTAAGGTAGCTCGAGCGGTAGTGAGTACACTACCTTGAGACAGACGGGGCACTGCACGGAGTGGTGTCTGCTGTGCTTGCTGCGGTAGTGGTCGGCGAGGCGGCGCTGCGACGAGGCGCGGTAGTCGCACGCGTCGCAGCCGTAAGGTAGCTCGAGCGGTAGTGAGTACACTACCTTGAGACAGACGGGGCACTGCACGGAGTGGTGTCTGCTGTGCTTGCTGCGGTAGTGGTCGGCGAGGCGGCGCTGCGACGAGGCGCGGTAGTCGCACGCGTCGCAGCCGTAAGGTAGCTCGAGCGGTAGTGAGTACACTACCTTGAGACAGACGGGGCACTGCACGGAGTGGTGTCTGCTGTGCTTGCTGCGGTAGTGGTCGGCGAGGCGGCGCTGCGACGAGGCGCGGTAGTCGCACGCGTCGCAGCCGTAAGGTAGCTCGAGCGGTAGTGAGTACACTACCTTGAGACAGACGGGGCACTGCACGGAGTGGTGTCTGCTGTGCTTGCTGCGGTAGTGGTCGGCGAGGCGGCGCTGCGACGAGGCGCGGTAGTCGCACGCGTCGCAGCCGTAAGGTAGCTCGAGCGGTAGTGAGTACACTACCTTGAGACAGACGGGGCACTGCACGGAGTGGTGTCTGCTGTGCTTGCTGCGGTAGTGGTCGGCGAGGCGGCGCTGCGACGAGGCGCGGTAGTCGCACGCGTCGCAGCCGTAAGGTAGCTCGAGCGGTAGTGAGTACACTACCTTGAGACAGACGGGGCACTGCACGGAGTGGTGTCTGCTGTGCTTGCTGCGGTAGTGGTCGGCGAGGCGGCGCTGCGACGAGGCGCGGTAGTCGCACGCGTCGCAGCCGTAAGGTAGCTCGAGCGGTAGTGAGTACACTACCTTGAGACAGACGGGGCACTGCACGGAGTGGTGTCTGCTGTGCTTGCTGCGGTAGTGGTCGGCGAGGCGGCGCTGCGACGAGGCGCGGTAGTCGCACGCGTCGCAGCCGTAAGGTAGCTCGAGCGGTAGTGAGTACACTACCTTGAGACAGACGGGGCACTGCACGGAGTGGTGTCTGCTGTGCTTGCTGCGGTAGTGGTCGGCGAGGCGGCGCTGCGACGAGGCGCGGTAGTCGCACGCGTCGCAGCCGTAAGGTAGCTCGAGCGGTAGTGAGTACACTACCTTGAGACAGACGGGGCACTGCACGGAGTGGTGTCTGCTGTGCTTGCTGCGGTAGTGGTCGGCGAGGCGGCGCTGCGACGAGGCGCGGTAGTCGCACGCGTCGCAGCCGTAAGGTAGCTCGAGCGGTAGTGAGTACACTACCTTGAGACAGACGGGCCACTGCACAGAGTGGTGTCTGCTGTGCTTGCTGCGGTAGTGGTCGGCGAGGCGGCGCTGCGACGAGGCGCGGTAGTCGCACGCGTCGCAGCCGTAAGGTAGCTCGAGCGGTAGTGAGTACACTACCTTGAGACAGACGGGGCACTGCACGGAGTGGTGTCTGCTGTGCTTGCTGCGGTAGTGGTCGGCGAGGCGGCGCTGCGACGAGGCGCGGTAGTCACACGCGTCGCAACCGTAAGGTAGCTCGAGCGGTAGTGAGTACACTACCTTGAGACAGACGGGGCACTGCACGGAGTGGTGTCTGCTGTGCTTGCTGCGGTAGTGGTCGGCGAGGCGGCGCTGCGACGAGGCGCGGTAGTCGCACGTGTCGCAGCCGTAAGGTAGCTCGAGCGGTAGTGAGTACACTACCTTGAGACAGACGGGGCACTGCACGGAGTGGTGTCTGCTGTGCTTGCTGCGGTAGTGGTCGGCGAGGCGGCGCTGCGACGAGGCGCGGTAGTCGCACGCGTCGCAGCCGTAAGGTAGCTCGAGCGGTAGGTGAGTTTTTTGCATGTGGGTAGCCAGGGTGAGGACGGCTGCGAAGCGGACCTGGGGAATAGAGAAATGGTCAAATACTCAGTTCAGAGAACCACTGAAGACTTTCAATCCAGACACGACACACAGATTTAATTATGTACCTTGAACGCTCGTCGCTCGGCAGCCACGCCAGGCACTACAAGCACAGCGTGCTGTCCGGAGGCGAGGCGGGGAACAGGGATGCTGCTCCATCAGGGAGATGTCACCTGCGAACTTGGGCACTGGGGACACACTCACCTCACAGATGAGGCACGCGTACGTGAACACGTCGGGCGTCTTCGTGTCGCTCGGGTGCTCCCTCTTGAGGTGCGCGGCGCGCTCGTCGCTCGGCAGCCGCGCCAGGCAGTACGGGCACTGCGCGCTGTCCGGAGCCGAGGCGGGGAACAGGTGCTCCATCAGGGAGATGTCACCTGCGAACTTGGGCACTGGGGACACACTCACCTCACAGATGAGGCACGCGTACGTGAACACGTCGGGCGTCTTCGTGTCGCTCGGGTGCTCCCTCTTGAGGTGCGCGGCGCGCTCGTCGCTCGGCAGCCGCGCCAGGCAGTACGGGCACTGCGCGCTGTCCGGAGCCGAGGCGGGGAACAGGTGCTCCATCAGGGAGATGTCACCTGCGAACTTGGGCACTGGGGACACACTCACCTCACAGATGAGGCACGCGTACGTGAACACGTCGGGCGTCTTCGTGTCGCTCGGGTGCTCCCTCTTGAGGTGCGCGGCGCGCTCGTCGCTCGGCAGCCGCGCCAGGCAGTACGGGCACTGCGCGCTGTCCGGAGCCGAGGCGGGGAACAGGTGCTCCATCAGGGAGATGTCACCTGCGAACTTGGGCACTGGGGACACACTCACCTCACAGATGAGGCACGCGTACGTGAACACGTCGGGCGTCTTCGTGTCGCTCGGGTGCTCCCTCTTGAGGTGCGCGGCGCGCTCGTCGCTCGGCAGCCGCGCCAGGCAGTACGGGCACTGCGCGCTGTCCGGAGCCGAGGCGGGGAACAGGTGCTCCATCAGGGAGATGTCACCTGCGAACTTGGGCACTGGGGACACACTTACCTCACAGATGAGGCACGCGTACGTGAACACGTCGGGCGTCTTCGTGTCGCTCGGGTGCTCCCTCTTGAGGTGCGCGGCGCGCTCGTCGCTCGGCAGCCGCGCCAGGCAGTACGGGCACTGCGCGCTGTCCGGAGCCGAGGCGGGGAACAGGTGCTCCATCAGGGAGATGTCACCTGCGAACTTGGGCACCGGGGACACACTCACCTCACAGATGAGGCACGCGTACGTGAACACGTCGGGCGTCTTCGTGTCGCTCGGGTGCTCCCTCTTGAGGTGCGCGGCGCGCTCGTCGCTCGGCAGCCGCGCCAGGCAGTACGGGCACTGCGCGCTGTCCGGAGCCGAGGCGGGGAACAGGTGCTCCATCAGGGAGATGTCACCTGCGAACTTGGGCACTGGGGACACACTCACCTCACAGATGAGGCACGCGTACGTGAACACGTCGGGCGTCTTCGTGTCGCTCGGGTGCTCCCTCTTGAGGTGCGCGGCGCGCTCGTCGCTCGGCAGCCGCGCCAGGCAGTACGGGCACTGCGCGCTGTCCGGAGCCGAGGCGGGGAACAGGTGCTCCATCAGGGAGATGTCACCTGCGAACTTGGGCACTGGGGACACACTCACCTCACAGATGAGGCACGCGTACGTGAACACGTCGGGCGTCTTCGTGTCGCTCGGGTGCTCCCTCTTGAGGTGCGCGGCGCGCTCGTCGCTCGGCAGCCGCGCCAGGCAGTACGGGCACTGCGCGCTGTCCGGAGCCGAGGCGGGGAACAGGTGCTCCATCAGGGAGATGTCACCTGCGAACTTGGGCACTGGGGACACACTTACCTCACAGATGAGGCACGCGTACGTGAACACGTCGGGCGTCTTCGTGTCGCTCGGGTGCTCCCTCTTGAGGTGCGCGGCGCGCTCGTCGCTCGGCAGCCGCGCCAGGCAGTACGGGCACTGCGCGCTGTCCGGAGCCGAGGCGGGGAACAGGTGCTCCATCAGGGAGATGTCACCTGCGAACTTGGGCACTGGGGACACACTCACCTCACAGATGAGGCACGCGTACGTGAACACGTCGGGCGTCTTCGTGTCGCTCGGGTGCTCCCTCTTGAGGTGCGCGGCGCGCTCGTCGCTCGGCAGCCGCGCCAGGCAGTACGGGCACTGCGCGCTGTCCGGAGCCGAGGCGGGGAACAGGTGCTCCATCAGGGAGATGTCACCTGCGAACTTGGGCACTGGGGACACACTCACCTCACAGATGAGGCACGCGTACGTGAACACGTCGGGCGTCTTCGTGTCGCTCGGGTGCTCCCTCTTGAGGTGCGCGGCGCGCTCGTCGCTCGGCAGCCGCGCCAGGCAGTACGGGCACTGCGCGCTGTCCGGAGCCGAGGCGGGGAACAGGTGCTCCATCAGGGAGATGTCACCTGCGAACTTGGGCACTGGGGACACACTCACCTCACAGATGAGGCACGCGTACGTGAACACGTCGGGCGTCTTCGTGTCGCTCGGGTGCTCCCTCTTGAGGTGCGCGGCGCGCTCGTCGCTCGGCAGCCGCGCCAGGCAGTACGGGCACTGCGCGCTGTCCGGAGCCGAGGCGGGGAACAGGTGCTCCATCAGGGAGATGTCACCTGCGAACTTGGGCACTGGGGACACACTCACCTCACAGATGAGGCACGCGTACGTGAACACGTCGGGCGTCTTCGTGTCGCTCGGGTGCTCCCTCTTTGAGGTGCGCGGCGCGCTCGTCGCTCGGCAGCCGCGCCAGGCAGTACGGGCACTGCGCGCTGTCCGGAGCCGAGGCGGGGAACAGGTGCTCCATCAGGGAGATGTCACCTGCGAACTTGGGCACTGGGGACACACTCACCTCACAGATGAGGCACGCGTACGTGAACACGTCGGGCGTCTTCGTGTCGCTCGGGTGCTCCCTCTTGAGGTGCGCGGCGCGCTCGTCGCTCGGCAGCCGCGCCAGGCAGTACGGGCACTGCGCGCTGTCCGGAGCCGAGGCGGGGAACAGGTGCTCCATCAGGGAGATGTCACCTGCGAACTTGGGCACTGGGGACACACTCACCTCACAGATGAGGCACGCGTACGTGAACACGTCGGGCGTCTTCGTGTCGCTCGGGTGCTCCCTCTTGAGGTGCGCGGCGCGCTCGTCGCTCGGCAGCCGCGCCAGGCAGTACGGGCACTGCGCGCTGTCCGGAGCCGAGGCGGGGAACAGGTGCTCCATCAGGGAGATGTCACCTGCGAACTTGGGCACTGGGGACACACTCACCTCACAGATGAGGCACGCGTACGTGAACACGTCGGGCGTCTTCGTGTCGCTCGGGTGCTCCCTCTTGAGGTGCGCGGCGCGCTCGTCGCTCGGCAGCCGCGCCAGGCAGTACGGGCACTGCGCGCTGTCCGGAGCCGAGGCGGGGAACAGGTGCTCCATCAGGGAGATGTCACCTGCGAACTTGGGCACTGGGGACACACTCACCTCACAGATGAGGCACGCGTACGTGAACACGTCGGGCGTCTTCGTGTCGCTCGGGTGCTCCCTCTTGAGGTGCGCGGCGCGCTCGTCGCTCGGCAGCCGCGCCAGGCAGTACGGGCACTGCGCGCTGTCCGGAGCCGAGGCGGGCGCGGGCGCCGCGTGCAGGAACAGGTGATCCATCAGGGAGATGTTGTCGGTGAACTCGACGTGGCACTCAGGACACTGGGGACGACAAACAAATAGTATGGTGGCAATATCGCAAAAAGTCGTCACCTCCACGATTTTCGTGGTCATCTCTTCTATATGCCTAAAGCCTGGTATGGATATGTTCCTTGTTGTCTCCAGAGTACGAATCTACCGGTTTTAGTTAAAGGAAAGGGGGACGGACATAGCTGCCGACGGTCATCGATTTGTTGAAATCTCGGGTTCTAGTTTACTGATCGGTTCATGTGAGGTGTCATTTGAAAGCATATTAAACGTTCTACAATTGTTTCTTTGAACCCTATGACGTACCATCAACAATATGATTATTTACCGTGCGCGTTTGCATGAGTACTGATAAAACACGCTTGTAACTCAATAAATAAACTTTAGCTCGATTAAAGATATTGTAAAAAGAAATTGATCAATTTATGAGCTTCCCAACAATATAGATTTTGTTGGTGTACTTTAATAAATAACGAAGTAATAATACATTTTGTTAATCACGCACCGATGAACTATCACCACGCTCGACTCTGCTAGCGATCGCTGGCGTCATGTCGCGCCTTTAGAAACTCTTTTTTTGTTTTAGGAGTAATTATACGAATCAGACGGTCCTAATACGCACCGAAAGCAGTAAAATAAAGGCCACCTCAGCAACTTTGTAGCCCGAGCCGAAGGCGAGGCGAGTGCTCTGAAGCGTTCTTTTTCACCCCCCATACACAATTTTACGTCGAAGCCGGGGCGGGTCGCTAGTAAATAATAAAACAATGAACGCAAGCAGCTTTATTAGACAACTAGCTTCCGTCCGCCAGTTGGTCTGCGTGGACCCGGGATAAAAACTTCTTCATGCAAAATTTCATCAAAATCAGTTCCGTAGAGCCGTTTAAGCGTGGTTGAGTAACAAACATCCAAACATCTAAACTTTGGCATGTATAATATTAGTAGGAATAGTAGTTTTTGCCCGAGGTACCTGTGTTGTACTTCGACTTGTACTTTCCAAATCTGAGTTGTTTTTCCTATAAGAGATAAGTATTTCCTCGCAAAAGTGAAAAACTGCTATGGGAAGCGAAAAGCGGGAGAGATTTGTAACTGAAACGTTGCACGGACCGAGTGTGTGTCCGCTTGGTGAGTGTCAGTTTTGTTTGTAAAAGAGTGAGGGGAGTGTGTGGCTGCGTTGGCTTACCCTACGGGCATCGACCCTAAACGGAGCTCGGCCTTCGGCCTCGCATGCCTTGCCGCTCACCTCCGGGACTGTGGCTCTCAGGTTCGCTTGCAAAATAGTCGGGGATATGGTGTCCGAGAGCGCGCCCTGAAGGGACGCTACAGACCTTCGTCCCTACGCAGAGCTCGGCCTGCCGCCTCGCGTGCCATGCCTTCGGCCGTCAGGTTCCCTTGTAACACATTCAGGAGGTATTCGAGAGCGCACTCTGGAGGGACGCTTCGGGCCTTCGGCACTCAGGTTTGCTTGTAGGATGCTTAGGAGTAGTAAAGTGTCCGCGTGAGCCCGGCTTTCGGGCCTTTGGCCCTCTGGCTTGTGTAGAAAGCCCGCTCTGAAGGGACGCTTCAGGCCTTCGTATCTACGCAAAACTCGGCCTGCAGCAACGCGTGCCTTGCCGCTCAAGTTCACTTATAACACAGTCAAGAGTAGAGTAAATATCCGAGAGCGCACTCTGGAGGGGCGCTTCGGGCTTTTGGCCGTCGGGCTCACGTGGAGAGTGCGCTCTGAAGGGACGCTCCGGGCCTTCGGCCGTCAGATTCGCTTGTAAGACACTTAGGAGTAATAAAGTGTCCGCGTGGGCCCGCCCTTCGGGCCTTTGGCCCTCTGGCTTGCGTGGAGAGCCTGAAGGCAGAGGCGGCTCGAGACAAAATTGTATGAGTGTTCACTTGAAATAAAACAATGAAAATACATAGCGTTAGCAGATTCCGGGATTCAGGGATTCCGAAGACTCATCGTGCACAATCTATTAACCTTCGTAAAATATGCCTGTTTTCGTCAACACGGTCATTGAACTCGCGTATAGAGTTTCGGTACTTACGCGGAATCTAGTGCCTTGCGAATATCTTGTCGTCCGATAGACGCTATTATAACTGCAGTTCATGTAACAAATAAATGGTACCTACCGAGATTGTGAATGTTATTTTCATCTTGATTGAAAGATAAGCTAGGTCGTTAACGCCCGTTTTAGCCCAAGCAGAAAGACACGGAAAACAAAATAGTTTGTTACTCTCATCACCACCACAGAACTAAGTACGGTGTTTTCACACTTTTCACATTATTCGGATTTAAACACACGCGTATATGTTTTGGTTTTCGTCGTACATGTTTGCGTAAGGTCAAGTTCGGGCCGTCGCGGTCCCTTTGCCTTCAATGCAAGACGAATTTGTAACGTTTCTTCACATTTTTTTATGAACGCCACATTATAATTGTCCATTTTAACACTCACAAGTAATAACTGATAACTACAGGCTATTTCAACACGTATTAAATGATTATTAATTAGAAAATACCCGAATTTGCATTCGCGCGCATGCGTTTAAGTTGACGTGTGTAGTGTTTGTTTATATAGGAGTGGCAACGTCGCACGCAATCGCTGTCGCGCGTTCGGGCGGTAAAATTAACCGGCAACGTCGCGTGAGCGGCGCTCCGAATTTGGCTATTTATTCATAGAAAATCTTCTGTTTCACGCGCAGGACTGTGGCGAAATTTCTCTTTCACTCTTATTGGATTTTGTATTAGGCAATGTACTGAATCTTGTTTCATAGGAGCGCAATCCAGTACAGGTGTATGGGATGATGGTATATTGTATGGTCTTGTAATGTGTAAAGGTTATTATTTTATTGGTACAGTCGTTTTTTAAGATAGATTTTAAATAGTAATATTAATAATGAGTATAATTTTGTTATAATTATTTATGGGAGTTCACTGCACCAGCGCTCCTTAGGGCGAGCCGCCTCTGCCTGAAGGTACGACGCTACGGGCCTTATAAGCGAACCTGAGGTCGCTGATAATACACTTGGGAGTAGTAAAATGTCCGCGTGGGCTCGCCCTTCGGGCTCGCGTGAAAAGCACGCTCTGAACGGACGCATGCACACGCTCAGATTCGCTTGTCCTTGCACTCAGGAGTAAAGCATCCGAGAGCGCGCTTTAGAGGGACTCGCGAGCCTCGCCGCTCACCTTCAGGCCGTGTTGTTCTGTTCGAACTTGTTGCCTGCAAAACTGCAACGACTTGCAGTTCCATAGTTCACAACATATATCAGTCGATGAACCGTAAATATCTACACGCATCTCCAGAGAAAAAAAAAACTATTTGTAATTAAATAAATCATAACAATGTAAAACCTTGACATTCAAGTAACTTGATACTTACACAATGTTGTCAACGACCTTGGCATAAGTTCCATTCCAATGAACATATTTTATTATTTATTTATTTATTAAGAAAGAAACGATACAACATAAACAAGTACAGGGTCCCGCAAAACCGTTAGCGTTAAATAGGAAAGCCGAGACTTTCCTATGAATAAAGACAGTATCTTTTCGATTCTCGACTTGTCATTATACACCCTTAACACCGTACATTTCACGGCGTACTGACAGGACTTGACTTTTATGGAGTCGTCAACTGTTGATATCATCATCAGATTAGCTCGATGGTACCATAGCATTGTCATCAGAAATACAGTCACCATAAGGGTGGACACTTTTAACTCATTAGATTAGACTCTAATTCGACTAAACCTAAATTAACAAACTGTGTAAAAGCAACCAACCTCAACAGATATAGCCATCTTCTTCATCGGCCCCTCCCCCCCAATCTGGCCAAAGTAGTATCTCTCCATGGACACCGTTTCTTCTGGTTTCATCTCCTTTTTGATGCTCTTGAGCGGGATATCGTCCAAGTCGTCATCGACGTACGACCTGACAACCTTACGCCTGGATCGAGGTGTCGGTTCTTCCTTCTCTTTCTCTTTTTCCTTCTCTTTCTTTTGGTCTCGCTCTTGCTTGATCTTTGTCCGCCGGAGGGCTAGGGGTATCTGTGTAAAATAATAAGCTTGTTATTCATAAAACTTAATAAACGATTGTTCAGTGTTCACTAAAATGTTTTTTGTTTTAAGCCGCGTACAAATTAGAGCAGCCTCGGGTTGAGGCACGCACGGCTCACCTATTTCGCTCAAATTCGTACGCGCCCACGCGCAGTGTGCAGCCCGCGAGCGGCGCGCGGCGAGCCGCCTAAAGTCGGTCTTGTGGACACACGTGCTCAAAGGCGCCTCAGTGTGCGTGCCTCGCAATTTGGACGTATATCTGAGCTTGCCGCAGGCAGAGCGACACGTTCTGACTTGTTTGTGGGCGAGGCGCGTATGAATTTGAGCAAGTGGACGAACCATGTATGTGTAATCGAGTTTATTCGTAAATTTATTACTATAATTCGGTAAAATATGATAAACGCAGCCGCGGCTGTCATCGTGTCCTACGCCATTTTGAACGACGCACAATGTCGGCTCGCCGCTCGCACGCTGCCTCGCGCGCGCATGTTTATGTGCAACAATTTGTCTCGCGAGCAGCGCGCCGCGCGGGGCGAGCATGCCTCAGGCTCAGCCGCTCAAATTCGTACGCAGCTTAACACAAACACACTCAAAATGAAGACAAAACGATTTTTTAGTAAAATTGTTGTGATGAAGGTTTATGAATAAGGACAGTAAAGATTAATTTAAAGGAAGATAATAACCCAAAATCGTTTTAACTGAAATCTTCTGAAGTCCTTGCTAGTTCAGGGAGCAAAGCTGTGTTAAACCACTTCCAATACCGTAGAATAATGTATCTTCTACGCACCAATTTGTTTTATAGATTACGGCAATCAATAAAGACAAACCACATTTTATTTAGCCGAGGCATTTTAAGTTTTATGAATAAGGGGGTTAAGCTGGTTTGCCATCGTTGTGATATAGAACAAAAATAAAAAGTTCTAAAAGCGTAACCCAACTACTGAAAACAAACTAAGGACAACAACAACTTAGAAGTTGAAGAACCCCCATTTTCATTTCAAAGTCCAATATCTCAAAAACGGCTGAACAGATTTTCATGAAACATAGCTAAGAACACACAGGATAAAATTATCTATGACCAAAAAAAAACTAAAATCGGTATATCCGTTTGGGAGCTACGACACCACAGACAGATACCTGTGTAACGTGTCTGTCTGTGTATCTGTATGAGACGTGAAACTTATAACACCTCTCTCTTTGCGTCGGGGGTTAAAAGGGGATAAAGAAGATAATGTCACCTCCTCCTCGTCGTCGTCGGGCACGTACAGGGTCTTCTCCTTCTTCTTCTTCCGCGGCGGCGGCTCGGGCTCGGGCTCCCTCTTGCGGCGCCCGCGCTTGCCGCGCCCGCCCTCCTCCGAGGGCGGCGGCGGCGCGTCCTCCGTGCTCTTTGATTTCTGCACACGAACACGTTTATCACAATACATTCAGATAAGGAACAAAAGGTTAAAAAAAAGGATTTCATGCCGGCTGCAACATACAACCCGCAGAACTTCCGAACGATTCAAAACGTGTCGCCATTAGTGACAATGAATACGGTAGATTAGCCGTTGTTATTAGTACAGCTTTAAGCATGACTAACTAAACATTAAATTAAATGAAGACAATGTTATCGCTAAACTTAAGTGGCAGTGGGCGGGGCGCATTGCACCGAATGATTGCATAGAACCGATTGCCTTTGGGGCGGAAAGGTTCTCGAGTGGCTACCGTACCGGAGTCAAATGGATGCGGGTGGCACAGGTCATTGTGGCACATGTCATTGTGGCACTCTTTGGGGGAGGCCTATGTCCAGCAGTGGACGTCTTTCGGCTGATGTGATGATGATGATGATTGTTATCAGACACATTCCATTTGAGATTGAATGGTACTAGTAATGGACTAAAACGTAAGACAATAAGTGTACCTACTCCTGGAAGGAGCCTGTAATAACAACATATAAAGCCCGACCAGATAAATAAAAAACTTCGCCATATTGCGGAAAACTACTGGAACTAATTTCTTCAACTGGCAAAAGTAACTTTGTAGACGTCATTAATGGCATCTGTCAATTGCTGCCAAAAAGAGGTGTCATTTGAACGAGGAGTTTTTCTTGGATGTTGTGTATATACACACAACGTATATGTGCGTTAAAATACCCGAAAACTATTGAAAGTGACTTAAGAAAAGTGATATAAAATATGACGAAGTATTTGTCAGACAGAAAGTTTGAAGGATTAGACTCTATTTCTCTAAATAACATCACCAACATTGTCAACATGATATAAATTAGTGTTGCTAAAATTATTGCTAATTTAGCGCCCCCAGAGCAGGTATTTTATTTTCCTGGTCGGACTTTAACTTAATATTGTCTTCGGTTTCCGCGATTATTACTCTGACTGGACTAGAAAGTACCATGAGACTTTTACCTTAGATGGGTACTTCCAGTTCTTGAACGGGTTGGCGGCGATCTTGTTCAAGCGCACAGTTATAGCGTCCTTCGAGTCGAACTTGGTCTGCTCCGCTATGTGCAGTACGATGTTGTCGAACGCTTGCCCCGGCGAGATGCCGAACCTGCATAGTGTTCATTATTCAAATTACGTAGACAGCAAACAATCCACATCCACTACATAAACAGCATATGCATATTGATTGACGTTATTGATGATGGGAGATAGTCATGAAGACTTAAGGTGGTTCGACGACCATACAAAACTTTGACATTCGCAGGCGGACGGCGTGATATTTTAAGAAACTTGCGTAACACACTTTCATAAATTGGCTTTCCATTTGCGCGAAATTCCCGCTGTCCTAGAATAAACTTTTATTAACTAGAATAATTTGAGAATAAGGGTTTTTTTTTTAAAAGTGTACCCAATTAGCGTGAGTTGTTAAATAAAAATTAACTCGGTGTCAGTTTTGTGACGATAATTAAGCATTCCAATTATGTGAAATTGAACTTGTTTCACATGTAAATAACGATGCATAGCATTTATAAATTGAAAAGAAAAGGTTGATTTGTATACAAACTGTATACTTAATTGTCGTCACAAAACTGACACTGACTTGATTTTTATTTAACAACTCACGCTAATTGGGTACACGAATTTTTAAAAATGCTTATAATCGTTTTCCCAGAGTATCACGTGACAAACTAATTTCTCAAATTATTCTAGTTTATGTCAAAAGACGTTTTGTATGGTCGTCGAACCACCTTAAGTTAGTATTTTTGTTTTTTTTAGGGCCCCGGTTTCTATTCATCCTTTCGATATTGTTAGTCCGTGGATTGTATTACAAATTAACTGGCCTAGCAGATGGAAGGCTTTCCCAAAACGTGCCTGTATGAAAAACGAAAACAAACTCACCTTTCTCTCCACACCAACTCATCCAAGAACTGCTGTATAATCTGCCTCGACAGCAACGACAAAGTGTTCTGGAACATCCTAGGCACAATCCTCCTCAAGTACTCCATGATATTGGCATTGCTGTTCCTGCCCGGAGTGTCGGTGTGCGAGGAAGATTGGTGCACGTTCTTGAAGCCCATGGAGACTAATGTGCCCTTGTCGACGGTCAGGTCGGTGAGGATGACAGACGAGGGGTGCACCCAGGTGACGAGAGGCTCTAGGATTTTCTGGAAGCGTTTCTTGTAGTTTTTCTCGTGTTCCGCTAAAGGTTCGACGGCGCGAAGGCGGATCTGCAAAAGAGGTATCTGGGTAAAAAATATAATCATATACTAGAATTATATTCAGTTTTCCGAAGATGAATGATAAACGACAGTAGACATCAGATTCTTTGTGTCAAATAACATCAGACTGGTTACAGGAGTTCACGTCGGCGGTGAGACAGGGACACGCGGATACACGACAAAAAAACTGAGGGGTAGTGAGGGGGGGTCAGGTGCCTTCCCTTCACTTCTTGACGGTGTCAAACTATATCGTTGGTGCCCTTCCCTGAGCTCGTCTACCGTCCATTTGGCCTAGAATCATTTGCTTCTCCAGATCGTGTTTTGGAGACCGCGTCATGTCTTAAGAAGCTGAGAGCCCGCTCATTGCATGTAGTGGAGGGCCGTTTTGTAATCATAGAGGCACACAGGATTTATTGTCCGCACTAAACCTAAGAAAATGTGCAAAGGTTGTTCTCGATCGCTGGACGACAGACAGACTCACCAGTTTGTCAGCGGGGTCCAGCACCCCCAGCACCTCCACCTTGACCTGGCGCTGCGTGCCGTCGTGGGAGGTGGTCCCCAGCGAGATCACGCCCACCTCCACCTTCTTGCCGGCGCCGCCGAGGAGGCTCATGTGCTGGTGGATGGCTGACGTGCAGATCGCTCGCAGCCAGGTGAACAAGCCCTGGGGAAAACCATTGATCATGAAAAAGGTCAAACAACGAGGACGAAGGTTTATAAAGCAGAATATATCAATACAGTCTCGCATGAGATTTCAAGGGGTGTCTTAAAGTAGATACATACTCGTACCTACTTCACTTAAGAAGTTTGGGTTCGCGGAAATTGACTATCTTGACAAATGTTTATTCCAAAAATCAATCTTATTGCTTTGAAATACAGATTTTCGCTCTTAGTTAAACCACTACACGACTCAATCCCAGTGTAGATGAGCTTATATTACCTGCACATAGAGATTTGGTCATCTCCAAACCACGATACGATAATTCGAACATTGATCTAGATGTTGTGTATTAAAAGCTAAGATATCTATTTAAAATGAACATACCTACCTTGACATACGTCCACTGCACGATGGCCTGCACATCGGTCTCACAGGCCTGAACTCATCTACCAACTGGTTGGTAGATGATCGAGTTTCCCTTACGTGCAAAAGTGAACCTTCTCACCTTGACATAAAGATTGTCCACCTTCACCCACTGCACCACGTTCTGCACGTTGGTCTGGCAGGCCCAGTGGTAGACGAGCTTGAGCAGCACGCTGGGCGGGAAGGTGGCGCCCTCGAAGATGGACGAGCAGAACACGGACACGAAGCGGGTGGGGCAGCACTCGGAGATCCACACGTAGCCGCCGGAGAACGGGAACTTGGACACGTCCGAGTACATGCCTGTGGGTAAACAATATGTTATACAGGGTGTGTCAAAATATTATACAACGCATACGTTCGTAGCCGACTTGAATCTAACGCGATAATTTAGAGCCCTCATGAACAGCAGTACACCCTTATGTTGGAGAGGGTGCAAAAATCATTCGTACGCTTCCTTTCCCGTAAACTCTATGGGTATTATCCGCATCTTTATCCTACTCTCTTTATACTAGGAATGGTAAACTATACTTCTCTAGAGTGCAGAAGGAATTTGTCCCTCATAAAATACTTCTTTCGTTTAATACGCGGCGAAATTAGTAGCCCCGCTTTGTTATCCGTAATTTCACTCCAAGTGCGTTCTATCCCCAGTATTCAACTCCGTCCCCGTCGCCGCACGTCTATTCGCTGTCCCGGCCGCACGAACTCGTGCCTATCACACTCACCACTGCACCATACCTTGACTCTTCTCAATGATATGCTGGACAGCAACAGCAAACTGGATATGTTTCACAGCACGGAATCTCAATTTCTCTCGACTAGCAGCCGATATTTGGAGTCTATTACGGCTTCCAGTTCCATACTTTATTGATATCTACTGTATTGTATAGACCTAAGCACATTATTGTATAATATCCTCCTGCATAATTAACATGCATAGCCTGTCTGTTAGTGTTAATTAAGAGATTAATAAATAAATAAAATAATTAAATACGGGGTGTGAACCGACCAAGGGCATATTCCGTAGCGCATTGCGATTCCAAATATGCATTTGTTTGTTTTTTATTTACATTTATAATTTTGTTTTTATTTACATTACAGTTTTTGTTTAATTTTGTTGACATTGCTTGTATATGACAACATTCCCTCGCTAGGGTGAAGGGTGGGAGGGTTTCTTGCATTTTCAACCGCTGCGCGCACAGCTGTTATGGAAACAAATGTTTTGTGTAGGTTTTTTTGACACGCAGGTGACAGCTTTTACGTTTTTGTTGTCATAAACAAGCAAAACAGAGACTGTAATGTAAACAAAAACAAATGAACTTGTTTTGAAGATTGACCTCGCTGGCGGCAGCGCAAAACGCTTCATACTGATAAACACGCAGGTATGACGTCACACCTGACATTTGTACTAATTGTTGTATGGAAAATCAGGTAAATTGTTGTTTCGGTCGCGAAATACTGCGTTTAAGGCCGCTCACTGAGCCAGATATGCAAAAATGCCCCAAGAATTATCCTATTTATCTACGAAACGTTGCTATTTGCAGATGTGGGAAGAATACATATCATTCTTGATTATATTATCTTTAATAACACAGCTTTCGATACACGATTCATAACACTTCGCTCGATACAATTCATTCCCAAAGTAACCTCTAATTCGAACTTTTACTCCAACTTTACTTGTTTGTTTTCTACGTGACACTTTGAAACAAAAAAGGAGAAAAATCAATCATAACTCAAATAGTAATTTGACAGCTTCTGAATTTTAATAATTAGAGGCAATATTTTTTAAATAAATAAACATTGACGAATTCAATCGTAAAAAGATACCGACTTATGGCCTGCATGGTCTATCTCCGTCACTCTTTCGAAATGTGACAGTGATCGCTGAGCGCTCGTGCCAGACGGACATGTACTACGTTTCTCCAAAACTATATAAGATTTTCTTACATTTCAAATATATATTGTAGTGACACTTGAAAACTGTGTTGTGTGTCCTAGTGATATACCGTGTGCACAAAAACATTTAGGTGCATTGTAAAGAAGTTATTATGGGTAACAAACAATTGAATAAAAAGAAAAAATCTCGAAAAAGACAACTTATAAGATTCCAAAAAACAATGGAACGAACGTAAGTAAACATTTATATTTAGTTAACAGTGAAAGAGTATTTATTTAGCTTTATAATTACTAAATTACTATGAATAAACATTCCAATCCTGAATATGCTTTAGAATTTCGCCCGTTAACAGTAAGCACCGGCAGCGCAATGGTTTCTGCGATAGGAATTAGAGGCGTCCTAAGCTACCGAACGTGCCGTGAGTTCAAATCTCAACACGTCTATACTTTTTCTTTTTTTTTCTTTTTAGGAAAAGGAGTAAATTAGATATTTTGACAGCTGATCAAAATAATGAATCTTCGAACTACATCGAGTGAGTATAATTATTTGACTTATGCTGTTTTACAACTACCTACGTAACAGAACACTACAATTTGTCTTTATTTACAGACTGCAAATGGTAATGGGATCTCAGAATTTATCGACCGGTGACACTGACACTCAAAGTAAAGAGTAAGTTCTAATAGACTTTATTTATACTTATGAATATTAAAATACCTACAGTACGATTACTGTTAGTTAAGACCTGACAGATGGATTGCCTTCATTTAATTTTCAACTTTAATCTTATACAAATATAATAGTTATTACTAAATCGGTAGATGTGGGTAACAGTATTCTGAAAAATGCTTTATCTAATATGAAATTAAAGTTGAAAATTAAATGAAGGCAATCCATCTGTCAGGTCTAACAGTAATCGTACTGTACCTACGTCGCGCGTAACTTCGTGCGTTGCGATAAATACCTACTTACCCACAACGGCGGCGTACGAAAAGAATGGTCGCGTTACCTTATTTAGATACCTAATGATTTTTCATCACTGCAGATGCTTATTTCTTTATGTTTTGACTTCTAATTGATCTTCTCAAATATTTGGACATATTTTGTACTTATTTTCTTAGATTGCTACAAGTACACCCACTTAGTAAATGATCGCTAGACTAGATAAAATATCGTCAATAATATCGTACGAGATGCATTATAAGGAATAAAGGCCCTCATCAGTTATTTGATATCGACTAAGACTATTGAAGAGGTAAATGTACACTGATACAATGCAATAGGGTTGCCCGAGTAAGTCCCGGAAATAAAATCCCGGGACTTACCTATTATCCGTACTTTCGTTATTTTTTACGAACTGATAGGTATTTTATATACACAAAATTGTAGGATTTCCTTTTTAACCCCCGACGCAAAGAGAGGGGTGTTATAAGTTTAACGTATCTGTGTATCTGTCTGTGGTATAGTAGCTCCCAAACGGATGGACCGATTTGAATGCGTTTTTTTTGTGTTATAGATAATTTTATCCCGAGTGTACTTAGTAGTAGGTACTTTTGTTTCATGAAAATCTGTTTAGCTGTTTTTGAGATATTGGACTTGAAATGAAAATGTCGGGGTTTTTTCTTGAGTGTGTTGACCAGTTTTCTATTTTAACTATAGTAATAAAACGGATCACCTTGGAAAATTATTTCCATTTTCAATTTCTCATTTACTTCTAGGTACCTGTAATATGGATTGTGGAGCAGGCTTAGAACTGTGATAGAAAAGACAACCCAGTGTCAATATGTAACCCCATGGCTTTTTGGAAATATTTTGTTCCTTTTCCAATTCTTTAAAAGAAATCGCATTGTTGTAATGGAGTAAAGAAATTTAGTGAATCCATTTATTTAATTTTTGATTTTGACAGTAAGGCGATCAGCTCAAGCATTTTGAACCAACGCATCGCACAGGTGGATGAAACTTACCAGGTTCCTAGTCTAGAGGAAGAAGGTATCCATGAGGTAGGTGATTCATGCTAATTATGCTTAGAACAATATTATCCTTGCAGAGAACAATATTATCCTGTGTATTAACTAGCTAGAAGTTCTAGCTAGTTAATACACAGGATAATATTGTGGTGGTAAGTTAAAACAATGTTGTTCTAGCCTAGAACAACATTGTTTTAACTTCGTGTGTCAGATTTGCAGCGTAAATTGATTTATTAAAAGATTCTTATAGTCTATTGTGCAGGGTCTAACTTTTATTTCCCTCGTTGTCTTTACCACCGGTGCTTTATATGTAATTGACAAATTGTAAATGCTAACACATCCAATATATTTTCAGTTACAAATATCGTTTAATGTGGAAGAAGAGGCTCCCAACAAAACAGTTGGTCGAAGAATTGTCGCGGTTAGTAATTTCTTCACAAAATTACAATCGATTTGCGATCATGGACCGTTAGGATGCGGTATTCGAGAGATGCAGTTGGTTGGAGAAGTAAAACATGGGCTAACATCAAAATTTATGTTTCGGTGTCAACTATGTAAGAAGAAATTTGCAATACCAAGTGATGAGTGTGGAGAAAATTACTTGGGAGTAAACCAATGTGCTGTTGCAGGCACTATTGCAATTGGTTGCGGGCACTCACAGTTGCAAGAGATACTGTCTTCCCTAAACCTGCCGTTGATATCCGACAAAACTTATGCTGAATGCCACGATAATTGTAGCGTGCATTGGGAGCGTGTATTGGAAGGTATGGAATTCAGCGTAGTTTAAATATGTTTCATCAATCTGAAGCAATTTTAACACTGCTTTTATTGTCAACAGAATCAATGCTCAAAGCTGCCAAACAAGAAAAACAACTGGCTTTAGAAGAAGGCCGTGTAAAAAATGGGATTCCGAAAATAGACGTAGTTGCTGACGGCTGCTGGAGCAAGCGTTCGTATAAAAAAAACTACAACGCATCCTCTGGTGCCGCAGCAATTATTGGAAGAAGAACAGGAAAAATTTTATATCTTGGCATTAAAAATAAATATTGTAGCACATGCGCTTACGCACAAAGAAAAGAAATTACTATTCCGGAACATGCATGCTACAAAAATTTCAATGGATCCTCAACAAGTATGGAGAGCGACATCATTGTTGAAGGATTCAAGAAATCCGTTGATATTCATGGTTTAATATATGAAAGATTAATTTCTGACGGTGACTCCAGCACCTACGCTAAAATTTTACAAGCACGCCCGTATTCGGATGTCACCGTCGAAAAAGTGGAGTGCCGTAATCACATATTACGAAATTTCTGTAATAAATTAAAAAACCTCACTACTGAAACAAAGTTTCAGAAAAATTTGAGAAACCTTATATCGAAAAACTCTATTTTATGCACAAGAGCAGTCATCTGCAAGGCCATGGTGAAACATAAATCAAATTCAGATGTTCAACTTCTTTTCGAAGACATTATGCTTAGTCATCATCACGGATTCGGCGACCATTCCAAGTGTCGACTATATTTTTGTCAAAAAGTAGGTGAAGTCGAAGATCGCTTTAAAAAAATGTCTTCAAGCGCTCTATGGCAGAAAATCTGTTTTCTGACACAACATGTTGCTAGTCATGCTCGCAGCCTAATACACAACGTCGACAGCAACGTTGTGGAACGATATAACAGCATAATAGCCAAATTTGTCGGCGGCAAGAGGATAAACTTTTCCAAAAAAAGTTCTTACCACACGAGATGTCTAGCAGCTGCGGTATCATTTAACGAAAAAAAAGCAATATCGCTTTTATATAAAGCAATGAACGCCGGAAGAAGTCCACGGGGTACTTTAAAACGGCTAGAACAGGCGAGATTAAGCAAGAATATGAAAAGAAAAACAATTTCTAAGGCTAAATACCGTCCAAACTCAAGTGTCGAAAGGATTACTGCCGACAAAGACTACGGACCAGAGTCATTGAAACCAGACATGGAACCAGACGTGTTGGAACTCCTTAAAACGAATTTCTTAAACAACTTAACGAAAACCGCTGAAGAAAGGGAACAAATTGAAAGAAATACAGTTCTACAAGCAGAAAGCGTGGAATGGTTAGAACTTAGACGTACACTGCTAACGGCTTCAAATTTTGGTAAAGTAATCAACAGACGTCCAAATACCAGTTGCGCTAATTTCGTTAAGGATCTGCTATACAAAGTTAACATTGATCACGTGTCTTCCATAAAACACGGTAAAGACAACGAGACGATGGCTTTGAAACAATTGGAAAAAGAACACAATCTGTCCATAAAGCCTTGTGGTCTACATATTGACGCTAAGTTGCCTTTTCTAGGTGCAACACCAGATGGCCTTTGTGGAGATGATATGATCATTGAAATAAAATGCCCTATCACAGCCCACCGAATGGGCATTGATGAAGCCATAAAAAGTAAAAAAGTTACCTTTTGGAAGATAACCAAAAAAGGTGAAGAGGTTAATAAAAAGCACCCATGGTTCTACCAAATCCAAGGCCAGCTTCATATTACAGGTCGGAGAAAATGTTTGTTTGCCGTTTGGAGTAGTGAAAAAGAAAAACTAAAAACAGAAATTATTTTCCGTGACGATCAGTTTTGGTCAGAGACGATGGAATTAAAACTAAAAAATTTTTACATACGGTGTATACTTCCGGAACTAATAGACCCGAGACACCCTCGTGGGTTACCGATTCGGAACCCAAACCAAAATGAAGACAAAGAAAATCACAAGCCAGATGATAGAATAGGAGAAGACATTGCTTCATCAAGTATTTGTTTGTCTACTCCTACTTTTTCAAACCCTGTAGATAATCAGGAACCTATATGCCCTAAATATTTAAATTTTGATAGTTATTAAATATATGTGATATATAAATTGTATTAAATTTTAGCTGTATCATGATTAAATGCAACAGGCCTGGGCAAATCCCGGATATTTGAGTTTGTTTCTTTTAAGTTTAACACACGTAGTTAAACTAGGGAACTAGGGCATGCAATCCGAGATCCTGTGATTATATGCTTGATGCTATGATTTTCCGGTATTTCAATATCAGTAC
Source organism: Epinotia bilunana (assembly GCA_947049275.1). NCBI lineage: Eukaryota > Metazoa > Arthropoda > Insecta > Lepidoptera > Tortricidae > Epinotia > Epinotia bilunana. Next base: position 22,124,754 of record OX346258.1, on the reverse strand, counting down.
CTATTGAGGAGGACCAATATCGAAATATCGGGATCCCGGGATTTATTATTTTTGTTGTTAGGTTGAAACATGGGGAGGTCATGCAATATCGGATCGAATCAATCTCGATTTCCGATATTAAGTGTCAATCCCGGGATTTCGATATGGATACCGGTATTTCAATTTATGTAGGGACTCTTAAGTAGGTCCCGCCCTTAACTATCATTTGTAATAAGCTTTTTTTGGCTAAAAATGACTGACAGTGAAGTTTGTTTCGGCGTATCTTCTTTACAGTGGTCTTGCCTTTGCAGAAACGCTGGTAGCATGTTGACTTGTAAAAGTGCCATTACGGGGTCTACTTACAGAATAAAAGTTCATTTATTTCATACTAGCTTCCGCCCGCGACTTCATCCGCGTGGACCCGAGATAAAAACTATCCTATATTTTAATCCAGGCTATAAACTATCTTAGTGCAAAATTTCATTCAAATCGGTTCAGCCGTTTAAGCGTGATTGAGTAACAAACATCCAAATATCTAAACTCGCATTTATAATATTAGTAGGATGAGGATTTTGCGATTTATGCTTAAAAAAGCTAATACCTTTGTCAATTATGTTGAATTAATAACAGTCTCCTAATAAAACTAAAATAAATTGGAATATGGGATATAAAAAACTCATCTTTATACGTATTATCAGAATTATTAACATCTTAAAAATCATACGATCCTACGGAACCCTAATAAATAACTAGATTTTATTTATACCCTCCCTAACTTTTTATAAATATCGATGATATACCTACAGAGGTATAACTAATAATTATATTATATTATACTAGCTTCCGCCCGCGACTTTGTCTGCGTGGACCCGGGATGAAAACTATCCTATATTTTATTTAAATCCAGGCTATACACTATCTTCGTGCAAAATTTCATCAAAATCTGCACAGTTGTTTAAGCGTGATTGAGTAACAAAAATCTAAACATCCAAACATCCAAACTTTCGCATTTATAATATTAGTAGGATGAAACTTGAAGTTGTTTAAATATAAACTGTATGTACCTACTTACAGAAGTTTTTTTTTGTTATTATTTACCCTTTCAAACATTTAATGTGTTTGAAATAAGAGTTGACTTCATTAAAATGAATATTTAATTTACACTATGGTGTATTTTATTATTCCAATTTAACTTTAACGCCATCTATGAAATCCCGCATGCTTTTTTTCGGTCCTTAGTAATACGTTTTTCAAAGCAGTGTCCTGCTAGTTCATTTAAGTCGCCACTTCTTACGTGGCGCTGTTGAATCGTCATTGTATCGAGGGGCGAGACGGGTGGCGTGAGGAGGGGCTCGATTTTAGATTTCATTTGGGTACGGCAGCGGCCTTAACTACATAGTTGTCATACAATTTTGTTTCTATAAAAGCGTGAGGTTCCTATTGGTAGCGTTAAATTTACTCCTGGACAATAAAAAATAAAATAAAATTGTAAACTCATGGTTCATATTACATATTTTAATTATGATATTTTATAATTAATACTTTATTATGATAATTTGATGGTTTACTATCCATTTAGCATCACTACGTTATCAATTTGAACATGAGGCATCAAGCCTATTCCGATAATTATCAAGAAGCGTTTGAAGAATTATCTTGATAACTTCGCAGCCCGTTTCTCGAGGACATCCTAAGAGTTGCCAAGTGGAAACTCACCCAGCTTCAGCTTGTTCCCTTGGTGGATCGCGCACCACTGCTCGGAGCGCACCAGACCCTGCTGTATCAGCCACTCGGTGAACTTCATGGGTGTATACTGGTGATAATTCCGGTAATTATCAAGAAGCGTTTGAAGAATTATCTTGATAACTTCGAAGCCCGTTTCTCGAGGACATCCTAAGAGTTGCCAAGTGGAAACTCACCCAACTTCAGCTTGTTCCCTTGGTGGATCGCGCACCACTGCTCGGAGCGCACCAGGCCCTGCTGTATCAGCCACTCGGCGAACTTCATGGGTGTATACTGGTGATAATTCCGATAATTATCAAGAAGCGTAATTATCTTGATAACTTCGAAGCCCGTTTCTCGAGGGCATCCTAAGAGTTGCCAAGTGGAAACTCACCCAGCTTCAGCTTGTTCCCTTGGTGGATCGCGCACCACTGCTCGGAGCGCACCAGACCCTGCTGTATCAGCCACTCGGTGAACTTCATGGGTGTATACTGGTGATAATTCCGGTAATTATCAAGAAGCGTTTGAAGAATTATCTTGATAACTTCGCAGCCCGTTTCTCGAGGACATCCTAAGAGTTGCCAAGTGGAAACTCACCCAGCTTCAGCTTGTTCCCTTGGTGGATCGCGCACCACTGCTCGGAGCGCACCAGACCCTGCTGTATCAGCCACTCGGTGAACTTCATGGGTGTATACTGGTGATAATTCCGGTAATTATCAAGAAGCGTTTGAAGAATTATCTTGATAACTTCGAAGCCCGTTTCTCGAGGACATCCTAAGAGTTGCCAAGTGGAAACTCACCCAACTTCAGCTTGTTTCCTTGGTGGATCGCGCACCACTGCTCGGAGCGCACCAGGCCCTGCTGTATCAGCCACTCGGTGAACTTCATGGGTGTATGCATGAGCACTGACTTCACTTTGCTGTCAAGGGATGACCGGTCAGCTGGGGGCTGGGAGTCCTTGGCCCGCAGGTACGGACGGGCCACCACCACTAGTGAAGGGAAGGTCTTGCCTGGGAATAGGTAAACAAGATGTCATATTCAATGAATTCCCCAAACATGTAACAGGTACACTACATAACTCCGAAGAGTCATTTGTCCGAAAGCATATTTTTTCCGAAATTCATAATTGCGAAAACCATGTTCCACTGTTTTTTTTTTGATCTTTCAGGATATAATACTAACCTAACCTAACCTATTTATGTATTTTATTTAATAATCTGCGTCCAAGTTTTCGTTTAGCGGTAAATGGCGTTCGGAATTTTGATATTTCGGAATAATGATGCTTTCGGACAAATGTATCTTCGGAATTTTTGTGTGTTCCCGGGGCCAAGGGGTAGGCAGAGAACATGGATTTCCACTTGCATATTAATTATGCCAATGGAATAGTCACTATACCATTTTTATTAGGGTTCCGTACCCAAAGAAAGAAAGAAAGAAATCATTTATTTGTGGACAAAACAGTGGGTATAAAAAACAAAACACAGTAATGTAAAAGTAGCAGGGTCCACGAAAAGGCCCCGACTCAGCATGGCAAAGGGTAAAAACGGGACCCTATTACTAAGACTTCGCTGTCTGTCCGTCTGTCCATCCGTCTGTCTGTCACCAGGCTGTATCTCAATAACCGCGATACCTAGACAGTTGATATTTTCACAGATGATGTATTTCTGTTGCCGCTATAAATACAAATACTAAAAAACCGGCCAAGTGCGAGTCGGAGCGGGGCTCCCATACAACAGACATGTTTTTTTTTCGAGTTTTTATAGATAATGGTACGGAACCCTTCGTGCGCGAGTCCGACGCGCACTTGGCCGGTTTTTAATGAGGGTATGACAGTGGTCAACCCAGTACTGTATGAGAGATCAACAGTGAAAATAGTCTACATAGATATCGCGAAATACTTGAGGAGGCAGGATGTTACAAAAATGCCACAAGTACTCAAAACTTTGAACACTCTTTGAACACTTTGTCACCATTTTGCGAATGTGTGAACGTTAATGACGGTACTTCAGACACGAGTACGGTAATTTACGAAAAATGACACGTTTACCTTGCAGCTTGTTGAAGGAGACCTCCCTAGAGTCGGCCACGTTCTTGTTACTGTCGTCCTTAGTGAGGTCGACGATGGCGGTGGTCTTGGTGGCGCTGCCTGTGAGCAGGCCCCCGATGGCGGTCGCCTCTGAGGGTCGCACGTTGGTCACCACGCTGTGCACGTCTGGACAGGAAAGTTTGTTAAAAAGGATTTATGGTACGAGTTTAGTTGTTGAGTGTACTTTTTGCAGTTGTCAACTACTTATTGGGATTGTAATGAGCCCAAACCCGGCGGGTTTATCTAATGGAATTTAGGAATGCCTATGGGGTGCCCCTCCATTCCATCTCCATCATTAGAGCAGTTTCTTTGGCCAGCTAATAATATTTGTCAACTATTTGCTATTGCCAGAATTTTATGCTGTATTCATAAACATTCAACGACTTATTCTATCCAAAATAGCTTTAAAATTTGTCTGCCTTTATCTATCACTTTGACATTAGTGTTTATGAGAATAGGACAAAACATATTCTATTTATCCCAGTTAAGTAATTTGTTTTATACTAACTGGAAGGTGCCAGAGTCTTGTCTTTGGTCTTGTTGTTTTCTTTGTCTTTCTCCTTCTCCTTCTCCTTCTTATTCTCCTTCTCTTTCTCTTTTTCTTTATCCTTCTTCTTTTTCTTGTGGCGCGGCTCCGGATCTTTGTCAGGAGATGGGGAGTAATCTCTGTCTTCTTCACGATTCTTTTTCGGACGCCCTGATGACAAAATAATATGGTGTGAATTCATGCAATATCATGAGTTCATGAATCTCACTTGCTCAAAGGTTTGCTTGGCAGAGATCCCTTAAAGGGATAAGCTCGTCTTTGTACTTCGTTTTTTGGTTGCCTGTTTTCATTTTGCAATGTTTTATCTTACTGATATTATAAAGCGAAACTTTAGATGTTTGGAATTTTGTAACTTCAATCACGCTTAAATGGCTCAACCGATGTGGATGAATGTTTGCATGAAGATCGTTTATAGCCTGGATTAAAATATAAGATAGTTTTTATTCCGGGTCCACGCAGACGAAGTTAGAGACGAAGCTAGTGTAGTGTGTATTAACGTCAGCTGCATGTCTTAAATGGGCTATAATAATAATAAAGCAATAAACACGTATGTGTTTCCCATTCAGCAGTATGTATGTATATACATACTGCTGAATGGGTTGTTTTTTCTTTTGTTTAAGTAAAATCTTTTAAATATGTCGATTGTAAATCTAATGTTAAGTTTAGACTATAATTGGGGAAAGAACCTCATTGAATGTGTTCCACGTGCTATTTAAGCTTGATGTAATATATCTGATTAATCTACTATATTTCCCATCACTACAAGGAGATTACAAATTGCACATCAAGATAGACACAGTATTCAAATTGTAAAAAGTTTCAGTCAAAAATGTCATTTTTGGTACAAGCTTTTATTGCTGATACCCTTTCTGTATACCGTTATCAACTACTTGTTGAGAAATTCTAACGAGCCCAAACTCAACGAGGTTATGCCGGTTAAGTACAGAATTCCCATGGCCAACATCTGTCTTCATTAGATCAGCTTGATGGTACCATAAAATTGAATTGTCATCCAAACCCCACTTTATCCAAAATTTCAGCTTAATCGGATAACAGCAAGTAACTGAAAAATGGATTGCAAACTTTGACGGACCACTTACCTACATACATACAAACAGTGCAAGTTAAATGAAAGCTTGTAAAAAGGGTTGTATTTACCTCTCTTGCCACTTCTTGTTTCCTTTGAGACAGACATGGATCGAGATCTCGATCTGATGATCTCAGCACTCTGCCTCTCAAGATCCTTTAGGACAGGTTGTCTGAAAAATAATGTTTGAAATTAAATTGATCAAGAGGCATTTTAAATTTTAATATGTCTAGTTCTAATTATGAGATCAGTTTTCGATGAGGATCAAATTCTTGGCCAGCTAAACTGACTCAATTAATTTTTTTATGAAAGTTTTTGGTCACTTTACTTGTTATTACCAGTAACAATGGCCAAGAATTTGAAGGTTTAGGACCCTTTTGCTAATATCTGAATTTGGCTTTCGCTGGTTCTACATTACGTTATTTTTAAAGTTCAAAACATGTCAACATCTTAAAAAATAACACAATACAGGTTATACTGAGCAGGGCAAAAATGTAAATGTACTCACTTTCCAAGCAACTGGTACGCAGTAAACTGGTCTCCATTGTACACAATTTGTCCACCTGTATCCTTGACCAGATCGTCAATTTTAGTCTGTATACTCTTGTACTCATCGTCGGCATTCTTATAGGCATTTAGTTGGTACTCCGAGAGTTCTTCTTCCCAGCACTCTAGCTCTAATGTGGGCACATCAGGCCCAAAGTACGTACGCTTGTACAGATCAGCTTCAATAATCTCGGCCTGAGGCGGTGCAGGCACGGGACTCGCCTCCTGAAACCAAAATGTTTGTTTACGACTTCACTCGAACCAGACTGTCGTCGGCGTTTAATAAGTAGGGTTTGCGGAGAAACTTTACCTCCGAGTCCACTTTAACCTTCTTTAACTTCATCACAATACTTTCCCTCGGACGCTATGCTGTAAACATTAGCAGGATAATCGTTATAATCACAGAAAACCCAAAACGTGCATTTCTAGACCACACAGAGCGTCAGTCAATGGCGAATTTGAATGAATGAATAGAATTGAATGGAAGGAGAACGAAAGAATGAAATTTCATCACAGGTAAGAAACAATGTAGCTGAAGTTAAACAGCGACGAATATTCTATCTCGTGTAACTACAGCGTCATCTAGAGCAAATAACACGAATTCTTTTGACAGAAAACAGATTTATCATTAGATCGTGGTATACAAGTTTGGGCAATATATTGTCTCTGTCTATTAGTGGCTTTGTGAGCCATAGAACTCGCGAGCCTGTCTTTAAAATAAAGTAAAATAAAAAAAAGAAAATGTTTATTGCCTCGAACTTAAAAAAACAAACAAAAACAATACTAATTTAATATAAACAAATTCTTTCCTATATTTGGCTATCGTAGTGTTCAGTGCAGTTTAGAATTACCCAGTGTGAATTTTGACTGAAATCACCGCCATTTCGTTCATTTCTGAGTTTATTGCCAATACTGATTCGTTCTTCTCTTAACGTTCAACGAAATACAGCAAAAACAAGTTTTGTATGAAAAACTTAAATTCGCTCTATTTTTTTACTATGGTACCTGAAGCTACATAATCTAATGACAGACATAGATATACCTGATATCATTATATATGCAGTTTCGTTACAATCCAACACGTAGTTTTAAGATAAGAGCGTAACTTCGTTTGTATGGAGAATCGAGCTTACCTCTACTGCGGATTCTTAATATAGATGGATGAATTTGAATCCATCATCTAATCTAATCTCCGTAAAATTAACCATCTGAATCGAATTCCCAGTAACAGCGAATTTGCCTAACAATTGACACGACGTGACTTGACATTTACTACCATACTGGCCACTGTGGCCTAATTAAATTTTGAAAAAAGTCCCGTAATACGATTATATAATTTAATAAAATGTATCTTAGATCAAATGTATTTTAAAACTTGAAGTATTTGAAATATAAAATACTTCTCCAGGTAAAGTACTTTAAATAAAAATACGAAATACTTTCTCCAAGTAGAAATAAAAATTCAAAATACGTATTTGTAATTCAAATACATGTAATAGGCTGATGTTATATAGGTACAATCAGTAAGTGGTAACCGTACTGCATGCACTATTATCAACTACTGATTTGTCATCTCCAGGTGTAACAATTTGATGACAACATTTCTATTTTAATTTTGGTGATGACTTAATGAGATGCTGATGAGAAACTCAAAGGATTTATAAATAAACACTAGAGGTCACTATCAATGTTCACGTCACGCTGTCGTAGACTTACTTACTTACTAACCACAGATGAAGAATACACTGAATACATTCATCTCATTCATTCATTCAATCCTAAATCAATCAAACAAAAAAATGACAGCTCTAAACTAATTTGTGATGAAATTGTTTTCCAAGTGATTTACATGTAATCAGCCAGATAACAATCCTGTAAACAATGGAGGCGGTGCCAAAGTTGCCGTTGTTAAGTTTTGAACTTAAAGTGAGTCCGGAGACTACCCACTTTGGACCCAAACTCAAGCAGGTCAGTCGTCATACAAATTGTTGTGAAAAGTGCTTTCTAAAGGAACTTCTTTGTTTTCACGGATGATTAATCTTTTCAGTACATTGGTGATGCGTACAGGGAAGACCCTGAGAGCTATAGCAATGAGATGCATCAACTGGAAAGTCTGCGGTCGTCCGCCGTAAGGCCTTCTATAGACGCAGAGGGGTTGAGCGCGCTGTATAGATACTTCTGCCAACTCAGAGCCATCCAGAGTAGGTTCCCAATGGCTAAAGGGCAGCCAGCGGCTTGCACGTTTGCCTGGTAGGTACAGGTTTAATCAGGACTAAGTTTATTTCAATTTTTTACAAAGACAATGACTCACAGATTTTTCTAGAGAACTTCGGGCCAAGCTTAGAACTTTGTTATCTTCGCTTGCTCGTTCGATAAAAATTTACGGTTTATTTCCTCTCTTCTGCTTATTTAAGAGCTAAGCTATTGTCGGCGTAGCTCAAAGTAGGCCCTCCATTTACTCTGATCCCAGGCAACCTCTTTGACATCGATATGACCTAACATCAACTCTTTTTTAAGCTGCTCTATGTAGTTTATTCTAGGTCTTCCTCTTACTCGCTTCCCCTCTATCCTTCCTTCAATTACATTGTGTATGAACTTCTCATGTCGTATAAGGTGCCCTACCACCTTTGCTCTTATATTTTGTAGTGTATTTCCAACATGTGAAAAATATTTATCATCTTTCAGGAAAGACCTCTATGCCAACATGTGTAGTCCAATAGCAGACCTCCGCTTTGAGATGGCCTGTATACTATACAACATCGGAGCCCTGCACACCCAACTGGGGGCTTCAGAGCCTCGCACATCCCCAGAAAGTCTCAAAGCAGCTTGCACTCATTTCCAAAATGCGGCATGGGCATTCCAGCTGGTGAGGGAACAGTATCCGCAGCCGACAGGGATAGATGTGTCATCGGAAATGATGCTTCTGCTTCAGGAGCTTTGCTATGCGCAGGCCCAGGAATGTATACTGGAGAAGAGTATCCAGGATACAAGGAAACCTAGTGTTATTGGTATGTGTTCATCTTCATCACCCTCCAAACGTCATTCCCAGTTGTGACCTAAAGGAGCATGGGGTCCGTTCTGACACCTAATCCCAAGATTTGGCATAGGCACTAGTTTTATGAACGCGACTGCCAACCGACCTTCCAACCTAGAAGGAAAACTAGATCTAAAGGCAGGTTTTTGCCACGAAGCCAGTGGGAATAGAGCGCTGGCCTATTTTTCAAGCCAGTAAACCAGCACTGGCTTCATCTAAACCTAGCTTTATTGGGATTAGATTATTGGTAAGTATGTTTATATTGTTTTCATGTTTCTAACTGTAAATTATTTGACAACGCTAAAAATAAGTTGGTTTTACAGCAGTATCAAAAATACTTGAAAAATTAGGTGTCAGCTTAATGCATATAAAATAAAATAAAGTTTTTGATGTTTCATAAAACAGCAACGTCAAGTACGTATTCCGATTCTGATTAGACACATTCACTGCCACAATGTTTTTATGACGAAAGCTGCCTAAGAATGGTACATGTCCACCAGGGTGCAGTGCAAGTGTAAATTAGGATAGTTTAGACAATAGTACATTGTTTAACGTGGGGCGTAAGTGGAATGTTGTGAACAAGAGTCTATTGATGACTCGAGTTTGCAATATTCTTACGCCTGTGTTATACATAGTGTTTTTCATTACATTTTCGAGGAAATAACTACAAGAGACAGAAAATTCTGTTTCATACAACCGCACCAAACAAAAATTGACGAAATTGACAACTTCACTTCCAGATTAGTGCGAGTCGAGAGCGCAGCTTCAATATTTCAACCAATTACAGAGCAGTACTACAGTAGTATTCTTGCGGCGCGTGGCCAACTAGATTTTTTTCAACCAATCACAGAGCAGAATTCTAGTGGCGCGCGGCCAACTAGATTTGCTTAAATCAATCAGATCACACACAAGCTCATAACTCCCGTGGGAAAAATTAAATTGTCCATTGTCCTTCTGTATACAGGCATGGAATAACACCATTTACGAGCAAGTGTGATGAAATAGTACATTACTTACCAAGGGCTGTAAAAGAAAGAAAGCCCGAAACGCAGGTACTTGTTACCCGAGCCGCAGGCGAGGGTTGTAAATATGCGATAGAGGGCTTTCTTTTTTACTGCCCGTGGTGAGTACACAGTTTCACGTCTTCACCTGGCCACAATGCATTATGGTCAGGTGTGACGTAAAAATAATTAGGTGTCTAATACAATTATAGAAACTTATCTTTGCACATACTAGTGGATGTTCACCCTTAATTTCGTTTGTAATTTGATACATCATCAAATAATGCGAAATCTGCAATTTCGCCCCATAAAAATTTCCTCAATCTCTTCATTACCATCATCATCATATCATTCAGAAGACGTCTACTGCTGGACATAGGCCTCCCCCAAAGAGTGCCACAATGACCGGTCCTGCGCCACCCGCATTAAGCGGACTACCATGCCCCAATCTCTTAAAAATTGAAAATTGTACAGGGGCTGTGGCAACCCAGGTGATGTTCTTCTACCGGAACTGCTTGAACCACCTCGGGGCGTCAACTGGCTCGGAGAATGTCCATGAAATAATTGGTGGCAAGCTGTATAACTTCTGGCATCGGTTCCTGTCATTCAAGTTATCTTATATTGGATGCATTGTCTGCTTGTATCAAGGTAAGAATGCTTTTTTTACCCGACTGCCAATGGAGAGGGGGGTTGTTTTTCGAGCGTATGTATGTATGTATGTGACCTTATTCTTTGGCACGCCCTGCAGCCTAAACCGTTTAACGGATTTCGACATATGAGGTGTCGTTGGATTCCTCTTGATCGTGGGATAAAATTTTGAAAAAAGCAGTTGGGTTTTTTGAAAAATCTTTTAATTTCACTTGTTTTATCATGCACTCGACTAACTTGGGAATCATTTCTAAATAAATCCTACTACCAAAGTATTCCCGATGAGACCATTTGATCTAGCCTATAAATATTTGTTCTTTACCAATACATTTACAAGTAATATATATTAGTCATAACTATGATATGTATTTGTACAGGCATGGTGAATGGCTGCAAATACTAGTGTAATACATGTCATTTGAAAGCATTTTCTTTAGCAATATGTCGCTTTTTCTATGCGCGGTCCTATTCTGTGCTCGCTTGGGTGCTTGGAAATTTAACCATTTTTTTTTTAACCACGTCGGTGCTAAACAATACTACGGCCCGCCTGATGGTAAGCAGTCACCGCAACCTATGGACTTGCAACTCCAGCACGTCTATCATGTGACGGCCGCGACATACTCTCGATTTTTCTCGCACTATACCTCTTGTTCTAAGTGTTTTAATAAGAGAGAGACGGATAGTGCGAGAAAAATCGAGAGAGCTCGCGCGCCGTCGCGTGATAGCCGTGCAGGGGTGTTACATGCGCCTGCCGACCCTTTATTCGGTGGCGGTTAATGTACCGCCCGATAATCCGCATCTATCTATCTCTCTCTCTCTCTCTCTTTTCGCATGAGTTAAAAACCCTTCATTCTATTCCTTTATCTTTAAAAACTCTCTTTCCCAAGGCATGAACGCCGAAGAGCAACAGAAGATGGGCGAGCGTGTCGCCTTCTACCAGCTCGCCGTCGACAAACTCGCTGAAGCCCAGAAGCTCGCCAAGTACGTGGAGCCAGTCCAGGTGACCAAGGAAGCGCTCACGTTCACCAACGACGTGGTGGAGGGAAAGAGGAAGGCGGCCAAGAATGAGAACGAGTTTATTTACCACGAGGAGGTGCCGGAGAAGGATATGCTGAGTGATATGAAGCCGGTGTGCTTGGTTAAAGCGCTGCCGGTTAATTTGAATGATCCTGAGGTGTGTATTCTAATATTTTAAGTCGCTGTAGGTTCAGCGAAGTTAAGCGAACAGAGTTTTTGAAACAATATAATGCGTCTGTTTATAATAATATGGTTTCAAAAATTACGAATACTGATCTTGAGGCTTTTCTGCAGCAAGATCAGTGATTCGAAACATGATTAAGCAATTTTCGCCCGTTACAAAAAAATCACGAACATAGGTCTAAAATACACTTAAAATATTCGTAACAAATTATGCACAAAAGCTAAAAGTATTAAATTGCTTCAAAAAATCGGCGATATCATGTTTAAGAGAACTCAGTGATTACTTTTTTATTTATTCAAACGGCCAAAAAATTATAATTAAAAAACATGATATCCGCGCTTTCGAGCACGCACTTCCAGCTTGCTCACGCTTATATGCTCAGTGAGAGGGAGAGAAGACCATGAACCTACGGTGCCTTAAATTGAAATCAAACTGTTGGTCGTGACACCCCGTAGCTGTATTCTTGAAGTAAAAGTGGTGTAAGGATAAAATATTAATAAATATATCTTAGGCAATTTAAGAACAGCGGATTGTGGGGAGTTCCGATTTCATTTCCTTGGAGGTTTGCGTCATAAAAATTAGATTAGAGTAAATTATTTTCTGAGTATCAAATTTGCCTGAATATATGTGTCGCAATTTGCTTAAAAAAACCACACACACCCAAACTTCTTTCATCTTCGGTCGCCAAACTCACCAATGTACAGTACAAGCTCCTTGACAAATTTTATTTCTTTTTTTTATGTACCCCTTGCTAATGAAGGGTGGATTTGCCTATAAAATGTGTTGCTATATTTACACATGGACAATGGACATGACAGACGTATAAATTCCATATTCTGCACACAGGTATCAGGCCCTGACATATTCTCCCGCCTAATCCCAATGGGGGCACACGAGGCCTCCTCGGTCTATTCCGAGGAGAAGGCCAAGCTGCTCCGACAAGTGGTCGGCCAAGTGGAGTCCAAGAACACTGAGCTCACCGAGTTCATGTCGTCTCTGCAGCTCGATCAGCTGGAGGTGCTGGATTCTGACCAGAAGTGAGTAGACTGTTTATTCTGAGAAACGCAAGCTTCTCCGTCAAGTGGTCGGCCAAGTGGAGTCCAAGAACACTGAGCTCACCGAGTTCATGTCGTCTCTGCAGCTCGATCAGCTGGAGGTGCTGGATTCTGACCAGAAGTGAGTAGACTGTTTATTCTGAGAAACCCAAGCTTCTCCGTCAAGTGGTCGGCCAAGTGGAGTCCAAGAACACTGAGCTCACCGAGTTCATGTCGTCTCTGCAGCTCGATCAGCTGGAGGTCCTGGATTCTGACCAGAAGTGAGTAGACTGTTTATTCTGAGAAACCCAAGCTTCTCCGTCAAGTGGTCGGCCAAGTGAAGTCCAAGAATACTGAGCTCACCGAGTTCATGTCGTCTCTGCAGCTCGATCAGCTGGAGGTCCTGGATTCTGACCAGAAGTGAGTAGACTGTTTATTCTGAGAAACGCAAGCTTCCGTCAAGTGGTTGGCCAAGTGGAGTCCAAGAACACTGAGCTCACCGAGTTCATGTCGTCTCTGCAGCTCGATCAGCTGGAGGTGCTGGATTCTGACCATAAGTGAGTAGACTCTTTACTGATTGTAGTAGCCTATTAACACTTTCGCAACCGGACTAAAAATGGAACAATTCACCAGAAACAGAATTCGCTAGGGGTGTAAGTTCATACTACTGCCCGCCTAGCGGGCTCAGCCGGCATCTGAACAAACATTACGAGCGCCCGCTAGGCGGGTTCTTGGTTGCGAAACTGTTAACAAGCCAGCCTATGTCCATACTGAAGGTACATATACACTGGCAAAATAATTTTTGATATGATTGAGTAGTTCTGGAGATTTCCTCTTAAATACAAGCTTACTATCTCCCAAACTTGTTCTCTTTATAATAGCGGTATAAATTTGTATTTTGAGTCAGTCGTCTTTTTCTTATTTCCATCCTTTATAATGTGTATGCGTGTACCTGAAGAATTGATAGAACTCTTCATTAGTGGTTTATTCCTCATATGTTTTAATGGATAAGGAAGGTTTACCTAGTAACTAACCAGGAAATAGGGTAATTTCTGTATATATATATAATTTGTTACCAGATCAACAAATTACTTAGTCAAATGAGTAATTTTCCGTGCAATTTCGTTTGTAAGGTTTCATTCAAATGGCGCAGTATATTGGATCAGTGACTCACTCGCGTCAACTCGTAGGTTTGATGTTATTTGGGTGCCGATAACGAATGATAACACAACTTATCTGAAAATATACCTGGGTTCGTTAACCTGCTAGTTTTTCATAACAAACTCAAGTTTTAATTTAATGCAATTTCTTTGAAGTTCATTAGAAGTAAATCATCGTGTATTCATGTTAACAAATTACAATAAAACAAAATAATAACAATAATAATAATATAGAAAGTAAGAAAGAAAGAAGACATTTAAGGTGCGACCTAACCGCTGCTCAAAATACGCTAACGCACCGTAAAACGCAGCAAAATGTATGAAGAATACGTGACGCATACGACACGTCAACGCGTATACGCAGTGTTAAGCACCGGTGTGGTCGTTCCCTTATTCACTACACAAAGACACACAGAGACAAAGGGAGTATACAGATATACAATGCAATTGACACAAATGTGTGTGTTTTCGCGGCAGTGAATCGGTCGCTGTCTCAGCATTATGCCGAGGTGTCGGACATACACCTACAGCGCTGATTTTCAGACAGCACCGCACGTGACCCACGGAACGCAACACAAAATACTACCGATACAAACATATACACATAATAAATAAATAAATAATTAATATAATAAATTTGTTAAATATGTAACACTAGCACAATGGGATGCGAAACACAAAGTAAAAACCCGAAACGGGAGCGATGTTTAAAAAGTGCTGGATGGGTTAGGGTTGGGATTTTTGGAGCGTCAACAAGTAGCCCTTAACACGTATACTTGGTAGACGCTCCTTGGATAGGTGGAGGGAGATCATTCCAACACTTGGACGCCGCGAACCTGAAGCTAATACCTCGAAACGCCGCGGCCCGATGCTTTGGCACCAGAATCATCGCCTTACGCCTACGCGCTTCCTTGGGCCATACAAGTGTACTCAGCAAATATGCTGGGGCCCCAGCCTATATGGCTAACTGTTCTTGGAATCAGCCCTATTCTATCTTGGTTTGTGACGGCTTAACGTCGCCAGAAGGTAGGTAGATTGAAGCCGATCGAAATTAAAATACCCGGAATAAAATTTACAATGATTTATTAGTGTAAAAAGTAGAACCGACTAGGTCGCGGGTTTATTATGAGCTGGCAATTAGTACTGAAACCATGTCCTTGTAATTGGGGTCACTTCCCTGCACCGTCAACGGCACGTAGTCCACGCAGATCTTGAAGCAGGAGTTCGAGGTTCCGGGATTCGGGTCTGCAACGCAGGTCTACCGGATACGCGCGCAAGCATGCGCAAGAAGGTGGGTGAACTCCAAATTGAACCCCAAACTCTTACTCGTACTTACTCGACACTAGTGTCGTATACTGTGCAGTTGATTGCATATGCGCTCACTTGCTGATCGTGCTGTGTGCACTTGCCTTGGATGTCATGCTAGTCTATAGACTAGCTCTAGTCTATAGAATAGCTTATAAGCTATTCACGAAGAACCATTGTATCTCATAATGTATGACGTCTGTAAAGTGTACCTAATAAATAACCTTAAGACTAGTCTAAACGCCCCCTCGAGTCGTTTCTGGCGCAAAGCTGCCCGTCATTAGAAGTTGCAATATGTGTATCTATGTACAGTAGGCTTCATAAGTGCATGGACATGCTTGAACCGTATTGCCATAGTAATACGGTTCAAGCATGTCCATGCACTTATGAAGCCTTCACAGTAGTAGAACGAATGAATGAATAGTTTGGTGATTACACTGTAGATGCAAATGATAATTAAAACGATGCATGCCTCGATTCTCGTAAGCCCAAATCGGATTAGTAGTTCCGGAGATTAACCCATACATATAACTCACAAACTTAAAGAAAGAAAGAAAGAAAAGCATTTATTTGTGACAAACACGTAGGTAACAAAAATTACACAAATAGGCCGAACACTGTTTGTCACAAAAGGGCCACAACTCAGCATGAAGCTGGCAAAGCCAGCGCTGTTCTTCCGTTGTGGCCCAGGTGCATGCCCCAGCACTTCACCTCTTTATAATGTTAATATAGATATAGGTATAAGGTAAACGTCCGAGTGCTCGACGCTGTACAGTACGATTACTGTTAGTTAAGACCTGACAGATGGATTGCCTTCATTTAGTTTTCAACTTTAATCTTATACAGATAAAATAGTTATTACTAAATCGGTAGATGTGGGTAACAGTATTCTGAAAAATGCTTTATCTATATGAAATTAAAGTTGAAAATTAAATGAAGGCAATCCATCTGTCAGGTCTTAACTAACAGTAATCGTACTGTACTAGTATATGGCACGGGCACTATGCCAAAGTGACATGGCTTAAATTCCAATGAAGAAAAATCCTCTTAGTTTATCTTATGTGGTATCACCGAGTGGAAACCGGTCTAATCGCAATAAGGTCTAATTTTCCGTATGGGTTGGAAGGTCGGATGGTGGACGCTTTCTTAAAACGAGCGCCTACGCCAAATCTTGGGAGTAGGCTAGGGCCTAGGGGGCACACTCGGGAATAGCGCAAGGAGGATTTTAAGATGTAGATGTACTCTCTAAGGCTCAAGTTTGGAGATGCGAAATAGTTCTCAAACTTTACCTCTATAATAGCAGTATACATTTATTATCATCTTGTTTTCCCTCTAGGATCCCTCAAGAGATAGTAGACAGATGTGCAGCCATGAACGCGAAGACCGAGGTGATTCAGACGCTGGTGGACTCGATGAACAATCTCGCTGAGATCATCAGCGACGTCGAGAACTCGCTCGCTGAGATCAAGGCGCTCATTCAGGTAAATTATGACCAATTTCAAAGTCATACGAAGGGGTAATGGTCTTATAAAAGTTCACAAGACCTATTTTAGCAAAAATGCCAGTAAAATTAGTTTCTTTATCGGTAACTTTGACAGCTGTGTTTTTAAGAGAACATATTAGTTATCTGAGGTTTGTTAAAAGTTTTATGTTATTACGATGAGATTTAGGTAATTAGCAAACAAAAAAATCTGATGGCAAAGCTAGAGAGGTTCTACTTGAACGAAACAGTGGGAAGATAATCCCTCAAAGGGATAAGTTCGCATTTGTACATCACTTATCTTTTTGTTAATTGTTTACCGTGTTTATTTTGTACAATAAAGAGTTATACTACTACTACTATCCATACGGAGTTGATAATTAAATTATACTTTTTATTTAAATAATTAATACTGACATATTTTCTCGAAAAAGGATTAAAAATTTTGTCAAATGGAGAAAAAAACAACGCAAAAGCTTAAATAATCACAAAGTTATAAGTGTCTAAAGTTTTAAGAAGGGGTATGTTCTGTCCCTTTTCTGCAAAACGCAACTTCATATAAAACGATTGTCATTTACTATGACGGTCGCAGATTGTGACGTCACTAACTGCGAGCGTTTTCTCTCTCTAACAAGCAATATTAAAACGGTTGTAGCTTCGTTATTCTATGAGATAACTCAATGGGATTTTCGTAACTAGGCTTATTTTTTTGCCTTCTTTCTTTTGGAGTAATAATAATTTTCGAGTCTACACCCGTATTCCAGGAAGAAACACTCAAAGAAAAGGAATTCCAGAAGGTCATGGGCCCGCGCCCGCCTTCCATAGTGCAGACGGAACTTTCCAGAGAGTTCCACAAGTACCAAGAGGCGCACGCGAGAACCAACGAGTCCAACCAAGTGCTGCACAAGGCCATGACGCTGCACATCGCCAATTTGAGGCAACTCGCCGCCCCGCTGGATGTGCTGCAGAGCAGGATTCCCACCATAGACAATATTGGTATGTAAAATACGGATTTATTGGGATACTGGCATTTGCCCTCAACTTCGTTCGCGTGAACTCCTGTATCACTTCCACAGTCAAATTTTGGAACAGCTGAAGCTTTCGAAGGATTTCATGAAATATTTTTCTGTGATAGTGCAGAGAGAAGTCTAAATTAGTTGAATTGAGAATGTCAACATAGACGTTTTTGTGATATATGTGCTTGATTATCATCATTCGCTTATCCTTATCCAATTTATAAAAAAAAAAACATATATTTATAACTAAACCCAACTCAACCCAACCCAAGGCTCAAACTAACATGGATGGGACTTGTTCAGAGGAACCTTAAAGATGCTAATTTATCACCCGACACGATCCAGGATAGACGTTCCTGGCGACGCCATACTAGGAGAGCCGACCCCAAGTAGATGGGAAAAGGCTAGGAAGAAGAAGAATCAAAGTGTATTTATATAAATAAATTGATAAAAATAAAAAAACCAATTACAATACGTTTGTATTCGCAGAGGGCCTGGACCGCGACGCGATGTCGGAGATGCGTCGCGTAGTCGGCAAGGCGCACGAGATGCAAGCGCAGCGGGACTCGCTCGTGAGCGCGCTGCGGGCCGCGGTCGCGGCCGATGACGTCACGGCCAGCTTGCTCGCGCGCGCCACGGAACCGAGAGACGTGCTGTTCGCGCAGGAACTGGCCAAGCACGACCCGCAGGTAACATATACTACATGACTGTAGATTGCATAGTGGATGCAACGATGTAACACAGTATTATAGGAAGGAGATCCTCCCAAGAGGCAGTCTGCTCTTTCAATACTATAGCAACAAGAAGACTAGGCCGTATCAGTCTTCAGCATTGAACAGCAGGTACCAGGGTAGCATAAGATGCAAGCGCAGAGGGACTCGCTCGTGAGCGCGCTGCGGTCGCGGCCAATGACGTCACGGCCAGCTTGCTCGCGCGCGCCACGGAACCGAGAGATGGAACACGGTTCTAGCCTATAAACATAGGTAAGCTCATCATTATAAGGCAGTCGAGGGTCATTGATCTTAAACAGAAGAAGATCCGTAACTAGAAGATTGGTGGTAGCAATGTTCAGCAATGAACAGCAGGTACCAGGGTCGCATAAGATGCAAGCGGAGCGGTACTCGCTCCAGATGACGTCACGGACGATCGGTACGCGGCCTCTCGCTCCCGCATACGGGGCTCCGATGAAACGGGTTACTCAAAACTCTTCATAACGGCCAGGACCAGTCTGGAAAGAGTATCCTATTTATATAATAGCTCATTTACCTTTCGGGCTGTTCGGTTGTGGAATGCTTTGCCGTTGCATATAAGGTGTGCAAAATCTCGGGAATGGGATGAGAAAGGAGAAATGTTAAGTTGTACGTCTCACACTAATATTGTATTGTTTATTATAATTTATATCTATCCTTAATTCATCACTCTAACATTGTTTTAGGTGAAAATTATAGAAACCAATCTGGCGGCGCAAGAGAACATCATCAATCGTCTGACGTCTCTATACGCGTCGTATGGGGAGTCGCGCCGGATGCTGTCGGACCTGCTGAGGAAGAGAGAGAGCATCATCAACGGTATACACTATTGATTATATGACAATTATTATTATTATTGGGAGCCTGTAGCTGTGCTGGGCAAAGGTCCTCCGTTTCCAGTGTTCTCGGTCCTGAGCTTCTTGTGGCCATTCCTTTGAGAACGAGTCTAGCTCGAGTACGCGGCGAGGCCTGTACTAAGAATAATACGTTTTTCAAATGTATAAATAGCAGGTAATGTTATAACTGCTTGAAAGATTCGTTGCACCTAGTATCGGCTCCGATAGCTCAGTGGTCGAGAGCTGCTGGCCTGGTATGCCAGACGTTCGCTGACTTGAGAAATTATTATTAAGCCTCTCACAGACTGGCTTGGCCTGTAGCGGCGGTCAATACCAGGGGACCGATTTTTGACTTTCGAGCGCTCGACTCTTTCACTCGAAAACTAAGAAAAACGATGAAATGCTATTTTGAAATGACGATATAAAATTAAAAAAGAGCGGCATTGACCACTCGTATTCAATTCTATCGGTAGAAAGTAAGTACCTGTAATTTTGACACTACAATAGCATTTACTTTTATTTAATTTTCGAGCGCTCGATAGTCAAAAATCGGCCCCCAGTTGACAGTTAATGTCACATTTACTATTGACCGCCACCGCAGGCCCCACCACGATTCAGTCTCCAAAGGTATCCTACTAATATTATAAATGCGAAAGTTTAGATGTTCGGATGTTTGTTACTCAATCACGCTTAAACGGCTGAACCGATTTGAATGAAATTTTGCACGAAGATAGTTTATAGCCTGGATTAAAATATAGGATAGTTTTTATCCCGAGTCCACGCAGACGAAGTCGCGGGCGGAAGCTAGTTTTTGTATAATTTGGTGCAGGCTAAACTGTTATTCACACTAACCAAAATATAAATGAAATTTGACTCTTGTCAAATGACAATGTCATGTCTCTTGTTAGTTCTTACTAGCTCTCACAAAGATGACTCGTTAGAAAGTTGTACTTGTCAGACACTGTAAGCACACAAGCACGCAAGAGCTCTCTGGTTTTGAGCTCCAAAATATTTGAACGTCCATATCTTTGTCTGCAGCTCTAATAACCTCCTACGACACATACGGCGAGCTCCTCGGCAAGTGTCAGAAAGGCCTGGAGTTCTACAGGAAGCTGAGCCACAACGTGAACCAGCTGCTGACGAGACTGCGAGGCACGTGCCAGGTGCAAGAGGAGGAGAGAGAATCCCTCCTGGCGAATAACACTAAAAGTAGCAAAGGTTAGTCAAAAGTCATCGCAGAATTCGGAACGGAAGATCTCAGTGTGCTACGCCGTAGCGCTCTGTAGCGGAAATCGCGTAGAGGGTGTCTTGTCGTTTGACCAAAAAACATTTCGCTTTACACTTAACACTTTCGCTACCAAGAATCGGTACGCGCTACGCACGTAGCCGATCCTGTGGTTTTCCTCGTATGTAGCGGAAAGCGACTACGTCGTAGGCGCCCGCTAGGCGGGTTCTTGGTTGCGAAAGTGTTAACAACCAACGATTAGCAAAATTGTGTTTTCACTTCTCATGCTCAAAAAGTGCGTCTTTATGCTGTGCGTAGGCGACATAAAGTCGCTTTTTATGCTCTAGTTATCATCATCGTCATCATCATATCAGCCGAAAGACGTCCGCAGCAGAACCAAGGTAACCGATATAGCCCTTCGAATCGCTAAACTTAAGTGGCAGTGGGCGGGGCACATTGCACGTAGAACTGATGGCCGTTGGGGCGGAAAGGTTCTCGAGTGGCGACCACGTACCGGAAGGCGCAGCGTGGGTAGGCCCCCCACAAGGTGGACTGATGACCTGGTAAAGGTCGCGGGAGTCCGCTGGATGCGGGTGGCGCAGGACCGGTCATTGTGGCACTCTTTGGGGGAGGCCTATGTCCAGCAGTGGATGCTCTAGTGCCTAAAGTAAAATCTTCGTCGAAGACCAAGGCAATCGGTCCAACAGCTACACGAGCAACTTTAACTTCGTAGAATAAACTCTTTATTTTTTCATTTTATTATGTTTCGTTAGTATTCTAAGAACAAGGCAAGGATACTAACAGCCAAAGTACACAATAAAACTTCATGAATAAAGATTTTCATTTCATTTCCTCGCAATCGAAGTGACAAGTAGAGTGTACAATTCGTCCATAAACCCATTTTACACTAGATTTTACATCTCGCGCAATATGGTGCGTTATGTACACTTGTTGTACAATCTACTATTTGACAATTAATGTTTTTACAACTCAACTTTCTACAAATTACTGATTTGACCAAATAATCAACAGGCAAATTGTCATTTTATGAATGATCGTTAGGACAAATGAAATTTTAGCAAGTAAATTACCTGTAAAAACGACTATTGGTCTAAAAATGTTTGCACTAATGTATTATTTGACATGTGTTTCGTTTGTTAAAAGGAACAGTTGCTAAAATGTGTCAAATTCACAACTATTACATATTCTACTTTAGAAACAGTTAGTAGGCAAGCAATTTTACTTGAACAGATACAAACTACTTACTGCTAGGAAACTAGGTTAGGTTATTATTTGGCTCCTTACGGTGTCAAATACAATATGTAGAATTTTGTGAAAGTTGAGAATTTATGTTACTTATAAATTCTCAACTTTCACAAATTCTACTTTGCGACCATACAGCGCGCGAGCCCAGCGAGCGAAGCGAGCGCGCCGCGGTAGCGGCCGGCGAAGCGCCTGAACCGATTTTTTTTATATTATACCTGTACTGTTACCGTTTGTGTGACATTTTGGTAAGTGTATAAAATTGCCCAACATATTATTTAGTGTAATGAAAAATGTACAATTGACACTTTATTATTGAATACATTTATGTAATATGTAAATCGAATTGAGTGTTTGTCAAGTATATGTTTGTAAAATGAAACTTTTGCGCAATAACACGTTTACCAAGTAATTATTTGATCAAGCGTTTTTTGTCAAACGATAATTTGCTAATATTTTTTTGGTTATACATTAGTAAACCCGCGTAGACACCATCACGTCATTGCTTGATTTGCAAGCAGCGTCGGTCGGGTATTCCCGACGCAAAAATACATTTTAAAATGAAGTTTCTGAGAATGAAATGCAGAATTAAAAATTCTATAATGTTCTAAAAGTTGCATTCAAATTTACTTTTAAAATTGCTGGGGCAAGTTAACTCTAATAGTGTACCGTTAATAAATAACGCTAATAACCAGTGAAATGCTATCTAACTGATAATTTCACCTCTATCATGTATTAGGATGGTATTCCACTTGTCCAAGATCTTTGTCCAATGTGTATTTGCGTCTCACATTTTGCTTATGAAGTGAGTGTAATGCAATGCACGTTAGGCGTAAAGTGAAGAGAACAGAACTTTTAGCTCACACGGCTTTATCTTACTAATAGTATAAATGCGAAAGTTTGTACATTTGGATGTTTGTTACTGTCACGCTTAAACGGCTCAACCGATTTGGATGAAATTTTGCGCGTAGATAGTTTATAGCCTGGGTTATAATGTAGGATAGTTTTCATCCCGGATCTACGCAGACGAAGTCGCGGGCGAAAGCTAGTAAATAGTAATACATAATATAACGGTATGTAGAGGTGAAAAGGGATATCTAGCGAGCGAAATAATTTGTCGATAAATTTAAGCAAAACGAAAATAATGAACTTCAAACAAAGAAAATAACTGCAGGTATATATTTAAATGTAACTTACAACGATCAAAATATCGATGAAACTGACGTGACAACATTTCGAGGACTAAATCTAGATAATAAATTAACGTGGCACAATCACGCAGATGTAGTGTGCAAAAGATTAAACACATATTCATACGCCTTATATAATTTGCGAAAATTTGTAAGTCAATCAGCTGCTCTGACTGCCTATCACGCTTACGTAACATCCACGCTGAGATACGGGATTATATTCTGGGGTAATTGTACTGATAGGGAATTATTATTTGGAGCTCAAAAAAATGCTTGCGATCAGCGTGTGGTATGAAAACTATGCATTCATGTAGGCCTCAATTTATTAAGATGCAGATTTTAACATTACCATGTCTTTATATATACGAGGTCGCG
This sequence comes from Epinotia bilunana, assembly GCA_947049275.1. Lineage (NCBI taxonomy): Eukaryota > Metazoa > Arthropoda > Insecta > Lepidoptera > Tortricidae > Epinotia > Epinotia bilunana. The sequence continues at coordinate 22,101,270 of OX346258.1, read as the reverse complement.
CTGTATGTAAGACACAATATGGGTCATTTTTCTAAATTTAATAGCCATCGCCAAAAATGTAAAATAAACCATATATCATGTAAAACAGTGTTACTGGCAAAAAGCAATTTTGGAATGGCGTCAAAATTTTATAACAATTTACCGAGAGATATAATGAATTTAAATAATTTGAGACAGTTTAAAATGAAATTGCATCAATTTTTAACTGCCAGTGCATACTATTCTATAAATGAATTTTTATCGCAATCCTTTTAACATTGACTTTTTAATTTAATAATTTATTTTCAATTTTAAGTTGCCCATTTTGATTTATTATATTTTTAACTTATTCTCAATTGTACCTAATTTATTTCGAATTTTAATTAATATTGAATTTTAAGTAATGTTGACATATTAATTTTTGGATTGTGATTTATTTTGAACTCTAATTTGTCTTGAAATGTAAATTATTTTCTTGTAATGCATGCTGCATGCTAATTGGTAGCTATTTATGTGCCATGTGGCGAAACATAGAGATTCTATTACAATTTTAGAACTTTACATAATACCTGTGTTTGGCAAATAAATAATTTGAGTTTGAGTTTGAGTTTGTTTGTATAGCGTCGCCGCCCGCACCGTCGTCTCCGGCGCGGCTGGAGCGCGCCGCCAGCGCCGAGCGCGAGGGCTCCGGGGGCTCCGGGGGCTCCGGGGGCTCCGGGCTCAAGCTGAAGGACTACCTGCCTTACATGAAGAAGAGGATCCTGCCCAAGACCCCGCAGGGCATGGGTCAGTAATAAATCAATGTTTTTGCTCGTATCGTTACTGTGGCGTAACACTCGTCAGCACTGCACCAGGTTTAGGTACATTGCGTGAAATAGTTAGTAGCAGCCAGAGTAGCCAAATATGTCGTAACACACCCTTATTCTTACAGCAATAAAGACGTGTACCGAAATATTTGGCTACCTTGGCTGCCACCAACTATATGACGCTGACTGTGCAGTCGAGTTTGAAAATATGTGCACAGACAAAGTGATCGAAAATATGTGAACACGACTTTATAGTCAGAGCATAAGGTTGCACGGATATTTTTGAACCTTTGGGAACGTACATCCCCGCACATCCAACGCCCCAGCGCCGGTTAGTATTATTTGGGTCATTGTCAGATTTAGGTTCGCGTCTTTTCGCCCAACATTGCCAAAGTTAAGGGCTTTAAAGCCTAATTTTTGGTTGAACTCTGAATCCGCCTAAACGGCGTCGCCTCTTCTATAATTCTATGCGATAAAAGCATATTATATATAAAGAATATATATAAAGAAAAGACGATTTTTGTTTTACTGACTGACAATGACACAGTCAGAGCATAAGGTTGCACGGATATTTTTGAACCTTTGGGAACGTACATCCCCGCACATCCAACGCCCCAGCACCGGTTAGTATTATTTGTATGAAAGTTTGCAACGCACATTTATCGACTCCGTAACGGCATCGCCTCAGCTCGGTACAAGGTAGCTAGCCCCTGGTCAGGGGACGGAGCTGCAGCGCGCGGGCGAGGCGGTCTACTTCGGTGCCGGTTAATGTACGGCCCAATAATCGGCGTCCACTTTATCTCTGTTTCTTTTTAACTCATGCAAAAAGAGAGAGGGAAAGATAGATGGACACCGATTAACCGGCACCTCTACTTCGAACGTAAAACGCTGCCTACTCAAGTTGGCCTCGCGGCAACCGACCGTCTTGGATCGCCTCTGTTTACCTTCTGGGTGAACGCCACCAACTCCTCCGTCTTAAAGTTAAATCTAATACAATCTACTCTTATTATGTATTCGAATGAAGCAAAACAAATGCAACTCAGTTACTTTAGAAAATGATTGATTTTCCAATGACGTTGACAAGGTATTGTCTTTACAAGCATCTCTCTATCTAAGTCTTCTGGGTAGATGTCACTACACGCCTGCCTAAGGCGTTGTAAGAATAATCTGATTGAAAAATTTAGTGGCCCAGGCAGATTGTTCCGATAGCTCAGTTGGTTAGGTTAGGTTAGGTTCGAATTTCCTTTAGTTTGATTTTTTTTCTCATTACTCATATTGGTTTTAGTGCAACCAGAAACGCTGCCGCCAGAAACTTACTACCCGGAGTCCATATACCCGACATCCGTGAGGCCGGCTCCTGTCGGTTCAGAAGGTACGTAAAACTAATCTAAACTCTTACCAATAAGGTCCATATTATTGCTCTAAATCATATTAAGATACATTTGATTTTCTCTTTACAGCCGATCCGACCCAAATGCAACTACCAGACGGTGTAGTAATGCCGCAAATGCCGAATATGCAAGCAAATCAATACGCTCGCTACGGCTCTCCACACACTCAGGAACCTGAAACTTATTCCACGCCTTCTAACTTCTCCTACGCTTCTAAAGGCTACGAAAAACCCGAGGAAAATGCCTATTATTCGGCCTATACTCCTGCACAATATTCCCACCAAATGTCCAACCCTCAAACTTACGCAAACCCTTACTATTCTGGCTCTCAAGATAATGGTACCATTTTAACGGATTCCCAGAACTCATACACCATGCCGAGTCAAACCAACTTGGCTAGCAGCCAAAGCGTGCCAAGCTCCAACGCTGCACCAACCAACAGTCAAGCGAATCCGAAGTACATTTACGACATGTACGGACATAACCAGATAGCACCAATCCCCGAAGACCCTTCAATGTCCTTCGTGGGAAGCCAAGATTTGAGCGCAAACTTCTCTCAAATGCACGTGTCCGCGCCTAAGGATCCATACCAGCCAGCTAGCTTCGGGAACGACTATTCCCAGACTTACTATAGCGTGAGCTACCCGCAAGCAGCTCCTCCTAACTCGGCGACGTACAGTCACTCTGAAAAGAACAATACTAGCACTGTTCCTGCTCAGAATACGGATTATAATTCTCTGAATTATCCTTATAGCGAGACGCCGTATGCTCCTCATTCTGCGGTTTCAACTTACGGTCCTAATTCTGCCGTTTCTACATATCCATCTAATTCGGCAGTGGGAACATACCCTCAAAATTCCGCCGCATCTAATGTTCCAGTGTCATCATACGCTTCTAACTCTGCAGTATCAACACACCCTCCTAACTCTGCAGTATCAAGCTACCTACCTAACCATGGAGTACCAAACTACCCTCCCAACCCTGCAGTACCAAACTACCCTCCTAATCCGGCTTCCACATACGCGGAACAGTATAACTACACGACGGCTTACGAGGCAACGCCACAAGGCTACCCTGTATACACCAACGCTGACCACATGTCATACCCAACAACAGTCACCAACATCCCAGTGTCCATCGACTCTTCATATATGCCGCCTGAACAGAACTCAACGCTTTCTCAAATAGACGCTTTCGACCAACCGATAAAGTCACATGTTACCGGAGAGGCGTTGAACTACCCAGCCTACCAAAGTTATGAGCCCGCTGCATATACTCCTACCGTTCCTAACCCGTCGGAAACACCGCCTGCTCCAACGTACTACCAAGACCAGAATGTCACCTACGCGCATACCTTCCAAAATCATCCGGGTTACAACTACAATGCCAGCACGGGAGGCTATGACTACAACTACGGTTCACAGAACGCGTACACAAGCTACGCGAACCAGCCGAATATAGACTCTCAATCGACGGCGAAAGATCCATATTGGAACGCGCAAGGCGTCTACACGAGCGCGGGTGGCTGTGAAACCGTACAGTCTCCCTCGGAAACGCCTCAAACGCCGCAACCAAGCGATAATCAAACGTATTACAATAACCCGTACGGCTATATTACCAATACCAACCAGTCACATGGTTTTGTGTGCCATCCTGAAGCTACAACTACCAACTATGGGGCTGATGTAAATCAGTCGACCTACATGCAATCTGGCCAACAGTACAACACTAATGTCACCTTTACCAATAACCAAGGTAAGTAGCATTATCATGCAATGTAACCAATTATTATAATCAATAAAATACTTAAATCAACATTATCTTTTATTTTGAACTCCATTTTATTTCAGTGTCGTCACCTAAAGAAGAAATACAGGAACCGACTTTTGAGCCAAAGCCAGAACCGGTCGAAAGTCCCCCAGTACTAGAAACACCCCGAGAACCAGCGCCCCAAGAACCAACACCAGTGAAAGTAGAAACTCCTGAGCCGAGCCCCGAGCCTTCAGTTTTCGATCTCTTATCTGGCTTAGATTTCTCCGTCGAGCAAACACCTTTAAAGCCTGAAATAAAGGTGCCGCAGATATCAGAAAGCGCAATTAAGAAACCATCACCAGTGCCTAAAATTGAACCATTTGTCAAACCAGTGCCAAAGGAAGAAGTGATACAAAGACCGGCGAAAAGGGACCTATTCTCAGATCCTAGTTTGCTAAACAGTTTCACGCAGGAGGTGAAGGACTTGCAGCTTTTGGTGGACTCTTTGACGAACAAAACTCCAAGTGGGCTGACTCTGTTGGACTCGAAATGGAAAACTTTCCAGGATACACAAGTGAGTGTGAACTTTACAATAACTTAGTAATACTATAAACTGAACCTTGGATTCAGAAATCCTATGAAGATTGAAAGCATTAAAATCTTTATAACTTGCACTATAACAAAGGAAAAATGATACATCATCGTCTTAACCCTTCGGATGGTTTGAAGGATAATAAATTCGCTTCTGTCATAGAGTCAGTCTTCAATAGCACTGACCAGTGCCAAGACATACGAGGGGTTAAGCTCAAGACAGGACTCGAACCTGTGCACTTGTATTACCGGTACAGCGCTCTTCCAACTGAGCTACTCAGACATTGACTGATGAATGCGTAACTTCGGATTGCATTTACCACCGCTACTACAAGCGACCTCTCTGTATTCTCTTGAAAGGCTCACGACCTTTCATCATCATCCTCATATCAGCCGAAAGACGTCCACTGCTGGACATAATGCTCCCCCAAAGAGTGCCAAAGCTACCGGTCTCTCATTCTTATTTGAGACATAGTGAATCCGTCATAAAGTCGAATTTCCATTAATAACGTCCGAAAATACGGGCCCTGGATGTTGCTAATCTATCTAAACATTTGATTGACGCTCTGAAAAGTATAGTTATCTCTGTCCTTCACCAACAACATGCGTTTGTGCGCAGAGTAAAGAGAACATGACGCGTTCGAAGAGGGTGGCGATGCAGCACCGCGCCAGCAGCACCCTGACTGTGGCGCCATATGACGACTCAAGACTTATCATAAACAGCGATGTCAACGCGTACATCAACGCTTCTTACTATAAGGTAATTCGACTTCTAATCGCCTTACTAGGTTCTCTATCAAGGTTGCTGCCTTGAATTTGATTAGTTTTTTTAATAGGTTTAACTGTCCCACTCCTGGATGTTAATCTAATAATCTTAATTATTAGATTCATTTAGATTAGATTAGATTATTTAATTTTGAAAATTTCGTGTAATTAAAAAAAAATGCAAAAAATCCACTTCTTAATGATTGTCGTTAAGGTACACTGTCAATGCCAGTTTAATGATAGCTAGGCCAGGCCAACATAGATTTAAACTGTCAGAAGTCAAATAATAATAAGTATGCAATATTCATAATAAAATAATGATGTCATCTTAAACCTAAAATATAATTCGATGTCATTATTAAATAAAATAACAATTTAGAGTCTTGGTTAATTGTATTCCTTTACGGAATAAAGCGATTTTGATACTAAAACTTCTATAAGTCGGCGCTGCATGGGTCGTAAGTTGCGTCCGTTCAAATCTGATTGTATGGATTTGTCAGATTTCTAATGGAATGACGTATGTACATTATGTAGCGGAAAGCGACTACGGCGTAGGCGCCCGCTAGGCGGCTCCCTGGCAGCGAAAGTGTTAACGTTTGCCGGCCTGTGAAAGTGATTGATGCAACATTTCCATACATTCAGACTTTAACGAACATCGCTTACGATTACAGACGTTTCGGTGCAACCCAGACTTAATCTACCAATCAAAGCTGTCCAAGTGTGTGCACAAAGTTTGATCTAATCTACCAATCATAGCTGTCCAAGTGTGTGCACAAAGTTTGATTTAATCTACCAATCATAGCTGTCCAAGTGTGTGCACAAAGTTTGATTTAATCTACCAATCATGGCTGTCCAAGTGTGTGCACAAAGTTTGATCTAATCTACCAATCATAGCTGTCCAAGTGTGTGCACAAAGTTTGATCTAATCTACCAATCATGGCTGTCCAAGTGTGTGCACAAAGTTTGATCTAATCTACCAATCATAGCTGTCCAAGTGTGTGCACAAAGTTTGATCTAATCTACCAATCATAGCTGTCAAAGTGTGTGCACAAAGTTTGATCTAATCTACCAATCATAGCTGTCCAAGTGTGTGAACAAAGTTTGATCTAATCTACTAATCATGGCTGTCCAAGTGTGTGCACAAAGTTTGATCTAATCTACCAATTAAAGCTGTCCAAGTGTGTGCACAAGATAAACGTTACATCTAACTTACTTCATGGAATTAAAGGTCACAGCTCATTAGAGCCACCCGGCACCCGACCCGCACTGCCTCGCCTCGGAACTGTACTAACTACGGAGTTCATGTAGTGAGCGCATCATACAAATCCATATAAAGAATACTAACCGCTCGAGGCGCGGAGGTGCGGGTGGCTCTAATGAGCTGTCACCTTTAAACTCTTGTGGGTCAGTTCCAAAATAAAATTTATAATAACGCTCAGTCACAACGAATTTTCACTACGTGCGACATGTTTCGAACCCTGTATCGCCCGGCACACTGCTTGCTCCGCTTACTTTATGTTACTTACCCTGTCATGGTGTTTACAGTTGTTATATTACAATGTAAATGTAAACTGTATGTTTGTACTCAGCAACTGGCGCCCTGGTGCATTCCTCTGGTGCTGTCCGCGATGCCCGAAGAGAAGCAATATAGTGTCTTCTGGAAGGCGGTGTTGGAAAACAAAATCGCCTGCGTCGTTTGTCTACTTAGCGAAATCGAGGTATTAATCTTTTTCTAACCAATTTCCACGTATAAAGTAAATAAATAAATATGGGGACAGTCTTACACAAATCGAACTAATACCATTATAAGCTCAATAGAGCTTGTGTTATGGGTACTAGACGACTATATATTTAATAGATGGAAATACTTAGAAAACATCCAAGGCTCAGAAACAAATATTCAATATTGTAATTGCGGTGTTTCTAAAAAAGAACTACACATTATATAATACACAATAAAATCTACTTTCGGTGCTGGGGATATCGAAGCACATATTTCCTACAAATTGCCCTAAAATCACGGAAGATTTAAATTAAAAAGAAAACACACTTTTCTCCCATTTTTTTGGTGTGGGGCGAATAGCCTCCACGGCTTATCTGGCACATACGCACTCTTTCGTCAAAATGACATAAGAGGATCAAACTGTGATACCATAGATATAGGCCTTCATTTCGTGAATAACTTGTTGAATTATTCTTGTGTTTAGCTGCAAGGCAAAACCTACTGGCCCACGGCTAAGGGCCAGTCCCTAGACTTCCCCGGGGTCAAGGTCATGCTTGATGACGTCACCTGCACCGTGCACTGGACCGAGCGCACACTGACCGTGACGCACGGGAACACCGCGCACAAAGTCAGCCATTACCAGGTCAACGTGTTTCCTGCCAAGTAAGTGTGCAAAGAAACATCCTACTAGAGTATTTTCAAGGGTCAGACCTTAGACCTGCCCGGCGTAAAGGTAGTGCTTGATGACGTCACCTGCACCGTGCATTGGACCGAGCGCACACTGACCGTGACGCATGGGAACACCGCGCACAAAGTCAGCCATTACCAGGTCAACGTGTTTCCTGCCAAGTAAGTGTGCAAAGAAACATCCTACTAGAGTATTTTCAAGGGTCAGACCTTAGACCTGCCCGGCGTAAAGGTAGTGCTTGATGACGTCACCTGCACCGTGCACTGGACCGAGCGCACACTGACCGTGACGCACGGGAACACCGCGCACAAAGTCAGCCATTACCAGGTCGACGTGTTTCCTGCCAAGTAAGTGTACAAAGAAACATCCTACTAGAATATTTTCAAGGGTCAGACCTTAGACATGCCCGGCGTAAAGGTAGTGCTTGATGACGTCACCTGCACCGTGCACTGGACCGAGCGCACACTGACCGTGACGCACGGGAACATCGCGCACAAAGTCGGCCATTACCAACGTGTTTCCTGCCAAGTAAGTGTGCAAAGAAACATCCTACTAGAGTATTTTCAAGGGTCAGACCTTAGACCTGCCCGGCGTGAAGGTAGTGCTTGATGACGTCACCTGCACCGTGCACTGGACCGAGAGCACACTGACCGTGACGCACGGGAACACCGCGCACAAAGTCGGCCATTACCAGGTCAACGTGTTTCCTGCCAAGTAAGTAACAATTAATTATCCTATCGGTCAAAGGAAAAGGACCAAAGAATCATCTTACTAGAGTATAGTGAAGAACCAGATCCTAGGCCTTCCCGGCGTCAAGGTTGTGCTCGATGACGTCACCTGCACCGTGCACTGGACAGGGTCGCGCGGGAACACCGAGCACAAAGTCAGCCATTACTAGGTCAACGTGTTTCCTGCTAAGTATAGTTGAGATTTTCTGAACTGGACTGATCTTCTTATCTTCAGAACAATAGCATTCAAGTCTAACAATACGACTGTGTAGTCGGATGCGTGCCATTTTTTGCAAAAAAAGGTTAGCGCCAGATAAAATGTTCATTGTACAATGAACTCTATCGTCTTATTCAATAGATTCAAAATGGACTAAAAGATAAAACAACCCGCTCCCAGCGAGCCCAGGTACTAGGCGCTGTGCGAGGTATTTTATCTCGTAGCTAATTTGGAATCTATTGTATAAGAAGATAGAGTTCATTATTCAATTAACATTTTACGTGGCGGTAAAATTTCTTTACAAAGGAAAAAAGGCAAACAAAGGTTATTCATGAGCTCAGTACAATGGCCATTCATGAGCTCAGTTCAAATAACTTTAACTATAAGTAACACAAAGAATCATCCTAATGGCTTACGGCAAAGGGTCAGCCTTTAGACCTCCCCGGCGGCAACACGTTCGGGGACACAGATGCTATTATTCACACCAATGACGCGCTATATTTGTTTTTTCACCGATTTCCCTATTTCCGCCTAAGTCCAAGTTGGCCCAGTTTGGGTTGCGCAGGGTGGTTCCACAAGGGCTCAAATACCGCGAGCCATCCGGTTGCCTCTCCGACACTGAAACTACGCGTCATTGCTTTAACTATATAGCATTGGCGTCACCTGTGTTTCTGACATGCACTGTCACTCACTGTTTGCAAACTATAATAAAGGAGATAGTAATAGGACATTTTCATCACACTTGCTCGAAACAGGCTTCATAATGCGCAGATATACAGAGCTGTAATAGCCTATGTTACGCCCACGGGCGTAAAGGTTATTTTCTTAAATTGTATCTGTCACTCATGCAGCAGTTATAAAGCAAAGAGGTTTTATATCAAATACGATGTCTGAAAACGTATTTATAAATAAATTTAAACTTAAAAAACACTACTAAAACATGTTTAATAGAATAATTTACAGATTTAATATGTAGTTATTTAGTGTCTATGTAAAATGTTTTTAAAAGTGTTTTCAAATCGTGGCTGTATACCGAAGGGTCTTTGCCATACGCATCTCACGTCAAATTCAACAGCATGCAACTGCGACATGCCAGTTGTCCATTACAACTGACATGTCGCAGTTTTTATTACGATTTGTATTAATTTCATCTAAAATGTATTTGTTTCCTCGCAAATGTGATGAAATAGTATATTGTGATACAAGTGAGGTATGTTGATAATTAGAGCATCAGAGGCGGAATTATCACGCGAACCGCAGGTGAGCGTGATAAGAGAGCCGAGGATTGTAATTATCAAAGCTCACGCGTTTCATACGACGTTTTTGAACACATTTTGCGAGGAAAAAATCCTTTTCATAAGATGAAAATTTGATAGGCCTGTCAAGTTATTTTCTTTACTTATTGATGTCAACAGGTTTTTACTCACATGTTGTATACATCGTCAAGAATTTCTAGTGGCGTCCATTCTTTTTATCACTTTTCTAGTCACCACGAATCAACATTTTTGTTAATAACCCAACACGCATTAACAATGTTTACAAATATCTGTGAAATAACCTATAATCATTTTTTTTTGTGAAGTTTGCGCAGTGCGCGCGCATTAGATGAAATCTCTAAACAGCCAATACAAAATAAAATAAATAATTTCGTTTTAAAATGTTATCTTTATTAATTCATGTAAAATATTATCAAAAGTGTATAGTTTTACTAAATTAACCGTTTCTATATCATATCCAAAAAGAAATAGTCAATTAATTAACAAAAAGGATTTAATTTGTTTAGTCGGGTAAGAATCCATTTGCCGAAAATTAAAAAAAAGCTGTACATTCTGTACAACCCGGTTAGTTTAAGAATGCACCGTGTGCATGCATACATCTTGCTGCAAGGTGCCAACGTGTCTTAATCGGGATATAACCATAACACACAAGTATCGTAATGTTATTAAACACCCGTGTTTAATATCCAGGATTATGAGCCTAAAAGCGACACAATAAGAGGTACGTTACGAGCAATTGTGTTGAAAAACATTGTATATAACACGGGCGTAAGAATATTGCAAACTCGAGTCATCAAAAGCCCTCCGCATTCGGCGTCGGGCTTCTGATAGACTATTGTTCGCAATATTCCACTTACGCCCCTCGTTAAACAATGTACTATTACGTCACACCTGGCCACAATGCGAGTTTTACTGCACGCTGAGCGTACGGTAAAACTCGCATTGTGGCCAGATGAAGACGTAAAATTGTGTACTTACCAAGGGCGGTAATTCGTAAAGCCGCCTCACCTTCGGTTCGGGCCACAAACACCTGCGATCTGGGCCATTCACGAATTCACCGCCCTAGGTACGTAATGTACTATTATTCGACATCATTGCGTACATTATGACCGTTTAACAGAACAATTTTGATAGTTTAGTGATGATAGACCTTATCATGTTGCAATAAGGTTTACAATCGTAAACCTTGGCCAATCGGCCAAGTGATTAAATACCGTGTATTACATGTATGTCGTCCTTGTATACGTCCAGCACGTCTATCATGCCACGGCCACGACATACTCTCGATTTTTCTCGCACTATATCTCTTGTTCTAAGTGTTCTAATAAGAAAGAGACAGATAGTGCTAGAAAAATCGAGAGAGCTCGCCCGCCGTCGCATGATAGCCGTGCTGTTGTTACAAAATGGTTTAATTACACAGAATCGTGTGCTCCCCTCTCGTTCTACTGGTGGACAAGATCCTGTCGGAAACGTTCGAGAACCGTCTCAGTAACCAGCTGACCGGCGCGTGGCTGCAGTGCCTCTCGGGAGGCGGAAGGAGCGCCCTGCTGGCGCTGCTCACGGCTCTCGTGTGCCAAGTGCGCGCGGGCCAGCCGCTGTGCGGTGAGTGACCCGATACAGACCCGTCAACAAACAGCTAAGCAGCCGCAGTCTATCGACTCGGCCACGACCTAAAGCGGCAGCGGTGCAACACAGGTGTTAGCGAAACGCTGCCGTCTGACAGCGGTGAGCGGCGGAAACGAATGCGCAAAGAGTAGTCTTCGCCAAGCGCCTAACAAGGTGGTTCGACGACCATACAAAACGTCTTTTGACATTCGCAGGCTAACGGCGTGATATTTTAAGAAACTTATGTAACACATTTTCATTAATTTTGTCACGTGATACTTTGGCACAACGATTATTCTCAAATTATACTAGTTTATACAAGTTTATTCTAAGAAAGGGGGAATTTCGCGCAAATGGAAAGCCAATTTATGAAAGATTGTTACATAAGTTTCTTAAAATATCACGCCGTTAGCCTGCGAATGTCAAAAGACGCTTTGAATGGTCGTCGAACCACCTGAACCCGTCAGGTGTCAGGCCCCCCCCGTAGCAAAATATACCCGAAATGTCCCATACAAACAAGAAACGGCCGAATTTCCGCTGGAGAAAGGAATTTTACCTACCCTAGAATAATCTATATGTGATGCCTTATATATCGTTAGAAAGCTAGCTATAAATTTGGAATTCGGCACAATATAATAGCTGCACTTACTTGTAGTGAGAGGTATAATTATTTATATTCCAAGATGTTCGTTTTCCGTCACATCCGTCACAAAGCATTCACAATTTTCACTCAATTTATAACCACATATCACATTTTACATGCACTAAAATGATACTGGCTAGTTTATGCGTAAATTTTATGTAAATTCAGTACTAAAAATCTAATAATTACTTCACATCAAATATTTATTTACGCGCACGTGCGCGCACGTTACAAACTTGTGCCGCGGCAAAATGCAACTGTCATGGCGGACAGTCGTAAGTACTGAGCACTGGTTGAACAAAATCACAAATTTATCTAAATTCACAAGACCTTACACCAATCTAATATATGAAATGAAATCCTGAGAAAATGTGCTATAAAACTATTATTTGTTCGTAAGGTTTCGAACAATTGAACATTAGGAAACAAATGAATTACGACGGCCATCATTGCAAAATTATTGCGTCATTCAAACTTGAGGACTTTTTTCACTAGGAAACAATGTCGTACGCCTAAATTTAACATTAAAAACAAAAACCTTATTTAATTGCCAGTAATTTGATATAAAATACATGATATAAACAGTTATCGTTTAAAATATTTCGACATATTTATGCCCGGTTCACACACAGCACTTTCTCACCAAATGCAAGTGATTTTCGACATGGCGGGCGAATTCCGCCAATGCAGAGAATAAAATTATTTACACGTCACTGTTGAGGATTTAGATTGGTTGAAAATCAAATTTGTGTGCTCTGATAGCTGTTATTGACTAGTAAAATATCTATCAAGCTGACACCATAACGAATTGGGCTGTCGACTAGCGTGTGTCTACGTGTGTCTGGACACTACCGCTACAAAATTGCTGTAGATTAACGTTAGTCTACAGGGCGCTTGACGGGTTAATCTCACGCGGCCACACTCCACATTTATTTAGGTACAAAACAACAATTACTTAGGCGACCTAGTCAATTAATTAGCATGTGATATGCGCCAGAGACAATTCAAGGTTCGGTATAATTTTGCAACATTTATTTTATTTTATGTCCCATGCAAAATATTAACAATGATCACAGGTTATGTCAACTTATGATACGGGTTCCCGGGTGTGAGCAAGTAAAGTTATCAATACTTTACATTTTATTCCCTCCAGACACCCTGGACGCCGCGTGTGCGAGCCTCTACAAGCGTCGCACCAACGTCTTAGAGGACACCAAGTTCCTCGCAGACGCTTATAGGACAGCCTTGTTCTACGTTCAGGGAGTGCTCTGTTCAGGTGAGTTCAAGCTAATAACGCCCTTTTGGCCGTTAAATAGGGTTGATATTTGATCGTAATTTAAAGGTGCTGATGGCTATACTGACAAATAAGCAAAAACTTTGTGCCAATGATAAGTGTCTATCCACCCATAGGTTTCCATACTTATCCATACTTTATTAATATTATAAATGCGCACGTAAGTCTGTCTGTCCTTCTGAAATTGAAATTGAACGTCTGAATTAACAAATCTCTCTACAGAAGTTCGAGGGTTTGGTCACTTTTCAGTACTTTGAAGGACAATTTCTGCCAACAGCTTGAGTTTGGGCAGCTAAAAAATAAGTGTTTGTTAGACTACTATATACCATATATAAAAATAAATGAAATCGGAGCCGCACGGTGGTATACCTTTACTCGTTAGTCTTCTTCTATCCCCTTTCCCCCACAGGCAGCACGGCCTTCAACGGCGAAGCCAGCTCCGTCCCCACGGGCGCCTCCGTGCTGCCCCCGGCCACCGCCAGCCCGCCCGAGCAGGCCCGCGCCAAGTTCTCCCGGGAATCCTTCGAGGAGATGAAACAGTCCCCCGGCCTCAAGAGCGGAGACATGAAGGACCCACTCAACTTCCTCGACCCGCTCTGGAGCTTGAAGAAGAAATAAAGACTGCGGTTGCGACTGTATTGCGTTAGTGTAAGGTTGGTTTTTGATTGTGATAAATTATTGGATATTATTAATAGTTACGGTTTTATTCGACTTCGGAACAATGATGTACCTTATTATATTGAGATAAACGTTAAATTCTAAACTCGGCGGCCAGATCGGTACGGGCAAGCAGGCCTTTAAAACGTTATGAAAAGAAGCGGTATTTATAACGATATATTTCGTTAGTGTTGAAAAACTACGTTATAACAAAATCAGTATTCTCCATAACGATATAAACATCGTAACAGAATGGACATCATACCATTATAAAATACGGTCGAATAACGTTATTACGCGCTGACATCGCACGAGTAGGCGATACTGAATGCAAAATAGGGGTAGCCCATAATGTTATAACGTTATTTTATCGCTTAAACAAGTATTGCTTTTATATATTAGTTTAGATTTATAACGTTATAATGGATACCGCTATGCAGCGCGTCAAATACCGTTTTGAGTATAACGCTTTTTAGGAAAAATAACGTTATAAACGATAGCGCTATGCGAAAATAGCGGTAATAAAGGCCTGCGGGCAAGTCTCTTTGATTATTTGTCTTTTGTATATGTCGTTTCATGACGCATTGGTTATACTGTAATGTCATGTTTACATGTTTAAATAAATAAAGAAATAATTAAAATATGTGCTGTAATTGGAGCATTTGCCAAGGCGCCCCCTGTACCTGTGTACAGTCAGCATCATTAGTAAGTAGCAGCCAAAGTAGCCAAATATTTCGATTTACGTCTTTATTGCTGTGAGAGTTAGGACGTCTCACGATATATTTGGGTACTTTGGCTGCTACTAACTATACGATGCTGACTGTACGGCCCCAATTTTGGGACGAATGTTTGACGTATTGAATTCATATGTGATTCAGCTTGATCCATGTGTCCCTGAGTAAGAGCATACTAACTTGTGTCAGCGATACGCACTTATATAGTATGTTTTTATTAATATAAATTGAAATCCTGTGACTTAAAGCGATGTTTAAAAAAACCTTTATATTCATTCATATTATTGAAATCGTTTGTAGACCAATATTACATAAACTAAAGTATTTTACGTCACACGTGGCCATAATGTGAGTTTTGTTAGTTAACTCGCATTCTGGCCAGGTGAAGACGTAAAATTGTGTACTCACCACGGGCAGTAAAAAAGAAAGCCCTCTATCGCATATTTACAACCCTCGCCTGCGGCTCGGGTCACAAATGCCTGCGATTTCGGGCTTTCTTTCTTTTACAGCCCTTGGTAAGTAATGTACTATTAAAATATAAGTATTAAGAAGTGTCATAAATGTAATTGTTTCTATTGTAATGCAAAGACGTCTTATGGTACGGTAAAGGAAACTAAATTCCGTCTTTTGATCCCTTACAATTTCCCTTACAGTTTCAATTTCCTTCACTGTACTAGTTAAAATAATTCATGTGCTAATTTATACTAAATAATACTATATACTTAATTGTCGGGTTAGAATTTCACCACCCCCTTTCTTCCCGCGGGTGTCGTAAAAGTCGACTAAGGGAGCAGGGTTGAAGTGTGTTGTGGGCGATGGGCTAGCAACCTATCACTGCATTGTCACATTTTGTCGATCTCCTATACCCGCATTTATGCTAAAAGTGGCGCTGGAACATAAGTTCCATGTGCTCTGCCTACCCCTTTTGGGAATAAAGGCGTGCATGTAAGTATGTAATTTATACTTTAACTTTGATTTACCTGCGGCATACAAGAAAATTTCTCAGTAAAATTTTAATCAACTGCAATAGGGTATAGAGTCGAGTTTGTTTTGTTCTGAAACGAACGAAACAAAAGAAATCTGTTCCAATTTAGAATAGTATAAATTCCATTGAAGATACATACCTTTTAAAAGGCCCTCGGGTGGCGATACGATATATTGCTATTTTGACTAAACGGGACTTAATCGCGTATAATTAATTTATTTATTTACCTCTTTGAAGCTTCCCGACGTTTCGGACGTGTCACAACATCTTTGGTCACGGGATGGCTTGGCCGGGTATCAACATCTTTTTGCTGCGCGAGTTTTTAGATCGGTGTGTAGGGTTATTGTACTAGGGTCGTTAGTAATGTTTAGTAAAAATTATGTGTGAAAATTGTCAAAAATTACTACGATATCTTCCTCCTAGCGTTATTCCCGGTTGTGCCCTAAACGAGCCTAGGGGCCAACAATGGACATTTAATTTCATCGGTATGGTGCTATCGACAACACAGCTAACTGAACATCGGTGCATTGTAATAAGGTTCTATATTAACACAGGATGGTCAGTTAACAGTGTTGTCGTTTGTACGTGGCAAAATAATTCATGTGCTAATTTATCTTATTGAGAACAAGAATATATTAAAATAAAATTGTATTTAACTTGATTGGCATTAGCATATAGTGTTAGCGTCCAAATACGCGTGAGGACCAAATTCTTGGCCAGTAGTTAGCCTGGTTAAATAAAAATAAAAATAATAAAAAGAAGTTTATTGCCACATTTGAATTTTAAATAAAAAGTATAAAAACTAATAATAATAATAATAAGACATAAACATAACTTAATAAAAAACAAGGAATACAAAAAAACAAACAAAAGGGCAATGGGTACCCGTCTCAGCCATTTGCTGGATTATCGGTAGTTCTTATAAAAAAAAATATGTATAAATAAATATGCAATAAACCAATTTTGATACTTAAATGTAATGCTCTTTATAATTTGAAATATAATTTGAACATTGCACAGAATATAGGAATTATAAAAAGCAGAACTTTACATAAGTATGTAAGTCGTCTTCTCTTCACTAATTTTGCGGTGCCCAACAGGGTCCACAATTAAGTTTTATTCTCATCACTTAGCAACTAAAACTTAAGTTTACCTAAAACCTTGTAAACTAACATTGTGGAATGCAATAAATGATTGAGTATTGAGTAGTAGTTAAAAAAAGTTCCGTTGTGATACAAATATTAGCCATACAATTCTATGCTTATTTTTTGTGTCATAACGGATTTTTTCAACTACCACCGATTATCCAGGCCAACTTCTGGCCAAGAATTTGGTCCTCACACATACCGGTATAGTTTTGAAACAGTAGTATTATTATTGCACATTTTTGTATTTTAATCAGTTAATTTAATAATTCAGTGTCATATCTTAGATATTTCGAGTGCTTTCTGTCACTCACGGAATGTATGGTTGGGTCGTACAGAGATTTAAGCGTTTTTCCCGGGTTGTTATTCGAAACGCGCTAACCTCACCTCACCCTTTGCACCTAACGAAACTAGACCCTACCTAAGCTTAGTTACTACGAATCGCAGCGTCAAGATATATTTATGGGGGAACGGTGAGGTGATGTTAAAACTAGTAACATATCAAAAGTGAAGAGGTATACCTAAATAAAACAATTTTTTTGGTTAGACTCATAAACTCCTCCAGCATAAACGGCTTGTCCCCTTATAAATCTTTGTGATAAAAACATCTTACATGCACATAATTAAAGATATTGACCACAGGAAGGACAACATTTTTCGGCTCCCGACCCGTGGTACAACTACGATGTCCAACTGGTTGTACTACGGGGAAGTAAAGTTACCCTTAGTTCAACTTAGTTCAACTGGTTGTTCTATGGGGAAATATCTTTACCAATGGTTCAATTCGAGTGAGTTGTTCTTTCCTTGGTCCAACTAGTTGTACTACTGGGAAATGTATCTATGAACAACTACTGCTAATAAACAGAAAAAGGTTATCTATCTCCTATTTCTGGTCTGTTTGCCCTTCGGGCATCTGAAGATGCCTAACTAACCTAACCTACCTACCAGTAGTACCCACCAGGTAGTTCAACTGGTAGGTAGGTTAGGTTCGTTAGGTATCTTCAGATGCCCGAAGGGCCAACAGACCAGAAATAGGAGCCCCGCTCCGCGGGGCTCCGTCAAAACTGTTCGTATTATTTATCGTTTTAAGTCAACGTTGTGGGAATTCAACTTTGGAATATTTCAACATAATAAGAATTCAACATTTTGCGAAACAAAATATATTCAACTTTCTGGGAAAGTCAACATTTCGGGATTTCAACATTTTAGGAATTCAACCTTGTGGTCCTGGAGGAAATAAATGTATATTATTTCACATAGGTATTTTGTTTTGTAGACGTTCATTTGTTTTACGCGATCATCTTATCCCCGTGGTCCAACCAGTTGGACATGATTTCACCGTTGTACCACGGGTCATAATCATAAATATTTAAAAAAAGAGTTGAACTAAGGGTAACTTTACTTCCCCGTAGTACAACCAGTTGGACATCGCAGTTGTACCACGGGTCGGGAGTGCATTTTTCTAGGGTTCCGTAGTCAACTAGGAACCCTTATAGTTTCGCCATGTCCATCTGTCCGTCTGTGGCTTAGCTCTGTAACCATTACTACGAGAAAGCTGTCGTTCGGCATGGGTATATAATATAAATCAATCACGCCGACAAAATGATAAATATAAATCCTAAAAACTTTTTTTAGGGTACCTCTTTGTAATTTT
Source organism: Epinotia bilunana (assembly GCA_947049275.1). NCBI lineage: Eukaryota > Metazoa > Arthropoda > Insecta > Lepidoptera > Tortricidae > Epinotia > Epinotia bilunana. Next base: position 22,082,636 of record OX346258.1, on the reverse strand, counting down.
TTTTCTTTAAACCCTACATGTGGGGTATCGTTGGATAACTTGTTCAAAAATATTATGGGTATTTAAACACCATTTTTCAACTGAGTGATCCGTTTGCGTGATATTGGGCTTTAAAGCCCTAATATTTGTTCGATTCAACTGTCCCGGGTGCCGGCCAAAAAGGCAGGCAGTAAGTACTATCGACAACACAGCTAACTGACCATCGGTGCACCTTAAGTGCATTGTAATAAGGTTCTATATAAACACAGGATGGTCAGTTAACAGTGTTGTCGTTTGTACATATACGGCCATTCCCAATAATCAATCCACGGATAGTTTTTCTTACCAGCAGTTACATTTTGACACATTTTCTACGGATAATCTGTCAAAATGTAACTGCTGGTAAGGAAAACTATCCGTGGATTGATTATTGGGAATGGTCGATAATGAATTAAAAAGGAAAACTATCACGGATAAGCAGGCATAACTGGTTACCAAGTAATAGTCGACCAACTTAATGTGTAGTTGGAAAGGCCAACTTTCGTACAAAGTCGGCCGACGCAACCGCACCATTTAGTTGGCGCGCGTGTGTCGATGTAACAGACATAAGGCAACTACGGAACGCTACACTGCGCGTGGCCCGACACGCACTTGGCCGTTTTTTTTATTCTGTATGACCCGTTTAGGTTACCCATACACTTACTTTTACTTAGAGTACTCGTGAATCTGAATTAAATTCTTCTTTTAATAAGGAAATTAAATTTAAATGCATTTAAAGCCACTTATTTATTACAAATTGGTTGCTAAAATTAGGTATTATAATTTTGAATTTATATCAGATGATATTATAAATAGTTGGACTTTGAAAAGAGCCTTATGAAATCGATTAATTAATTACCTACACATATAAATATTTAGATTAGTTTGGCGTCTTTTATTTAAAAGTTTATTCAAGAAGATTAATGTCCTCAGTATAATTAAAATTATATAGATAATATCTTTGAACAATATAAAGATTTAGATATGTCACAATAAAGCTATGTAGTAGGTAAGTATTCTGGTGTAACGATGAACTCATCGAAATTTGTACCAAAATATTCCAATTTACAATATATTTGTTTATATGTAAGGTTTTATAGATCATTGATTAAATGTATGACTGATTATTGTTGTTTAATTGTTGCACGAAGCTGGAAATATATCTTAACTTAACCCTTTTAATGCCACAGACGAAGATTCTTGGTGACTTACTTATATGAACGCACAAATATTAATTGCACTGGTTAATTATGTAAAAGGTAAAAGAAATTGCTTTCTGGGCAGATCTTTTTTTCATTCAACTGATTTGTTATCATTGAGTAGTTTTATCACTTTATCACTTACCATTGATCCAGTTTCAAAAGTTTATAAACTTCTCATAGCAATGAAACCATAGCAACATGGTTTGTCTCCTAAAGGAAGTCTACCGAAATCGCACAAAATTCGGCTGATCCGCTACAGAGCTAGGTCACGGAAAAACAAACCGGGACACTACTTGAAAGTTAACATCCCTTTGGGATATAAAAAGACGGGCTTCAAGGACAATAGCACCCTTTAGCCTGGGACGTGAGGAAGTAAGTTCCGCTCCCGGCGCCTCTAGGCCTCTACCCCAGTACCTCAACCTCAGTACTCGCCGCGCCGTCGCCGCGACTGCACGCTTGTCACGCAGGCCTCGCGCACGCGCGCTACATCGCGACCGCACCACCCACCATTGACAGTGACGTTTCTAAGCATGACATTAGTGTTTTCGGTGTTTGTTTAAATAAATAAAATTCAAGTGTTGGTGATCGTGGATCTTAAAATTTAAGGATGGGTTTCGGATAGGACCATGATGCGAAAAGGGCCCGCTTCGGGCGCGGAGTTCGCGTTGGACGCTGCCGAGTGCATTTCGCTCCAGCAGGTTCTCCAGGCGTTCAACTCTACGATAAGCGAGGAGCACGCCTGGGCGCTGGCTTACCAGGCGGCCAGGTGCTTCCAGAAGTGCTTGGCCGACGGCCACACCTGCTATCTGGTGACGGAGCCAAGACACGTGCTTATGCATAAGGATGGCTTCGTGCATCCCAACACGCTGGTGCAACCGGGAGGTAAGTCCTATTTACATTGTAAAATCGTGGTTGAACATTGAAACACGTATGTTTATCTTACGATATAAATATCAGAGAATAAACAGGACTTTGATGGTAAGTATGATATTTCGTTTAACTCCCGAAATTAAACCTGTATTTAAGTAATTACCAATATGAAAAATTAATGACCTTGTAATGGTTCTAATAGATCGCGGAAATGAAAATAACAAACAATCATCGGTAGAATTAGAACAGACGTTATCTTTGAGCGCATGATGTTGATGAGGGTGCTATTGTTTACTTTTGACCAACTAGGTAAGTGTCCAATTAATTCATCATAATACCGACATGGATATGTAAATAAATAGTCGATTCTAACATTCCATTGCGGTGTAATTTATACCCGCAACGGTTCAGCCCTATACCATGTGTGTGTGTAAACGGTACCGTTTAGTTTTTTTTTTTATTCCCACTTAAAATACCTTTGCACGGTTAATATGCACTTTGAATTTGCTCAGGACCCGAAACAGTTAGGTTGGCATCACATAATATTAAAGCGGACAAAAACAATATTGCAATTCACGTCGGTAATGTGGCTTAAATAAGAGTCGGCTCAACGACATTTTACCAATATTAGCCAGTGAATTGGTTAAATGAAATTTCAAATTCTCAAAAGCAAATTGCCACCTTGGTTGATAATATGGCTCATAAAAATTTCACATTTACTTTTCGGTCTTAAAAGCGTTAAAATCGGTTTAGGTATTTTCTTTCGTAATTATCTGAGACACTCGAGAAGTGAATACCTATATAAGTCCTTGTGTTATCAGTCGGTTTGATTATATCTGTGATTACCTGTACATAGATAACGGTTTACGTGGTGTGTGGAGGGGAACCTACTTGATTTTTAGCCGATGCCATAATGATCAATGGTTCATAAATACGATTAATAATATTGTATCAGTAATAACGTATACAACTGTCCGGATGAAGCGCACGTGCGGAAGTCATGGCAAGGGGAGAAGGTCTTTGCCCAACAGTGGGACACCAATATAGGCTAAAAGAAAATGACGTCTTGCTACTATAGGTAATACCTACAACAATTCTGGTCAGCTTCACAGTTCTTCATGCGACCGAGTGTTTAAGAGTGAAGTTCGATTTTGCAAGCTCACGCGCCCGAACTAAGGTCATCTCCGCTCACGGATAGCTACATTTTATTTTTTATACAACGACGGTGGCCAACAAGCGTACGGCCTGCCTGATGGTAAGCGGACACTGCAGCCTATAGACGCATGAAACTCCAAAGTAGTAACATGGGCGTTGCCGACCCTTGATATGTTTGAGGATTCGCCGTGTTGACAGCTGAAGGGACAAATTCCCTCGCTCTCAACACTACGCATCCTCGGGACATACATACAGCAATAAGGAGACCCTTACTTCCTTTACATTGAAAGGAGAATTCTTCTGCCGCCAACCCCTATCGTAAATTTCCCTTTCCACTTGGAATGTCTTCGCTTTGAATGTCTATTTTTAGAACCCCTGGTGGAAATTTTCTAGGCTTGATATTTTCCTACACTTTTTTCATGCCTATACCTTTATGATCACCATGCACTAGTAATGTTGACTGGATATCATTTGTTGCCGAGTGAACATTTTGAGTGGAGGCACTTCCCTATTTTACGTAAATTATGTTCTAGTGCTAGGAAACTGTTCACACGTAACTCAATCCCAAATGCTAATTTTGCCTGATTGTGCTGGTATCAAGTGACATGTATCTAGGCGACACCAATCCGCCACTCCTACTTGCTTTTATTGTTGCAATTTCAATTCCGACCCGTGCGTACGCGCAGTGACCCATTTTAGTCAGGTGCATGTTACATCATCTAAAAGGTAATTTAGTTTAAATTGCTTTTCCAGTGTAGGGTTTGAAACAAAAAGATCGTAATTCAATTGAGCTAATAAATCTGTAATAGGTATTATATAATAAAACTTTCAACAAAGTAACTAAGTGTAGGTACCTACCTACGGCCCTCCCTCCCTCCATGACAGATCGATACGAGTACCTCGTATCGATCTGTCATGAGGGTTGGGAATCATAACCAAATCACGCAAGATTAACAGCCCAAAATCGGATAATTGTCTCGGTAGGAAACCAATCGAGCAATCAATGTAGTTCAGAAAGATACTATTCTGTCAAAAATGTTTTTATTGTCGACTGTACTTTTGGCACTTTCATCAACTATTCGTTAAAGAGGGTTCCAATGAGCACAACACCGAGGGGTTTATCTTGTGTAGTTTAGGAGTTACTACGACCACATTCTGAATCCATCATCAGTTCAGTTGGGTGGTGCGATAAATTATTAGTAATTGCATTGATACCGAACTTACATCATAATGCCAAATTTCAGCTGCGGTACCGGGAAGTAGCTGAAAATGATATACGAATTTGGAATGTTGGGCAACTTAGGGCCTATGCAGACTGCGTTTGTGTTAATTCACCTACTTGTGATTTGACACACACTCGCGTCGACGGTGCGCTTAAAAAACGCAGTCTGCAATACTCTTCATAGGCTCTTATACATACGAACATTGCTGGTGAAATAAAAGCGTGTAGTTTTCCCCAAATCAAACAAATGGCATGCCAAATGGTGGTAGTGCTATCTATTCTCTTTTACACACTGGTTCACATTAGGTTTGTTAATAATCAAATTACATCATCTTAATGCTTTATGCTACTAATTTATGCCTGTCATAATAGTTTTTTAATGTGAACATTATGCACAGTTTACCTCCATAAAGCACGCGTGTACAAATAACGGTAGATATTCATTACGTTTTATTGCTTTTCGGAAGTAAATTACGCATTAGCGACGGTGTTTTCTTTAATTTTATGCATTTCAAAGGTTTATATCGATTTGCATTTCGAGAAAGGCCGATCATTCATGCGAAACCTGGTGGAATTTAAATGCACTGCTTCATTCTCAAATGAAATTTATGTCGAAAACGGGTAGGGATAGGGAAACTCGCTTTAAAATCTTGTTACGTTCTGTTGTTTCATACTCAACCAAAAACCTGATCCCTATAAGAGATGTGAAGTCCTTCAGAACTCAGAATACAGTTTCAAGACACGGAAATGACAATTATATGTGATCGTCGCGCTCAAGAAAAAACCAAATTCGCCTCAAGCGCGTCCTTTACCTGCCAATCATGTTTTGTCCAAACTAAACGAAACAGGTAATTTTCGTTGCTTAGTTGCTGAAAAAGACTGTCGGTCGAGTCATCGCTGTCATCGTTATTGAATGTCATTTCCGTAGTCGTATCTATTCGTCTAGAAATTACTGCAAACTGCTTATCGATGCCTTGGCCTCGGTTAAACTTGTAATAAGTTTGACAACCTCAGGGTCGGTGTCACTTACACATACTCTTGCTCAGAGGCGTATCTAGCCTATGGCATATAGTGCCCGTGTGCAATCATAACCGCCTGCTAGCGCGCCCGGCGAGTGGCGCTCGGCGCCCCCTAGGACCGCTGCGCCCGTGTGCAACGCACACCCTGCACAATAGGTAATGCCGCCTCTGCTCATGCTTTTTATATACTTTCTAACTATGTAGGTATGTTCTTATAAAAAAGTTGTGTCACATAATTTAGAGAATGGTAATAGCCAGAAGCACATCCTAGATCAGTGTAATTTGTATTTGGGCATTTAATCCTTAAAAATTGCGCGTAATAAATAAATCGCGTCGCGTAAATCTTTTGAGTTTTTGTGTTTTTTGCATTATTGTGTTCTGCCTTTGGGGCGACCACGGCACGGCAACCGAGGAACAATGGTGTTATTCCTTAGGTACCTAGTTAATCCTTGCATTTACAATCAGATTGCACTAGTCCACGGGCGTCAGAATCCTGAACGTCCTAATTACATAAGATGGTGCGCTAGTTTCCTTAGTCCTTATACAAACAATCTTCTAGGATCACGTAAACCATCAGATATCACGCTTTGAGCCAAACGTCATCTCTATTTAACAACTCCCCGAAGCGAAAAACATCGCTACCTATTTATCATCACGGAAAGTTCCTCATCTCATGAGAATTTAGTCTACGTCTTACAGTTCCACAGTTTCCTCCTATTACAAAAGAACCTAAGTGTAAGATTTTGTTAATGAAATGCCGTCTTTTCTTTTACTGTAGAAATTTCCACGCACCACCGCCGGATGCGGCAAAAAGCGATGAAACAATAATCTATTAAGTATTTCTGTGGGTTTTTGCTCGTATATTGTTACTGTATTGTGCTGTCGAGATGCGCCAATCTATGGGAAATGGGTCTCGGTCCTCGAAAGTCTATTATTAGTTATAGGTTCAATGGTTCTAGCACAGTGGGGCTGTGGACAGTACCGTAACTGGTTACAAGTTTACAACTACCTTTGTTTTCAAGAACTGTTACACTTTTATCTTATAACGTAGTCCATAGTTCCATAGCTAGGGTGGAATTAAAAAAAATACGACCACCAATGTTACACATGCGAAAGTAACTATTCAGACGAATTTTGAAATGACGATGCAGAAAAGAAATTATTTCTTTGAAATACTCACCTAAGATATGAGGGGTTAGAAATTGGTTTTGAAATGAGATTCGCGAGTTCTACACCTACGAAGTCATAGGTAAAGGCTTCAATATATTTTTTATATACCTTCTACAAACGCAATAATGAAGTTATGTGTCTATGCCCAGTATGTATTTGTCCTTACTTATTACTTAAGGTGCCGTAGGTTCAGCGAAGATAGGCGAACAGAGTTTTTGAAATAATATAATGCGTCTGTTTATAATAATATGGTTTCAAAAAAATAAGAATAGTAATCTTGAGGCTTTTCTGCAGCGAGATCAGTGATTCGAAACATGATTAAGCAATTTTCGCTCGATAGTAAAAAATCACGAACATAGGTCTAAAATACACTTAAAATATTCGTAACAAATAATGCACAAAAACTAAAAATATTAAAATTGCTTCTAAAAATCGGCAATATCATGTTTGAGACAACTCAGTGATTACTTTTTTATTTATTAAAACGGCCAAAAAATTAAAATTAAAAAACATGATATCCGCGCTTCCGAGCACGCACTTCCGGCTCGCTCATGAACCTACGGCGCCTTAAGTAGGTATGGTTGGGATGAGATTATTTCATGTGGTCGACTTTTTATAAAACTGTTATTGGATTTGGAATCTTGTAACCTGGACGGTAGAGTTGATTTTTGAATGGACTAACTACGCTACGTACTAAGCTACGTATACCTACACGTAGTAGGCTCCCTTTATCTTTCATCGTTCGAAGTTAATACACTGGACTCCGTATAGTACCGTGGCCGCAGCGATCAATGCTTGTTAAATGAGGTACCGTTTCCACTCTAGTGTTTCGATTATGATCGGCACTAGTTTGTTTTTGCGACCATATCGACGTCACTCGTATTACAGTCGAGTTCTCCAATATCTACACAGACAACCTTTCAAAAATATCTAAACAGAGACTTTATTGTTACTGACATAAGACACATGTGTAGATATTTTTGAAAGGTTGTCTGTATAGATATTGGAGAACTCGACTCTACTTACATGTACTTACCGCTATTGTTCGTTTACTTGATTACGGAGAATTTGAGAAAACGAAAATTGTAAAGCCACATTATATTTAGATTTAGACTTATTTATTTCGAAATTAAAATTACAATATAGATTCACGTATGTCAAAATTATAAGAATCCTTATCACGATCGTCAATAATAAGAAATGAAAGTTAAATATTATTCAAATTGTCAATACGGAAAGTGGTACCTAATAGTATCTCCGATTACGGATTGTGATTTAACAACGACTCTTTGGGGGAGGCCTATGTCCAGCAGTGGCTTTCGGCTGATATGATGAAGGTGATTAAACTTTTTATTATAGTTCATCTGTATTATTGGTTTTCGTGCTAATTTAGCGGTAATGCGGTAGAGACAGTGCCGCTACTTTGAACTAAACTTATGTTTTGGCAAATAATAATCTCGCGTGACGATGTGTGTTGCTTTCAGTAACTGAATCTTAACGAACTTCAAACGTCAAATCTATTTTTTTGGGTTCCAGGGTTGAAGTGTGTTGTGGGCGATGGGCTAGCAACCTATCACTGCAATATCACATTTTGTCGATCTTTTATACCCACATTTATGCTAAAAGTGGCGCTGGAATATATGTTTCATGTGCTCTGCCTACCCCTTTTGGGAATAAAGGCGTGAATGTATGTATGTATATGTGCAAAATTTGACTCATGACACATGACTCGAACTAAAATGCCCAATATCTCGCAAACGAATTACTGATTTGAAAAATGGTTTTCGAAAACGAGCTATCCAACGATACCCCACACCATGGGTTTGACGAGAAAAAAATTACATCCCCGCTTTAGGTGTAGGGGAGGTACCCTAAAAAAAATCATTATCCAAATTGTATTGTACTGTTTTGTCGGCTTGATTGATTCATATACCCATGCCGAATCAGTTTTCTAGTAGTAATGGTTACTGCGCTAAGCCGAAGATGGACAGACAGACAGACGGACAGACATGGCGAAACTATAAGGGTTCCTTGTTGACTACGGAACCCTCAAAACGTAATAGTTTATTTATAACTAGAAAAAATCTGTTTATCTTCAATCTTGAACATTACATTTTTGTCGGCTGAAACGTACTAGTGTGCAGTAAAATACTAAGTAGAAGATAGGGTACTGAAATCCATATCCATACTAATATTATAAATGCGAAAGTGTCTGTCTGTTACCTCTTCACGCTTAAACCGCTGAACCGATTAAAATGAAATTTGGTATGGAGATAGTTTGAATCCCGGGGAAGGACATAGGATAGTTTTTATCCCGGAAATCATCCCCTGAGTCGCGGGCAGAATCTAGTATACATATATAACAAATGGCGTCCGCTGAATTTGATGCTTTGTGTCTACTGTCTTGTACCTATGCCATTGTAGTGTTAGCAGAATATCAAAAACACTCGACTATTTCACTTCGTAAACTCATAACAAACTGTGTCACTACATTACGAAACCTAGTGAAAAACGATTGTGCACACTATTTGGTAACTATCGTATCAGATAATCGGAGATAAAGATCTAATTTTCAGTTTAATCTGAGATATCTAAAGTCAAACTTTACGGTATAATTCACGATGTTGCTCGTTTCCTTGTATTGTAGGTGTTTTGTAAGCTAATCTTACTACTTAACACGTTTGGCTTGCTACGCGATATTAATCCTTCGGGCACAGGTTTTAAGAATCTTGTTTATCTATAGTATATTTTAAGGTATACGTTAGAGACCAATAATTATTTATATGATTTGGATTGACTCGCCGATGTCGAAGTTTAGAAAGGACGCTACGGTATCTGAAGCTGGGTACCAAGAGGGTTTGGATTCAATTATGGTGGGATTAAGATAAGTATTTTATTTATTTATTAGCAAAATTATATATCACTTACCGACTAGTAATGTCCGATGTTCAGTTACTTTTAATGTTTTTATTCAATGCAATGGGAAACAAACTGCGTACATGACACTTATAGATTAGCAATATAGTTTACACAGAAGCCAAAACAGTTTCCACCTATGTTTACTACATTTTTGCTCTGAGTAAGTACACAATGTGGTACATAATATGTAGATTATGTAGGGTTATCTAAATGTCGGTTGATCAATTTCTATTAGTAATGATATTAAGTATTAATAGAAAATATTTGTGTCAGTTTTATTTATGTAGGTACTTTTATTGCACGTCGCGTAATTCAAAGAATCATGACCAGATCAGGTAGAAAAAAAACCCTAAACATAGTTGGGTTTAGGTATGGTTAGATGTTTATGTCTGTAGTCTGTCAATAATCATTTGTCTGTTATTATGATCATGTCGTGTGTCGTGTCGTGATTTGATACTGTTTGTAAACGACGAAGCGACTTCGAATAGCTAATTATTATAAAATAAACACCATAATCACTGCTTCCCGCAATAAAATCCTAAGCTAATAAGTTCGTTTACCTCCGAACCGGTGTCGTTTCTCCTCACCAATAAATTCTAATGTTGTATCGTCTGGCAACACATTTACGGTTCTTTGGCGGAATCAAATGAAACCAATTGACATGGGAATCCTTTTTGCCGCGCCGATAAATTAATCCCCTTGCTTCTTAAAACTCACATCTCACTTGTATTGTTTCGAAATGACAACCCTATTTAGTGCAAGGTACGGTTGCTTTTGTAATCAAGCTATAAAGTTAAATACGAGGGTATAAAATTTAAAAACGAAGCAATTTGGACTATGGCGTCTATAAGTTACTGATGACATAAAAACTTGCCGCAACAATAGAAGCATACCTCTGAAAGCTAATCCTTATTCTGGACTTTAGTAGCAGGTAATAAAGTGTAATTTTCATTGTTTTTTTTTGTAGATGTATTCCTGGAATATCCTGCAGGTACCGCGGTCGGGTTACGTTTTCTAGTTATAGTACCTATAGATGCTTTGTCAGCTATGAGGCTGTAGGTAGGTAAACAAGGCAGTGTTTAGTTTCATATTTTATTCCTGGGCACTTACCTAATCAATTGTATATCAGTTTGTGTGTTAATAGGTGGTTAAAAAACCCGTTGAACTTCATTAGCCAACACCACTCGTAAATAAGGTATACCGACCCAAAAAATAAAACCTAATCTTCAAAAATGAGCTGAACTTGGAATATACTCTATTCTTGTTTGTTCGAATTGACATCAAATCAGATCTTGCTTGATCAGCCTCGTTTTTTACCTTGGTTTTTCTCCAGAATAAGAGAGGGCAGTTCATGTGACGTGGTCGTTTATAAAAAATGTGAAAGCTCTTATTGTTTTTTTTTTATTTTAGCTAATAAATCCTATATGGAAAGTGCGGGTTATTGTCCGTCACAATAAAACAATCCAAGGGTGTCATTCACAATGCGTGCATCACTACTGAAAAACCAGGTTAAGTGTTACCTCCAGTTACATATAGTTGTTAGAAATCTCGGGGTCAACTTATACTACGGGCGAACACAGTTATACAATGTTTAGTGAATGGATAGAAAAGCATGTCTTTAACTTCGTCGTGTGCGCACGATTTCCGTGACCTGCGCGCTCATCACAATATTCACAACACTACACAGACCTGCTTGAAGCAATAACGAAGTATGTCCCTTAATGTTCCTATAATCATACGCTCTTTCACAATGACACGACGTTATTATCCTATTAACGTTTTTGATGTACACTGCCTGTTACAAGTGAGGGATGTCATTACAATATTGTATGTAACGCGTAATGAATTGACTTGCAGTCTTATAGTCACAATACATTTTATAGGTAAAGGGCGTAAGTGATGGGCTTTTGCTTAAGAGATATACTCTTGTGTTAATGGAGTAGTAAAACTGTTTGCGAACAAACAATCGTTAAAGAGAGCCGAGGGCTATGATTGTTTACGTTTTCAATAACCATCAACGCTTTACGGAAAATTTGCCAAACCAGGTATTTTGTATTGTTTTTGGTACTTTCTTTTCTACTTTATTGCAGTACTAACTGACATATCTACCGAATGAGAAACCGCTCCGCCAAGAATCATCCCCTAATAGGTTTCCTTGGGATGTCTGCTGGGCTTTTAAAGAAACCTCCTTAGGTTGTAGCAGACTCTGGGGTCCTTCGGATGCACCCAGATCGACAAGGAAGGGTTAGACTTACGCTCCTCTTAATGACGCTTTATCACATACCTGAAAGTCTTTCAATTAACCCCTCGTATGCGGATTTCAAAATTATCCAATCAAATGACGACTTTGAGATATAATTAGGTAATTAGTTAAGGGCTCCTTCGGGGCCCAACTTGGAAAGATAGGTAGAAAAAAAAAGAGATATAAATCAATAGTTTCAAAATTTGAACGTAAACCTTATTTCGGTACGGTTCAGTGCCAAACATTTGAACTTCAAATGTTTGGCACGCATCGTTACCTATAAGAATACGAGGGGTTAAGACCAGTTTGACCCCTCGCCGGCTTCACAGACACCAACCTTGCGTTGTCAACTGTCGACTGTAATTTACAGTATAAGTACGATAGCTGAATGACTGTAAATGCAATAGCCACAGGTTGCGTGTGTCCTTGAGCGGGGCGGATCGATAACGCCGGGAAGACGCCATTTGGCCCCGCGCCGCGAATCTATACTATACTATATTACTATTACTATAATAATATTATAAATGTGAAAGTGGGTCTGTCTTAACAAAAAGTGAAGAGGTAACCCTCTTCACGCATAAACCGCTGAAGCGATTGAGATTAAATTTGCTACGAAGATAGTTCGGATCCCGGGAAGGACATAATTTTTATTCCGGAAACCATCCCCGGAGGAGGTGAAATTGGGGATGAAAGTTTGTATGGTGCTACGATATAAATGAGTTCCACGCGGACGTAGTCGCGGGCAGAAGCTAGTATACGATAAATGTCACTTTAATAAACATTAAATGCGCCAACAAACTGGTCACTACAGTTTGGCGCATTTATTGTACTGTGTTTTGTTATTGTTTATATGAATAAATTATTAAATAAATAAATAAGTATTAACCATTAATCTTAGTGATTAATACTTATTTATTTATTTAATAGAGTTTTAGAAACTAGAATTCCTCGCACCATCATAATATTTAAGCTAAAGGCAAATTAGACTGCTACCCCCTATTTCTTTGCAGATGTATGCAACTGTTCTCGTTATATTTTAAGTGTGGAAAGTTTTTCCCTGAAAATCTTTGTGACATGATCAAATTTCTCATGGCTGTGGAAAGGGTTTTGTCAATATATCTATACGCTACAGTATTCTCGAACGACGTATATAGAACTGATAAATGTCACTCAGGGTCAAGTTAGCCAATTTTAGGCGGGGTTTAGGGTGTGGCGGAAGCTTACAGGTAGCCCGGTTATAGTATCCGCAAAACCAGTGTTTTTGCAGCTGTTGGTACTCCTTAAGTATAAATAAATAAATAAAACCAAGTGGCGAGTCAAGCAATAAAAGTTAGTATTATTGTTGCACGGCCCGCTCTATAAGGCAGTGCAGGTGCGAAAGAGATAGCATGGTCCAATGATCGCCACTTGGTTTTGCGGAAACTATAGTGTGTTAACTGAAGGCGATGCTTCATTTACGTGGGTGATGGATGAAGTTTGCAAACAAACAATCAATCATCATTTTAGCATCACACATAGAATAGAATAGAATAGAATAACACATGACAAGGACACATACATATATGCACATAAATCAGCATACAACAGAGAAAACAACATTGCCACGAAACGGTCGATCTCATCGTTGTGTCCCACGCGGTACTGACTAATAGTTAGGTACTCTTTTAAATCTAATCTTAAATTTTACTTGTTCCCTGTAATAAAATGTGAACTTGCATTCTATTACAGTTAAGGCGCCGTAGGTTCAGCGAAGTTAAGCGAACAGAGTTTTGGAAACAATATAATGCGTCTGTTTACAATAATATGGTTTCAAAAAAATACGAATAGTAATCTTGAGGCTTTTCTGCAGCGAGATCAGTGATTCGAAACATGATTAAGGGATTTTCGCTCATAAAGAAACATAAGTCTAAAATACACTTAAAATATTCGTAACAAATTATGCACAAAAGCTAAAAATATTAAAATTGCTTCTAAAAATTGTCAATATCATGTTTCAGAGAACTCAGTGATTACTTTTTTATTTATTTAAACGGCCAAAAAATTAAAATTAAAAAACATGATATCCGCGCTTCCGAGCACGCACTTCCATCTCGCTCACGCTCATGCTCAGTGAGAGGGAGAGGGAGAGAAGACCATGAACCTACGGCGCCTTAAGTTTTTATTGTGCAACATAGTACCAGTTTTGCTTATCTTGGGACTAGGTCAGTTTGTGTAGATTGTCCCCCAATATAAAAAAAAGATTTAATGGTTTAGCCAGAGTTGGTTCAATGGTTTTATATGGGTAGGTATAATAATACCTTGTCATTAAGTTCATGTTCGCATATTTTTGATAATTAGTCCGTATAAATGTTTCCGAGTTTCACTGACAGCAACGGAACAAAGAGAAGCAAAACGTTACATTATAATATAACATTGATATTTGCGTACTTAGTAATACCACTATTATTTTTCACATAATATTTTAGGTATTTTTCGTCGTTCAGCGATAGATACGCTATCACGGTGTTTTGTCCGATTCGTGTTTCATGGTTCGAATGAGTCACTGTCGAAATAATTATTTAAATGATCAGCGATTACGACTCGTTTACCGATTTTACAATCGACTCTCGGCGTTCTTTTGTTTATCGATTTAATAGTGTGTTACTTAGGGCATGGATCCTACAGTTTAAATAATGCAATGGCACTGCAATGCGCTGTATCCTCGAACGAATAAAGTAGAGTGGCGCAGGACTGAAAATACTACCAAAATTACCAAGAATAATACAGCTATACAATCCTCAATATCGACTAGCCTCATTCGTCTCCAGTATTAGTAAGAACTATATGTGATCGGAGGTCGGACTTGCACTGGGTAGCCCGAGTTCAATTTATTGGTACGCGTTATTTTTTTAATTTTTATTTATTTATTCAAAAAGAAGAAATTACATTTTATACATTAACATAAAAACTCGCCAAACTGTGACGTTTGATGGCGAGCATTGTAGGCATTATAGACACACTAGCTTCTGCCCGTGTCTCCATCTGCGTGGAACTCGTTTATATCGTAGCTCCATTGTTCACCCCCCATTTCACATCCTCTGGGGATGATTTCCGGGATGAAAACTATCCTATGTCCTTCCCCGTTCAAACTATCTTCAAACCAAATTTGATCTCAATCGGGTCAGCCTTTTAAGCGTGAAGAGGTAAAAGACGGACCTACAGACAGACAGACAGACACACTTTTGAATTTATAATTTTATTATGGATGCAGTATTTCTCTCAGATACACATCGGTAGCTAGCATTTTTAATGCATCTCACGGATCTCACTCAAAAGCGTAGCGACCACAGTCCGCAGAATAAAGTTCATATTCCAAATTGTAGTAAAATGTACATATACGTATATGTGGTTTAGGTACCTATATAAAGTGTTCTCGTATTCGGAATTGTAGGTAGCTTTCGAGTGTCGACGCGTTGCACGTGCGATGCAGCGTTTTAAATTGGATTACATCCAAGTTAAAGCCGACAAACAGAGTTTACTAATAGAACATGTGTTGTTGTTTACTAATACTAAATAGGTATATTGACGATAGCTTTAGCCCCCACTTAGTTGCCTACGAAGCCGGTGGTCACTGATTCGAATCCTGAAAAAGCCGTTTTTTTCCGAGACCTAGATGTTTTCTGTATTTAAATAAGTATATTTATTTACCAATATACTTAAGTATTTATATCGTTGTCGTACCTAAACATAGTACAAGATTTGCTTATTTAGGGACTAGGTTTTATGTGAGATTGTCCCCCAATATAATTACGTTTTAGCAGCTAGTACAGAAAGTCCTCATTTCAATACAAGTCGCTCAAAACTTGACATGATTCGATTCACGATTCGGCAGCTAACTTTCATTGAAGTCTATAACAATAAACGTATTATGTACCGGATAATGATAACGATTTAATATTGCAAAGTAACAACAATTATACGCACATCAGCCCCATTATTTACACCGGAGCCCAATTGAAATGTAATCCAGTCAAATATCCATAAAATTGCCCACTCGCAGAACTCCCAGTCATGTCGCTGCCGAGAAAGTCGGTTTTCTATTAAAAAGGGGACGCGAATGAGTTTACATTATATTCTCATTTAGTATTTTTGTTCTCACTTGGCGTTGCCCCGTTACTTATGAATTTTAAGACTAAAATAAATGCCGTGATACGACGAAATTAATGGATTTCGTGAAAGTATTGACTCACTTAGGTGCGTTATAATTATAAGTTGTTGATTCTACTTTGATACTTTTAAGCTGAGACACTGATGAAGTGATGACAGTATTCAAATTAACTGTTTAAGTGTCAATTCGACTAGTTGAGAGTCTCTGCACTGTTTAAAAGACACGCTTATGCCTTCCGCGCACGAGAAAAAGAGATCCAACGCTCTTAGGGAATGGCTTTTTTGGACAAATTTCGATAAATACCTAACTTAGTGAAGTTTTAGTCATATTTCATTAACTAAGATTTTAGATGGGGTACAAAACCATAACATAAACTTGATTGTGTCGTAATAATTGTGTTGTTTGAGTAGGCTGAGTTCAAAAAGGAAAATAAAGGCACATTTGGAATGTTTAATATCGAGGAAAATGTAAGCAATCTTGTAAGTATCGATTATCAGATAAAAAATCATACCTACAGTCGAGAATCATATTGTATCTGAAAATCAGTCCTCATTGTTCCTTAATCCAGTCAGTCAGATATTTTCCAATTCACGCCTTTAATAAATGTCTCTTTTCTTTCAACTGTCCGTCTCGAACGTCCCTAGTATAGGTACAGTCGCCATCAGATATATCGGAGCGGCAAAAGTGCTCACAAACATCTGAACACGGTCTCTAATGCCTCGACAAGAGATACGTGTTCAGATATTTGTGAGCACTTTGGCCGTGCCGATATATCTGATGGCGAATGTACTTACGCCCGGAACACATGCCTGCCTCTGGTACTGCAATTATCCCTGTCGATTAGAATTCCTTCCTCATACCGCAGGCTGTCTGGAATTTTTCTAGACACTAATGAGAGGGGAAAGCCGGTGATTGATTGGTCACTGATGCGTTCCCGTTTTTGCGGGCTTCAGCGGTGGGCGACGGTTTTAAAAGTTGTTGATTGGTAAAGCGGCTATCACTGCCGCCGCATCACGCTGCGGCGTGCGGAGCCGCGTACGAATTCGCCGGACGCAGCAGTGTGTAATGCGCCTTACTGCAGCATCATTCACAATTAAGCCGGATCTATACTAAGAGTTGCACCAAACCGGCCGGCGCCATATTAATGTTGATTGGTCTGTAATCGTAAGTGCAACCCGTCATTATCTGACGCGATGTGTCGGGACGCGACAAAAACGACATGTTTCAGAGATTTAGTACCTACGGTTAGATTCACAGTCGTCTGATAAGATTTAACGTTACAGCCATTTTGTGTCAGGCGTCAGAGGCGTCAAAGACACGGCAGATAAGCATGAATTGGGCTTTATTTACATAAACTCACCCTATCCAAAATAATCGTCTTATGACAGCCACGGAAAGTTACACGGAGTATAGGTACAAAACTTAAGTAATGCCCTTCTTCCATGTAGGGGTGACGTGTTCGTATAGGCATTTTTAGAGGTTGTTTGTGTTAGACAATTTATACAGGGTGTATCAAAAATGGGGTGGGAACCGAACAAAGGCATATTCAGTAGCGCATTGCGATTCCAAATATGCATTTGAATATGTTTTTTTTTGGTTACCATTGATTTTTTGTTTTCGTTTACATGACATGTATGACTACATTCCCCCGCGAGGGTGAGGGTGGGAGCGTTTATTTCATTTTCAACCGCTGCACGCACAGCTGTTTAAAAGCTATTATGTTTTGTGTTCGCAGGTTCTTGATGTCGTACACGAGCAATGTCAACGAACACAAAGACTATAATGTAAACAAAACAAAAAACAAAAAAACTAATGTATTTTTGGGATCGCAGTACGCTACCGAACATGCCTTTGATCGGTTTACACCCTATTTTTGATACAACCTGTATATGTAATTTCTATTTGAATACGTCACCACTAGTACATACAAGAAGTTTTTTTACCTATCTATAGGTACCAATTATTTATTCTAATTACAATAGACTACATACTAGGTATACATAGTAATGATTACGGGAAAAGTGAGCACCTAGCGTGCATGGCCGAAGTAAAAACTACGGTTGGAGCGCATAAGGTCCCACTCGCAGAATGTCCCTTTGTCCCTTTCGCGAAAAGTCGCTTTCCTAAATGTCCATTACGCAAAACGACCCTTCTGCAAAAGGTCCCGTTCGCAAAAAGTCCCTTGGACATAAATAAAGTCCCGTTCGCAAAACGTCCCTTTCGCAAAATGCCCCGTTCGCAAAACGTCCCTTTCGCAAAATGACCCGTTCGCAAAATGTTCCTTTCGTAAAAATGTTCCCTATAATAGTTTAGTTATTAATATAAAAAAATATATAAAAATAACCCTTTCATATAAAGATAATATATTTTTCGTGCTCAAAAAGTAACTCATATTAGGGTTATCAAGCGGATCTAAAGTATATGTAGCCCCTAATAGGGAAAAAAATGTATATGTGAAGTCCCCATTCCACACTAAGGCCAATGTAGGGATTATTATTGGCCATCTCTTATCCCATGGGAAGACTCCTAGTTTCTACTTAAACAAGCTTTTTCCAGAGGGGACATTTTGCGAATGGGTCATTTCGCAGACGGGACGTTTTGCGAAAGGGGCGTTATGCAGTAGGGACTTTCAGCGAAAGGGGCTTTCACAGTAGGGACGTTTTGCGAAAGGGGTGGGACCTTTTGAGACAGGGACGTTTTGCGAATGGGGTATTTGCAGAGAAGACGTTTTGCGAATGGGACGTAACTTTGGTGGAGGGACGTTTTGCGAGTAGGACGTTATGCGCACAAAACCAAAACAACCTAGAGGTAGAGAATATGGAAAGATTACACTTTAACCTCTGCGTTGGTCGACCATAGTGTCGAAACTCACTGTTTTAATTAGCACCAATTGAATTAATTAATATCCTTATCAATACTATCATAATTCTGACCGGTCGTATCGCACATGTAAAGTAAACGATTTGTGCAACGCTCGCTTTTATCTACTTTTGTATTATTAGCATTATTGTGACCTTTTGCGGCAGCTGATAAAAATAAATCATGATCAGTGTTAAGTATGAGGGGTTATATTCTATTCAGTTATTCATTTATTACACCTACACATGTCCAATAATAGATTGTATCGGGAGCAACATGATATATTTACGGCGTGGGCGGTATATTGAATCCTGAGCGTAGCGAGGGATTCCAAAGTAGAATCTTGAACGTAACGAGGAATTTTAAGTGTTTACACCCATGATCACCCATGATCACCTTTATTGGCATGGTCATGCCTATGAAGCCTGTCTTCGGTTCGAGTCCCGATGGTGGCATTATTTTTTCTGACGAGCTGGAATATTTTATGACAAGCGTTGCTTAGTTCACACCTTGTGGGGGGCCTACCCACGCTGCGCCTTCCGGTACGTGGTCGGTAGGTGGACTGATGACCTGGCAAAGGTCGCGGGAGTCCGCTGGATGCGGGTGGCGCAGGACCGGTCATTGTGGCACTCTTTGGGGGAGGCCTATGTCCAGCAGTGGACGTCTTTCGGCTGATATGATGCTTAGTTCGGAACTATAGTATAATTTTATATCAAATAGTCTCTCAATATTTATGATTCCATTACCTATTCATTATAATTATGGAGAACGTTATTTGAAAGTAGTTGAGCGATCATTAGATGTTAAATAAAATATTTCTAAAAGATCGAATCGACATATTATTTATTGATAATGTAATTGATGTAATGAATAATGTAATTAAAAAGCTTGCTATCCAGATTCACTTACGCGTTAAGCATCCTAAAACGGAACTCGCACCGCGAGTGCGCACTGCCCGCATACCACGGGCGCGCGTGCGCCTGGCTGCGGTACGGGCTGCTGCTGTGGGGACACAGCACGGATGCAAATGACCTTTTCGTTTTGCAAAAGAAATGCCTCCGAATTATCCAAAACATGCGATAAAAAGTTTCCGTCCACATTTCACACAATTAAAACTACTTACCCTCCCATCAATGTATATCTTGGAGGCAGCATTATTCGTTAAAAAAAATATAACACTGTTCGATTTTTTAAAAGCGCACGGCGTAAAAACCGACTGACCCACCCGGCACCTAAAATGGATCTATACAAGAAAAGCCCATATTATAGACGTATCGAAATCTATAACAAAATACCGGTGACAATAAAAAGCGAAAATAGAATCAATGTTTTCTACAGTAATTTAAAACAAATGCTTATAAATAAATGTTATTACCATTGGAATGAATTTATTATAGATGAGACCCTTAATTTATATTATTAATAGACATTTGAATAAACCTAATTAATAAATGATTGTTATAATGTAATATTACCTATTGACACCCTTGTAAAATTGTAACGACTATTTGTGTATATATTTTTTTTCTACACATGTGAGCGTGTTGCATGCATTAATCTAGAATAAGTATTTTTTATTGTAATGTTGCGGTGCCCTAACAGGGTTATGCTGGAACTTTATTTATATGTACATAACATCTTGTAAGACCCATACTGCAATCAATAAATAAATAAATAAATAATTTAAGATGATCTGTTTATACTCAACGTATTTCATGACAATTTGTTTCCGATATCTTATCGGTCAAAGAGTATTATTATATATATGCCCTCTGGCATTTGAATAATATATGGTTTTTGTTGATAAAAAAAAGTGAGTGAAATACCTATTGTTCTCTGAAATGAATCGTCATTATATTAAATGACTTTATTTAAGATCGTCCCGAGCGTCCCGTCAATTCGTATCTACGAATTGACGGGACGGTAATTGTTTGAGAAAGAAAGTCTGGCAAACGATACGGACAATGTAGCTAGGAAAGTTTCGATACGCGACGTCTTTTTTTATTTTTATTATTTATACTAGCTGATGCCCGCGGCTTCGCCCGCGTGGTTATAGGAAAATGTAACATATTGAATTTTCCCGTGGGAATTACACGTTTTCCCGCTGGAAAAAGTAGCCTATGTCACTCTCCAGCTTCTAAACTATCTCCATACAAAAAACACATCAATACGACGCTCCGTTGCGACGTGAAAGAAGGACAAACATACACACTTTCGCATTTATAATATTAGTAAGGATATTCAAATGAAAACGTACATACTATACATTTATATTCTCGCCAAACTGTTACGTTTTGTTGCATTACAGTCCTACGGTAGTTTTTTTTTAGTAAATCGCGTAGATTCAAAAGTTTTACGGTTTCTAACAAAATAAGTGAAAGTAGGTACTTAATTGTTGCAGGGTTTACAAACAAAACTAAAATGTTAACGATCTGTCTTAACTCTATGACGAATATTATTAACCAGAAATATTCTTAGTGAAGGGACGATCGATATGTCATATAATCGATGATATAGTTGCTATACGTATTGCCAAATGTCACCGTGAATACAACTCATGGTCAACTTTAAACTGAGAATACCTGATAATCGCTTGTAATAGTTAGATACTTTACAACGGCCTCTTTACTCCATTTCATTTGCGAATAATTAGCTGTCTTAGAATGACATAAATACTTACGTGGACCAGTCACTGACTCGTAGGCCGGGCCGGATAGGGCGATTGGCAACGCGACTACGATTTCAGTACAATTTGAGCAAATGGATGCATGAAGATCGCTGTCTATATTGTATCGAGCAACTATATTGTATTGAAATGACCATTTTAAAGCGTGTTTGTACCGTAAATATCTTTACGTCACACCTGGCCATAATGCGAGTTTTACTGCACGCTGCGCGTACGGTAAAACTCACATTGTGGCCAGGTGAAGACGTAAAATTGTTATGCACCACGGGCGGTAATTCGTAAAGCCCCAGATCGCATATTTATGGCCCTCACCTTCGGTTCGGGCCACAAACACCTGCGATCTGGGCCATTCACGAATTCACCGCCCTAGGTACGTAATGTACTATTGTAACTGTCTGTACACACGTCTCCTCGTTTTGCCACACACTTGGACTTGTTAATGACCGTCTGTCGCCCCCAGACCCTCGGGCAGATGTTTACCAACTCATACATTACTCGTTCGCTTCCAATTGTTCCCCCAGCCGCTCTGCAGCCGCGGGCAATGGATTTTAAACGGATCTATCTCACTTTCTTTCGCCGACAACGTTGACAGCGAAGAGTCTCAGCGAAGAATCTGTGACAGATCGGTTAAATAATTATGTAATCCTGGAAATTTCGTTTCGCGAAATCGGACACGGAAACGCTCAGTTCGTATTTATCAACGACTTTTAATAAAATGACTGGATTTATCGTAAAAGAAATCCGCTTAGCACCCGCGGCTGCGGCTCGCTTGCGCAAGTGTCGATGCACAATTATTTAATCGTGATGCACCGAGCACTTGCATCGGATTTAAAAAATTACACCCTGCACTTGATATTGAGAAACGTCGACCCGGACGTCGTTGCGTAATAGTTTGTGTTTACCGAGTAATGAGCCATTTATATAAATTGATGAACCACGACGCTCGGGCGCAAACCGAATTAAAATGAGTGATGTTCCGAATGATAACAATGACATTTCGTACGGACTTTCGGAGCGTTTGAAAATCGAACGACCACTAATAATGAGTGCGTTTCGGGTTGCATAACCCTTAGAAGAAATAATGATGTTTTCATTATAAGTTATAGATGCGGCGAGTATTTTTGTATCTTAATCATCGGGATAATCGGTCCCCTAAGGTGTTCCACGGGCTCTCGTAATTATTTATGAAAAGGGAACCAGTTTGAGCTGGGCAAGGAGATGATTTAATGAAATTGTTAGTTTCGTAACAACAGTCTAGGTGCGTTGGGCATGGGAACGTCGGGGGCGCCGCCTTTCTTTTTACTCTAGATGATGGGATGTATAGGTATAACAAGCGAATTCACGGCGTGGGAATCGTTCGCGCAAATTTACGCCGCAGCGAATCGGTGGGCGATCACTGATAGCAGGTACCAGACTACCATAACTACGTTTTTGTTTTATTGATATAAATCAGTCTGAAAGGCGTCCTTTTTACGTAATAGCTCCGGGACCTATAAAAATTACCCAAACCGTGAGAACGCGCGACAAAGGTACAACAGCTTTGGCCGATTTACGGCGTTCTTCCCGTTTTATTATTGTTTACACGGGCCGACTGCATTGTGCCCTGATTTTTTTAACCGCAGCTATTAGACAAATGAGTGACAATAGGGCTGGTCGCACGGTTCTAAATGTCAGGTGGATTTATTGTAACTCGTTAAGCTGCTTTAAATGCAGATATAAATTTGACACTTGTTTTGATTGTACGGATATTATGTTGTAACTTTTGACATTTATATCACACAGTTTGATTGCAATTTATTAGGCAGCCGTATACGATTGCGTTCAATTTGATAATTTTGGATGACGAATGAATCCTTCCCAAAGCCTCCATCGTGACGAAGTCCTTGTCATTGGACTTTGCATAATTTTTATAAATTATCGTCATTTCCAAAGTTTGCGGCAAAACCCCAAAACTTTCAGTGCACTGAGTGTTATCAAGATTGATTTCCATATAGTCTTCTTATCAGCTATCACTTTATCAGCGACCTTCGTGTCTTAGATTGGTGAAATGGAAGGCAGTGACGATGAGCAGATGGATATGCGTCACTTAGATAGCTGGGTATGTTTTATTTTTTAATGTAACTTTGCCGCATTGAGCTATAGGCAGGGGCGTATTTACCCTAGGGCCATCCGGGCCATGGCCCGGGGTGCCAATCCGTCAGGCCGCGGCCCCTGGCCGATTGCATCTTCTTTGGTTTTGGCGCCATTCATTGACTTCTGCGGCGGCGAAACCTATTGGCCCGGGGCACCAAATTTCAAAATACGCCCCTGGCTATAGGTATGTGTATGGGATTATTATTGGGTATAGCTAGTCACCAGCATCAATATCTGCGACAAAAAGGCGCGCATAAATATCTGACAGCACTCTATTACTACATATAATTTTTTTTTTTTAACATCAGCTTAGATTTTTTTAACATCAGCCGATATTTGACAGCCTTCATCCTGGTACAATAAACGTCAATGATGACATAATATGATGACATAAATTTAATGCTGGTGACTACATACATTTCAAATTCAGATCTCTCGGATTGTTTTCTTAACTATATCTCCGCTCAATGAAACGTACTTTCTTTTCCAACTGCCAGTAATTCATTTTTAACAATACATAATTCTTAGTCTATTGTAAATACGAGCGGATATTTCGTTATCCATTTCGACAGAGAATTGTACCTATCTCTAACGAGGTGCCGTGTTTTTCTAACGATATCTCAGCCTTAGACAACAATAGGCTAAATCTAATGCAATTCTTATCATCTTTACGGGTGAACTAGCATCGTCTCATTCATATCGCGTTTTTGAGAAAGGGAACAGACTAGATTTACCTAGCGAATGTGATACGTATAAAGCTACGTGCACACACTTATAGTCAAAACTATTAAAACACACAGAAGCAATGAAGTTGAGGCCACAACACATTTCAACCTTATTCCTATAGTGTGGTGCCACACATCCCCATGTGATATAGGCTATAGGCTATAGGCTAGCAATCTGTAACTGTAATATGTATAACATTTTAATAAACCATATATACACTGTTAGCTATTCTTAATTCCAACGATTGCATTGTAATATCTTAGAATGTCTATAATAGTGCTTCTTAAAGAAACCGTAAAAAATACGCTCACTGCAACTGTGCTTTAAAATTGGCGTGACGGTGTGTAGCCTGCTTTTGAGTGGCGCCCGCGCACGCCAAGGCCAGCTGTCAGATGTCATTGAACACGATATGTTCAGCATCCATTCACGAGACTTTGTGTTCGTCCGTGAGCTCGCTTCTAGCATAATTTGATGATGTTGGCAAGCAATCAAACAGCATGTTAGACAGTGCACATCGTAGCTTCTGGACGCTTACGTGTCCTGGGAGTCTTATGCATGTTGCCGGCTCTATATTGGTTTAAGGATTCGCTGCTGCCGATAGCAAGAGACAACTGTGGGTCCCTCACTGTATTCACTGTTTACCCATTGGACATCTAGTATTTGAAGAACCTTGACAATAAGAAGAAGCAGAACATAGTGCATCCTTGGGAGCTCCGTACCACAGATTATATAATAATAAAAATATATATTATATATATTCACATAAACAACCCTTGGTTTTACATTATTTTCTTCTGCCAAACTGCATGACTGTTTGTTAATAGTTCTTACCGTACTTCCCACTAGAAGGCGAGCTCAACTTGTTGCCACGTCGCGTTGCGGGCCTCAGCGACTCCTGTTTCACTTGCACTACACGGCTAGCACAAGAAGATGCGCGAGCTGTCTCGCGGCGAGATAGGCTAAATATCCGTCTCTTCCAAAGTCTATCTCGCCGCGAGACAGCTCGCGCGCCGTCTTGTGCTAACCGTGATGGGGAAGTTAGAATAAGTTTCTGTCACAAATTTCATTTTTGGTACAAGCTTTTTTGCCGACTGTACTTTTCTGTATACCATCATCAACTACTCATTGAGACTATTCTAAAGAACGCAAACTTAACGGGGTTACGTCGGTTAAGTACTGAATTCCCATCGCCACCTTCTGTCTCCATCATCAGATCAGCTCGATGGTACCATAATATTGAATTGTCATCCGAACTATACTTATAACCAAAACTTAAGCTCAATCGGTCACCGAGAAGTGGGTCAAATTTAACTTGCAAGGTTTCTCCCATTCATATATACTAACAGGGCAAGTTAAAAATAAAAGCATGTAATCATCAGATCAGCTCGATGGTACCATAATACTGAATTGTCATCCAAACTATACTAGTTTATACCCAAAATTTCAGCTCAATCGGTCACCGGGAAGTGGGTCAAATTTAACTCGCAAGATTTGTCCCATAATAAAAAGCTTGTAAAAAGGAGGGTAGATTTTCGCGCCTCATGTCGCTTTGGGGCGTCAGTTCTGCTATAGCTTGGCAAACAACATCACATACTTAGGCCAAGCGCGCACTACGATTTATTGCCGTGCGATAAGTCAGTGCGAGCATATGACATATAAACACATATGTTGCATTTTTGCAACGTGATTATCGCACGACTAAAAATCATAGTGTGTGAGCGGCCTGAGATCAAGTAGTTTAACAACTATACGTAATCAGAGGTCCGCCTTATACTGGTTTGTTTATGGTGATGTGGTCGGCGAGTGAATCTGTCTAGGATTTGGATCAGTGACGGCTGTCGGCTCGTGGCGATGTGTTCACGTATTGCTGTCGGGCCTGTCGACCGGGCTTCTGACGTGGGATTTAGGTTACTATTATACATCTAGTACAGTCAGCATCAAAAGTAGCTACGCAAAGGAAGACGTCAAAAGTCTTTACTAAAAGGGAATAAGAACTTTTGACGTCTTCGATTGCGTAGTTACTTTTGATGCTGACTGTACCTACAACTAGTAACTAAATAGTACAGTTCAATCGTTTGTATGAAGTATTCTGAGCAAGCGTAGGAACTCTAGGAACTATAGTTACCTCTTGTCTATGAGAGGATATCTGTTTAACGTAGGTATGGTAGTAATTCGTTCTTTCAAAAGCATCCCTCAATCACACCTAGCGGTTTAGGTTTTGTACTGACGTTTATTTCTTTAATTTTATCAACGATAATGCTGTAATTCTTAAAAAGGCATTCATCTACAAGGAAATTGTATGAAGAAGACTGCCTTTTAAAAAAGTACGGCAGAATACGACGGGTTAGCCTAGTGGGTAGTGACGCTGCCTACGAAGCTGAAGGTCCTGGGTTCGAATCCCGGTAAAGGCACACATTTGTGTGATGAGCAAGAATATTTGTTGTATATACTGAGTAATACTATATCCAACTGTTAAATACCTACCTCTTCAGCTTAGCTGCAAAATATCTACGTGTCCTTTAAATTCAAAAATATTTGAACACCTTTTATATTGTCAACAAAACCGGTGTCAAGATATTATTGAATGCGTTAATACCGCAGATATGTTTGTAGCTGATTGTGCTTTATTGGTTTATCATACCAACAACGTGCAAACCCACATTGACACTAGACACCGATCGCTTCAAATGCAATCAAGTGCACAATGCAAACGAAATAATGTACGGTTTACGTCAAAGATATTATCATTTTCGACCTTATTCCCTTGTGATAAGGCGAAAAATGTATACGTATATTTACGTCAACAGTAAGTCTATAACGTAGTGTCATTTTATGGGATCCATACATACTTACAACCTTATTCCTCAGGACAACCATAATAGCCTAAACTTAACCCACGGACACAATGACAATACCACCTTTCTCCTAGCCTAGCGTAGGTGTGCACTCGGCCTTGCATTGATCGTGGGCGATGCTGTGTTCTCAGCCTTATTTGTTACCTAAGTAAAACATATACATATAACCGTGTGGTGTTAGAAGAGTTCCACCCCTTTCCTGAAAGGGGTGATGTGCTAGCAACCTATCACTTTATTTATTTATTTATTTATTTATTTATTTATTTTAAGTTTTTGAGATATAGATCTTTGAAATGAAAATTTCGGGGGTTTTTCAACTTTTCCAAGTTGTAAGCTACAATTGTTGAGATAGCGGTCAAATAATAAAATAATAATAGTAAATCGGCCTATAGACGTCCCACTGCTGGGCACAGGACTACCATGGACGAGTGGGAACGGGTAGTTGTCCCCACGTTGGCCCAGTGCGGGTTGGGGACTTCACATACACTTTGAATTTCCTCGCGGATGAGATGATGCAGGTTTCCTCACGATGTTTTCTCGTAACCGAAAAGCTAACGGTAGGCATGAAATGATATTCCGTACATAACGCATTAGTACGAGCCGGGATTCGGACCCACGACCGCCGTTTGACAGCCGCATGCCTGAACCCTCAGACCAAGAAAAAAAGACAGACGGAGCGTTACGAACAGTCTAGTGAAGCCAACCGGTTTTCAACCAAGCCGCATAAGTTTAGCACACGCTAAACAAATTAAATCGCACAAAACTCGAAATAAATGATCTTGACAGCATTGTGACACGTGCTGAAGAGTTTTGTGCAATTTTGTTTGAATATGTGTGCGTGAACGTGTGCTAAACTTGATGTAGCTTGGTTTTGTTTGTACGTGGTTTGGCTTCACTTGACTGTTCGTAACGCTCAGTCTGTATATTTTCTTGGTCTAAGGCCTGAACCACTAGAATACCGTTACTAATTGTGGTGGTCAAACGCGTACCGTCAAAAAGGTGACTGATAATTAATTTTTACGTGCTCTTGCTACCCCTGTCGGGAATACAGGTGTAAGTTTGTGTATGCAATGTATGTATATGTTTTTACTATGATAATCGATGGTATCCTACATTACATAACTTTATTTAGACTTAGATTTGTCCGTGAGGATTGTTCAGTGCCTGTAAATGGCGTCGGAAGGTTGTTGACGTCAGTAGCGTAATGACGTCATGGAGGGTGGTCCGTGGAAACTTTGGGGGCCGCGGGGAGAATACCGTGTTTTGTTATGTAAACAACTTGTTGTTTGTTTGTTGTACAAAGAAGATATTTGGCATTATGTGGTGTACTTGAACAAGTAGTAGTGGAACGGTATGTAGGTACATACATACACTCGCGGGCAAAGAATACGGGTCGGTAAAATACCGTCATACTTCCTAAAATAGTGCGTAAGAGGTTGTACAGTTAATCCTGTCATGTCTCAATCTTTATTTAATTTTACATATAAACTGCTAATAACAGTAAAAAATATAACATTACCAGGTTTAAATCGGACTCGTAAAACCCATAAAAAAAACAACGTTAACGGAGCGAGATATCGCAAAAATCGTGATTTTTGGATATCGATATTTTTATGATAGGATCCAGGAAA
Source organism: Epinotia bilunana (assembly GCA_947049275.1). Lineage (NCBI taxonomy): Eukaryota > Metazoa > Arthropoda > Insecta > Lepidoptera > Tortricidae > Epinotia > Epinotia bilunana. Next base: position 22,053,782 of record OX346258.1, on the reverse strand, counting down.
TTGTTAATACAGTTGGGTATTGTAAAGAATAGCATATTATGTAAATAAAACAAGTATTAAATATTTTAAAAAACCTATTGCAGTTATTTAATTTAGGGTGACCCGTATTCTTTGCCCGCGAGTGTATTTACTCGATTAGGAATCGAATCTGTAACTTCTTACATAATCACAATATCAATTCAACAATCAGCTTGAGAACATTTTAAAGTTGTATATCTACATACACTATACCATCAGCAATATGATTAAATAAATAAATACATTCACGCCTTTATTCCCAAAAGGGGTAGGCAGAGCACATGAAACGTATATTCCAGCGCCACTTTTAGCATAAATGTGGGTATAAAAGATCGACAAAATGTGATATTGCAGTGATAGATTGCTAGCTCATCGCCCATAACACATTTCAACCCTGTGGGCGTAGCATGGTTGCCATTTTATCACTTATCGTTGTGGTAAAGACGCCCATCACGCTCTGACAAGTATGCGAGTGCGAGAGTGACAGATGCCTTATCCACAACGATAAGTGATAAAATGGCAACCGTGCTACGCCCGCTGGTCCCTTAGTCGACTTTTACGACACCCACGGGAAGAAAGGGGGTGGTGAAATTCTAACCCGACACCACGCGGGGTGAGGATTAAATAAAATAAATAAATAAATATTAGGGGACAATTACACAAATCGAACTAGGCCCAAATGGGCCTAGTTCGATTACTATAGAATACTATGATAATATATAGAATACTATGGGTACTAGACGACGATAAACTTACTTTTATAGATAAATGAATACTTAAATAAATAGAAAACATCCATGACTCAGGGACAAATATTCGTGCTCATCACACAAATAAATGCCCTTACCGGGATTTGAACCCGGGACCTCTTGCTTCGTAGGCAGGGTCACTAGCAACTAGGCTAAAGCGGTCAATTACCTACGCCAACAGGAAGTTCAAAATTATATACCTCCGTATTATACATATGTATGGTTGATATTATTTACTGTGGCCGACTTTTCATTGGAGTCTTCTACCTAGGACGTTAGAGTTGCTTTTTGAATGGACTACTTTGGTACAATTCGGCCAACTCAAATAATCTCAAGAGTAACTGACATTACTGTAATTGTATTGTCAAAAAAAAAGTGTTTTTACTAATGTAAAAAGGACATTTTCAGCATACCGCTTGAATGTCAGTAAAATTGCAAGTAATTTGATTTCACTGCTGTTATTAAAGTAATGCAAAAGATAAATATTATTTTTCGCCATTAATCCACAGTAATAAATAATAGATAGCTAAAAATAACCTTAGGTTACGGATTTGCTTAATCTAATAATAAATTTCGTATCATTTCATTCAATACTTGCTCGATTATTTCCGCTGAAGTTAATAAATGTATGACGATGATGACTTCAGGATGACATGGTATTAACTTCTATCTGTAGTACATAATAAATAATAATAATAAATATAAATATAAGGGGACAATCTTACACAAATCGACCTAGTCCCATAGTAAGCTCAGTAAGGCTTGTGTTATGGGTACTAGACGACGATATACATATATAATAGATATAAATACTTAAATACATAGAAAACATTCAAGACTCAGGAACAAATATTCATGCTCATCACACAAATATTTGCCCTTACCGGGATTCGAACCCAGGACCTTCAGCTTCGTAGGCAGCGTCACTACTCACTAGGCTAACCGGTCGTCATATCTTAGCATATAACATATCTTAGTATAAAATCTACGTAATTAAATAATGCAGCACCTTCGTTGTTAATTCTCCGTGTGACCAGTTGATTGCCAAAGCTAATATTTTCAATTATGTAACTAGTTAATGTCTTTCTGAGATCCTGATATTCGGCCATTGACGCCGGGTCGCATCGACCTGTGTCGAAGTTGTCTGTCTTTCAACCGGTCTAACATGATGGATAATCTTTGGATTAACATGTTTCCTACTTACTAGTATTTCGGCGGCTTTGAATATTTATTATGTATATTTTACGTCTTAACTTGTTACGGTACAGTTAGTTGATAAAGATGTTGAATTAATGCAAATGCACCTATCGTCATCTAGGAAAAATACTCTTAACTGCAATTGAAATTTTAGAGGAACATCAATTCTATGTGATACTAATAAGATTCCAAATGCAACAAAATGACAAAAATCCAAGACTACGAGGTTTCAATTTGTAAGAGCCACATAATTTTAAATGACCTGAAATCTTTGCCATGCAGAATTTAATTAGTCAACACGTCATGATAAGTTTCACCCAGTTTCATTCGGTTCGGTCGTTTGATCTACTTGTAGAGATCTGATGACATTCATTTAAAAAGATGCAGACTGCATAATTTCTACTTCTCCATACACTTAAATAGTTTGAGGCATGACAACTACCCGTTTGCATCGTCTCAAACGAAGTTCGCAGCTGTTCTTTCCTAGAATATAACCAGGAGCAATGAAACCTGGTCAATCTCTATAAAATCTTCATACCTACGAAGTGGACCCATTTTCATTCAACGTGTCTATAGTTCTATTTTTACAAGCTTTTATTTAATTTGCACTATTTGTATGTAGATAATTAAATATTTTTCAACACAAATGCTCGTAACGTACCTCTTATTGTGTCGCTTTTAGGCTCATAATCCTGGATATTAAACACGCGTGTTTAATAACATTACGATACTTGTGTGTTATGGTTATATCCCGATTAAGTCACGTTGCCACCTTGCAGCAAGATGTATGCATGCACACGATGCATTGTTAAACTAACCGGGTTGTACAGAATGTATAGCTTTTTTTTTAATTCTCGGCAAATAGATTCTTACTCGACTAAACAAATTAAATCCTTTTTGTTAGTTAATTGACTATTTCTTTTTGGATATGATATAGAAACGGTTAATTTAGTAAAACTATTCACTTTTGATAATATTTTACATGAATTAATAAAGATAACATTTTAAAACGAAATTATTTATTTTATTTTGTATTGGCTGTTTAGAGATTTCATCTAATGCGCGCGCACTGCGCAAACTTCACAAAAAAAATTGATGCGCGCTATTATAGGTTATTTCACAGATATTTGTAAACATTGTTAATGCGTGTTTGGTTATTAACAAAAATGTTGATTCGTGGTGACTAGAAAAGTGATAAAAAGAATGGACGCCACTAGAAATTCTTGACGGTGTATTCAACATGTGAGTAAAAACCTGTTGACATCAATAAGTAAGGAAAATAACTTGGCAGGCCTATCAAATTTTCATCTCATGAAAAGGATTTTTTCCTCGCAAAATGTGTTGAAAAACGTCGTATGAAACGCGTGAGCTTTGATAATTACATCCTCGGCTCTCTTATCTCGCTCACCTGCGGCTCGCGTGATAATTCCGCCTCTGATGTGATTATCAACATACCTCACTTGTATCACAATGTACTAATATGTCCTAAATGTTATGTCCTTTAAAATTTGCAAATCTTTTTTTAAGCCACCCACTTGAGCTACCTAATTTAACATATACTGGGTATTTTCGGGTTCAAGGTCCGGAATGACTATAATTATGACGGATGAATTAATTATGCGAATGCTATGGTCATACGTACGTTTGACGACCGCTGTAGCCTAGTTGGTAGTGACCCTGCCTACGAAGCCGAAGGTCCCGGGTTCGGATCCCGGTAAGGGCATTTATTTGTGTGATGAGCACGAATATATGTTCCTGAGTCATGGATGTTTTCTATGTATTTAAGTATTTATTTATCTATATAAGTATGTATATCGTCGTCTAGTACCCATAGTACAAGCTTTGCTTAGTTTGGGACTAGATTGATTTGTGTAAGATTGTCCCGAAATATTTATTATTATTATTATTTATTTATACTGAACAACATTTCCCATGAGATACTAAATCGCAATAACAAATCTGTTCGTTTTTTGCGATTTCGTGGTTGGCTCCAGGGGAGAGGATGTTCAGTATGACCATCTTATTCGCATTTGATTATTCCGGATCACGACCCCGATGCCACCCTGTATATTATAAAAGATTAGCGATATAGCGTAATTTTGCGGCTCCACCGCTGATGATGATCAGAACAGCCACAGCAACTGGCACTCCTTAATGCCCAACGCAGAAGTGACCTAGGGGACAAGTGCTGGACCCTTGGTCTCACCGTTAACATGCCGCGTCCTCAGGACCTTTACTTGTCCCATACTGCCCATACTTTATCCGATTATCCGGAATCTTGTTTCAGGAGACCGGCGTCGTGAAGGTAAACCTGTAACTAATGAGGTATCTTTAATGAACATCTTGCTACTTGCAGACCGCTAACCGCTAGGGTATTGAATCGCTAACGAGTATTATTTTTATCTCTACTTAAATCGTGGCGATATCCTAGACTAGGACCTAGAGTCATCTTACTCAATTTGTGTTAAAAAAATAGCTAAGTAGCTAGGGTTCAATTTTCAGCCATACTAAAGAAATTTCCTATGTAATCATAAAAAAATCACAACATGAAACTACGGTATTAACTAGGGTATATGGGGTACCCCTGGGCGGGAGGAATCCAAAAGAAAATATTGACGTCGCTGTTTGGACCACCCTGTATAAGATGAACAGTGAAAGTAAAATAAAATATTGTAAAAAGATGATTAATCATCTATCTATTAGTTTAGCTCATACTTGTCTCTTGACGATACAACCGTGTAACATGTTATTTGTACATAAACATAATAACACCTACCTGTAGATGGGAACTAACTCTGCTTCACTAATTGCTCAACTAATAGGTGATTAAACTTTGATTAAGCCTGCGGTATGTTAGCGGTATTAGGTAGATTTTATCTCTATATTAGAACGGGAGACTTTTATTATAAAGGTGTAATTTTAGTTTAATGAGCACTCACGGGTTAATCAGTAGACAGTTTACGTAAAGATCGAATTCATCACTATAAATAGGTACCAATTTTTTCAGGGTTGAGTAGCTTTATTTTCTTTTGGACAAAATAAATGAATGTTGTGAATGTGAAAGTGTCAAAACGAATGGATGTCCTTTCCTGCACCGTGTCGTAGTAGGTATCGATGAAAGTCGGTTGCTGTCATTCAATTTAATACTTGTTGTTAGTCCAAATCATAACTCCGTACGTCAGGTATGTTTCGCCAGGGTGAAATTAACCTCTGAATTTAAATAGCAAAATGTGAATCTATCCAAGATTCTAAACAACCGGTTTACTATGGGACCAATTTTGTGCTACTTATGCAAAAAAAACAACTGATATTTCATACACTTTGCTCATTTTAGACTGACGCAAATGTATGAACAGCTATTATTTTTGCATAATACAAAGTTAGTCCCATAGTAAAGAATCATGGATAGCTTCCCATTTCGCTTTTTCGATTCACGAATTTTAATTTCACCCAGTATATAATTAACTGACAGGTTGCTATGTCCTAGTTTTAGATAGAAACTATTGCAATAGAATAGCCAATTCTTGCGTCGCAGTACGTCACCAAAGCTAGTGTCACGACGTGTCACAACCGTGCGCATTGTCTCCCTGCGGTTTCATCTGTCACACCACGAAGCTGAATCTCCCTTTTATTCGTTACCGTTGCGTAAATAGGAATTAGGCAATTGGTCAAGTCAGTTGACCAAGGCAGCTTCACTCTTCAGATTGCTTTTATCATATGTATAATTTTGTAACACGTCAGCAATATAACTTGTTATCTGTTAAACTTTGTGATCGCTATTGAACATGGCGATTTGTGAAGTTTTAAGCCACAATATCTATGTTAATTTGATGATTAAGGGCGGGTTGCACCAACTTATGATTACAGACCGATCAACATTAATTATGGGACCGGATTGGCAGCTGTAATTTCATAGAAACTCAACAATCTTTCCATACATTCTGTTTTTACGGAGCACCGAAGGCAGTTCCATACAGTCAGTAGGATAATCTAAGTTGCGTTCGTTAACATCTGTTTGTATAGGAACTTCGTCAGTTTTCTATGAGACAGTTGTTGGCGGCTTAAACCGAGTTGTAAGGTACAAGTCTGTATACATATTATTAAACTAGACCGTACGGTTTACGTTCCTGCGCACCACAACCTTACGTGATCCGCGTGATCGTCGGCGCGCGCGCCGGCCAACGTGCTGCGGTCTCGACACCCGAGCCACCGCAAGATCATGGGTTATAAGATCGTTACGTTACGAAACCAAACTAGTCTACTTGTCTTCCTTGAAGATATTAAGGTTTTATTTAACGGAAGTGAGTGCACTTACACTGCGCATACGCATTGTCTCTGAGAGCATGTGCGTAAATTACTTGGTGCCACGCAGCCTGTGTACAATTGTACATACATTTTCCTAAGCAAAGCATGATCATTCATACTTAGGTTATTAATAGTGAACAGTGTAGTGGGAACAGGAGAGTAAGAAGAAGAAGAGACTCCGGCCCTAATTTAATCAAATTCGCTTTTTTATTAATAATAGAAAAGAGTGTACCGGTTATTGAAGGGTCGGCAATGTGCAAGCGAGTCCAGGCGTCGATAAGCTAGTTTGCCACCGACGTAGTTTAAAAAAAGTTGTAACTCATATCGTTTAATGTCGATAGACTCGTCCTGCCTCGCGAGTGCAATTCTCTAAAACGATTTTATCTTTTGCGACGGCGTCGTACACCTTCAATTCACTGGTTACTTGTCCATGACAGTGGTCGATCCTCAAAAATGTCGATGGTCGCGATAAATATAGCGGTGTCTTTGTGGGGGCAATTAGGCACGGCGACATAAATCAAGACGTGTCAACTTTGCATTGTTGTCGGTGTCATAATTACCGCGAAAGGTTAAAGTTGAGCGTTAATGCTTGTTCTGATTATGAGACAAATATTTGGATATAGGAATTTATAGCTATTTAATTGCTCTACGCTTAATTTTCTTGACAATTAATGTACCTTCTTGTTATATAATCTAATCAGTTATGGAACATATAACACGCGAAAAAAGGGTTTAAATATGTAAATAGATTCTATACAAACTGTGCCCTTTTTCTTGATCATATTTAATGGACAACCCAGAGTAAAAAAGAGCTACTTTTGCTCGAAATATTAAGCACTTTTTAAGAAATTGGCTTGTGTATTCTCTGGTATTTACGTACTATTTAATTTTGGTTGACAATTCCAAAGTTTTCTTAGAATTGCTATGACCGCATTCACAAAAATAAATTACACGCTCAATCAGTGACATCATTTCAACTGCTTACAAGAGGGTATGTCAACTTAATAACCCTAATGGGTGATTATAGAGGACGTTCCATTAACTCCGTGTGAATCAAATTGTAATCCTATTGGTCTCGCCACTTGCCTCTTGATGGTCTAAACGTTCAGTGAGCATTATAACGCTTAGGAACATTAAACGAATTCCCCTTCACGGCTCATCCTTGTATTTCTTATAATTTAAATTCCGCCACGAAAACAACTCTCGCGGTAAACGGAACTTCTCAAAAACCAATGTCTCTCAAGTTCGGATGTATAGAGCAATCTCCTCAGCTCTCATCCGAATTAAAAACTCAGAGCACTTTTAATTTTCCTTTCCCTCGAGAGCGCTCCAGATTTCACCGCGGATTCCGTCTTCCGTTTTCATAACACTCCATTCAACCGTTCTACGAGTTCGGAATTCAAAATCAATGTCACTGGTTGTTCGTTTTTTGACGGCGACCGTTACATCACCGAAGCCCGGTAATGGCCGACGTAGCGTGACGTTTGCTTATCTCCCCTACAACTGTTACTGAAAGCCTTCTGAAGGTCACGGCTGGTATTGGTAAACAATCGGTAGTGTGACATAAGGATTTCAACGGCTATTGGTTTAAGGTAACCGATCGTGTAGTAAGCGGCTCCGTGGCTAGATGATTGCTGCGGAACGGTATTTACGATTATTTATTAAAAGTGATTGGTTATTTAAAAGTTCTCTATGTATGTAATCTGCAAACGGGTTGAATAAGACGGATATTGTTTTATATCGAAGAATGTACACTACGCACGTGCTAATATCCAAAAAAACGCCGTCATTAGAAACTAATGTGTGCAAATCGTTTAGCAATGTGCACGCCAAGTTAATAAAGCTTGTAAAATGAGCCAAATTGTTCGCGGTCCAGCGAACGGAATCGGCAGCGAATGTTAAGACAATTTAGGAAAAAAATTGCCGGGTGTTTGTCTTATTTTTCGCGACAGACTGCATCTGTGATAGCGGGACTAATTTTCAGAAATGATTAAAATTTTTGTAACGGCGCACGAAAGTCTGTGTTGTTTGGAGCCACTATAAGATCAACTTGCAACTATCTATGCACTTTCAATTATGTCTTTTTGGGAATCGGCTATTCTAGTTTCTATTTATCCTCTTGACTGTTCATATTCATAAACATACCAGCTTACACAAAAACACAAGCGAAGCTGCGGGATAAAATATAGCTTTTGACCATCCCGAAGGTACATTCTTCCGTGAACCAGTGAAAGATTTTTTAAATCGGATTAGTAGTTCCTGAGATCACCCCCTGCATAAAAACTTATAAAGCTACACCCTCACAAACTTCACCTCTTTATAATATGAGTACCTATGCATAATGCACTCCACGATCTGATATCGGTTCGAGAATCTCTAGTTGCAGCCACATCAGTGGCTGCCGACTTTTTGTTGCGTCTCAAATCGCCCGTGACATCTCTGAACCAGTGCCGTGCTCGCGCCGCGTACGCCGTAGCATTGTCCGTAAACACGATCCAAGCGGAAAGTACACAAAGTAGTAGTACCAAGGGCAGGTTAACGACCTAAGGCTATGATAAGATCAAAGTCTTTTGGTGTTCTTTTTTCAGACATGGTCCTTGATGCGTAAATTGTCGTGCGGTCCTAGCGGCTCTTTCTCGAAAGTTTATGACCTACGCTGCTACCATGACGTGTATTATGTTGGATGCATTTTGTGTAACTTGGTCGTTAATTTTATGTACAAGCCCCAATGCATTATGTGCACGCCTAGTGAGAAAAAAATGTATTAAGCTTACTTCAACCTGAAAATTCTGTATAGAAGGACTACATAAAACCAAAATAAGTTATAAATCGTATTTTATTTATGAAAAAAAAAACAATAACTTTCCTCAGTAATAAAAAAATAACATAGTTTACCAAATAAAAGCATGCAAAAAAGGCCGTATTCAGTGTTCCCAACTCAGATATAGACATCTACCACTTCGTGGCGTCACCTTTTGCATCTAAAACTGCTTTAATCCTGAGCGGAATTGTATCTACCAGCTCTCTACACTCTTCAGGGGTTATTCCGTTCCAGACACATGTAAGTTTCTCCTTAAGATCAGCTTTTGATCGAGAGGGGTCCTTTCGCAACTTTTTCTTCATTTTCCACCACAATGTTTCTATTGGAGATAAGTCCGGGCTGCTGGACGGCCATGGCATGGTAGGAATTTTCTTAGCTTTCAGCCACGCCGTCGTTGCCTTAGCGGTATCGCATGAGGCACCGTCTTGTTGATAAGTAGACGTCAGCAAACTCTCTTGCAAGATGTTTATGTATTTTTCAGCATTCACGGTTCCATCTATAAATTGAAGACAGCCCCACACGCTGTGCAGACATGCAGCCCCAAATCATCAGAGAGGCTGGAAACTTCACCTTGCGGTTAAGGCAGTCTTTTTGAAATGCCTCACCTTTTTAACGAGGGACTACTCCGTTCATCGCCAACTGTGACTTCAAATTTAGACTCAGCACTCCATATAATTTTTCCCCACTGATCGATTGTCCAATTCCTGTATTTTTTTGCGAATGCCTGTAAGTTTTCTGTCTTTGTGTAAGTAACGGTTAGGTAAGGTAGATTTGCCTGTATTGCTACTGGAAATTATAATTTTCCGCACGTCGTCAGTGACTGGCTTACCTCGTGCCATCTCGATAGAAAAACAATTTGTAATAATGAAAATGTAGTCTGAATTTGCCTTTTTATATAGCTGTTTGTCATTTTTAGATGACAGAGAATATTCCGTATTTTTAACAATTTTAAATATTATTGTATGTTACAAAACTGATAAATTTGGTGTTATATACAAATAGAAGACCTATTTTGCCATAAATATAAACTAGACGTATTTTCTTGCTTGCAAAAAGTTATTCTAATACTTTAATTATATTAAAATAAAAAGCATTATAACACTTTCTACAACGCAAGATTAAACAAGCTTTAATGACTTTGTGTGTAGTGTAGTCCTTTAACCATCAAAGTCAATCTGTGTTTAGATATCAGTTTTTGAAATATTTTTCGTATGTTCAATTGTAACTAGACGAGCTCTTTTGCATTGGGGCTCGTATGTGTGGAATGTTATTTTATTGTCAAATTGCAGAATTCGTGGGTTATCTTAGTGTCGAACGAAAAGATTGGATCCCTGCCTTCTCAGAGTCTGCAGTATAGCCACATTTAACTAGGTAATCACAAGGGCATGTGATGAAGAACGATGGGTCCATTTCATTTGATATTAACAAATCTGACGACTGAAAAAAGAAGGATAATGTCCAGGTTGCCCTATTTTTTGTGCTCAGATTTTACAATTGCTGCCGCTTAAATGGGAAATCGGCCCAGTTCTCGCGAGTGTCGCAAGCTTCATTAACATTGCATGCGTTAACGATACCGTCGATTTTTACTTTAATTCGAATGTGATTATCTTTCTCGATATGGTGAATAGCCTCAATTAACAGCTTGGACGTTGCTTGTTCCACTTGTGTTACTTTCGTCGGCCGGGTAACGGTGTGCCGTTGTCTCGAGATGCTAGGCCCTTGGTTCGCACCTCGCGCTTGCTTTATTAGACCATAAATTCATTGTATCTGTTGGATTAAGCATGAGAAAGATAGTTAGGTTGCCTAATTACCAGAAAAAACGGACAACTAAATCGAAACATGTTGGTGTTCCAAAACTGACTAGTTACTTAGTACATCAACTTAAATGTTGAGTGCCTGAGTGGTGTAGGTTATTGGGGCTAGGCTTCGGAAAATGAAGCATCTAGTGTGGAGAAAAGCGATAAGAACCTTATCAGTTTATCTCTTGTCGTACCAAGTTCTAACAAAATTTATTTACATAGCCACAGAATAGTACAGCTAAGCATTTATCATTTTGTGATTTTGAAGCATACTGCATTTAAGCTGCTTAACACAGTCGAGATATAACGACGTATTACAATTACTTCAAGAACAAATGTATCAATGCGCTTAATATAATTTATGTTATCAACTTACTCTATAAATAAGATGCGATAGCTTGCGACCTTTCCGATGATAGGCCTCAACTAGAAGTTATTAGACATGCTGGAGATAGTGTGATGCAGAATGTTGTGCAATGACATGTTACATTGTCAATGTATGTTCATGTGTGAAAGTCCAATCAAGATTGTATGTTGGACTGGTTTCCGTGTAAACAAATAATTAATGGCCTTATTAATAATCGTTAATCAAATCTACTTCTTCTATCTATTTTGAATAATTGTTTGATTTCATAATTTTTTATTTAAGACGTACCAGCACATGAACAATTAAACATAATTCCAAATTGTACAATGAAAACAACTGAATTTTCAATCAATTATTTGTGTAGAACACAAAAAAGTAAAAGCACAATTATTTTCACTACTTCAATTCAACTGTACACACAGTTGAAGTAAAGTTAGCACGATGTTCAATCAATCTAACTGCACAACGTGTCCACTATATTGCAAGTAACAAGCGCTAGTACTAGGAGAACGAGAACAGTGAAATAGTAGGAAGAAGCTGTCAAGCGGTCCGTCATCGCAGCGACAGGCTGTAATTACGTGATGTAACTTCATGGCCAATGCCAAAGTGCCGCTAGTGCCTTCCGGCCATCCACTGCTGACAAAATAAACAAACAATCAATTTAGAGGTCAGAATCTGGCAGCGTAGTTAAACCGAAAGGCATGAGGATAAGCCCAAACGGAGTAAAAGATAAAGAGAAAGTATCGTAAAATAATTAATGAATTGGCATCACATATAAAGTAAACGCTATCAGGAGCTAAAAAGTGAACAAAATAAATAACAATATCAAAACTATGAATTGCTTGAATGCCCGCAAGAAATCAGCGCTGCATCAGCATAAATATACACTTGAGAAAGTATCGCTATCTCAGAACGAATGGCATATGATAGCTTGACCCATTACGTTCGACGCATCAAATTTCATTTCCAGACACTCAATCTTCGTGTTCTCACTACACAATAATTGAATTTGTGAAATAAACAACGAACTGAGTTACGATGTTTTTGTACTCACCCACATTCTGGTATCACTCTCACGCGCTTCTCGATTGCACTTGACACTGTTTCGCGGAATGCCATTTCGAATGTTAGTCGACCAAATTTGAATCGGCATCCATCCGTTGCTATGTCATTTGGGTTTTTGTCCATTTAAAATGGCTAGTGTCATAACTGCATACGCAGTCGCGTGCGCCAGGGTCCAGTGTTCTAAATACCATTTGTGAGGTTCTCGGCTTATCGAATTTGGAACTGGCCGCCGAACACGACAACTTTTGATATATATTGCGGCGAAATTTAAATAGTTCTCTTAGTAATTACAGATTGCGTGATACGGTTCGTACTTTTATAACGATATTAGACTTTCAATTGGAGGCTGTTCAGTTGGAATACAAGTATGCCGGTTCGTTAATAATCTGACCACATAGCGATTATTTTTCACAACGAACTTTTTCCATCTAGAAAGCGGCCTATATGAATGCTTTGGTTCGTTTAAATGTACTTCGTGGCTGTGGATTTAGGTGGTTAGCTTGTCGTGTTTTTAACCCCCGACGCAAAGAGAGGGGTGTTATAAGTTTAACGTGTCTGTGTATCTGTGTATCTGTCTGTGGTATCGTAGCTCCCAAACGGATGGACCGATTTGAATGCGGTTTTTTTATTCGAAAGCCGATGTGATCCCGAGTGTTCTTAGCCATGTTTTATGAAAATCTGTTAAGCCGTTTTTGATATATTGGACTTTGAAATGAAAATGTCGGGGTTTTTCAACTTCTCCAAGTTGTAGTTAAATAGGTAGTTTAAAGGCGTAAATAGTACTTTTGACCCCTCGGCCTTGCACCTTTTTCGATGCCACGGTGGCTGGCCAGCGGGACTACCGGCGACCCGTGACGCCCCTCTTTCCCATGGGCGCCTGCGCAGGTGCTTTGTACTCATCCTATGAATTATTTATGCCCTATTGTTGCCCCTTTACGGTCAGATGATATTGTACACCGCCAGATCGCCAGTGTGCGGGCATTTTGCAAAACCTGAACGGCATTTAGGAAGCGAGAGTGAAATGTTAAAGCTGTAACAAGAACATGCAAAACAGACCGTTTTATTACGTTGACATTTGTCAAACGTAACAGTTCAACATTTATGCGCGTTCACATGTCATATACCATATTTCAAACCAACGTTTACAGTAAAAAAGACGCTCGTAAATTCGAAGCTCTCTCAAAATGATCTGATATTTCTTTCATTCAGTAAGTTGCATAGAATTTGCACTCCAGAACCGGGACTATTATTACACTCTTTAATCCATATAAATAAGCGGCATTGCTCTTCATGGATAAACATTTCATTTCTCATTTGCAATGCACTCAGCGTTCCTGGCGAAGTTTCACTCTTCTCACCGACGCATAGGCTTGAAATTCATAATGTAGTCTTATTCATAATTATCAGCGTGGTTTGGTTTCGCGACGTACACGTTTCACGCATTACCATCTATTTGCACTCGCACTCTTTACACGCGTGCAGGCCGTGTCATATCTCTGTCTACAACTGTACAAGTCAGCAAGAACGTAAATAGACTTCCAAAACTCATCTATCATCGCGGATTAGTCATTTTCACTTAAGCTATTAGTGTTAAGGTTAGAATGGACAATGGGTGTAATATAAACATTGGTTCTGCGCCCGCGTCATTATGATTGGCGTTTTACATGTTGTGTTAATAGAAAGAGTGTCTTAATTTCTCTTTTCACGAAAGATATTTTGATTGAGAGCGTGTAGCGAGTCTTAGTTCATTACCGACTCTCACCGGTCCCCAGCCGGGGAAGACATATCTCCGCTGCATTTACATATAATATGGCATGTTGCGGCGCGGTTTTGGTCCCGGTTCATTAAAATAGAAGGCATAGCGAGCGGCGCGGGCGCGTATTCAGAGCGCCTTTCAATTAAATTAACAGACTCGTCGCCTTGACAACTTAACATTTCTTGTTTTCTACTCGCTACATAAAATTTTTCATTACATGCCGGGGAGATGTAACTTGTTCGAGTTGAAAATAAGATTTCATGTTTAATAACTTTCGATTTCAAGTTCAAAAAATTGTGTAATATGTTTACCAATTGAATTATCGTGACAGGAATGTATATTGTGTTTGGATAAACATGAATGTGACAATGCAAACATATATTCATTGGTTCCCACGGATGTCACATAAGAGTGTCTTCTGTCAATAAAGCGAGTTCATAAATGATTTGACAATTTGTTTTATAGCACCTTCGGGCTATAGTCCAGGAACTATATATATCCATAGCTTTCATCAAATCCGGTAGTTCTGAATTTTTGCAGACTTGTTTATCATCTTGGCCCAATAAATAATCCAAGTTTGTGACCTCGAGCGCCGAACGCAACTTTAGCAAAAATCGAAAATACCACGAAAGATTTTAATATAACCCTAAACTTAAAGGACTAGTTTTTAATAGTACCTTCGCAGGACTTTTTAAAAGTAAACTAAATTTGCTACAATATGAGACTAGAATTGTCTCTGTAAACCCAATAGTTTCCGAGATAAAGCCTTTCAAAGTTTAGTTTAGGCTTTTCGTGGTATTTTAGATTTTTGACAAAGTTGCGTTCGGCGCTCGAGCTCACAAACTAGGATTATTCATTGGTGGGCCAACATCATAAACAAGTCTGCAAAAAATCAGAACTACCGGATTTGACGCATGGTACCCCGTACTTTCAGGCGACATTGTTGCCTACTGGATTACTAGTTTAGCTAAAAATAGATGAGCCATTGAAACTACCTGTGTTATTGTTGAGGTTATAATTTTTACGTATCGAGTACAAGCGTAGTTTTTTCGTCAAAAGTAGGATTGTTGACAGCTCGTCGCCGTCACCGGCTAGCTGACACTTTCTGCACACAGCCACGTATTTGCTCTTTTCATTGCTAGTCCTGGCCAAAGTGCCGTGTTCCCATTCCTTATCTACGGAGTACGCTGCATCTAATTGGCAGTTTACACTTTTTTTAAACGTTTCTCGTCGGCGTCGATTTCAGTACTGTAAATAAGATTCAGAATTTCCAACTTCTATTATAGCAAGCTTGATTCCGTAGCTAAACATTTTTTCTGAACCCATTTTAAGTAAGTAGGTAAGCACTTTCGTTTAAAGGTCAACGAAATCTTCCACTGTTTGTACTCACTGTAATTCGCTACGGATTTGATAGAAGTTAATGCATGTGAGATAATTTAAACTGTTATTACAGTGAAAATGAATGTGTGTTATCTTAGAAATATAGCAACGCTGCAATATCCCTGTTATAGTATGAATCAGTAGCCTCAAAGACTGAATACTCACTGACCGAGTAAAAGCGAACTAAAGCCACACAGTATCACAGAAACAGCGTATTATATGGAATCTAATCTAATGTAGTAATAGCATGTCCACATGTCCAGCGCCTCGTATTATGAGAAATAGAAATGTCAAGATGACGGACTGTTTCAACGAGGTATTATTTTCTTTTCTATATTCATTGCATTACACTGCTACTAGCTTTCTTTTCTGATATAAACTTCTCAATTCGTTGTGTTCAGTTTCACCACAAATTATACTGCTTATTGTCTTCAATAAGTGTATGGAAAATATTTTTGTAAGGCACATTGTTACGTGCAATTTCATTGTTATTCAAAAGTTACGCTTCAGGCAGTAATATGCTTAGCATTAAACTGGCTAAGCGCAGAGTGGACGCCGCCGGGTTGCCAGTGTTGCTACACGCGCTTCACGCCTGTCCCCGTGTTTACATCTACGGTCTTTTGTTGTTCCTTCCTCTACTCTACACTGAATAAATTAGTGGAACAGTTGCGTTTCCGGTAAATATTTGAATTACGATCGCCTCCGGAGGCGTCTGTGATGGATCCATGCTTTCTACTTTTCTATTATTATCTGTATCGGCGTTCAGCGCACCTCCCATTGTGACGTCCGTGATTTATTTCTTTTTACCAATTTCATATTTCGTTACGACGATAAGCGGCCATTGGCGCTCGCACCTCGCCATTGAAAGCAATCCATGTGAACGACTTCGGCGCGGCGAATGGGTTGCCTCTTCTACTACCAAATTATACATCATTTTTTCTGTTCACGACCCATTGTTCGGAGGCAGCTCCGGCGGAATGTTTGGACTTATCGCGTCTAAATTATGACCTTCGGATGAGAGTATTTCGGCTTAATAGGTGAAACCGTTCACGTAGTCTGTCAGTCCAAGTGATTAACCATAATAATCAGCGATCTTACTTTCTAAGATTGCGTTTCTTTAGCAAAGTTATGGGTCGGAGTAAGCGCATAGCCGATGGCCTCGATCAGGGTGCGATACGGTTTGCTCTGTCACTAATGGGTGCCGAACACGGAAGCTGGGGATTTCTAGTAATTGTGAACTTTTCACCTCGCTCGCGAAAATTGTGGGCATAAACGATGAAATTACAACTTTCTAAACGGTTATTAAGAGTCACTTAGCTCGTTTTGGACGACCACAACAATGTGCGTCGGGCGGTCGCCACGGTGTCGTGACGCGACTTTTAGCGCTGATCTCACTTTCACGACATGTCCTTATCCGCGGTCCGATATTGTTCAAATTTCGATTTCATTGAGCGCCGCAGGCCGCGCTAGTTATGGCCTCAGCCGTTTATCTCTTTCTTTTGTTTCTGTAACTCGGGATTGCGCGGCGGCGCGCACTTTACTTAATCGGACTTTTCTTCTCAAACACGCTTGACCTCGACCTGCCCTCAACACATTAAGTACATAGTTTGCGATGCCTCGATGTGCACCAAGCCGTGAAACCTGCCGATGCAGTGAAATCAATACTTGTGTTTGTCAGTCAGCTGGGTAAAATTATTCGCCTTCTTCGTGACATTTCATGAAAATAATTAAATTTGCTGATACAAACCAATTTTGATTTCAGGCTTGAAACTCAGTGCGGTTCGAGTAATTGCGAATAAATATTAAAGCAAACGTTATCACGTTAAAGTAATGGATGTTGTTAAATAATATATTGATAATCGATAAGGAGTATCAGCGTAACACTAGTGCGTCTACAATATAATCTCATTTACCACTCCTATAAAATACTTACTAATATGACTGTTGTTTCAGTAAAGACTTAGCCTTAAGCCCTGAATCACACTGAGCACACTAGGATGCTGTACCAGATGATGCAGGCTTCAGGCTTAATAGGATGTTGACATCGGTTGGTTTTTTTTCAGTAGGTATTTTATTGTAGGTACTTAATAATTGTTGGGAACTCGTACGTATTTTCATTATTCCTGGACTCGGGAGGATATTTCCTAATCAACAAAATATGTTATCAACAGGTGTGGAGCAGTTGACCTCGAAGATGAATGCAACTCATCAGCAGGTCGTCTAATTAAGTCATATCAGACGTAACTAAACAGCACACGTTATCAGCCGTGTCAACATTAACCCTACAGTCGAGCCTCATTCACCGTTGCATACTCTGTGGCTCTATACCGCTAGTTCATTACCTTATCTGTGATAGCCCATCACATTGCGCCGCCGGCGCCGGACAAAAGGGTTGCCAGGCTTTTAAATAAAATAATCACAATTAATTAAAATAACATTTTCCATTTATTTTTCACGTAAACTATGCCGTTTGTGAGCGTGGGATGGTTGGCTTTGTTTATTACGTAAACAGTAGCTGCTTCAAACTGGAATATTAACTTTTATATGGAGATTGTGGTGTTAAGCCGCCCTTGTTTTGAGGCTTTAGAATTTCCATATTTACACTCGGTTTTAAGTCGAAGAATAAGGTTATAACCAACTATTCAACGAGTTTGGTCGTATAAGTAGTATAGTGTTAAAACTCCACGGGATAAATTCTGGCCACCTACATTCAACACGCCAAGTTGCGGCAGTCAAATTGGCAATTTACCTACTACTCGTGTGATTTTATTAATGTATAATACGTTTGCATTGAAAGAAAATTGCCACAAAAAACAACTTAAGGTAAATGTCCGAGTGCTCGACGCTGTAGTTAGTAGTATGGCTTGGCATATATTGTCATATTTTTTGATGGATACTGCTAATGACAAGTTTACTATTGCCCGCCACCGCAGGCCGCGCCAGTGTGTTGCAGGCCTTAAGCGGTCCATTCCAAATAGAGGTTCCTATTTTGTTTTTTTTGACGTACAAAGCTGTTCGGCTGAACTTTGTTTTTCGGAGAGTTTGGATAGATGGAACTCATTACCGCTCAAGTCGGGACCTAAGTGCCTATATTAAATCGTTATAAATGCATTAGCTTTCCTAGAGCGAGAGATCGTAGAAAGCCCGTGCCCCACGCGTCCTATATTCTACTATCTGTCCCACTTGGTATCAATTAACTTTCGAAGCTTCCGAGCTTGCTTACAGAACTATAACACTTTTTATGCCCGCCGCAGTTTCCATAGTTTCCCTTGTAAAGGAGATTTTACGCCCGTGAGATATAGAGTTGCACACACGAGCCGCCGCCGTGCTGGCTAATCAGTCTGAAAATGCGAGCGGTACGTGACTTGATCGTGTAAACACCTGCACCGTGTTGCATAAAAGTTAATTGACGAAGATGAGACTTTAGAGCGCTTGCTGAGATGTTATTCACGAGATAAAAGGTGATATTGTTAGATGTGGCTCTTCATGTTAATATGCTGGTTATCTGATTGCGTTGAGGATTTCAATTATTAATGTATGTGGCCGACCTTTTTATGTACTTAGTTTATCTGCTTAAGAATAGCTCTACCATTATTTCAGATAAGTGATTAAAATGTAAACTTAATATTTTATGGTTATTGCTTTTAAATAAATAAATAAATATAAGGGGACAATCTTACACAAATCGACCTAGTCCCATAGTAAGCTGAGTAAGGCTTGTGTTATGGGTACTAGACGACGATATATATAATAGATATAAATACTTAAATACATAGAAAACCATCCATGGCTCAGAAACAAATATTTATGCTCATCACACAAATATTTGCCCTTACCGGGATTCGAACCCAGGACCTTCAGTTTCGTAGGCAGCGTCACTACCCACTAGGCTAACCGGTCGTCGGCTTTTGGTATGGCGTACCAACTTTCATGCTTTGTTGTACTAAAATAACTCGTATTATGTATTATCTGGGTCATTGTCAGATTTAGGTCCGCGTCTCTTCGGTCGACATTGTCAAAGTTAAGGGCGATAAAGCCTAATTTTTGGTTGAACTCTGAATCCGCGTAAACGAAACGGCGTCGCCTCTTCTATAATTCTATGCGATGAAAACATATTATATATTAACATAAATAGATAGATAGATCAATAGTACTTATAGATAAATATTATAAATAGAAGAGAGTAGAGACTGCTCGATCCCACAGTCAAACTGTGTAAACGGTTTTGCGGGACCCTGTACTTGTTTATGTTGTATTATCGTTTCTTTCTTAATAAATGAAATTGTTAATAATAATAATAAGCCCTTAACTATTGACCACTGGAAAGAAGTTTTTGTTTTAATGGCTAACAATGACCCATCTACTCATATTGAAGTATACCGGGTGTAGTAAATAGGTCAGTATGGAGAAGTCGGAAACTATGAGAGATAGCGAGATCTGTTCTTAGGAACCATGTCAATTTTTATTTATTTATTTATTTTTTATTATTATTATTTTTTGTCAATTTTTATCACTTTTAAAATAGGCTCCCAATTGATCTAACTGATCTTCATTTGTTAAACGCATTTTATAAATAGTACACAACACATAACACAATAATAATGTGAAAGTTATCAAAAATCAACACGAGGAGGTTATGAAAAGCCGTGTTTCATTTGAAGTTTATTCCAAAAACAGTATTCCATTTCAAATTTTAAATGAATTGGTACGCCCGCTGAACAAATGCGTTCTAATTTTAAATAAACGCTATTTGTAATGCATAATACCATGCATAATGCAGATAAGATATGCATAAGTGGTCTCTTCAGATAATTGATGATCGATTCATATTATTCACGACTTTTTGCAAATTAATAAAACTGTGGGAATTTTAGTCTAATTTACTGTCAGTTGTGTTTACACAAGATTTCATAGCCAAATTTGGTCCTTTTTACTTAACGCGGTTACAAAAATATTGACCAGGTTCGATTACCGGTTATGTATGAGAGTTAATAAAAAAGTTTGAATGTAATTATTATTAAATCTAAAATTGACGTCATGGTTCCTAAGAACAGATCTCGCTCTCTCATAGTTTCCGACTTCTCCATACTGACCCATTTGGATTGTACACCCGGTATAAGTATTTTAATATTGGTTAGGACTTCACTTAGTCATCATTTCAATATGATCATGTTCGTCCGCGAGAGTTATATAATCGCCCTGCAGAATTAATTCAGCATTGTCAATGTCATTGTTACTTTCTTATTGAAGTCAAGTTCTCTTAAACTCCATTCTATAAGTATATTCACTGCACGCGCATTGTGTGCGAGATCACCGTAACTATCCTTAATTAACTGATAGCGATATCGATATCGTATCGATAATACGTTATTAGGTATTGCAAAATGGCGGGAAAGTGTTACGCCAATGCGGCAGCCTAATAATATGTTGTGCAGATAATGGATTTTAATATTTACTTAAACCGGATGTTTTAACATATATGGGCGTAAATCATAATGAAATCAATATAATTTATGCGCTCTGATAATAAATATATGTTAAGTACGACCTTGGTGACGCTATGTAAACAGAGGCCGTATGCCCGCTTGCTGTGGGATTCCATGATGATCTAAGTATCATGCATGATAGGCAGGCTGGTTACTATTGAGTTTGTACAATCTACTTCTTCGCGGGGTCGCATATTAGACCCCGTATCATGGTCGGCCTTATCACGAGATAAGTGACAAGATAGAGCGTCCGTCACTGGGCGACCCCCCAGTTTTTTTTGACGCGATTTTTTTTAAACCTTTGTATGGAGCGTTGGCCGGCTGGAGCGGCGAGCTCCATACAAATGTAAAAAAAAATCGCGTCAAAAAAATTAGTTTTTCTGGAAAATGTGACGTACTAGCGCTAAATAATCCCCCTCTTGCGGGAAAGTCCATCGTTCCGTTCCACGTGGTATATACATACATACATTCACGCCTTTGGTCCCAAAAGGGGTAGGCAGAGCACATGAAACTTATGTTCCAGCGCCACTTTTAGCATAACGGTGAGTATAAAAGATCGACAAAATGTGATATTGGTCTATACACCGTGGGCTGTTTAAACCCGACCGATTTCAACCACATATTCCTGACGAGATTTCAAGTAAAAAATGTTATATGAACATATGTCCAATTACGAGTTTATATTTTTTTAATTTTTGAAACAAAGTAAATCAATTAGGCATCGCAGTTCACTGTGAACGAATCTTTAAAATAATTTTAGACATTGACGTTATTGACATTATTTAAGTTCAATTTACCGGCCAGTTCTATTATCGTAATGTACTATGTAGGTATAATAGGTTGCACTCTAGTGATAATTGATAAAATGCAGAATCTAAACATAAGTCTAGTTTAGCGATAAACGTGTATGTGATAAAGAAAAGATAATAATTTGATACATAATACGAGTACTAACTACACTGGCACTCAGCGGTAAATGGCGTGTTCGTTATACGTAAAATTACATTCCGTAATAAAACCTTTCTGTAATTGAACACCAAACTTAGGAACAAGATACTGGCCAATAATGATTTTTGTGATTCTGCGTAGAAAAAATTAAGTGCAAATAATTACGTCACATTCTTAGGGTGCGTTATACTTGAGATTATTCAATTTGTTAAATACTTAAAATTGCGATTTTCTAAAAAACTATGCATTTTCGGACTACATGTTGTACGACTTTTTTTACTCTATTTTAGCTAAGGAACCTATGGTTAAAATCGGTCGGGTTTAAACAGCCCACGGTGTATATATAGGATATGTATGATATAGGTACTTATATAGGATAATACAAATATAGTGCACGTTTATTTATCACAGAGTTACTACAAAAGTTCGTAATCACAATTATCATTTAGGTTGTTAAAAATCTGTGTCCAAGTCACCATAGTCAGCCACAATATAGAAATGAAATATTTCCGCTACGAACAGCACTTTGTATAAATACGACGTCGAGCCGCTATTAGGAATGAGGCATTCCCAAATGTTTTTCCAATACCTACCGCGGCCTTGCGCCGGTATCAACGTAAACAAACCTTATCTAATCGCGATCTGCATTTGGGCCAACGGGGCCTTAAGCTGGCCATTCACGACCGCATGGATGGAGTAGCGCCACGCCAAAATTGGTCCATGAATGTCAAAACTAGCGTTTGTTTCACTGCACCCTTGCAACTACATCTGCATGGGGCCATAAATAAAGCGGGGGATAGGAGCCTATGGACAGAGGTGGATTAAATGTCGTGAGCACTATAAGGCAAGCACTTCATAGGCGCCCCTCTTCCCGGCTATAGATTAAAAAACTTACGAAATATAATTTTGGCGCCTCTTTTGAACCCCGTGCCCCTAGACACGTGCTTAGTTTGCCTACAGAGATAATCCGCCTCTGCCTATGGAGTATGTCTGGTCATGAAGACACAAGGAGACGAGGTCACGATGTCACGATCTTCAGCATTTAGGGAACGTCTGATGATGATGAGCATTTAAATGTTGTTGTTGCGGCCCGTTGGATGGATATAGCAGGCGCGACGCGTCAGCGCACCATCCGAAAGAAATGATCGCGAATGTCAAAATTTCAAGTTGGGGCGCGGTGCCAAGCCAATTCGAGGCGTCTGGCGTGAATGCATTCGCTGGCCGATCCGACCATGACCAAGCGGAAACTACGTGGCGCACCCGTTAATGTGGTCAAAATGTACCTATGTGGCCATTTGTAGTAGTAGAGACAAACGACGCGGCGTGTCAGTGAATACTCAGCTTTAGACGCAAGAACTGCAAAGCGGGGTTAAGCCGAACTTGATTGCGCTGGGGTGTCAATCAACATTGAGTTCAATAGTTTACCTTTAACCTTTTATGAACGGTAGCGCTCAAAATACGAATGCATTGGTTGTCAAAGAATTTGATTGATAATAATTTGAGGTAAACCAGAAAACACACATACAGGAGCCCGCCGTATCTACGACGTATCAGTGGTATTACCATGACATGGCAGCCTTATGAGCGACTGATAGGAAGGATATGTGCGGGCAACGTGTAAAAACTGAACCATAAAACCTTATGTTTACTCGTATTTGCTGTTGATGATCGCACCCGAGAACTCCCGAAGGAAAAGGTAGGTACCTTTACACTTTAGCTTAGCTCACTCGCGGATATAGCATAAATTACAATACGCCACCACTGACTGCATCTAGTAGGTAGCTCAAAAGTTAGACTACAATAAGTTTTATGTTTGACGTGACATTTCAGTACATTTCCGCGTAGTTAGACCAGTCAGACCAATTCGAATGTCAGCGTGGGATGAACAGACTTCCCCGAACAGATAACGTCGACGCCGGCACATGACCTGATAAATCATTGTCCAATCCGATGCGTAATTGAGTTGAGAGTCATGATTCATATTCCATTTATGAAATTGCACAAATTATGTATGTACGGGCGTCTGGGTTGGGTAAACGCAGGATATGGTCGCGTCCGATGTCTTTCCATTGGATTTTAGGATTAACACAGAGTATCATTCAGCAGTATGTAGCTGCCTATTGATACAGTCATCTAACCTTTGTAGGTTCTTCATGGCCACAATTCGCGCTTTTCTTCATCGCCACTTTCCAGACCCCCTCCAGTTTTCACTATGTGTATTCTCCCTGGATGTTAGCGCCCGTGGCAATCCCGATATCATCTGTCCATCTGGGGTGCAGCAATGACGACTTTCTGGGAGTTGTCAGAATTTTGGCGGCCTAAGAAAGTCAGAATTCTTTTGAAGCATATTTAATATGACCCCTCTTTTAAATAGGTACTGAAAAAACGGGTCGTAAGATGAATCTCTTCGAGTACCTACGAAATAGAGCTGGTAAGTATAATTATTGAAACAATATTATGTAAATACGGTAGCGCTTGAGAGTTTTTTTTATTACACATTTTACACAATAATTACATAACCTTCAATGTCACGAATCTGTCAAGTAATCGCAACAATTTGCAATATCACGTGTAGCAAAGATGCAATTGAAGCGTAATAGACATGTTAATGCGATACTTGAAAATCCTATTAGTTTATCAATGATAACTGTTGCTATCTTTGATGAATTATTAGAAATAGCGTTCATTGTGCTTGCGCGGTTACGTTATTTACATATTACAATAATAAAAAGGAATATCATATAGAAATGCCCGTGTGTTTCCCATAGCTGATGAAATTGACGAAGTTATAGAGTTCGTGAGTTACGCAAATCTACGTGTCCTACGCCGTCGCAAGTAGCATTGTTTTTCCGCTGTGTAGCGAAAACCTTTCGTATCTATGGTCAGCATGAGTTTATATACTCGTATGTACATAATCACCAAACTGTTGAGAAAACATAACTTTAGTCCTTGATAAGATAACTGACAACAACAAACGCATGGATATCTAAACCGCAGATTGCAGAACCGCCCCCTCCACGACTCATCGCGCTCCGTATAAAATATCAAAATAGCTCACATAAAAACCTAGTCAATCTCTGACGCATATATGCGTCCAAATTGATTACGTTCCTCATCACGCGTGCCTTTGAATACGTTTACGTGAGCCCATTACGTTTTTGTGCCTCGCCGCCCTGACATTTGTCGTCGAACGATCCGAAGAAATGGAACAATCTAGAGAAATAGGACTGGGAATGGGATAATTATGATCATATGACTGAGGTGGCATTCGGAACGCGTAAAATATTACGTGCGGATCGGACGATAGCAGGCGTTCTGTGAAGACTATACATGTCACATGACAGGATTTTGTGGTTTTGCGACACATATCGATTACCTATACAAACATCAGTTCAAGAAGGGCTTGAATGCCGCTATTTTCATGCGAACATACTCCGTTTTGCAAGCAGGATTACATCTAACGATATGAATATCTATGAAGAGAGATAAGGTGAGCGGCTTAACGCAAAGCATTCCAGGTAGGTTATCTAGGAGTTGCTCGGCACGTTGCCTCCCATGTGATAATTCTATTAGAACCTGGTTATGGACTTCACTAGTCAGGCTAGATTAGTATAGCAGAGGCTATATGTGAAACGTGAAAGGACTGAAAATTCCTAATAAGAGCTTGTGCGATTCTGCGAGCTTAAACCGCTATTCATGATAAATACAATTAAGAGGAAAAACGTCGTACTGAAATTCTAAAGTGTACCCGTTGTTTTGCTCTTGAGTGTAGGATTAGATTCCTGTTGACAATGGAAATACAAATTAATCTCCATTGTCTAATGAATCTATGTTCTTAATTACATAAGCAATATTTTCATAAATGTATTGGGACGCTACTGTTAAAATGCTAATTTCTTTAAAGAGTTCTCTCACGGATTCTCTTGCTATCAGGTTATATATGTAGAACGAATGGCTCTTTTTTGTAATACAAAGATGGTCTGTATGTCAGCTGCTTTACCCCAAACCAGAATACCGTACGATATAATACAATGAAAATAACGATGATAACTCACTACATACCTATACTATAGATCCCTACATTGCTTGCATGGGTTTAATGCTAAAGGCGTAAATTCGAATGAAGAAAACATTCTCTTAGTTCGCATTTAACCCATATTGACATAAAGTGCTCAAGTTATACACCATTGGAACGCCGAGGATTGGGACGTTTACCTTATATTTTATTTCGAATGCTGACATCTCAGGAGTGCACATTAGTTCAGCCAGCCATTTTTACATTTAAGTCAAACAAGTACTGAAGGCCAGGGTGCGTTGAACTATAAATTAATAAGACGGTAAACGTTTTGTCAAAACTGTAAGACTGGTTAACTCTTTTTGCGGCAATCTGCGGAATCAGATCGCGGAACGAGGCCTATTTAGACGAGAATGTTCTGCCGAAAAAAAAACTGTTCTCGTAGGATTACGGCAAAGTGAGCTTAATCCTTCTGGTATAAGGGTAGTTGTCGCGTGTAAAGTTTGTGGAACTAATGTAAACTGTGTTGTGTATAATAATGATATGCCGGGATGGGTTTGTCACGCGCGGGGGTGAACGCTCTGGGCAAATGTACCATGATCTCTGAATAAATCTTTGCATTTTCATACATAAGCTCTCAGTGTTTTGCGTGTAATGAGGAAAACAGCTTTGTTAATGATGCTTTACTTACAGGAAGTATAAAGAGCTGGAGGTGTGATAATTTGCACACGCAACCCGTTTTTAAGTAGAAATTATACGTTTCTGTTAATGTATTCATATCAACTGCCTATTACGTTATCTGAACAAGTTAGTATATCTGTGTACAGTCGACGTCAAAGATATGTTTACACTTTTGCAGCTTATTCCATTTTAATAAGGCTTAAAATATACACATATCTTTGACATCGAGAAGTTCCTCTATTTGGCTGGTATTGGTTTATTTATATATGTAGTCTAATAGACATAAAACGTAACCTGAAGGTAGTAAGCATTTCTAAGCTGACTGCTAATACGCATTTATGATTTTGAGCTTGTCATTTTCGTCTGCTCTAAATCCAGAAGTATAAGTGTGATGTATTTGCTAGTCGGTGGGTGAATGTATGTCACATTTGTCTGAGATACTGCGAGACGATGGATGTTTAAATATTATGTTTTTTTTTTCTTTTTCGGTTTTTACATGTTAATAATTATAAATTGTACAGTGCTTTGGTTTCTTACTGCCAAACTGTATAAATTTTGTATGATTACATAAATAAATAAATAAGTAGTAAGTATCTAGCAGTATTTAAAATTCTTGGAAGCACCAGGATCCAAGTTGATGATGCTTAAGAAAACGTGGCCAGTTTTGATTGCACGACGATATGTATATCCACTTTTGCGTAGTTCCTGAAACGTGTGATGACTGCATAGTTGGCTATCAGTAAAATCAAACTCAAACCCCATTTCAGGCATGTTTACAAACACAGTTCAGTTATCAGCGCCCTTGACCAGTATTCGCAGATTAGCAGTGTCGAAATATTGTACAATTAAGATCTTGGACAGATAAAAACTATGGAGCCGTTCAAGTTTGTGAGCCCAAATTCCATAGTTGGCAGGAATTATCGTGCAATGTTTGCCGTGTTGCAAACCAAAGATTTATTGGTTGGACCTGATCATTTGGACCAGATAAGCGCATCACTGGACCGTGCGGCGCGCCGTCGCGCATTTGTAAGCGAATTCCTGTGTTGCTATGAATTATCTTGCTATGTTTGGCATGTTGTACTAAAATATTTGTGTACGCTTTGACCGCAAGCTTAAACTTTCAACTATGCAGCTGAAACATAGAGATAAAATAGTTCGAGCCGGATGATGAAAATTGTATTGGTACAAATACACATTTAATTTTTGTCAATTTACCGCTAGTTTACTTTGGTAATTATTTCAAAACATCAAAAGGCTTATGTCCTCAAACATTAGTCACCAATACAACAATCTAATACTTATTAAAATCAAGTTTAATTTCAATCTTAAACACCTTTAAGCACCATCCATCCGCCTCCAATGTAAACCAATTACGAAAGCTTTCGAGCTTTTATTAAGCTCCGCGCATGCGCGAAGCTCGTAAAACAGAGGTTAATCGTTCAGGTGCCACGGACAAAGCCCAAATTAGAGCTTTTATCAGTCATATTAACTGTAGTGACGTAGGCTGAGGCAAGGTCAAAAGCTGCGCTATTATTTACGTAATTGCACCCTTAGCTGTCGACCCTTTTCAAAGGTCTAGTTAAAGCTTGTTCTTAACGTTGCTAAATACACTGTTTTACAGTTTTCCCTAAATTAGAGGGTTTCATGCCTAAGTGTCAATTAGTCTAGGACTTATAATGAATGTTTACGTTGGTAATTCTTCTAAATAGGAGGCTGAGAATCGGCAAACTTGATGCGGGTTGCGAACTATACTTCAAGAAATTATTTTAACTATATAGAACGGTATAAGAACTTACACATACTAGAAGGTAGAAATACACTCGCGGGCAAAGAATACGGGTCACCCTAAATTAAATAACTGCAATAGGTTTTTTAAAATATTTAATACTTGTTTTATTTACATAATATGCTATTCTTTACAATTCCCAACTGTATTAACAATTTCCTGGATCCTATCATAAAAATATCGATATCCAAAAATCACGATTTTTGCGATATCTCGCTCCGTTAACGTTGTTTTTTTTCATGGGTTTTACGAGTCCGATTTAAACCTGGTAACGTTATATTTTTTACTGTTATTAGCAGTTTATATGTAAAATTAAATAAAGATCATGACAGGATTAACTGTACAACCTCTTACGCACTATTTTAGGAAATATGACGGTATTTTACCGACCCGTTCTTTGCCCGGGAGTGTATGAATAGTATTTTTTTTTGACACTTAGTTAACAAGTAAACAGGCTATCGTAGACTAGGTATACCTCATATAACATTCTATTTTTTAAGTGAAAACTTCTTTAGCGGCGCTGTGCACTTTTTGTGATGGGGAAAATTGTTAAACTCGCCACAGGTCACGTGACCTTAAGATGTCACGTGACCGTTAGATTCGAGAGATTGAAAATTCGTAAGACGGACACGTGACCTGATCGAAAAACTGTTACAATGGCATTGAGTTTTCACTTCTGCCGGCACTCCCGGAGTAACCCGGTGTTTTTTTTAAGCTGGCCAGACACGCTTAGGGTTACGAGTGTTTCGATCATTAAGTGCTTTCCAAACATAACAATACATTTTTCCTTGCGTTTCGAAATGTTTTTCCTTAAAATTGCATGACGCACGATTTTTCTAATCTTATATGAAATAGGGTTTTCTTGTCAAACTTAATTTCGCGAATCTTGTAGACGGTGTGGTACATACGCGAACGTTATGACGTCACTCCATTAGCACAGCACGAAACGCCCACTTAGACACGCCGTACGAAATTCCACATTTCCACCGCACTTACAAACTAAACCTCGTATATCGCTCGCCTGCTTTATCAAAGATCCTTCTTTGATCCGCATGCCACAAAGTTTACTTTCCAAAAACATCGGTAAAGGGATTGTGACATTGAGAAATTAGATTTGGCGAATCACAGGTGCAGCTGAATAGGGGTGGGTCGACGACCTCGAACCCTGTCAGCGGAGTTACGTGGAATCGCAGTTATTAGACTGTGGCGTAACCTGCACCGCAGTGGTAAGATTTCAATCAGTAAGTGCTTTCTTGCTCTGGCTCAGCGCAGCTTTAGGCAGCGGCAGAGGGAGATCGTAGTGCGGCCTCTCGCTACCCCAAGTATGGCGCGCCGCTGCCGCTGGCGCTTGAAGTCATGGCCGAACATTAATCCAAAGAGTAGTTTCAAGTAGATAAGAACAGCTTGTTTCTTCACTATGTCAACTTACGATGTCTCACCACTTTGCTCTATTGTTCGCGGGAAAACACTATGTGGCTGAGTCGAGTACAATTTCCTACAAGCCACAGAAAAACAATGTACAGCTACAGGGCAGTAAGATCAAGATTTCCAGTCGCTACGATCCTGAAATACGTGATCTTTCCAGTCATATTTATTAGGACTTGACTTGACTCCGACTTACTATTATAATTGAGTTCTGATTTAAATAGAATACTTTACGATGTCACAGTACCCTTTACAGTTGTGATAGTAACATCACAATGCTGGAGGTAGCTTCAACATTTCCCATACTTGTCCTTACACGATAGACTCGCTTGGAAGCCAGCGCGTGCACCGCATAATCACCTGTTTAAAATCTGTGTGCTATATACGCGAGCGCACTCAAATGAAGACGAAAGGCAGATCATTGGATCACGGTCTAGTTATAGATCAATCGCTAACGACCTCTGTTTGTTACAGATGACAGCGGCAGGGAGGAGGTCACCTCGGAACAGCAGGTGAGTTCGCGAGGCGCTCTGGTTGCGGCAGCCGTATCATCATTGGATAATCATAAAAAAATTAAGTTTTTTTTTATATAAGTATACCACGTTGGTGGAAAACAAGTCTACGGATGCCAAGCGGTTTCCGTAAGGTATAGACGCTTGCAACTCCAGGGTAGTCGCAGGTTCATTGCCGACCGTTTAAAAATGTATACACTCCTTTCTAGAAGAATCTTAAACTCCGGTCCTTCGGGAAGACATCGGCAGATAGCTCATTCCACTTCAACACCTTTACCTTACCTTTGTAGTCTACCCGTTGAAATCCGACAGTCTTCGACCAGATTCGCGTTTAAAAGATCGTTACGCAAGTTGTTTGCTAGCAGAGCCGTAGATTCTAACGGCCGTATTCATAAACGTTCTACAAGCCTATTTTAACTAAAATGGCGTTAAATTTCGTTTGTCTTTATCTGTCACGTTGACATTTATGTTCGTCAGAAAGGGACAGAGCACATTTTATTTAGCGGAGGCATTTTAAGTTTTATGAATAAGGGGGTTGTGTTTCTGTTCTCTATTTTCGTCTGTATATATATATATACTAGCTTCCGCCCGCGACTTCGTCTGCGTGGACTCGGGATAAAAACTATCTTATATTTTAATCCAGGCTATAAACTATCTTCGTGCAAAATTTCATTCAAATTGGTTCAGCCGTTTAAGCGTGATTGAGTAACAAACATCCAAACATCCAAACATCTAAACTTTCGCATTTATAATATAAGTAGGATATTTATATATATAGGTATTTATATTTGTATGTATTTTTATTTATTTGTCTATTGTTGTTATTTATTATAAATGTATGTTTAATTTGTGTTTATATCTGTAGTTGCACCCACCGCCCACAATTTGTCTGCTTTGCCCAAAGGTTGACTGGTAGAGAATGCTTACGGCATTAAGTCTGCCTTTTGTACGATAAGTTGTTCTTTTGGGCTTTGGTACTGATTTGGCTTTACTGTTGTTGATTGATAATAGCTAGTTGAAGACATTTGAGAGTAATGCTCACAATTTAAGCACTATCGACAACACACCTAACTGACCATCCGTGTACTTTATGTGCATTGTAATATGGTTCTATATAAATACAGGATGGTCAGTTAACTGTGTTGGCGTTTGTACAAGCCTGCGAATAAAAGAACGCGCGTAAGTGAATAATATCAACTTAAATTTTTCAATAAAAAAAACAGTTTATTTGTTCTAACGCTCGCTGGGAAAGTAACGCAATTACCCTGCAGAAGGATCATCTTGTTTTTTAAATCTGTAGCTGATCCTTTTCTATGTAAGATGATAACGACACAATTTTTACGACAATCACACCTCTTCTTTGGAATTTTCAACGCTTATTAACTTCAACAACACAAGTTTCTCGACATTTTAGAGCTTCGTCAAGTAGCTACTGCAATAAATATGCCATGGCAGTTTGAATGTGGAAAATTAATAAAAGTAACAGGATATTACGTCTAGAAACAATGTTGCTGACCATGATGTCTGTGGGGCTGTCACTTAAGTACTACAGTGTGACAGGCTTGTGAACAAGACATTGTTGCCATTACTACCAGTTCAGAACTAGCTCTGCTTTATAAGTCAGCTCTGGCAGTGCCTCTAAAGCTTTGATGACAGTATTGTACGTTTTAACGGCATTGGGTTTACACTAGCTGTACCTAAGTGCTTCAACGTACGTAACTAAGTCTCAGTTACCTACTTATATTAAAGCATTAAATGCTACTGTCGGAAACGTTAAATGGAATTGTAAGGAGATTCCACAAAGTAATTACAATTCTATTCATTTTAGACATGTTCCGGTATTTTCTGGGATTGTGAGATATTTATAGCCTACAAAAGTTAGATAACTATTCGCTGATAATGTCACAGTTCGCTGGAAACAGTTACCTACTTTTTATGCCCGGTACAGATTCTCGCGAGAAGTCTCGCCGAGAAGTCTCGCCGAGAAGTCTTGCGGCGAGAAAGCGATCACATTCACGCTTCTCAGGTGTTCTCGGGGGTTCTCGGCGTGAGGAGGTTTTCAGCATTAAAGGAAACAAAAAGAACCAAGGCTCTTTACTTTAGTATACATAAGCGATGTATGTATGTATGTATGTAAATAAGCTTGTTACTACCATGCTGTATATCATGCAATCCGCAACAATATCGTCCAAGTATAATAGAATTGGGTTGATTATCACACAGCCATGGTCGAAAACTGGCATTGAACCATTGTCGGACAGTAATGCCGCTAATTGAGCAGATCGTGTTACGACACCGCACGCATGATTGGCGAGCACACCTCCGACAACAATGCCGACACACGACACAGAGCACAACTGCTCACACAACAACACTCATGAATGCATATTTAGGAATTTCTCATCTATTATTGGTCTACGGTTTCGATCCCAATCATATCTCAATGTGTATTGCGCACTCGATGAATCGAATTGAAGTTTTGGCATTTTCATGGTCTACACATGGAAAAACAAACGCTTGACTTCATGGGCCCATTTCACTGTCAACAGACCAGGGGACGATTTTTGACTTTCGACCGCCGACTCTTTTCACTCGAAAACTGTCCAAAACGATGAAATGCTATTTTGAAATAGCGATAGAAAATGTAAAAACGAGTGGTATTGACCACTCGTATTTTCTATCAGTAGAAAGTAAAGTATGCAATTTTGAAACTACAGACGTATTTACGCGTATTTCATTTTCAAGCGCTCGAAAGTAAAAGATCGACCATGTATTTGAATTTCGCTCCACCCCAACTTCGGATATCTACTCGTTTTATGTTCGAAAGCAGCATCTGCCAAATCCAGTTTTTATCACAATTCCTTCACCTTGCCAAAGTCCCCTCTCTTAGTCCATCGATGGCAGGTCAAGGACTTGAGGAGGAGAATTGAAAAGATGTTTACAAACAGCACAATACTAGTTTAATACAGCTG
The DNA here is from genome assembly GCA_947049275.1 of Epinotia bilunana. Lineage (NCBI taxonomy): Eukaryota > Metazoa > Arthropoda > Insecta > Lepidoptera > Tortricidae > Epinotia > Epinotia bilunana. The sequence continues at coordinate 22,020,500 of OX346258.1, read as the reverse complement.
TACTGTACAGCTACGGAGAAAAGGGTATTAAATCATATAAGAATATATAAAACTGACGTGGTCATACTTCATGTAGGTTGTAAGTAGTAGAAATGAAAAGGCATTCCGAATACTAGTTGTGAACTAGCAGCTAATACTGCGGAACGCAGCACGCCCGTAGAGTTCGGAATGCAATTTGTCCAATTAAACTTGTATAATTATAAGTTTTGCACCTTACCAGCAAAAGATATCAAGTTTCATGCAACATTGTTTGTTTTTATCCAATCATCTTGTATTTAATTGAATTAAAGATGATTACGTTTTTAAGAATGCGGTTATGTGGACTTGTAAGCATGCGGTATTTGCTTCTTTTTCTGCAGTTCAGTTGGTAACTTGGTACGATGGCAGCAAAGAACTTAAGTATCGGAATAATGTCACAAAAACCATAATAAACACGTAATTTTTATGATAACACATGGCCTATACATTCCACAGTGTATATGTATTTGTTTTTATCAATATCCGTCGTGGTGGTCGAAAACCGGAAATGTATTCAATGACTTTTATTTGCGGTGCTATGTCGAGTTACCAGTCGGGGCTGTATGGACTATTCACAAAACATTGAAAATTTGAGGTCGTCCCTTGCATAAGTTGAGCCTAGGAATCGTAACAGCAAAATATGAAGTTGGAGGTCAGATATGAACCTGGCTGGCCTGCAGTGACGAACTCTGTAAGCGCTGTGACTGGATGCAACCAATTTACGAGCGACCACACGCCCGGACGACGTAACCGTGAACACGGCCTGTGTAATATAGGATCCCTCCAACCCACCTTTGGCGCCATAAATTCAAGGCCTTACTTTCAAGCGTCTTAGGTGTAAGCTTACCCTAAAAAGATCGCCGCCTTTACGATTCCAACGGTTCAATATCCCCACACAAACGTCCATAACGCGTTACACAATTGCATATAAAACAAACGCAGCGGACAAGTCCGGTTGCGGATATTAACCTAATCTCCTTCGCGAAATTTAAGACTCTATTGAATACGTTGACCATTACAATTGACAGTGGCTCCTACCGCCTTGTAGGACGGTGGTAGGTACCGTGCAACGGTACCATCCGTGAGTTACCGACCGATCCCGCCCGTCGTCCGTCAACGTGATAGATGTACGACTCCCGCGATCTGGGCTGAGAAATCCGCCTAGTTATCGTCGACAGCTGAATGGGTGATTTGGTATTCGTATTATACTAGTCTCTAACCAAGTGCCCGGAGAATTATTATACGCTGGAGGCGTGACGGGCGCTTTGATATGGAGGTCTAGAGGTATCCTAAATTTTCGATTGACGTTTGCGTTTAAAGCAATGCCAATGTATTCTGTCTGTTCTGCACCCCTGTCTATTGCTAGGTAAGTGTTTACTTTTCATTGCAATGCAATTAGTTATATGATGCTGTTTGAGTGGATCTGCCGCTTATTTATGAATGCGCACAGGATGGCGAGTTGGCAAGGATGTGCGTACGGTTATTACTCTTTAATAGTTGAGATCCGTATCAGTAAGCAGCTGCAGCCGGCGGCAGCGCCCGCAATAGGAGACTTTTGTTTTGTTTTATGTAACACTATTCATTCGCAACCAGTTCTCAAGGATATTAGCAATCTGGGTTCAATCACATCGTCCGCGGTGAATGAAATACTAACCGGCCAAACTCGGAAGTCCAGTTCTGTTATGTTTTGTTGTTTAGGAGAGTGTATTGCGCGAGTTGGTGGTGTTTCATCGGAGAGCAGGAACCTGGCAGAGGAAGCAGGGGCCGCGCGGCCACTTTTTGTGATAAGAATCAATCAGGCGAAAGTGAATCGATCGTTCGCTATTTATCTCGGATTATGGACGTGCGAAATTATCAGCAGCTCCCGGCCGTATCGCAGAGTTAAAAGCTTCTGATCATTTACAGTACTTGTATTAGACAAACAAGTGTGGTTTTGTTGGGGGTTTCGATTCTTGATAAAGTCAATTAGTCAACGTTTTTTATTCTTCAACTTAGACATATGCTAATAAGAAGGTTTTTGTAAAGGCAGTTAGTATAAGTCCCGAATCATTCAAGTAATCAAACAACCGAGCAAAGCGGGTGGCTTTGGGGTCTGAGGCTTATGCATTGGAACTTGAAAGTTAAAAATAATATCATGTGATTTTTGCAAACTAAGTGCAGATCGTATATGTTTACAATAAAATCGTATATTTTTTGTTTTCAATTAAAATGTTGTTGTTGAATTAGTATCGTAATATAATGTAAATTTGCCAATTAATAAAACAGATTTCAAGTGAGCCGCGTAATCGCCTATAAATTATTTATGAAGCTCAGTTTCGATCGTGTATAATGTATGGATAGAGTAGGTACACGAGCTTTTAATTAATAAACGCTTACAAAAATCAACCAAACATTCCAATTTAAGACTTGGTGTTAGTCTTAATTGCAACTGACATGTACAAAATGGAAGAAGGTCCACGCGTGGAAAGTTGAAAATGCATATAATAATCCCGACAATGTACCGTTATTATTCATTAAGTGGGCTTTTAGTGTGGAAATGATCTGACGAAGCAAACGAGACGGTGATTACCGCGGACCCGTTTGCGAGCCGTGACATAGATTAGAAGCCTCCTTTACTGAATTAATAGAAGCTCGCCATTGTTGATGCGAGCCATAAATAAAGAGACAACTTGGGAGTCACGAGTCTCGGAATGTGGAAGTTTATGAGAAGAAACAACATTGTTTACCATTATAACAGTAAACACACTTGGTGGAATTTTTGACACTGGCCAGGCGATAGTAATCCTATGCACATGTCACAATGTTTTTTTACAATTTTTTTTTTGTGTTGTCTCAAACTTCTTTGGCTATGATTTCAGCTGTACTCGTCAGTTTCTGATTAACCATTTCTAATGTTATATCCGGAAGTCCGTCGGTTTTATCTCCGGTATCATCAGACTTAATATTATAGCTGTTTATATTAATTATTGTGGTTAACTGATCATTAATGTGCACGTAACAATTAAATGAATTATCTTTATTAACTCAGTCTACACCTACATATGAGGTAATATTGTTACTGTCGAGTCCGGTAGCTGTTTCCTGGTCCAAATTGCTTCCGCCCTGAACAATAGCTGTAGTTTTGAAAAATTCACCTGCCTTCTTGTTTCGGCGTTTTTCTGCAAATCTGATTGTTCACGGGTTACCGGGTTTGTCCTTGGTGTAATAGTAAAGTGCTGTAAATAAATCCATTTGCATTGTTTGGTATGTGCGGTCTTTATTTGGTGTACAGATTTGTTAGAACGTAGCCTTTTCAATGCATCACTGACGTGTACGAGTTATAGTGGTTGCTTTAGAAAAACAATCTAGTGCTGTTATATTCGAGATTTGGAGTCTTATTACCATTTGGGATCTCTCGTGAATAGGCAAGTATTTATGCAGGGGTTCACACGCGTTATTTGTATGTAAATCCGTCCGGGATTCCTCATTAGTTGTGATGTGTAACAATGGCGGCTAACTGGACGTCCGCATTGTTTTGTGAGAGCGATTATGCGTTTGTGGGGAGGTCCCATGGGCCGCCTCGTCGGGCCGGCTATTGCATATACACTGCACACTTTATTTGGCCATCTATGTCGATAATCTTATCTGCATAGGAATAACTTCCGTGTAATATCTATAAAACACATTCTTTTTGAAAAGATTTTTATCATTTATGCAGATTGCATACCAGCTAGATAATAATTCTCCTTCTAATTCGGTCCCTCACTGCTAATAAAGATTGTCACCAAATCGCCAAAAAAATATACATTCTTATTTTTAAAGCCGCCCGCCATTTCTCATGGTTAAGAGTCCGCAGTAAGCTCGATTCTCTATACAAACGTAGTTACGCTCTCATTTTAAAACTACGTGTTGGATTGTAACGAAACTTTGTATATACAATAACATGAGGTATATCTATGTTTGTAATTAGTTTATGTAGCTTCAGATACCATAGTAAAAAAACAGCGAATTTCAGTTTTTCATACAAAACTTGTTTTTGCTGTATTTAGTTTGTTTTATACACTGAAACCATATAAACTAATTACAGACATAGATATACCTCATGTCAATGTATATGCAAAGTTTCGCAAAAATCCAAGACGTAGTTTTAAAATGAGAGCGTAACTACGTTTGTATGGGAAGGTAAAATTCGGCCGAGCTTACTGCGGACTCTTAAGGGTCCGCAGTAAGCTCTGTTGCGTCCCTTGGGGTTATTCAATGTTTATGTCTACCTGCTTGTAATCCAGTAGAATGTGTTTAATAGTTTCTTTTGCCTCTGCACATGGTGATGTATGTGATACACTTTAAAGAGTCCGCAGTAAGCTTGGCCGAATTTCACCTTCCCATACAAACGTAGCTACGCTCTCATTTTAAAACTACGTGTTGGATTGTGACGAAACTTTGCATATATAATGACATGAGGTATATCTATGTCTGTACTTAGTTTATATGATTCCAGTTTATAAAACAAACGAAATACAGCAAAAACAAGTTTTGTATGAAAAACATAAATTCGCTGTAGTTTTTTTTACTATGGTATCTGAAGCTACATAAACTAATTACAGACATAGATATACCTCATGTCATTGTACATGCAAAGTTTCGTTACACTCCAAGACGTAGTTTTAAAATGAGAACGTAACTACGTTTGTATGGAGAATCGAGCTTACTGCGGACTATAGTTTCCTTTCTTCATTTTTCATTTCTTGTTGCCAATTTGTATTCGTCTAAGACCTGTTGTAAGATAAAAAAAACCGATTAGATATGTTAACAAATAATTGTATGTGTCACTAATATTTTTCTTGCAATACTTGCAAGTAAACGTCAATATGGAAATTGTAATTTTGTGAACGCATAACTATAGCGTCCACCATGAACAGCCTGTGCGGCGTGCTGCGGTACTGCTCTCCGCACATGTTCGCCGACGACCTGTGCGTGCTGAGAGCCGGCGCCGCCCCCGACCTAGCCAGTACCTACCGTTCCGTGCAGCAAGATGTCGACGCCGTTGTCAAGTGGTCGCACGATAATGGTATAGTTTTAAATGCAGATAAAACCAAATTGCTAATTTTACACTCACCTTATCTAATCCCTTCCTGTTCGCCAGAGCTTACAATAATTACGCATGATTTCTCCTGTTTCCACAATAGTCTAGTTTCATGCCATTGTAAGCCAATTGAGCGTGTTAAATGCATGACTTACCTTGGCATGAAAATAGATGAAAACTTTTCATGGTCATCTCATATAGAGTATATATGTGCTAAGTTAAGAGTCCTACTTGGTCGATTTTACCACCTAAGCTTTAGAGTTCCATTAAGCACCCTAAAATGTATCTATATATCACTAGTGGAATCGATTATAGGTTACTCCCTGGATTGCTATGGCCTCACCTTTAAAACGAATTTGGAAAAAGTTGAAAAATTGCAAATTAGATTTCTCAAACTATTAGTAAACAATAAAACTAAAAATAAATATAAAAATGATTATTATCAATTATTCAAAGTATGTAAAATTCTTCCGGCAACACTTAGACATAAGTACTTAATTTTAGTCAATCAGCACGGCAATCAAGAAAGTAACTTATCTCAAATGAGCCAAACATATGGTACCAGATCCGTAGCTGCAGGTAAGTATGCCGTTCTCAGAGTAAGCAATTACTATGGGGACAGGCGCATCGAAAAACGTTTACCATATTTGCTTAACGCTTTACCTGCGGCTATTAGACAAGAGAAAAACAAAAATAAATTTAAAAGAGCCCTGTTGAAACACTATCTCGATAGTATATAAATACCTAAATACCAAATATCTTATATCTAGTTACCTATCCACTTTATACAACATCATTTAAAGCTGTTCTTACTTCTTAAGACTTTACTAATTATATAGACTGATTAGGACTTTGCCACTTTATATAGACTCATTATCATTAAGACTACCTCAAATTATATAGACTCTTGGATCCCACAGTCAAACTGTGCAAACAGTTTTGTGGGACGTTGTATTTAGTTTTAAGTCATTGTACAGTGCTTTACTGAAATAATAAATAATAAAAATAATAATGAGCTTAACAGTAGTAATTTTCCCGCATAGGAAATCAATCTTTGACGACCTTTTCCCATTATTCATGATCGAGGCGTATTCAAAACCGATGTAACGGTTGGTCTCAATGATTTAACTGCTGTTTCCACAGTAGTGGAATTGTTTCTTAACGCGTCTAACAATTATTCCGAAGTCCCACGCCACGACTGTTGTCCCAAATGATCTTTAAATGGCCAGGGATTTAGCTTACTGTAATACCGCTGTTGCATGTCAAGTATTATGTTGTGAGAATCGACTTAATGGTGGAGTTGGTTATTGTAATTCTTTGGTAAGAGACAACGTCACAAGTATGAAACGGTTTTTTTTTAATAAACAACTCACAGGACTGACCGGTTTGTTGAATTTAGTGGTTCCGACTATTGTATTCGCAAACGCTGTCAAACTCAAATTAATCTAGATCGTAAGCATTAACGGTTCAAAATACGGTAATCAAGTCATCATAATCAAATTGAGGAAAAATCAATTCTTTCTAAATCGATTTTGACTATCATCAATTCATCACTTGTTCACAGCATCACTTCGTAGGGTGTGCGTTTCTATTCCAAGTATCATTACTTCAACAACGCAAATATTACACTTGCTTTTTCTAAGCCTAAATTAACAACTACAACTAGACACGTCATACTCATTAGTCTGGATAATAACTTTGCCCTGTTACCCCTGTGGTCCTGCATCATTAAGGCAGACCAAGCCTGCATGGCAAATTACTTGTTCAATAACGATATGGTTCTGATACCACGATGGCGATCTCATTCCCGGCTCTGGAATTACCGTATTTATTATTTATCTTGAACCTTCGGTAGCTCCAATGGGTGGAGAAGGTAATAGCTTGCTCCGTTACGAGTTGATAGGGAGATACTAATAGGACCATGTTCCTCGTACTTGTTGCAACAGTTAGATTGTTCCATCGTGATGGAATACCTCATCACATTAACTTATGAGAATATTTCAATAATGGAATGCCGTGCTATAAATTAACGTATTAAGGTAACAGTTACGCTTAGCCGATTTATGAGCATGAAATTTACAGTAGCTTTTTGTTGGTCATCGGTCAACTGAGTATTTTAATAAATTAACACTTGCTCCACTCTTTTATTCATAAGTATGCATGCACTCAAGATTTAGAGTGCGATCTCAAGTATTTCTTAAATGTGTGAAAACATGTTAATTACCTATATCTGGGTTAGAAACTATTTACATTAAGTACAAAAAGCCTTTGTGTTTTCGGGATTGTTGCAGCAATAGTGTTATTAATGCGACAGACCACGAGGCGGATGAATGAATCACCACAACAGACTTGACTAATTGCCATCCGAATTTGCTCGCACGAATGTCCGATGCATTTGGCACGGCTAGCCAATTCATTTAATTGATGAATTGACTACCATATTCGGTATCTGCGAATTTGCGGATCACAATCTCCCTGCTCCAGATCGTTGTTGATGAAATTTCTACTCTTGATTTATGGGCGCAGAGTCCTAAGTTGAAAGATCTATCACGGAGTAACCGCTATTGTTGTATTTTGACTTTTGTCTATGGTTCTCAAAGACTCCCACGTTTCAGCTTCTAAAATGGTGTTCCATTGTCCGTTGGCAAGTCCCCTGAGACAATTCTTGACCTTGTTCCAAATTTTGCTGTCATTCGTAGGTTTGTGATGAACAAGTTCATTTTAGCCTCGAGTTTTGTGGAGTACTTTGTGCCGTCGTGGCCTTGGTTTTGTTAGTGTCGGCATTTCTCTTAATTTCTCTTTTTAATGGGTAACAAGACGTACAGGTTAATTGGCGTACTTCCGTTTCGCTATTGGTGCCCTGCAAAGATTAGGCAATGCGTGCTGCACAAGCTGTCGAACTAACGCTGATCATGTTTTATTGCAATGCATCTACTTTTTATTAAATGGATGTTATTGATATACAAAATGTTCTGGGTTTTGGAGTGGAATAGACCAAAGACTACTTTTATAATCCTATTTATTTATTGACGTGCAGAGGGCAGATCTTATGTAGGGAATCTTCAACACTACCACAAGTAAAGCAAAGAGGAGGTTTGTAGATTGCGAAAGACCAGTTACATGGAAAGTCGCGGAATGAAAAGGCAAGTCTCTTTTTGAAACTCAGTCAATAAGTAAAAAACCTTTACATTCCTATGCTACCTATACCTCATCCGGTGTTCTACTAGTCCGTAATAGTACGTTGTTAAGAAGTGTTATAATGTTAAAGCGGCGCCATTGATTAAAGCGCATGCGCGCACGGTCAAGGCTAGCGCCCGCGCTGCTGACGCGAAGTTCACCGCTCCCGCATTGCGTTGCGATACGCTTCAGGTTTCGGCTTTGGCGCAGTAGAAGAGGCATTTGCGCTTTATACTTGTATCTACTACCAGCTTTGCTTTTGTTACCTATAATATAGTTTTATCGGTTCACGCATCCCGCGTAATGAAGTAGAAATGTTACTTTTGTGCTTCGTTCATGGAAACTACCCGCCTGAGGGCGTGATTCTGTGGTTTTGAACTCGATGCACCGTCGATTCGATCGACAATAAAGCACTGAAATGTTTAGATATTATTGTGTTTTTTTTAAATAATTGTCTTTAAAATATTAAGTAATGGTGCTTAATTTAACCATGTTTAGATAACGCAACACGCGTGTAATGGGCGGTCATCTCCGTGGATTGGTATTCGCAAGCTGTTTAACAATGGATTGATATCGGTCGGCTCGGATGACATTTACGCAAACTGCGGTTGGTTGATAGAATAATAAAATTTGTAACGGCGCATAAAGCAGCCATCTAATATGTCTTTAGCCCTTTAGCCCCGTCAGACGCATTGCTGTACCTTAAGTGAATAATTAATGCCTTTGAACTTCTTCGCAGATTTATGCATGTTTCTCATTCATGGAGATGCGGGTGGAAAATATCATATTTCACTCCAATCATAAGTTCTGCTTGAAGTTGTACGAGTATGAAGGAAATGTAAGAATGTAGTAATGTTCGTAGGAGTTGAACTCTAGACCCTATTAAAAAGTCGCATGACTAAATTACTCGCCTATAACTACTCCCTATAGCACCTGTTTTAGCACCCGCCTATAGTTATTTGTACTAGTTTTGGAGCAAATACATAATCATAATCATAAACATATTTTATTCATAATAATTCAGTATTACAAATCAAAATACCTAACGGTACTTATCGTGTACTTAAGTCGTACTTAGACTCAGCAAATTCAGTAAAACTGTAGAAGGTAACATGCTCGATAAGCCATCGTTTTAGCCTCGATTTAAAACTGACCAGTGCAGTGACGGTGCTTCTGTGACATGGGCCGGCAGTCGGTTGTACACCTTTGGCCCCATGACGTGGGTAAGTTTGGCGGATTTCACCAGACGATGCCTGTGCCGACTAGCTTTTGAGAGTTGCGCAGGCTTCGACCATGGATCTCTGCTCCACTCGAATATTAGTCCATATTTTTTGGAAACACTTTATAATAAGCTAACATGTGGCAATAGCGCTGAACATATATTTCAAAAGATCTGGTTTCTGAGCCCAATATCATAGGAGATAAGAAATCATCAAGACGCCGATGGCTCGGGCACGTAGTCCGCATGGGTGACGATCGTGCAGTGCGTGCGGAGAAGAGAGCGAACTGGTCGAAGACCTGTTGGGCGTCCTAAGTACCGGTGGGGTGACGAAGTCCAAAAAGACCTGAACGAACTCCGGGCCGTCGATTGAATAGAAACGGCATTGGACAGGGAAGCCTGGCGGTCTTTAGTGTTGGAGGTCAAGATCCACTTTGGGTCGTTGCGCTTCAGAAGTAAGTATAGTGTCTATACCTTATTCTAGAAATCAAATCAAAATACATTTTTTACCAAAAATACAAAAAAAAATTACACGAAACAAGAACTCATAACTAGATAAAAATATTTAGTAATGGGTACCAAACTCAGCGCTATGCTTGGCATGTAGCCCAGCGCTGGTTTTCAGGTTGGTCCCTATGACTGGGTCGATCGCAACCCCTCGAGCATACTAGCATGTTGTTTAGGGATATTCAAACAATTTACTCATTTATTTTGCGTCTCATATTGGTTTTTATTGAAATCACATGAATATAATCGCACGATTTCTAATCTTATATGGAATAGGATACTATACATATATCAAGATTATCAAGTTATTGTTTTAAGTAAACTTGAACATGGCATTCGACTTGCAGAATGCCATGCTTTTGCAGCATTTCCACGGTCGAACCAGTGTATCCAATGCTAGGAGCAATCCATGCTCTATGCCCGCCACACCCCCGCCACACCATAACAGCCCTTATTCCAACAGGATAAAGGTCAAGCTGTTGGTGGATCGGGGTGTAGATTAGCGATTACACGGGTTGTGCGCGTGCGTCGATTTGCACGCTCGCGTGCGCTAGGCAAGTCTAGTCTGATGATATCGACGCCGCTGATGTTTGATGGTGGAAATGGAGATGTTTACGTGCTGATTTGCAAAATCGATGGTAACGGTTAAACCGAGGTTTATAACTTATAAGTTATAAGGTTTGATCGTAGATTCAAGAATGTGGTGGTAATCCAAGACAAATAAAGGATTTAGGCGATGAGTCGGAAAAAGCATAGAATGTGTTAAATCTAACAGCATGAGTATGATGGTTGTCATTTTTAACAGACTTCAAAAAAGGAGGAGGTTCTCAATTCGTCGGAATATTTAATTTTTCATGTAAGTTTATTCCCCGATTACTCGAAGACGCCTGGAGCGATTTGGAAAAATCTTTTTTAAGTCTGGAAACCTATCCTTCCCAGGTGGACCCATGGTCATCGGGCCAGGATGTGATGATGGGATCTTGGGGAAATCGAGGGAACTTTTTCAATGAGGCGAAGTAGCTACTGATCGAAGTCGGTTAAAACTTTGTTTTTAAAGTAAATTATTATCACATAGGTATCGTGGACAAAACATTTCTCACCCTTCCACTCGCTAACATGTCAGACCGTGAAACATGTTCATTTATCTACAATTGTAGGCACAAACGTACATTCTCATCGCAAGGAGCATAACGTCATCAGAACATTACATCAAACCCAGCACGTAATATTTATAAATGATTACCGTTATTAGCGTTGCAACAGTCATTGCTCAGTGTTTGTCCACAAACAAATATTAGCAGTTGTTACAGCTATAAACAGCAACAACGCTAGAATTATCACAGACAGGTGGGGCCTATAATGGTGGATGTCCATCGGAGCTATGCTAGGTAGCGGAGCGCAGCGACGATGCGTAGCGAAGACGGAGAAGCACAACTGTCGCCGCCAAGCAAGATGAGATGAGAAAATCTACCCTCCTCTTTTTAAATTGCACAGTGCGAACGAGACAGAAGTGGGTAAGCAGCATGTTATGCTAGACGTACAGAGCTGTGCAAAGAAAATGAGCGGAGCGAGGAAGCGTAGCGAAGCTGTGAAATGTGTGCGGATGAGCGGTGCGAGACTGCAAAATGTGTACAAATGAGCGGTGCCTACGCACATCCCTCGCTCGCGTTTGTCGCACCTGCACGGCTATCACGCGACGGCGCGCGAGCTCTCTCGATTTTTCTAGCACTATCCGTCTCTCCCTTATTAGAACAAGTGCGAGAAAAATCGAGAGTATATCGCGGCCGTCCCATGATAGATGTGCTGTTCTCGTACGCATCCCTCGCGCGCAATCCTTGCTCGACACATCTCTCGCAAGCATTTCACTTGTTTTGTATGTAATATAAAACCCCGCTCCGCTCAATTCTAAACAGTGCAGTGCGAAGTGAGGATAGGAGATCGATCCATTCCTATTGGTTAATTTTTATAAGATTGCCTCCTTCTGGGGCAAGGGAGGGTTATGTGTTTCGAGCGTATGTATGTATATATGTATGTGGACAAGAAAATTCTATTTCACGGGCTACAGTCCGAGCGGCTTGATGGCTTTTGGCATATGACGTGTCGCTGGATTCCTCATAATCGTGGGAGTTACATATGGCTATAATAAGAATAAAAAAGTTGGGTTTTTTGAAAATTATTTTCATTTTGCTTTTTTCCTCGCCCACTGTCTCGCAAAAAGCTCTGATGGATAGCCACCCTAATGCATAACAGGTAGTTATCGTTGCCGGTCGTTAGTGGTTCGTGTTTATGCTGCCCTGGGACGTGCCCGGATTGCCGATGTCGCCTGATTGATTGCCCGGCAAATATTAGCTGATGCATAATGCAGTCGTTTTGGACGGAATTTGGGGGTGACGTTAGTATGACGGAATGTCGCATCATACTACGAGTCGAATGCAGTTGTAATTGAATGTTGTATTATCCGAAAACTTAGATTACGAATGACTATAATTGTGTGCGTGCCTGTTCTCTGACGCGTTCCCAGCAGTGGGGATAGGCTGATGATGTTCACAATGACGATGATGATCAAAAATACAGCAATCAGTAATTACAATAACACGGTTATTTTGGCTGGTTGAGAGTGACTCCATGCATTACGTAAGGGGGATGAAAGCAAGTCTTCTAAATAATAATTAATTCTTAAAGTTTTAAATGAATAATTTTCTTCATTTATTTTTCTCTTGGTCCAGATCATATCAGTAATAATGACGTGAATAATACGACTGTCAATCTTTCATTCTTTACCGTTGGTCCCTTTACTCCAACCACTACACTGTATTTATTAGGTAGCTACTTTAAGATGAATGTCATTATTATTGATAGTGTCTGAACCGCATTTCAACCTCGTCATTCCCAGTTTAAGGTTATAATAGTGGATACAAGCATAAAGAAAGTTATAGTGTATCAGCTGTTTGACTAGCCGTCCATAACCGGCTTGCCCATGCGTCCGCGCATATTCCCGCGCGCCACTAACACTGTGAACTCTGAAACCCTTCAGACCCTGGGCTAGTTCCGATCCATACTCAGTTTCCAGGTCGTCCATCGTGATTGTTCTCGATTCCAGACGTTCGCTCACTAATAACCTAGTCGGTTTAGACAAAGGTTAGTCTTGTACTAGAAAATTGGCTCCTTTTATGGGCATCTATTTAAAATGCAATCCATTCAGTTTCGGAGTGTAACTCAGTTGATATAGTGCTACAATTCACCATTAAACACTCCAAACATTTCTTAATAACGATTAATTATTCCGAAAAAGTTCAACAGCCTCCAATTAAGATGACATTTATTGGTTTTATTGACGCGAATACGGTGGAGTAGTAAATACTGGCCGGATCGGGGCCGCGGCCGAAGATGCCGTAACGGACCAGCCGCACCCTGTCCGTGTCCACAATCGATTCAGCTGGGTAATGGAGGAGTTAATTTAATTTGCACACTTTGCGACCGATACAAACACTATTGGTTCTACAACGGCTTAACGGTTATTTATTTGTCCGTTCTTTGCATGTCGTGATATCGTTGACAATCTTGCGAATGTAATACTAGAATAAGGGTGGGTTGCACCGAACCGTCTGTAATCGAAAGCAGTTTTCGCTAAAATCTGAATGTATGATAAGTTGCTATGGGATGATAGCTGCCGACGCCATATTTAACATTGATCGGTCTGTCACACAACTCGTTTACATTTGACAGACCAGAGACTCGCTGAAGATTAACCACTAGTAGCAAAAACCGTTAAGTTATTTATTGTTGAACCGCAGTTAAAGACAATGTGTTATGTTACAGGGAAATAGAATATTTGTTTATCCAAGTCTTGTCCGCGTACGTTTGAAAGGCGATGCTGGCTGCGGTGAGTAATTCAATAATACGCGATGATACAGCCACACGCAGATCCAACACTCGACCGCAAACTGTTCACTTCCTGCCTCATCATGTGAGTACGTCTTTTGCCAGTTAATTAGAACCAAAACACTCGTAACCCTTTCTATTTCTATTCGGGTCGCAGAAAGTAATACAGAGTTAATCAAACGAGAGCACAATTCAGTTTTTTCCATAGCGTACCTGTCCGTCAAACAAAATTAGATTTTCAAATCGTGGCCCATAACATATCTTAAACTTAGTTATTATTTCACAGTGCAATTAAGGTTCCGCTATTCAAGTGCTTGAATTGCTAGCCCATCATTACGGAGTTCCATTCACGGCTTTCGATTGAATCACTACCTTTATTCTAACCGACTTTTTCTGTATCATCTCGTTGACCAATATAAAACTCTTGTGTTCTACAAAAAGCTCCACGAAACCAGTTCCAACCAACTGGTAACCTTATTAAGCTCTGCCGGGGCTTCCAAACGTGTTAAATCTATGATTTGTGTTAGCAGTTTTAATTTAAAATCGTTTTCCGTTAAAAACGACCTATGGAACCGGTTACGGTCATTGATACGTCGATATATTAACGATTCGTACGACCGTTTGCCGTTTGACCGTTAAATCTTTCCTCGCAGCCAAGTGATAACAGCGAGTTAATTGGTTTTTGCGTGTTCTTACTAATACGCTAATATTAGTATTGAATCATCGCTTCTTGTTCAAAACTGTTTGCAGCCATTTCACATCGCAAACGAGGCTGGCAATGTTGGCGTGTTTTTTCTAACCGTTGTTTGAAAAAGTAACGTGCAATTGATTTCCTTTTCGAGCTCAGCTTGGAAACGGTTAGCTTTCCATTATTATGTATTCTCTGAGTAAATAGGGAGACTTTCCATCGAATTGCTACGTTCTCGTCGCGCGATACCATCGCTTGGTTATCCCATTAGACAAGTATTTTCGCTCCTTAGCGCATGCTTATCGCTGCATCTCGGAGATGTAGGAAACACTTGGAAGAGGGCCCTCATATTAACCCGTATTAGCACTTACTTTGACTGGCCCTGAATGGAGATAGCCGTACCGTGAAACATGCCTACTTTTCCCGCCTTTTTTTTGGAAAAACACGAATATCTCATATTGTTTATATGGTATGATGATATTTTTTTTATTAACGAATCCTTCGTATGAACGCATGTGTTTATGAGGAGAAATATTTTTATAATCAACACCTATTCAAATTTTTTATTGATTTTGATCGCGGGTAAAGTTATCGGGACTTTGGTCAACGTTTTTCGTTCATTACCAGATTTGTTTAAAATTAGCTTTTTGGGCAAAGTTTTGCCTGGTGGCAAAGTAGGCATGTTTCACGGTAAACAATTTGTTTTTCAAACAAATTACCAACACTGGTGTACAATGAATTTGATTCCTTTAATATGACGAAGCCTTTTAAATGTTAGATTTAGTTTCCGCACACGTCATCATGGCTCACATCACGGCTCTCGTGTATTTTTGGCAATACACTGGTAATCAATTTTTGTTGTCATTTTCATAATGTTTTCGCCCAAGAAGTTTAAATTGTCATTGTCACTTATCAAGTTATCACAGTTATCATCATTGCCCTACTACTCGTAACTACCGTTACATTACATCAGCGTCGCTACTTTTACTGCTAGCTGTATATTCCATTATCTTTATTGTTTTTATGAAGCTTATAAAACTTTCAGTGTCTATTTACACATAATTCGCCTAGTGACTGCAATACAGCCACATCTCAAGAATAAAATACATTTGAGATGTGGCTCTATTGCACAGTGCAATACGGTCACATCTCGAAAGTAAAATACATTTGAGATGTGGCCGTATTGCAGACACTAGGCGATATGTGTAGTATATTATATTGGTTACTGTTACCTAATAGTCCTAATAGTATAACGCTGAGTCGTCGATCGATGTTTCGATGTTCTTATAATTCAAGGTACCTATATAATAATATCTACATGCATGCATGTCTGTCTGAATTTCTTGCTTTATTAGGGAGGGTTGCATCAACCACATTTACAGGCCTGGAAATGGACAATGGCCAATACAGGCAGATTTTAACGGGCGTTACTTACAGACTCGTTGAAACAATCGACCCCCAGGCCGCGGTGTGAACACGCGGTGACGATCAATTGTATGGCAGTTCATACATTGACATGCATACATAAGACGACCGGTTAGCCTAGTGGGTAGTGACGCTGCCTACGTAGCTGAAGCTCCTGGGTTCGAATCCCGGTAAGGGCAAATATTTGTGTGATGACCAAAATATTTGTTTCTGAGTCATGGATGTTTTTCTATATATTTAAGTATTTATATCTATTATATATATCGTCGTCTAGTACCCATAACACAAGCCTTACTGAGCTTACTATGGGACTAGGCGATTTGTGTAAGATTGTCCCCTTATATTTATTTATTTATTATTCATTTATTTATACATTTGATCGAGTTCAGCGTATAAACGCACACATGTCACCTTGCTTTTGCTGCCCGCTGGCGCCCAGCTCTATTGTTATTGGATTTATTAGATTCTTTCAATAAATGTCTTCTTACATATTTTACTACTAGATTCCACCCGCGACTTGGTCTGCGTAAACTCGGGATAAAAACTATTCTATATTTTAATCCGGGCTATAAACTATCCTCGTGCAAAAACAATCATCCAAATCCGTTGAGCCGTTTAAGCGTACTCAATCACGCTTAAACGGTGTCGTAAGAGTCGACTAAGGGTACAGGGTTGAAATGTGTTGGGGGCGATGGGCTAGCAACCTGTCACTACGATATCACATTTTGTCGATCTTTTATACCCACATTGAAGCTAAAAGTGGCACTGGAACACAAGTTTTATGTGCTCTGCCTACCCCTTTTTGGGATAAAGGCGTGAATGTATGTATGTATGTATGTATTCATATTATATATGGCCTATTGTACTCTGTCTGTCTGTAGTACTCACGGCAGAGGTTTTGCACGTGACTTTGACACTACGGTAGTTCGGGTCGCCGTCGCTAGACAGCGCTGTCAAACTGGTCGCGTTCAGCTTAAGCCGTGCGTACTGCAGACACCGTGACACACTTCAGGTGCCGCCGGAAGATCAGCGCCGGCTCTTGAGTCGGCATTATGCTGAGGCGGGACCTTTTCGTGACACGATACTTGTCATGAATAAATGTTTTTCTTTCTTTCTTTCTTTCTTCTTCTTTCTATATATATTATAATATTATATTATATAGGAGTAGGATAGCAGGATTAATATTGTCTATAATAAGAGTATAGTATTGTTCTACGACACTAATCTATTAATTAAAGTGCAGCTAATAATCTTTATTAGCCGGCGCTGCGTTTGAAAACCTTTCTTTCCATCAGTTTGAAAATATGTATAGGTATCATCGTCATCAATGTTGTAATGTGTGTTGTTGATAAGCATATCATTTATAACCCTCACACGTTCACGAGTGACTTCGTTGGACCAAGGATTAACTAGTAGAGGTAATCAGCGGTCTGATAAAAGGTGGTAAGCTGCCTTTAATAGGTCCACCTTTTTAATGTAATAGCCCGCACGTGCCAGGTCGTCACAGAAGATTCCAGCTTCGTCAGTCCACGATGTTAATTACTGGAGTTCTTGTTCTACAGGCATATGTTCATCTCCTCTCTTAAACTTGTTTTTGTTCATTAGTGAATTTTATTTATGATACGATTTCTTCTTCTATGTTACCTCATTATGATGTCATGTTTTTTTAAAGGGTTATTTTGTTGTATTTACTGAACGGGACTTAATCGCGACCAAGGATGTTGTGACTTGTGATACATCCGAAACGTCGAGAAGCCTTAAAGAGGTATATAAATATGTTAAACATACGCGATTTGTAAATATAATGTGTGGTTACTTTTTTTTCTTTGGTACCTTATCTAAAACCTTTGGCTGCGTGGCAAACGATCATGTTACTTCTATAAATTATCCAGGCACCGGGGAATTATTATCATCAGTATTGTTAAACGTACTACAATTACGTAAAGGTGATCTATTTTACACATTCACCTTGACACCATGAACTTTGAACACTCTTCCCTAAGACAACATTTCTTGGACATCAAAGTATCTTTACAATAAGCTGTATCATTAGCCACAATGGCGATTACGATTAGCGTTTTTGCGACGGCTGGCGGGCAGGTGATACGTGGAATGTGGAATGCGCGACTTCGGCACGCAGCCGCACGCAGCAACTGGTGTGCACCTGCTTTAGTCTAATTTAGGTGTGGAAGGTTCCTCTTAATGTGCATTATTGGACTGTCCTGCTATTAATGTTGATGGTATGGTCATGTGTAAGTTTGGCATTTTGTGTTAATTAATGGTGATTCTATAAAAATTTATGTGTTGAGGCAGATGATCAAGCCTCCTGCTACTCGTCGATTGGCAGGTAATTATAAGATGTTATTTTTCTATAGGTACTACGGTAAATTGTCTGTGAGATTGTAGTTACGTAATGATCGTAAGTTTGTATTGTAGGGGGTAATCTCCGGAATTACTCTTCTGTTTTTTTTGTTTATGCTGCGGCATTGCCTGCGTTCTTTGCAACACGCTATGCTATAGCAGCTAATTAATGTATATGTTTGTACTCTCAGAAGTGACTTTAGGGAATACTCCTCTTTATAGAAGGGATTCTCATCATATATTTAAAAGCTGGCCTATTGTTGGCCGTGATGGCGTATTGGTGTCTACTCTACGCCAGTTCTTCGTTATAGTATCCGCAAAACCAAGTACTATTTAATTGTTTCACGGCCCGCTCCATAAGGCAGTGCAGGTGCGAAAGAGATAGCATGATTTAATTATTTATGACGTGACTCCCCACTTAGTTTTGTGGATACCGACATCATACTCCTTATGGTGGGAAATTATGATCAACTGATTTGATGGTGAAGAATTTTAGTGATTCCCGTAACCTTTGCAATAATTCACCGGTATTAATATCGTAATGAATTTTTTTTTGGTACACTCGCCATCAGATATATCGGAGCGGCCAACGTGCTCACAAATATCTGAACACGTGTCTATTGTCGAGGCATTAGAGACGTGTTCAGATATTTGTGAGCACTTTGGCCGCTCCGATATATCTGATGGCGATTGTACTTAAACTTTGAATCTGGATACATAGTTTTAGAATAGGTTTGTCATCACCATCAGTTACAATCGCAATCGTTAGTCTGGCTTAACACACTTTTACGGTTTCGGAATCAACTCCTTTTCCGTATATGTTTCTGCTAAATGGCGTGTGAAGCCATGTTCATTAACAATTACAAGTAGTAGTAAGAAGATCAGATCGCCGCCCGCGCATTCATCAATCCACTTCCAGTCCAACACTAATAAAACCTTATATTGAAGATCTTAAAGTCTACAATGAGTTGATAGAACACGGGCTTCGGAGGAATGAAGTGTATCCCAATATGATCTTTCTAGGTAATAGTTATAGGAGATAGAATAGAATGGAAGGAGATGTCACGATTGTAATTAACTATAGGGTGTTATCGAGTGTGCAATGAGGTCCCAATGCTGCTGTAATTGCAATCATTGTAACTGTTTGGAAATGCTATATCTGTATAAATGCTTAATGATATAAGAAATCAAATTATGGGAACAAAAGTATGCCATGCCTCGCAGTAGATTGCTATTTGTGATCCTGGGGTGCCTCATTGGTGAGGCGGTAATACGGTTCAACCACTTAAAAGAAAGAAAACGAAATAAATTAAAAAAAACTCTAAAAACTAAACTACATTTTACATTTGAACACTTAGGGTGGGTTGCACCAAACCATCTGTAATCGTAGCTGTTTTTTTTTGACGCTGGGGAAATGTGTTTATGCCCCTCGGACTCAACGAATCGAGTCCAAGGGCACATACCCCCGGCCCGGGGACGGCCATAGTGGGGGGTTATGTGGGGATCTCTCCTCCCGTCGCCCTCCGCACAAGTCGAAGGGAGGGGAGGAGCCTACCCACTGAAACCCCAGCGGCGTCACCCGCTCTACCGTTAAGGGGGCGTCATGGGATGGACATTTCTAACCACGACACCAGGACACCCGCGCCAAGAGAGGGGTAAGTCAGAGACGCTTGACTTTCCCCCAGACGTGTAGGGCCATGCGCAATGTGGGTCCCAAACCCACTGGCCCTACTGGGGGAGATGTTGGTGCAACCCTCCCTTAGTGTTTGGTTAGTCTGTAATAACCGTCCAAGTGCCCTCACCGGAACTCATCATCCTATCAGTCGGAAGACGTCCACCGCTGGAAAGAGTGCCAGTGCCACAATCACCGGACTGGCGCCACCCGCATCCAGCGTGGAGTACGCAAATGTATTCTGCTGATGTTTTGACGACCGCCTTAGCCTGGTTGGTAGTAACCCTGCCTACTAAGCAAGAAGTAAGGGTATTTATTTGTCTGATGAACACGAATATTTGTTCATGAGTCATGGAAGTTTATATGTATTTATTTATGTATACAAGTATTTTACCGTCGTTTAGTACCCACAGTAAACGCTTTGCTTAGTTTGGAACTAGATTTGTGTAATATTGTCCGCAAATATTTATTTACTTATTTACCCAACGGTAAAAAAGAGCGTCAAAAGCCGCGACGCGAAAAATTTTAACATTATATTTGAGTATGTGTGTGACGGCTCTTTTCGTATCTCGCGCTGCTCTTATACTACTTGAGTTGGTAATTAACGATCACGCCAATCCCAGCCTAAAATTGAAAGCGTATTGTTATATCTACCTCCAGTCGATATCAAGGTGATAAAATTAAACGTGATAATTCAAGCGTAGGAGCTTTACCATTCACGGGTATTTTAGGAAAATCCACTTTTACTTTAACACAGTGACCGGTTCACTCTACATGGAAGGAGTTTGCTTAAACATAAGCCTATAAAGATTGCTCGGGTCTTAAAGGTAGATGGACTCATGTGTAGTTGAGTTTAAGGTATACGTCTGTTTGGATTCCCGTGGCGGTGCCGTGCAGTTTAAGAGGAAACTTTATGCCATAATTTATGTCCTATGTGTGTCACATTGATGCGGATGTGGTACAAAAATCAAAAGAAATATTTTCGAACGAGGGAGCGAAGTGAACGAAGTTCTATGCTCCAGCTTGGGCCGAAAATCGTTTGTATGTGGATGCCCCGCTTTCCCGCTGTTGTTGTACTTATAGAAACTCATTTCTCAACCGATTCTCGTGAAATTTTGTGGGCAGGTTCGTTAATTATATAGTTTTTTTTTGTTAAGTCACTTTATCGCAATTAAAACATATATATACATAACCACTAGTTTAAGTTATGTTAAATCTTCATTAAAGGTCTTCGTGACTCGTGACTTTTCCTAAACAATGAATTCTACGTAGAAAACAAAATGTACACAAAATTTCTTTGTTTTGACTTGTTGTTGATGTGTGTTGTGATTCATCGCCAGAATTTCTATTAATTGTGCCTGATTATAATTGTGTATTCATTTAATTGGTCGATGATGCCTTTCCAAATATAACCCCGTCATTTTAGCATTTTATGGCCCTCTTCAACAATCACAGTTTTCTCCGGACCACTGCCAAGTTCTCAACAATTAAAAATCTACAAACAAAACGAACTATGCCACAGAAATGTATACTTAGTTATTAGAGAGGGTAAAAAAGGTTAGACTTGGATTCCGATTAAATTGCCCGTATCAGCTTAATAAATTACCCTTCTTGTGTAGTAATTAAGCGTGTGAAAGAATCTTTAAGTAAATTGTTCGCGGTCATGGCCATGGAAGGGTTTAGTTTTTAGTTACAATGAAAGTGGTTGGTAATAACTTGGTTATCTTTGGTATTGGCTTTACCGGTCCTCTACGTAGGTATGTGCACTTCTACGGACGCTGCTTATATCATATTTTATAGACGTGTTAAATTCAAATGATGATCTTTAGTAAATATCAGCAATTGAATAAAACTTATCTTGAGAATATCTGTTTGCGTTTGACTTAGTTTTTTCATTCAAAACTATTTCGTTTTTAATGATGAATGAATCAATAATGTATTTTCTCGAAAAACTATTAAAATGTAGTCTAATGGAGAAAAAAAGCAACACAAAAAGTTATAATGTAAGTGTTTAAAATTTTAAGAGGGCGTATGTTCTGCTCCATTTCCGCAAAACGCGCCTTCATATGAAACGATTGTCATTTACTATGACGCTCGAGGATCGTGACGTCACGATCTGCTAGCGTTTTCTCTCTAACAAGCAACGTTAAAACGGTTGTAGCTTCGTATTTTTTTGAGATATTTGAATGGCATTTTCGTTACTAGGCATATTTTTTGTCTTCTTTCTTTTGAAATAATAATTAATTTTGAGTTTATTCACGACTACCGAATGACTAATAGACACAGTATCGTCTATCACCACGTCTATCATAAGACGGCCGCGACATACTCTCGATTTTTCTCGCACTATACCTCTTGTTCTAAGTGTTCTAATAAGAGAGAGACGGATAGTGCGAGAAAAATCGAGAGTGCTCGCGCACCGTCGCGTGATAGCCGTGCAGTATTCTGAACAAGAAAAAGTTCTCATGTCATATCTCCGAAAAGCTAACACTGTTTGTATAACGTGTAAATGAGCTCATTCTGTTTATTTGCTAACCCTGTTTCTGCTTAGACAAACAAACTCAACATCGTGTCGTTCGTCTTTGATGGCGCAACCCGCCCGCTGCCGCCCGTGGCTCGCGCTGACCCAGTGACCGGGTGCCCAAACGGACAGGTTCTCTGGGCCCGGGCCACTTCCAACCAGTCCGGCCACTTGCGCTCGCCATTGTCTGCGCAGGCGCAGGTAGCGTGTTGTGATGCGCCGGAGTCGTGGGAGATTTTGTTAGGGAGTTCTGAAGGGCTTGTATACGTGTCATTTAAGGGGCTTGAGGAGTGTGACATTTGAAAGCGATCTCAGTGTCCTTTATTTAGGTAACTTGTCTCTCCCATTGACGGAAGACCAGCAGCTACAATGCAGAGCTATAACCACGAACTTCGAAACTCGAAGTTGGGGTATCTCCATCTCTATCGCGCTTATATTACTCGAGTGACAGGGATGCATGTATACGAACTTCGAATTTCGATTTTCGTGGTAGCGCCGCAGGTCGCGCACTGCAAGCCGGTTAGTCTTAAATGTTGTAGTTTTATTATATTTTGAAAAATGTTGAGGAGTAGCAGCGGACGATTCATTCCCGTTATTTTATTGACATGAACAAGACAAGACTGAACGCCTGCCTTAGTTAGCATGATCGCGTTTATGTCGGACAATAAAGCATTTGTCCCTCTCGCACTTTCATACTGCACTTACATACAACGAATGATAGGCTAGGCTGTTTCTCTGTATATGCTCCCAAAACTATTGACAGCAATATTTACAGATCTGTTAAATCCGAACCATGAGAAATGAAGCTCTAAATTCATCGGCCTTCGATGTCTGCAAAAAGCGCGTAGTCGATATACTTAAGGCTCTGCGCGTGCATTGGAAATTATCGCGTGCTTTGAAACGCCGTTCTGACTAGATCAAGAAAAAATAAGGTCTGATTTTCAGATATATGATTGTTGACTATATGATTGTTTATCTGATTTCCTCTATAGAAAAAAAATCCAAAGTTGGGTCTGTATTTTCCTTTTTTTTTACTCAGCCTACTCAAACGATACATAATTTTACGACGCAATCAAGTTAATATTATAGTATTTTATCTCATCTAAAATCTCACTATGAAATTCAAATGAAACGTCTCTAAGTTAGGTATTTATCGTTTGTCCAAAAAAGCCATTACCGAATAGTGTTACATCTCTTTTCCTCGTGCGCGGAAGGCATCAGCGTGTCTCTGTCTAGGGGGCGTGTTCGACTCAAATCAAGGCATAGCTTTAATGAACTTTTATTTAAAATACAACACACCCCAGACAGCTGCAGCAGACGACGTGTCGCAGCGACAACCGGTTTCTATGTATTTCTATGACGGCGATGCCCGACGATGTGTCGCTAGCTACGAAAGGTATTTCATAGAAATACATAGAAACCAGACGTGTGCTGCGACACCTCTTCTGCTGCTGCTGTCTGCGGTCGGGTTCCAACTTGTGCCTTTAAGGTACAAGTTGGAACCCGACCGCAGACAGCAGCAGCAGACGACGTGTCGCAACGACACTATCGGTTTCAATGAATTTCTATGACGGCGACGTGTCGCTGTCTACGAAAGGTATTTCATAGAAATACATAGAAACCAGTAGTGTCGCTGCAATACGTCGTCTGCAGCTGCTGTCTGCGGTCGGTTTCCAACTTGTGCCTTTAGAAAGAAAGAAAGAAAATAAGTTTTTTCATGACGTTAATAAGCAGTTTACCGTTGTATGCTGGAATAGGTTAGACTGGAATTTCATTGACCATTCTTAAGTAGGCATTTTACATACCATTAGCAATACAACTCGTCTCCGTAATAATACCTATAAAACTTTTTACGACTCGTTTCATCGTGATCGGAGACATGTGTGCTCAATTTCGGTTGGCCGGAAGTGGGTTAAAGTTGACTTGCAATATTTGAACCGCACTGACACACTTGCAATTGTCAAAGAAACCTTTAGTCGGCATAACCCTTCCTGATTAACTTGCTTGTTCTCTCTCTTATTTCACGGCAATGACCCCTTTGGAAGAATTGAATTCGGAATATGAACACTCACATATTGAAAAGATCCACATTATTTATATTGACTACGCAAATATATGTTTATTCATTGCATATCCAGTAATAACCGCAGTACCACAGACAGTCTTACGAATAATTATATTTCCCCTAATAACGAATTAAGAACTAACTAATTATAATTAAAATCGTGGCAAGTGGGAATCCGTCCCCTCTGCCTACCCCTCAGGGAAATAGGCGTGATTATATATGTTACTACTAATTAAAATGTCTTTGCCCCCGACTTTCATTTATGAGATCTGGATTCAGTTTAATCCGGAATCCCTAAACTCAAAAGAAACGAGACCTGATCTCACAAAGTACATGGACTTAAAAAGTCGGATTGAGGACCTCTTTCTTTCTTGCAAATTGGTTACTAATAATATAGTGCAGCAAATTGTAGTAAAAGTAAAATAATAACCTTAAAGATGAGCTACTTTTGCTTATGGGACCCAGCAACCAGCAACCCCGAATTTTTTCCGCGAACTCGTGATTTCAAGATTTCTCAACCTGTCGCACTGGTTATTAAAATACCCATACAATTACTCTCCGCATTTATTGTTTTCCAGCCTCTCACCGATACTGTCAAACCGAACAAAATATAATGTTTCATATGAGTTTCCTAGGGACATACGTCTTTTAGTAAGATGGCAGGATAATGCGGTCATTGGGTCGTTGGCGCATAATTTCTCTAATAGCTTCTTCCGAGGGCCTCGGGGCTAATTCGTCGGGTGACACCGGGGGATTGACTGAATAGAGCAGGTGCTTGAATTAGTACGCTTTAGTGCTTTCATCGGCGATACTGAGATTACTTGGGACCATTTCTACAACCGCGCGTGCACGCCTATACTTGAAACCATAATTAGATTCCAAAAAAATAACCTTAAAATTGCCATTAAAATGAAAAAGAAATCCGACACTGGCAAACTTACACTCTTCCAAATGATGGACGTAGTTTTGTTAATTTTCAAATTGTTAATAAGTTTTATGGCGGTTGGCTCTTGTGAAAATAAATAAATAAATTTGGGACTAGGCTTCTGAAACGCACTTATTGACATTATGTATTCACGCGTACTCTTGTGCGTTTGCCCTAAGGGTGTGAGCACAACCGATAATCAGATTAGATATGAGATAAATCACGTTGACATTTTAGTTGCAAAACTTGATTGTTCTAATTAATACCTATGTATTGTTTCTTTGTTCGTGTGACTGTTAGTATTGAAGCTCTCGTTACACAGTGTTACGACACCGATCCGTGTCGCGTCAATAGCCGTTACCTGCGCGTGCGCCGCCATGCGCTTCCGTCACAACGCACGTAGACACAGAGAGTTCAGTTGAAGGCATTCGTGTTCATATTTCCTTCAGTTTTTCGGTGAAGGAAAACATCTTCATCGGAAATCGGTCCAATCTCAATAAGGTCTATTTTTCCGTCTGGGTTGGAAGGTCAGATGGCAGTCACTTAGTAAATCTAGTGCCTACGCCAAACCTTGGGATTAAGGTGCCAAAGCGTAAGTACCCTGGGCTCGTTTAGGGCACCACCGGAATAACCCTCCTCTCCTTCAGTAGTCGGGTAACAGCGCGGAGTTTTTGTTAGGATAGTTAATAAAAGCTTCAAATGCTATTATTTCACTTGTACACGATATTTTGAGCCTCCAACTAAGTAATTTGTATTGATATTTATAGTAAATATAATACTAAGCTTATCTAATTGTTGTGTTCGTTGTTAACAGGTAAGCCACAACCCCAGTTGATCTAAAGTTGAGAACGTCGTGGTACTTGTATCGCCGATGAGAAGGTATTTTTCTGTAATACATAATTTACTTTAAAACAAAGTTTTAACCGACTTCAATTTAGTACTCCGCCAAGCCACGAAAACATTTCCACATTTATTTTCCAATTTTACCAAATGAACTGATTTCCGAGAGCAAATGCGTTGATTAGAGAAAAAAACCGAATCGTCAATTCTACAAGGATCACCTTTGGCACTTCTAATAGTTGCTATTTCAACGGAATCTTATCAGAATCTGTGATATACTTTTGTACTTTTAAGTACATAATTGAGGAATTCCATAAGTCATCTGTGGTCTTCATCATCAATTCCACTCCACCAAATTTATGATTTCCGGGTGTAAATACACGAGTTATAATAGAAAACACCTAAATCACTACACGCGTGCCTAATATAATTGAGGAGTTCCCTCAATTCCTCCCTGGATCTCATCATCCAACTGATTTTTTGAAAAAAAATGGGACCCACCTGGAATCGTATACTTTTTACCTAAAAACAAAAAAAAATACAAATCGGCTCATCAATGACGGAGTTCTGAGGTAACAAACATTGAAAAAAATAAAAAATACAACCGAATTGAGAACCTCCTCCTTTTTTTGAAGACGGTTAAAAACAACCGTTTTCTTGGGACCACTATGTTCCTCAATCAGAAAACACATTTGAATGATCTACGTGTGATCTACTGTTGCTAGGGTGCGAGAACCAGTTTTCATCTTCATTTGCGTTCGTAACTTCGTACCGGGCAGAAGCTCGGTGTTTGGGGTGTAAAACCTGGAGAAAATAGTCCTAGATCGATTCGTATCGCCCCTGTAACTTTTTTATTGACTTGATTGAATGCATTATATCGCAGTGCTGGTGACATAATGCATTCTGGAAATCGTCATATAAACAGTGTGTTGTGTGCCCTCTGCGCCGCATGTTCTGCGCGTCGTCACACGCGCGCGCCGCCGCGTCTGCTCTCAATGAGATTTGCATGCGTGATTCATCGTGGGTCATGGGATGCCCGCGGCATCGGCACGCTAAACTGTCGTGTGGAAAACCGAAAAGCGCATTTACTACTATGAGATGCGTTGGTATATGATGCGTATTTCGTATGACAGTAAAATGCTTATAGTTGGTTTTATAAGCTGATTATTATATCATTTGATATTTACCACTAGTTCTCCGGTAAAAGAAACATAATCGGCACTGCAAACCTCCCTGAAACGTCACTCAAGTATTACAATCCAGTTTGGCAGCGAATTGTTTTGACTTGATTTGAGTCTTGACTTGATTTGGCTCCTGTCTCGTTCGCACAGTGTAAATTAGAAAAAGTAGGTAGCCTTTTCGCGTCGCAGCGTCAGTTGTGCCAGCCCCGCTGGGGCGCACTTTGATCAGTGTGCCATGTTTGGCAAGATTCTTGGTACAAAGAATGGACTAACTTTATTGTAACCTACTTTCAAGGCATCATTTGTATCACAAACGTCTTTGAGGTCTATCATTCCCATTCCTAAGGCAACACCAGTATTCTCTTTGTCTTTCTCAGACTCGGGTATCCATTTAGCATCTGTTAGGGCCTCTGATGTAGCTAGGAGTGCTAAACAAGTAGCCGGTGCCATTGATCTTAAATTCGATTTAGATAATGCTTTAGCAACATCATCGCCTTGCTGCGTTGGTATTAGACCGGCAACTTTACAGGGTAATTTAGAGTATTCCTCGCCTTGAAGTGAAACTATGCCACAGTGACCCTTTATAAGGTTATGCCACACTAATTCCGTTCCAGAACCTAAAGGGCTGACCACTCCTAGGCCAGTAACTACAACCCTTCTTCGTGCAGGTGATGTTGCATATTTTCTTAAGTGATGGAAAAGCTTCATTTCCAATACAGTATATTTTGCTTTCAAATTATTTTGCTTTGACCATATTATGTCAACCAACATATGACCGTATGACAGGACCACAGGTAAAGATTTCAACAACAACGGGGTAACTTGCACAAAGTAAGATCGAGGTTGTTCCTATGAACGTTGTTGGCAGTTTTGTAGTGCGAGTTCATACATATACTGCAAGTGCGATTAGCTTTTGTATGGACTCGTACTAGTCACTAATCAAAGTCAGGTCAGTACAGGGCTCAATTCAAAAAATTGAAAAATTCAAAAAAATAAAAAAAAAAACAAAATTATTTATTTTCAACAAGGTTTTACATTTAGTGTTCGTTTCCCCTTTTTAAGTTAAACACTTGTATTAGGAGGAAACGCTCTTTCATACAGGTGGTAACAGCATGTTAAAAATAAGACTAAACATAGTTTGTTCAATTCAAATAGTTTTGTAGGTAATTCCCTGATTCGCACAGGACCAACGTGGAGACAACAGTCTATTCTCTAGTTTTAATTGAAACAATTATCGTAAAGGTAGCTGAAGTAGATGATGATGAATAACGCGTTGAAAAGACTTTTCAATAACCAAGCAAGTAAAATAGACAGCTTTTCCATTCTCACCACGTAGACGGTTGGCAGTCCTCAACTGTGCGTTTCTCCCGAAACTTTCTGCCTCGCACAGCCAAACACTGGAATGAATTGTCGCCTGCGGTATTTCCGGACCGTTATAACCTTCAAGCCTTCAAGAAAAGAGCGTACTCCCATCTTAAAGGCCGGCAACGCATCTACAACTCTTCTGGTGTTGTAAGTGTCCATGGGCGTCGATTATCGCTTACCATCAGGTGATTCGACTGCTCGTTTGCCTCCTATATCATAAAAAAAAGACAGTTATTACTGTTAAGTTCGAAATAACCACCAACTGTGCAGCGGTTACAACTACTTTGCATAAGTACCAAAAACAAATTAAACGATTGTTATCTGACAATGGCATTGAAAACATTTCTTTCGAGTCATTCCCTTTCTACTAACTATCACCGAACATCGTCGTCAGTGCGAAAAAATCGCCATTGTAGACCGTTTGTCGATCGATCGAAGCCCTGTCCATCTGACAGTCAAAAGAAAGTACAGATTGATTCTACATATCGGCACCGAATCAGAGAACATCAATACAAACAATGGCAAGTGAAATTTATCGTTTAAAAAAATATAAATAGATCTTCGTATACACGAGTTTGGAGTTCCTCTCACGAAAGCGAACCAATCACTTTCATCTCGCTTTTGTGAGTGTAATGAACAGTACAAAAAGATATTTGCATCTATGTGGTACATCGATGTTTTTTGCGTCTATAAACTTTGGGCACCTCGGAAATTTCGGATGTATGTTGTACACGGCAAGCTATCTAATAGAGCAGTAGTAGAATTTTTGTACTAAATAAACTTACTATTATTGCTTTCGAACGAATCATAATAATCAAAACATTTTGCCCCGTTAAGTAAAGGTAATATATACTACTAAATCTTTATTTCATTAATCTAAACACTAGAGGAAGTATAATTGTTAATATCGATACAAGTCCTAATTTTATAATTCATTCGACAACTATTTTACTCATAGCCACTCACTTGCTTTCGGATTTTAAAAAAGGTAGCCTAAATTGCTTTAATTTTTTCTTTATCAAAGAAGTCCATACTTTACTTGGCAACCACAGTTGCCACCATCAGTTTAGGGGTGCGCGAAATTGGCAACTGTGGTTGCCACAAGCAAGTGAGTGGTTAAATTATCCAGCAATTTTCTGAGAATGAACAACGACGGAACATTACTCAAAATGAGCAATCAACTCGTAAACTTTGTAGACAATTACCAGACAGTGTTTTCGGCAATAAAAAACTCAACTGTTCCATTCAGCCTCATTATTGCAGCATAAATTATTTGCAATCGAATGCATTCCTTCCATCTTTTTGTCACCGTTAATCATCGCAAATTACAGCACTCGCCAGCGTCAGGTTTCATCGATAAGATTTAAAGCTAATTATGGCTTTTTGCTCGCTCCCACTGTACTCAGACTTTGTTATTCTACTTATAACAGTAATGGCGTATGTATAGCTGTAACATCTATACATACGCCTTTTTAGAACGCGTCAATAATGGAACCTGTTGTTGGCCGATCAATCATTCTGGATAAAAAGTTGACGTTCGATTATTAACTCCTTAAATTTAGATTTTACACGTCTACAATATAACTATTAGGAATCATAATGTTGGACATGTAATAAAGGTAGATTTTTAGTTTAAAATGTTGGGTACCCTAGGGTGTTATTTATTTAGACGATAATTCTTGGTGAGAAAGTTCCTTATAGCTGACGTTGTATAGAAAGTGTTTTTAGGGTTCCGTACCTAAAGGGTAAAAACGGGACCTTATTAACAACGCTCTGCTGTCCGTCCGTCCGTCCGTCCGTCTGCCACCAGGTTGTATCTCATGAATCGTGACAGTTAATTGAAATGTTCACAGATGATGTATTTCTGTTGCCGCTATAACAACAAATACTAAAATACAATAAAATAAATATTTAAGTGGCTTCCATACAACAAACGTGATTTATTTGCCGTTTTTATAGATAATGGTACGAAACCCTTCGTGCGCGAGTCCGACTCGCACTTAGCCAGGTTTTTTTCATAAGTTCTTTTATTTAGTCAAATATATTCACTAAATAAGTAACCAGTTTTTATCAAATTGATGAAATAACAAAGGTCCAATTATAACCACTTCGAAATTTACCATTATTAAACCTCACGTCTGCCAAAACCTCGTTTACGCAGTAATCAAAAATGAAAAGTCCTTTAGTACAGACACTGTCTTAAGGTTTCACGCTAGCTTGATATTTAGTACCTATTCATCTTTATCTTAAAAGTCGCGGGCAGAAGCTAGTCCTATGTAAAGAGAAGACACGGCTAAGGCACTGTTCCCACCGCCGGCTAGTAAGCTAGAAAAGTTGGGCGAGTAGCATTACATTGCGGATCTGTAAAGGTCGATTGATCACACTGTGCCTGGTCAGCACGCAATGAACCGTTACTCGCCCAACTTTTCTAGCTTACTAGCCGGCGGTGGGAACAGTGCCTAACGGGTAATTCGTGAATAATAATTGACTATGAGTTTCAAATACATTTTCTTAGCTACTGCATTATATCATTCCGTTATCAATGGCTCATAAAAAGTTATGAATGATTTACAACGCGGTTTTACTTTCCAAACTATAAACATTGCTGTATTATATTAAAAAAAGAAGTACAGGCGTGCATAAGGAAGTTATTAAACCGGTGAATACGATGAAAAATTAACATCCCATGTTACATAAAATGTGTTACGCTATAGATTAGAATCGAAATAAAAGTAAATCTTACTATAGGGGCTAACATGCGTGCCTAATGGAAACACTTTTTTTTGTTTAACACTCACTATCAATCGTTAAAAAGAAAAAGTAATCTTAATATCTTCGATATAAAGTACAATTGAATGAATTGGTATCCGCATGTTATAATAATAACTATTTTATGACACTGGAAGGGGAAACAAGTTTTTACTTAGACGTAGAAAGGACGAGAAAAACGAATACTTACTAGTAGTCACTCGTACGACTTTTTTTTTTAATAAAAATAAAGTCACCCCGGTGACGTTCATTCATACCAGTAAATGTAACGCGCAAGCGTTTCCTAGCAACATTCCTAATTTCATGTCAGTCTTTAACCCTAAGATGCATGTGGTATCAATCACTTTGCTTCTAGATTGGCTTATGTACAATAAAATCTACGTCATATTTGAGATTACGTGTCCAATTTTACAGTCTATAATTGACATTAATTTGATTACTACTTGTGTCACTTCAGTTGTATCATTTTTATACTGAATGCATCTATAAAGGGTTAATAATCAGAATCACAGACTTGCTATAAAACGATAGGTATATGAGGGATTTCCTTTTCATTCGTTAATATGGATGGAATCGCGGTCCTATATTTAAGGCCTAGCTTGATTGTTACGATTCTGGAATAACTAGCAAAATCGCGGGAAATCGAACCTTTCTGTACTAGAACGTAGAACAAAACAAACGACGCCACTCGTTACGTTTGGATATCAATTATCTGTCAAAGTATTGAAAATGTTACTTTTTATTTGTCGAAATTGCTTTGAAAGTTCATGTCAGCCAGTAGTGTTTTCGAGCGGCCATTTCACTTAAAATGCCGAGCACGACTCGTATATAATCGATTGAGAATTACGATTCTGTGTCTTATTCCCGGGCAATAAAGTCCTCGTGTGATAGCACGTGGAACTGTCACCTTGTTTACTTTCAATAGTTAGTTGAATGGTGTGTTATTGTCAAATTTGGCACATAATGGGGCGCCCACGCGGATTTAGATTGAATAAACATTCACTAACACCTGGAGTGCATTTTGACTAGTTGTTTTGTTACAACTTTTGACATTGCCAATATCATGTTTGTCAGCTTTCTAAGACATACACAACTCGAGAGATAATCATCAGAAAGGCAGTCAAATGGTCACCAGCGGAGCTGTCTTTTATCAAAGTACATAAGTTAAGTAAAATGTTGTCTGTAAAAAGCAGCAACTTTTTATGAAACTTCAAAAACGATCTGTAGTGTGTTTTTTTTGGGAAATAGGAACAAGTGACGTCATGATCTTCTCTGGTCAAATATTTAGTGCGCATTACTTATTTCTATCAATTTACAAATGTGTAAGCTGTAGTTACTTGATCTTTCTAGAGTTCACGAGTGCAGCCATGCCTTAGTTGGCATTAGTTATCACTATTATCAGGGATGTTTTTGGAGATGGTAAATTTATTTATTTAATCGTATCTACAATAGGGAAAATGTGAAACATTATGATTATAAGCTTATAAGGTTTTGCATCCATTGCACAGCGTCGGGCGTCAGGTGGATAAGCTTAAAATGTAAATGAAATGCCGGAACTCGCACTTGTCTTTACTGAATGCACTATAAGGAATAAAGTCCAATTTCGTCGAACAAGCGTATGAAATTTTCGATTACTTTATCAAGCTCTCATCTTGTTTTATCGTTGATATCAAAATGAACTTTCCATGTTGAGATATAAGGTTGAAGTTACGATACAGCCTAATTGAGATATCGGTTTGGGAAAGTAATCGGTGGGTTTGTGATAAGTCTATTATCGGCGACGAAAGCTTGATACGTAACATTAGCACATTGTCCGAGAACTTTCTTCGTCTCAATTGTGTTTTAATCATCTGATAATTAACGCTGGGGGCGGGTTGTGCCGGGAGTGAATTGAACGTGTAATTAATACGAGAAACGTGTGCGTTATGTAAGTTAGATTCCTAGTTCTGCCGAGAAACGCCAAGGCCCCTATTCGAGTTGATAAAATCTAGCGTCCCTGTCATGTTATTGGGATATGCGCACTTTCACGTCTCTCTTTATAGAATCAGAATGACAGCGACGTGAAATAATAGCGAAATATTGGGGATGTCACCCATGTTAATGCAGTTTTAGGCAGGTGATTGTAAATACGTGGGCCAAGTACATAGGCTGATCTTCCGCTTTTTCCTATATGTATAAAATTTTCCGCTTTTTGCTATACGTACGTATGGGGTTATGTGGCGCAGGTACGAGGCGGCCCGTGTTCCTGTTACTACCCAGGTGGCGATTTGGATTCAACTATTTCACGGAAGTCTTTATGACATTCACATAGGATTATATTTCATGTAGTTTTTCCTAAGTATACCTGTACTTACGAGCAAGACACTTAGCAAGTATATGACGTCACAAAACAGGTCCATCCGCCAGTTATCTGGCAGCAATCTCGCCGTATCCAGTTATCTAAGGTGATTAAAATTACGATCATTAATTGGTTTTGCAAATTGAGTAATACTACGCTTCTATCGAGTCATCGTGATATTAACCGATTTACAAACGAAGACGTACTTTATTGATTTTAAAAGGATCTTAGCTTGATTCTATTAAGGTCCACTTATGATCCCGTTGTAGATATGTCCTCCAACGCTACACCGGCATTTGCTCGTAATTCTCTCTTTAATCCATTTCATACATTTCATCCAATAGGTAGGAACAGTCAGCGTCATATAGTTAGTAGCCGCCAAGGTAGCCAAATATTTTGGTACACGTCTTTATTACTGTAAGAATAAGGGTGTGATATCCGTTACCTTTTAACTTGAAATCCCGCTTGCTAGATGAGGAAAAACATTCACAATTGAGTGAGCGATCGAAGCTAACGTAGCTCTCTTTTTCAGTTTGCGCAAAAGTTATTTCGTATGTCCTGTACAGGTCACATTTCTCAACCAATTCTTGTGACACTTTGTGAGCAGGTTTAATAATTACATTTATTTTTTTGTCTTGTTCTTTTTTTAATAGAAGACGATCAACGGAAAAACGTTCTCCCCACTGGACATAGTACTTCCTTAAGGCTCCACAATTATCCATCGAATTCCCGTAACGTATTCTTGGCGAATAACAGACTCCGCCAGCAATAATTTCGATCAGCGCATTTAATTAGTTCCAATTTAACAGCGGTAGTACCTATGTAATATCTAAGAATAAGAATAAGAATTTATTTATTTAGCACACTAAACAAGGAAATAAAATGAAATACAATAAAAAAAAACCAAGTGCGTGTCGGGCCACGCGCAGTGTAGGGTTCCGTAGTTGCCTGTCTGTCTTAGTTACATCGACGTGCGGTGCGGTTGCGTCGGCCGAATTTGTACGAAAATTGGCCTTTTCATTTACACATTAAGTTGGTCGACTATTACTCGGTAACTACTTATGCCTACTTGTTCGTGATAGTTTTCCTTTTAAATTAATTATATTATATACCACTTACACTAAAAATCTCAATACGAAATCGAATCTCGAACGGATGGGATGCTCTGCTGTTCCTCAAGGATCTGCGATGGGCAATAATTTGTGTCTCATTTTAGTAAACGATATCACTGCCGCTTGTCCCTTTCCTGAGTATGTGATGTTCGCCGATGACACCTGCGTCATAGTCAACGCCAATAATCTCGACAACTAAAAACTTAAACTTGCCCAAGTAGTCGAGTCAAATGGCCGAGTGGTTTACGGCAAATGGTATGTTACTGAATGTGGATA
The DNA here is from genome assembly GCA_947049275.1 of Epinotia bilunana. Taxonomy (NCBI): domain Eukaryota; kingdom Metazoa; phylum Arthropoda; class Insecta; order Lepidoptera; family Tortricidae; genus Epinotia; species Epinotia bilunana. The sequence goes on along the minus strand of OX346258.1, from coordinate 21,985,097 downwards.
AAACAAATATAATTCATTTTCAATTAAAAAATACTCACAGCCCAATAAATTTAAAAGTAAACGATATCGCCGTTCCCCAGGTGGACATGACAAGGTACTTAGGGTACATGATTGACTGCGGGCTGACGTGGGCCGCACACGTCGACCACATGTGCGACAAGCTGTCCTCGGCATGCTACGCCCTGTCCAGACTTGCACCCACCCTGTCTGCAAATAACTTACGTAAAGCGTACTTTAGATATTTTCACTCTGTCCTAATTCAAGGAGTCGATTTATGGGCCACGTCGGCCACCTGGGAAAGACTCTTTAAATTACAGAAACGAGCCTTACGCATCATTGACCGGAAACCACTCGACCATCCGGCAAAATAAATATTTAGAAATCATAAGATCTTAACTTTACCAAGTATATATATACTGACAGCTTGTAACTACATACGCGAGAACCTACATAATTACCAAACACTAAATAGGACGTCACGTAGGCAACCGCTGCTAATAGCTCCGAACCGGCGGCTGGCGAATAGTCCAGTAAATGAACTGACAACTCGTATGGAAAAAAATGTCAATTTTGGAAATAATTTATAATAGCTTATTTTTTATGTGTAACGGATATATTATCAATTAAATAGTTACCCAGCGACAAAATCCGACAAAATTTCAGACATCAAAAAAATGATAAGTTAACTAACTTCTGAAAAGTCAGAAAAAATATTAATAAATATTTTTGTCTTTATTTTGGTCCATTTACATTTGCTCTATAATATTCAAGATAAATCGTATAAAAAAGGAACAATGCGTGCTTCATTGAAATCTACATAATTACTTCCGGGTGGAAAGTTTGTCGGATTCTTGAATATATAATCTTAGAATAACATTTTCAAATGAAATCAACAAAAAAAACGCTATTATAAATTAATGTTTTTCAAAACCGTATTTTGCCTGGAGTAGAAGGCCTGCGCGGCGCTCAGCGTTGTCGGAACGAGCTTATATAACCATGTTCCCCTAAACATAAAAGAGCCTAAAAGCAACGCAGTATTCTCTAATAAACTGAAGGCAATGTTAATCGACCGAGCGTGTTACACGGTCTCAGAGTTTATGCAAATGACCAACCCGTTGACCCTAACACATCAAACACAGGTATATGATTAATCATAATAATGGTACATTATACCTATTATACTTAATAATATTAACGTAAAATGTAATGTTAATCAAACTGCTGAATGTACTTACCATGTTGTTAAGATTATTTTAAAAATTACTTTTTACCCAAATGTACGTCTGCTAGATAATAACAAGGGAATGTAATAATATTAATTTAATGTAAACTGAACACCTAATATTTATGAACTGTGTGTACCTATTTAAAATGTGACCTGTAAATTATGTTTATACTATTTATGAATAAATGATCTGAATCTGAATCTGAAAAACACGATATTTTTCACATCCCCAGTAGTAGCCATTTAGCCGGCGGGGGGGACACGACACACATGAAAGCCCTAAATAAAGCTAAATTAAAGCCCAATACCTCGCAAACGAATTACTGATTTGAAAAATGGTTTTAGTAAACCCATAATATTTTTGAACGACCTATCCAACGATACCATGGGTTTGACGAGAAAAAAAATACATCTCCGCTTTAGGTGTAGGGGAGGTACCCTAAAAAAAATCTTTTTCCAAATTGTATTGTACTGTTTTGTCGGCGTGATTGACCACCACCCATATACCCATGCCGAATCACAGTTTTCTACTAGTACCTAATAGTTACTGAGCTAAGCCGAAGAAGGACAGACAGACAGACAGACAGACGGACATGGCGAAACTATAAGGGTTTCTTGTTTACTACGGAACCCTAAAAGGTACTTAACCTTATATAATGTGCTAAACTGGAGCCTCACTCAGCATGTTGTCACGGGGGCCGTGACGCGGGTTTTCAGTGAGAGCCCCAAAAATAAATACAACTAGAACTAAACTAAACAAACAATTTTATATTTTTTTGGCATGTACCTATGTCTAAAAATGACAAAAGTGAACTTAAAACTAGCGGGTACCATCAGAATCGTCGACAGTGATCTATTTGCAGGCAATGAAACATGCAATCGTCTCAGTATACGTAATAAAAAATATCAAATAAAATGTGATACATTGATAATAACCATGCGTAAAACTACTATTACATTTAACATAATCTTATACAAATAAAAAATAATATGTGTTATGTAGCAATAAACAAGTAATTAGCCCACTACTATTACATAATAGGCTGTAGCAGCATATAGATAACGTATAATGTTCTATTTAGCCTTAAAGTAAAGGTAAATCTATAATTTAAAGATAGATAAATGGTATAAATCTAAATAATTATATAATAAACTTGCCTTCCTTCGATTTTGGCAGCAAGTAATCGATCGATAACGATTGAGACGTTTCCTGTATGACTTGTATTACCTTCTATCTTAATTTATGACCTACATAGTAAAGGACATGTAAACATGGGCCAAGTTAGTAAAGAAATACGACTCATAGAAAATATAATTGAAAAAAATAAAGTATAAAAAAGGTTTACTTTTGGGGCTTCCTTAGCTTTCAGCTGACCTGAAATAAGTTGCAAACCGGAGCATTCGGAAGAAGCTCGTTTGGACAGATATTAAGAGGTTTCACGGATGACTACCATTTATTCACGATGATCACGCCTCAGATGAGAGCAGAAAAGTTTACGAAGCAAGACAGTGATAATGATGAATATAAACTTCATAAGACATTCTATCTTGGTCTCCATCTTATCTCATCTACAACGCTGAATCTATAAACTGAGGACGCAGCATAAAGATTGCAGAATTATAGACTCGACCACGTTAACTCACCTCAATTTACTCACTTATCTATAATTCTATTGAACATCGTTGAAGTACGAATATCAAATATTATACAGCAAGCTTAGTAGAATAATACCAAATGTATTGCTGGAAATATTGTAACGTTATGACCATAAAGCGGCTTCTCGTTAGAACTAAGCCCGACTGAAACATCTATTAAACCTTGGCCTGTCAGCTTCCGTGCATAACATAATCGATCGCTACTTACAATTCGACCCGTGGGCGGTCGTGTTTCGACCGATTCGCAACATGCCGCCCACGACCACGACATCACCAATATTACGGGGATAACATTCGCAAACGATCATCACGATTTAACCTCCTTCCAAATTTCAACTATAAACCGCTTAAACAAGACTTAATTTTGATTGTTTATCCTAATGATATACTAGTTTGTTATTCCCGTCGATCATTTGCAAATCCAGCAGTTTACATTTTAGGTTAGAAAGCGACAGTTCACTTTCGCCTTCAGAAAATTGGCGAATAGTTGTGTGGGATGCCGTGTGACCGATGGAGCGTGTGCGATTATTTACTAATCGGTTTGACCCACAATTTTACTTATTCGATTATTATAAAAAACATGACGAGCTTGGCGTTGGCGCTGCGTCGATAGCGAAAGTTTGTCAACAACACATCACACAATTTCAGTCAAGTTTCGATATTTATTTGACAGTTCCTCTAAGTATTTTACTGACATACTACTCACAATTATTTCTATTCGCAATTTATGAATACCAGTAGCAGCATTGACAAGGCTTTAGGATTTATTTTTGTTTTTGGATTTAATTTTGCACAGTATTTTTATATGCGATTTAAGACCAATTTGATATAATTTCTGCACTTACGTGTTTGTTTTGTTCTGTTGTATAATAGAGAAAGCTAATATGAATATAGATAAGATGTTATTTCATTGTTCGCTGGTGAGATTCGATCTAAATCTATTCCCAATTTTTAATTTTATTCAGAATAAATTACATCCAAAGTTTACATAATCGTGCAAATGATAGGTCGATGTGTTGATTGAAATACTTGACCACTATCTTACTCTGAGTAGTAGTAGTAGTAGTGAGATAGTATACTGATTAATACACTGATACACGCAAAAACTCATTCTTTTTGAGCTGTTATTCGCTAAGCGCTAATAAGGCTCACCCCGCCGGTCACCCGTCACGAAACTAGACCTCTACCGACGACGCTTAGTTACTACGCATCGCGGTGTCAAGTTATATTTGTGGGTGAGCGTTTAGGTGAGCTTAAAACCAGTTACAGAATAGGGGAGCTGATATTCGACCTAAATCTTAATTTTTGGATCTGCGCAAGTGCGCAGTAGGTATACACACACAGTTTGTTCAAATGTATTAATTCAGTGAACAATCTACGGGAATCAAGATTATTAGCAAAACAATACGAGACTATTCTTTCGTAACAGTATTGTAAAAAACAAAACAAAATGTGTTTATTGCCGTGTACATCCTTTTCGTCGTCACAATAGATCCCGTGTGTATTACGTCACCGATACAATAATGTCACTATTTGCATAACTATTGTCCACAGCGTTACCCAACACCGTAACACTAATGCTGTTTCTTATTGTGCTATAGGTTACAGATTCCCCGATATGTCTCTGCGAGTAAAGCCGCCTCTATAGCGGCAATTGTTTCTTTATTGTTTATTGCAACAAAACCGACTCGATCAACATACATAAAGTCACAGGGTAAAGGTATAACCTATCTTTACTGTGCACATTTGGGATGTAAGAATTAAAGGAGTTATAACTACACAACGTTGAAGAATGAGTGCCATTTGGCGGTCAAATAGATGCATTATTTAATACCGATGTACTTAAACGATGAAAATACACCTTTATAAATGTTTAAGGCTACAGATTCACCGATATCGGTGCGAATAAGCAACACCAATAACAGCTGATTTGTTTTTCTAAAGATTGTTTTGAAAATGGGGATCGATCAGTAAGATTTTTGGGTAAAAAGATATATACCCAGGACGTATTTAAACTGAAGATTGTATAAACCCTGCTAAATAATTGGAATGATAATATTGTGTAATTGGAGTAGTGAAATTTAAGATCGAAAGTAAACAGGCTTATTATTAAATAGCCATGTCTATACATATAGTTAATAAGTACGACAGTACTCATAATTTATTTCATGTGCACTTTGTAGCTCTTAAAGCGGAACAGAGTATTTAGTTGAATGGTAGCGTGATTGTAAACTTTACTAATTCTTTATCCACAACAGGTGAAAAACATGATCTTGATAAATCGTCGCGTAAATGAGGAATGAACATTAATCTCATTCGCCTTTCCCTAAAAACATTGTTACACAATGAGCTCCGTGGGAAGTTCAAAGGCCAGAGAAATGAGACATTGTTGCATGAAGCGAGATTTTACTTTAATTTTGTTATGAAACGATGAATCGAGTTTTAATTAGAATGCCCTTTGCTAACAAAGACCTGTTTATGTTAAACAGAAGCGAGATTTCACACGGATCGTCTAAATGTCAGACTGTTTTAAAATAATATCATCCGTCTGCTAATGGTCTGTCTGAGCGATTCAATAGGACTCTTTTGTTTAATTCGGTTCACTATTCTACACATTTCTTCGCAGTCAGAGTAATCTTTGAAATCTTGATGCAAAGACTAGGTTTAGTTTGTAAATTTCTGCTAATTCATCATCGCACTTACAACTTACACTTGCACTTGCATAACGATTATTAATGCGTGCAACGTAACATTAGGCCTATACTTAGTCGTACCAATCAATCACATATAAATTATCACCTGTACGGTTACTTCTTCAGATAGGTACACAAATGTAAACCTTATTCCTTGGACCTATGTTTTAAAATGTGTTTAACTAGCGTTGGTTATGGAAATTGCAGCGCTGCTTCGCTTTCCGGATAGTACGGGAAGTGATCCCGACTAATTGCCGCTGTCTTGCGTGCCTCTTGATTACTATTAATGGCGGCTAGTATCACTCAATCAAATGTCATTTGACACTTTGATTGAGAGCCTATGAACGTGATCCCGATAATTGTAACTTTAAGTTTATACGCCGATTAGTTAATCAACTGGTTTTCATTGATGGTTCTGTGTAACACTGTAATTATATTATCACAATATGCTGATATTTACGCATGTCAACGCAACAACAAAAAAAATACAATTATAATTACATCCCTTCTAACTGAGACCGGTCGACGAGTCTTCTTCACTTGCTTAAATATATTACACTGCATTCTATATATACTGCTTTGTTTGTGTGTGTGAGGTATGCAATAATAGTTATTTACGATACAAGTGCCAAAAATAGGAAATTCGCAACTAGTGGTGATAAATTAAAACACGACCGAAGGGAGGGTTTATATCGACACGAGTTGCGAATTACCTATTCGCACGTGTATCGTACAAGGTTTTACTGTACATATGGCTCTTTAAAGTTTCAACATATGCACGAAAAGTGCTATTTTCCGCACTAGTGCGGGAAAGTAGCACCATATGTACTGTAAAGAGTATTTGCATTGTATTGTATTGTATTACTTTACTTTGTTTTTAGTAAGTACATTTTTTCCTTCCTTCCTTATAGCATCTTCGACATATGCTGTACTCTTGAGATCTTTGCGGCCTATTATTTCTCGCAGAAAATGAGGAACTAGGCAACTCTCAGTAGAGTTAATCTTTGTTTTGCACTCGGCAACTCTTTGTATAGTAGTGGGTAAGGAACACAGCGAACTATTTTAGACGTGAAAACGCTGACGTTCGTCTTTCTTCGAATGAAATTTCTACATTGACTTGAGCCGTATATATATAATTCAGTATTTTGACTTGGATAAACATTTGAATCGGATTAGGTACGCATACATTATCCTACCAATATTATTAATGCGAAAGTTTAGATGTTTGTTACTCAATTACGCTTAAACGGCTGAACCGATTTGAATGAAATTTTGCACGAAGATAGTTTATAGCCTGGATTAAAATATAGGATAGTTTTTATACCATGTCCACGCGGACGAAGTCGCGGGCGGAAGCTAGTAATAAATAATAGTCAGTCGGCATTGGGGTTGTAGAGGCATATTCTTAATGCATATTCTACCCGATGTTAAGCAAGACACTGTAGCGAATAGACGCTTGCTAATCCAGAGGAGACACAAGCGCGTTGTCGACCCTTTATTGACTTGACGATTCGTTGTGTCGATAGGTAGAGTTCAGTCAGCGGTTCCTCACTCTCAGCTATCTAGTACCACACTAGTGCAAACGCCAACACAGTTAACTGACCATCCTGTATTTATATTGAACCTTATTACAATGCACATAAAGTGCACGGAGAGTCAATTAACTGTGTTGGCAATGGTACGGCAACTATGATAAAATGACGTAAAACATGCAGATTGTAGATACGAATAAGTAGCTGTGAAGATGCGACATGAATAATTGAATACCTAACGGTACAAAATCAGAAAACGACAAGTTAAAATACTGGTTGAATGTAACCATGTTGTAGCCACGACTTTACATTCTACATGTCTATGAATACTCTACGCGGAACCACGACTATGAAATTATTTTATTACCACTACTAATTACCAGCTTGTTTTCTGTTTTCTAATGAGAACTCATGAGAAATTCTGTTTTCGTAATTCTTGGAAGAAATGTAGCCTTGGACAAGCGTTCGTAAAGCTTTTGTTTCGGATGTTTATTCATTTAGAGGTACTTTAAGCACACAATGCCAGGAAAGTTACTTGTTGTAACTATAATAACTTAATTTTCTTCACACGTTTAAGTCTACTTAATAATATTAATTATGACAATCGCAGATTGCCTGCAGCTAACTTTGAAATTGTTTTTTATGCCTTGGCAATCTGTAGTTTCGCGAACTCTCAACAATGTTTGATGGAATAGAAACATTTCCCTTGAGAAACTGATGGTATCGCATGAGAGATCAATTCGGATTCGGCCTGTTAATGCCAGCTTCTGATAGCGTCCATGAGGTCTATTTTGTCACCAACCTGTGAAAGCTAATTACTAGTGGTTCTGTGTGCTGTAGAACTGGCGAGCCTGTCTTCTCTTCAAAACATTCTTTTTTAATATCGAATAAGAGAATCTCACATCAGCTTTCGAATAAAAAACCGCATTCAAATCGGTCCATCCGTTTGGGAGCTACGATACCACAGACATATACACAGATTACATAGATTATATACAGAGTTATAAGTTTAACGTGTCTCTAAGGAGAACAACCGGACAGCGGGCCATCTGGACATCCGGACATACGAAAGAAGTTTTGTCCAAGCTGAACGGAGAACTTCGTTCGCTTCGCTCGCTCGTTCAACTACAAAACGAGACTTAATCTTAGACACGGCCGTGGTTTTACTGTAAAGAGCTTAATTTGCCGCATTTGAACACATTCACTGCCAGGAACGGCTACGCGCTTCGCTCGTAGCCGTTCTCGTATGGAGCGGAAGGCGACTACGGCCTAGGCGCCCACTAGGCGGGTTCCTGGCAGTGAAAGTGTATTACCTAGTTAATATGAGAATTTTATTGGAAACATGCGTTATCAACTTATCACCGGAGAACAGTCAAAATTTACTTTACGAAGTCATACTAACCGTCTCTCACATCGCACCCCAATAGCGCCAGCAACAATAGTACTAACTTTTATTGCCTGACTCGCCACTTGGTTTTGCGGATACCATAGTTTCAATTATGGAGCTGTCGGCAGTCTCTTTGCTGATGCGGTCCCCTCAGGGCTGGTCGCAATACTTCCTGACAGCTCGCCTTAGATATACCTGTATAAGCATGACCTGCGATTACGTAAAATTGTTACGAATCTCCGGGTTAAGCTATACTGGGGACGCGTGGCGAGTGTGAGTCGAGACAGTTTCTGAATCGCATGTCGTAGGTCAGCTAGCGAGTTCCATTTGCTCACGTAATCTGAGTGATACTGCGGATAATAATTTTTTATCCCGTTAATTCACTTTCTTTAGTCCACAGCTTGCATTTATTTTTAAGAAATAATTTATTTAAACGTATGAATTTTATAAATGTATTGCCTTAAAAAAATATTACACTGCGAAGTCTCAGAAACTGTAAACTATTTAGGATTAAATGCGATTTGTTTTGGATGGTTGAATGTTTGTTACTCAATCACGCTTCGGCTAAACCGATTTGCATAAAATTTTGCACAAAGATAATTTGTAGCATGGAATATAATATAGGATAGTTTTTATCAGAAGAAGAAGTCGCGGGAGGAAGCTAGTTATTTATAAAACAAAACTAACCTAACCTATGCAAGGCTCTAAACAACAAATACATATCCTGAAAATGTTACAGTTTCAGAGAAAATGGTTTTTATTGCAAACACTACAGGCAAATGAAAGGATAAACTCGGCAGAATAATTTTAATAATTAACGCTAATTGGGAAGCTTACTTAGCGCCGAGAAATGCAATCATTGATAACTGTGAAGCCAGCTGTTAGACCGGGTTGCAACGAAGTTTGGGTTAGGGTTAGGACACGCCTGTTATTATGGTGGGAGTTGTTAAAACTTTTTTATACTCGTCGACCTTAATGTTTGAATTAAGACTTCGTACACCAAACTTAAATCACATACTTTTTACTATGGAGCTCCCAACTCAACATTTCATAACTGTTGAGACCACTAAAATGAAATTGACCAATCACGTGGCGCCTTTACTGAACTATAATGTATTTGACCAATAGGACGCCGTCATGAGAATGTCAAAAGGAAATAGACATCAACGCACAAAAAAGAAAAAGCCGTTGGTTGCACTTCGTTTTCAATAGATACCAAGTTTGTTTAATTAGTTCAGTTGACTCGTAGAAAAAGCATTGTATACAATAGTTATATAATTAGCTTTTTAAGTCTCGTACCTTAATTAGGCCACTCAGCATTGCTTGGGAGAAAACAGAAAATTCAGAGAAAACTAATTTTACCAGACATAAGAATTAGCTAGACCGATTTTTCGCCCCCGTAAACCGCTTTATTCCAAATTTCATCGAACTCGTTATAGCCGTTTTCGAAAACTCGAATGAAAATTTATGCATATACTTATATATAGGATATTAGAGGCTATTATAAGCCCGAAGGTAGCCATAGAAATCTTTGCAAAGTTTAGGCACAATATAAACGGCTATAGTTAATGAAAAATGTTAATCGGAAATTAATATTTGCCTGTAATATTTAGGCTTTGTATTCGTAGGGGCAATTTTCAATACGATCCATGAAATAAATCAGAAATATGTTTGATGTCCTAATGGTAAAGATCGCGGGAGTCCGCTGGATGCGGGTGGCGCAGGGCCGGTCATTGTGGCACTCTTTCGGAGAGGCCTATGTCCAGCAGTGGATGTCTTTCGGCTGATATGATGATGATGATGAATGTTAAACTGGTTGTTTTTCTTATTTGTACCTGGCAACCCTAGCAGGAGTATCTAATCGGTGCGCAGGCGCCGCCGACCCGCCAATTTCTTCAATCGCTCAATTGCACACAATTCGCGACGGTCGCTCACACTCACGCCGCACATCTCGCACACATAGTCGTTTAATGTTATCGTCTTTCTGATCTTGCGAGATTGTGATCATGATGTATGAGATACAGAAATTTAGTATCCATCCATCCATGGGTGATTCTTGAGAGGGTCAATTTTCAGCGTCCAGAGGGAAAAAGTACCCGAAAAAATAAAATAATTAACCTGACACATTTTTGTTTAGTAGTTCAACACTTAATCTAACTGGGGCAGGATTATTTTTTATTTTAAGGTAAGTAGAATCTGCCATAAAAAAATATCAAACACCTAAAACATGATTCCCCTGATGCGTCCATCCGCCATTTTGTGAACAATCTACTCTGAAAAAAACTAGTTATGGATTGAAATCAAATATTGTATCGAGGTAAATCGTTAGAATATAAGTTAAAGATTCAATTAAAAAATATATGGTTCCCCTATTTATCACAGTTTTTATAGGAATCTATATCAAAGGTTTGTCCAGAGCTAACGTATGATTCCCCTGATGCCTGACTAAACAACGCGCACATCTCTACTGCAATGTATTGTGACGCGTAACCTCTGCCGTGCCTCACCCTTGTCAGTTAGCGCTAGCAACGCCGCGGAGAGAGGACGCGTCGGTCGCTGGAGCTCTGAGCAATGAAGGTAGATATCTAATTCCCCTGACTTTGGTTCACTATGACTATGATTACTCTGTATTTTCATATAAAATCTATTTCCTGCAATTGGCATACAATGTTTAGTGTAGAGAATAACACATGAATGAATGCGTGTTTTGATTTAATAGATACTCTTATATTAATAATAGTTTCGGCATAATCGACAAAAAACATACTTTTTCTTATTCCCCTGACTCTGATTCCCTCGGTTTCTGATTCCCCTGATTCTCATTCCCCGGTTTTTTGAACGGGGTAATGATAGATTTCTGAAGTTTTCTTGAAAATAAATATTTTATCATATAAATTCGTCTTGCTTTACGATGGTGCGTCTCGAGTTTCGGGACGGGTGTAAATGGTTTCAAATTACCTTCATCAATTTGCCGTCTTACAGTCCAAGCACTAAGTTGGTTCCACCAAGCCCTAAAAAATGATGAGTCATTGCTGTTCCCGTAAGAAACCGATTTCGCAGCATAGTGTTGACTAGATCACGATCTTCCCGTGCCGTCGTACACCTAGGTCTGCCTGTTATTGGTCTGCGTAGGTTCGAACTAGTTTCTAGAAAACTTTGGCGAACACGCTGAACTGTAAAAAACAATACACCGACTATTCTTGCGGTTTCTCGCTGACTTCTCCCATTTTCCAGCATCGTCAGGATTCTGGTACATTCCTCGGGTGTGAGTGACATAATTACTAATTTAATAATGACAAGTGGATACTTGGTAGACTTCTTATAAATACATTTTCACCTCAGCAGCTCGAACAAGCATATTTTGCTGCGTGAAAACAGTGTGCAAAATGCGATTTTGCTCACTCCGTGAGACAAAGTAGCTTTTTAATTTTGGTGCGGAGCACTGACATTTCGTCGTATGGGGTCTATTACCTACAAGTTCAGAATATTTGAACTTTATTAGCACTGTCCCTTTCATTCCATTACGAAAAAAGAAAATGGCAGACATAGGTCGATCCGGGAGAAACGCTAGGTTAATGATGATTTTTGCAAGTCATGCAAAGAATTAATGTCAATGATACTATAAGTCTCAAATTATGGTACTAGTCTATAAGAATATTAAGAAAAAAAATACTGTGAATTTTTTATTTATTCCAAGTTCGATAATTTTGTATTTATTTAATAAAACATCTGATTAAATACCAAAGATTATCATTCCCTTGTCAATTTTATGATTCCCTTGTAGTTTTTATGATTCCCCTCTCATTTTTCTGATTCCCTTGTACTTTTTATGATTCCCCTGACATTTTTTCTCATTCCCCTGACAGCTGAACTTTGAATTGGTATATTTCCGAACCTAATTGACCCAAAGTGATGCCTATTCGATAAATGTGTTTATTATTAAATATTTAATTGGATTTTATTGTAACTTAGTAAAAATTTCTTAAAATAAAAAACGCCACGGGAATGAGATGAATAATGCAATTCTCAAGAATGACCCCCATACATTCACGCCTTTATTCCCAAAAGGGGTAGGCGAGCACTGCATGAAACTTATGTTCCAGCGCCACTTTTAGCATAAATGTGGGTATAAAACATCGGCAAAATGTGGTATTGCAGTGATAGGTTGCCTTAGTCGACTTTTACGACACGCACGGGAAGAAAGGGGGTGGTGAAACTCTAACCCGAAACCACACGGGCAATTAAAAAAAACGGCACGGGCAAAATTTAGTATCCATATACATAAAATGTAGTTGTAAATGTATCTCAAAAATATTTTGTCTCTCCCTTAACACTCTTTTATTTGTCTCTCTTTAAATACATATTCATGTATGATCTATATTTTAAACTTAATGTTTTAGCGTCCTATTGGTTTTTTGCATCTAGCTACGGTAGCGTGGTGAGTTACTTACGGTATCCTACGGGTTCCGGCATGCGGCTGTCAAGCGGCGGTCGTAGGTTCGAATCCCGGCTTGTAAATTGGCACAAGCCGGGGTTTGAAGCTCATACTCGTAGGAGCTGTTTGGACCTTTTATGTACGGAATATTTACCGTTCACTTCGGTGAAGGGAAACATCGTTAAGAAACCGGTCTTATCCCAATAAGGTTTTTTTTCCCCACTGGGTTGGAAGATCAGATGGCAGTCGCTTTCGTAAAACTAGTGCCTATGCCAAATCTTGGGATTAGGTGTCAAAGCGGAGCCGGGCTCCTTTAGGGCACAACCGGAAACAACGCTAGGAGGATGATTGGTGATTTGCACCACCTACTGCTGGTTTGATGATTGTTTAATTATTTTCTCTCGATTATCCAAAAATTGTCTGAAAGAAATCGCTCTTCGGCGATAAGATTGCCTTTTGTTTGCCTCTGCTTATATTCGCTGTGTTCTGTACTGTTTTATAAGTAATACTGTTGAGGTAGGCAATAAATACTAATTGTATTGTATTGAACCTAAACTACCTAGATTAAATTGAATAACTTCTCAAGTTATATTTTCATAAGCTTTACATTATGATAAATGATAATATAGTCAAAAAAGGGAACTATTTCAAAATTATTATTGGCTTTCTCACTAATATGTGTATAAAGGTTTATTAACTACAGTTGGCAACCTTTTAAAAACCAAGGGCCACATAGTAGCTAACAAAATTGACGCGGGGTGACTTTATCTAATCATCCAATTCGAAAATTCAGAAGCGTCCTAACCAGCTAAAAACAGCTAAGCAGGCTCGCGGGCCGCCTGTTGCCGACCTCTGGTTTACCGATTCCTCTAAAATTATTATAGGTTATTACAAATTATCCCAATATCTGCTACACAAGTAGACGTGGATAAAAGTACAACCGAGTTTAGAACTAATTAATTGGAACTTCCACTAGTTAATTGGATTCCTAGATTTTAATGGAACAAAGGAATTCCTTTAGAATAAGTTGATTGGGTTACTCTCCGCGTTATAAAAAGAATCCCTTTCACGGGATTCGATTTAAATAATGGAGTAGGGAGTTCATTTTTGTGTGGCTCTAAGTGAGACTGAATTTTTGGTATGAAATTATTTAAGATGAATTGAGCGGCTTTATCTTCATTCATTTGCAACTAAAATGTGTGCTTAAACTCAGAATTACTTTGACCCACGGGGAATACCCTAGCGACACACACCTTTAGGAATCTACCATGGGAATAGGTTTCAAGTGAGTTGTGGGCGATTGACTGCTAGTCTAGATAATATCACTGCAATGTGACATTTTCTACGTCTTTAAACCTAAAACTGCTAAAAGTGGCATATATTATTAAGTGTCCATTGCTTACCACTTTTGCGAATGCAAGCGTGATTTTATATAATGTAGCATTGTCTATTCGTATAAATACCACAAATCGTACACAATATGTATGTATTCTGACGTGCGGTAGGCACTATCTGAACGATGTATTTTACTTGTGTCAGGTTCGTAAACTTGCTCAATGGGGTGGGGTGTGGCCGAAATTATGAGTTGTAGCGACTTTGTTTATTGCTGCGCTGGTTTTCATGTTATACGAAAGGAAGAAATAGGACGATAGATACAGTACAATGAAAAATTCTGTATTGTTCATCACAAGAAATAAAACCAACACAATGACCATACGCTATACTACGTTACACAATAGGCGGTCTTATCGCCAGTGAGCGATCTCTTCCAGACAACCTTCGGCTATTACTTACTTAACATAAGTTATTGTAGGCTTGTAACACATATTGGTTTCTTCACGATCTATAATAACCTGAATTCGGATTCGTATTACCTAATCCGTCTATCGCAGATAGCCTAGTGAAAAATATTCATTCTGTTCTTGAAAGTCAAGGTCAGTGGACACTTATTTTGATCATATACCCGATTATTTAGCGTTACCGTACATTGGTCTACATTCAATACTTCAAAGTCCGTACTTCACGAAATTTCATATTTATGTTTTATTATTTTCCTAAATATAAAAGTATACATATAGCGAACATCTAACGTTGGGATTAGGTGTAGGGCACAACCGGGAATAATGCTAGGAGGATGGTGATGAGATATAGCAAATGTCTCAGGTTATAAACGCCCCTCACTTTAGAATTGGCCGTACAAGAACAGGATTAGTTTCTACCATTGACAAACGGTATTCATTTATAGCAGAACAACTCCAGAACAACGAGCCGTTCCGAAGTTTCCCATTATTTGCATCAGGAAGCGTTGGGCGACAGCGGCATTCTGGCTGATTTGCATAGCTTTCCACTCCCGCTAGATGGCGCGAAATCCCATAGCCTATTGAAAAAGATGACCGTACCACTGCCTATTCTATGAAGTTACGTCTCTTTGAGTACACCATATTGCGTCATAGCTTGTTAGGCCCGTTATTGTGTGGTGAACAAAGATATTAAGACAGGTGAAGTGAGGATGTGTATGGTGTGTAGGAAGTAGTTGCCAACAATCGCTGGTACGTATAGTTGAACAGGTAGGTGTAACGATTATAGTGTGATAGCTTTTAACTATAGTTTCGCCCGCGTGGATGTCTGGGTTATTTCGCAAACTATCGTGTGATTAATGATAATCAAAATTGGGTGAAAGAGAAAAGGAAGGCGTTTGTGTAAAAACTGTTTTTTTTTTAAATCCTACGTAGTAGTATAGAATGATAAACTATAAAGAGAGAAAATAAGAAATAAAACGAATATCTACCAATGTGCCTTCAGAGACCAGGTGGACTGATGACCTGGTAAAGGACGCGGACGCGGGAGTCCGCTGAACGCGGTGCGGGTGGCTCAGCACCGGTCTTTGTGGCACTCTTTGGGGGAAGGCCAATGTCCAGCTGTGGAAATCTTTCGGCTGATATGATGATGGTGTGCCTCCAGTTGCATCACATCAAAACATTTCGCGGAAATTACAAAACTGCTACTTTCTGCACTGCTTCGTCGACTGTGCAAATACGAATCCTCAAATACTTCGGGCACATTACTCGAAACCAATACTCCATGGCACGACTCGTTGGCTGGAGACGGGAGGGAGAAAGTGATCACGCGGTCGTTCTCCTTACGCGCTGGACGGATTCGATAAAAGCGGCGACACAATCCACCATAGTCCAGTGTCCCCGTGATGCTGAAGACCGTAACAAGTGGAGGAGCGTCGCGAGGGCTGCTTTATCCATACATCATCATGAAACCATGACCGCTCTGTTAAGAGGGAATGACTGAGGGAGACTTTCTGCACTCTTTTACAAATCGGCTGCTTTTAAACGAAGACCGGAGAGGCGAAGTGTTTTTAACAGCACGTGTCACGCGCTATTGAGCTAGTTGGAGCGGCCTTGTCCCCCGCCAGTCCTTGTAGGGAGACAGCCGACAGCCTGATGTATGACCCGTTGAATATTTACGCACCACGGGCGAATGTAATGCTAAGTGCGGATTCTATTTATTTATACCAGACAGCTGCGTAAAGGCGACTTTGTCGTGCCTCTTTATCCACTCACTTGCTTGTGGCAACCACAGTTTGTAAAGATGTTTTTTTTATGTTTTTTTATGAAGCAGTTGTAATATTTCGTGTCCCTCTAGGGCGACATCTACTTAGCTTGGAGTGCAAAAAGTGTAATATACGAGTAAAAGTCATGCTAACCAACTTGCGAGGTAAGTGCGACGTAAATAATTATATTATCATTATATCAGTCGAAAAACGTCCACTGCCTATGCCTATGTCCGCCTCCACCAAAGAGTGCCAAAGTGATCGGTCCTGTGCCACCCACATCCAGCAGACTCCCCCAAATACAGAGTGTTTTTTATTTATTTTAGCATTAGGCATCATTTATAGATTTCATTTATGAAAAAAAACAACAGATATTTTTTTCAAAAATAATAATGATTTGTAAGTGTGGTCACCGAGTCGAATGTAAACAAACTAGAAACAAAATGTGCTGTAGTGAGGGTAGTTCACATTTAAATCAGGTTGGCCGCCCGATCAGAATGAGTTACCCACTCAGTTGCCTACCAACCACCTCACTTTGAGGTGGTTGGTAGGTGCTAGGCATCATTTATAGATTTCATTTATGAAAAAAAACAACAGATATTTTTTTCAAAAATAATAATGATTTGTAAGTGTGGTCACCGAGTCGAATGTAAACAAACTAGAAACAAAATGTGTTGTAGTGCCCTCACTAAACCTGATTTAAATGTGAACTACCCTAGTTCACATTTAAATCAGGTTGGCCGCCCGATCAGAATGAGTTACCCACTCAGTTGCCTACCAACCACCTCACTTTGAGGTGAACTCAATATTTCAGTGCTAAAGGATACTAAGAGAAAAAAACACGTATATTATAATTTTGTAAGGATTAACATACTTCAATTTATGATACTCATAAAAAATCCAACCGGTATAATATGCTCCTATTTATAGTCCAAGTTATTTTAAGTGCGGCGGATATTTTATATCAATTAGCTAACATAGTAATTTTGCATTATAAATTTACATTATAAATTATATCCGTCAAATTTTAACACTGGTTTGGGCGATGCAATGACGATAAAGAACCCTATCTCACAATACAAGCATCCATCTCTGTTGGTTGGTTTCATTAGGATGTTATTACTCTATCGTAAATATTAGTCAGATCAATAGTAGCCATTAAATACAGATAAGAAAAATCAAATATTTTTTACGATTGGTGATGTCGGCAATCGGTCATGAAAGTGTTTAACTAAGG
This sequence comes from Epinotia bilunana, assembly GCA_947049275.1. Taxonomy (NCBI): domain Eukaryota; kingdom Metazoa; phylum Arthropoda; class Insecta; order Lepidoptera; family Tortricidae; genus Epinotia; species Epinotia bilunana. Next base: position 21,967,370 of record OX346258.1, on the reverse strand, counting down.
AAGGGCCAACGCCCTAGTTTCCCTCATGGCTCTCTTGAAGTCAGTCATTAAGGTCAACTTCATTATCTTGAAGTCCTTTTATGCATGTAAAAGATTAAATATCACAAAACTCAGTTCTCTAAATACCTACCTAACTTAATAAATCGCCTGATTCCCCAGTAGGGCCGCGGATTGGGGACCCGCGCCTTTAGGCCCTCCACGTCTGAGGGAGGGGTTGGAGCGTTACCAACCCTTCTCTCCTTTGGCACGAGGATGCCCCCGGTATTAGCCGGGGCAGCCGGGGGGGCATCGTGGTAGAATGCACTAGCGATCCCATGGTGCCCCCTTAAACGGCAGAGAGGGTAACGCCGCAGAGGTTTTAGTGGGTATTCCCTTCCCTTATGGAGGGGTGAGTCCCACATACCCCCCACAATGGGCTACCCTGGGCCCCGGGGGATGCGTAAATACATTTCCTCTGCGTTAAAAAAAAAAGGTACCTAACTTCTTCTGCAGATTACCTACATCAAATAAGGATTTAACCTATAGTAGACACTCAGGGTTATGGCGAAGATATTGCGTAGGCAGTTCTGTATGAGTTAAACGGCCGTATGATGCATAGAAAGCGCATTTTAAAATAACGTTGGTTTTGACTTATGATCTTATTGTTAAACAAATGACGCATGCCATCGCATTATGAAACAGTCCTTAAACTGAGGCAACTAAGAAAAATGGCTTCCGTTTTGTCAGACTTGCAAATTATGCAAATAGTTGCATTCGCATGCTCATACCGAAAACAAGCGGGTTGGAGGACCTTGTCACTTTAAACTGTTTGAGGACTTTGCTTAAAATCGCTAACTTTATGAGAGCGAAAAAGTTCCAGTTGGTGGTTACTAAGGGTGATGCCCGGACGTCCTTTGAAAAGAAAATGAATATGCTGAAGGCCTTTCCAAGAACACTGTCATAATACGTCATGTAATATGACACATGATTTTCTCTTGAATCGTCTGCAAGGTAACATGCTATTTGAATTAGTGTTGAATGGGTGTTTTTATAAGTACAAGGTACGTATTTATTTAAAATCAACTTATAGGTTTTCAAATAACTTTGGTGGTCAACGTCAAAGAACAGTCCCCATTTAAGTCTGCCCCTTGAGTTTTCCTAGAATTATTGCCTAAGAAAAACAGCTTGTTTGCAAACAAGCCGTTCAAAGTTTCAACAATCATGTTTCATCAATGTATGTTGCTAATATAGTCGCATTGCATTGAAATGTACCTACACTAGTTTCTCCGTGTGTCCTTCAATTAGCTAATAAATAGTATTTCAGCTCATTTTCGAGGCCCTTATTAACAATAACAAGCCGCACATGTGTACGGGTCAACTAAATTAAATTGATTCATGTGGACGTATTTAAACGCGTGCCTACAGGACGTATGCAAACATTTTTATACAGATAAATGCTTGTTGTTTTATGTGAGTATAAATAATATCCTCGCAGACGTACCTACACCCGACCGAGCTAAGTTTGCACCTCGCGTCGTACTACGTAGTATGACGCCAGGTGCTGTCTGTTTTTACATTATCATGGCGAAGAAATGTAAAAATATATTCGTTCGCGGAAGAGTGCGTCTGTTCTTGAAATGGTGTAATTTTGTTATATCCTTACGTTTGTTGATAACCAGTGCCATTCACATTTAGAGGTTCAAGTCATCATCATCATATCAAGACGTCCACTGCTGGACATAGGCCTCTCCCAAGGAGTGACAAAGTGACCGGTCCTGCGCCACCCGCATCCAGCGGACTCCCGCAACCTTTACCAGGTCATCAGTCTACCTTGTGGGGGGCCTACCCACGCCGCGCCTTCCGGTACATGGTCGCCACTCGAGAACCTTTCCGCCCCAACAGCCATCGGTTCTACGTGCTATGTGTGTTGCCAGTGGTGACATATGGCACTGAAACGTGGTCGCCTCATAAGAAGGCTTAAAGTCACCCAAAGGGCAATGGAGAGATACTACAATACTATATACTATTGCATATACTACAAAAAACGTGTGCCTGAACCTTTAAAATTTTTCATAACCCACCCAATATTCGTTCGCACCTGACCTTCCCAGAATTGGAGAAATGCTACTATAATGTACGTAATATGTACCAAGCACTAAAAGGGTTAAGCTTTAATACATTTTTAATAAAACGTCTTTTTAACATATTGATCTTGTGTTTTATTCACCCTGTATGAATGGGTGTACGCAAAACGCACAGACGACAAATCAAATTAATTAACGCGAGCGGTCCCATTATTATTGCGTTAGCTCAATTGGCCCCGCGGCCTACTTGCTCGAATCGATAGAACCACCTATTTTTAGTTCGCACTCTGAGGCTGATTTGTAACTAAATCGGCCTATATGTATTGATTAAAACTTCCCAATTTAATCTACACATAGTTTGACTTTCACTGAAAAGCAAGCAGCAGCAGAGACACACTTGTTTCAGCATGAGTTGCATCTAGGTAGTGTGTACATGTATTATCTCACTTTTTATTTATGTTTATTTCTCTTTCGCCTGTCCCAATACTGTAGGTAGTTTATTTATTACATTTGTATGACGCTTCCGTGAGTCACTGACGGTGCTGGCTGAAAATCAGCGCTGCAGGTGTCTGGCACCTCAGCATAATGCTGAGCCAGTGTCCGGTTCACTGCCGCAGAGACACACTTGTTTCATGTTTTATCTGTTTTCTGTTTTTTGAGTATTTTATTGTTTAACACGTGTGTCCTGTGTGTTTGTGAATAAATGTATCTATCATTTTATATTTATTTATTTCTTTCTAAAATCTTTATAGGCGGTCCATTTCGTTTTTGATTCCAATTTTGAAAGCTGCAGCTCCGTCACGTGTTTGTTGATGCGGCTGTGGTGCGGTGGCCACTTCTGTGTCGTCCGACGTTTCATGATTTAACGACGTTAGGTACTACGATAGGACCGGGTTTTCATAGTCTACAAACATAAACTGAAAATGACGATAATGTTCCCTTGTCTCACTCACCGCCACGCTACGCTCGTAGCGCTACGCCGCAGTCCGTAACAGGTGAAACTCCATATGTAGTGAAAACTGCCTGCAGCGCTCTGACGCAATTATACTCAAAATTCTGGGTATAAACCTAAGAATTTAGAATAAGGGCCGGTTTACACGTTGATTACTGATTTAATTAGTGCGAGTCCATACATTTGCTGCAAGTGCGAGTAGCTTTTGTATGAACTCGCACTAATAACTAATCAACCCGGCGGGGTAAACCGGCTCTTAGTACGGTCGAGGTCAAAAATATGTTTACACTTTTGCACCTTATTACAAGGCAATAGGTTGCAAAAGTGTAAACATATCTTTGACCTCGACTGTACCTGCCTCTAAGATAAATTATATTATATTTATAATGTACATTGATCTCGCCCATGGCATGGGGGTGGCATAGACAATAAAACCCTATTTCTTATATATGTCCGCAGTAAGCTCGGCCGAATTTCACCTTCCCATACAAACGTAGTTACGCTCTCATTTTAAAACTACGTGTTGGATTGTGACGAAATTTTGCATATACAATGACATGAGGTATATATATCTCTGTAATTAGTTTATATGGTTCCAGTTTAAAAACAACGAAATACAGTACTTAAAAACAAGTTTTGTATGAAAACCTTAAATTCGCTGTATTTCTTTTACTTTGGTATCTGAAGCTACATAAACTAATTACAGACATGGATATACCTCATGTCATTGTACATGCAAAGTTTCGCTACACTCCAACACGTTGTTTTAAAATAAGAGCGTAACTACGTTTGTATGGAGAATCGAGCTTACTGCGGACTCTTAATAATTAAAGATTATTACAAAAAATATCGTGATTGGCGCTGACTACGTGATACCCGCTGCTAACATGACTATACACACGTTTCTGTGTTTACAACATAGAAACGTTCGCAAAGCCCAGGGCAGCACAAATCAATAACGCATCGACATTGGTTTCCTTATCTACACGGCGCGACGGCTTCCTTCCGCCACGCACTGCCTCCACAATTTATCGCTTACTCGAAGTGGTCTGTGTCTTACGTTTAACGTTGGATTTCGCTCTGTTTTCCTGTGCGTAAAGATTCTAAAGCTAGACACACATGTTGAGATTGTTGAGTGGCGGTACGATAGAAAAATATTAGCATAGGTATAGTTATACAAAGTGTAACAAAAATGGAGTATGAACCGATCAAGGGCTTAACAGGTATCGTGTTCTGGTAAGAAAAACAGAAAAAAAAATCAGGCGATTTTTCTTTTACATTTCTATGGAGCTTGTCGCCTCAGTCGGCCAATGCTCCATACTAAGGTAAAAAAAACGCGTCAAAAAATATTTCTTTTGTGTTTTTTCTTATCAAAACACGATACATGTTGAGTCCTTGATCGGTTCACACCCCATTTTTGGTACACCCTGTACAGAGCTGTAGAACTCACGAAGTCTTTAAAATAAAATACATTTCGTGAAACTGACTCGACAAAAAATATCTATATAATTACTGACCCTACTCACAAAATTCAAAGCTGCATACAACTTTGCTCGCTTATCTCGCTCGTTCATTTCATGGAGTTTAGACTTTTGAGAATTCTATCTTCGATATTTTGACAGAACGGACGTGTACTTTACTTACTGAGGGCCTACCGCGAAACGAAAACGAATTTCGTTCGTGTATCTCCCTCTCTGTCGCACCTGCTAGTTCGGGCGATAAAGACGGAGATACACGAACGAAGTTCGTTTTCGTTTCGCGGTAGCCCCTCTGGTTATTGTGTGTTCCAAAATCCAGAAAACATGTAAATATAGTGGGGGCATTATGGTAATAGAATGCGCGTTAGACCGCTTCGCTGTTGCGACTACTTAAGTAACTGTTTTCACTGATTTTCCTTCCCTGTGCCCTGAACGAAAGAAATAGGAATAGAAACAACACTGAGAAAACCTTCAAGCTTGTACAAAGCTTTTAAGAACACGACACGAAGGACGACATTTTCAGTAAGGAAGAATACTAATAGATCAAATAGATACAAAATAGAATAGCGGGGCCGCAGGTGGAGACTCACCTTTATGGTCGGTGACGTGACGTGTTGCGTTTGAGATTGAAGCTGTAAATCGAAAACAAATGCAATGCAATTTCAATCCTTGACATGCGTTAGTTAAGTTTATAGGAGAATGTTTATTGATACAATTCTGTGCTCGGGTTTCATTTTGTTGATGTTGTATTGGAATTGTAACGCAAACTTTCGAATGGCATAAGAGGTAATTAAAAACATGTTTTAGTGACAAATGAAATACAGTAAGCTTCCGAACGAGTTGGTCTAAGAATGAACATGGATAAGACGAAGATTATGTCAAATACCCATGTAGTACCAACTCCCATTACAATCGGACACTTTACACTCGAAGTTGTAGACGATTATGTATACCTAGGACAAACTATCCAGTTAGGTAGGTCCAACTTCGAGAAAGAGGTCAATCGTCGAATCCGACTCGGCTGGGCAGCGTTCGGGAAGCTACGGGCACATATTTTCGTCCAATATTCCGCAGTGTCTCAAGACGAGAGTCTTTGATCAGTGTGTGTTGCCAGTGATGACATATGGCACTGAAACGTGGTCGCTTACTATGGGCCTCATAAGAAGGCTCAAAGTCACCCAAAGGGCTATGGAGAGGGCTATGTTGGGGGTGTCTCTGCGTGATCGCATCAGAAATGAGGCTATCCGCAGCAGAACCAAGGTAACCGATATAGCCCTCCGAATCGCTAAACTTAAGTGTCAGTGGGCGGGGCACATAGCACGTAGAACCGATGGCCGTTGGGGCGGAAAGGTTCTCGAGTGGCGACCACGAACCGGAAGGCGCGGCGTGGGTAGGCCCCCCGCAAGGTGGACTGATGACCTGGTAAAGGTTGCTGGAGTCCGCTGGATGCGGGTGGCGCAGGACCGGTCACTTTGGCACTCTTTGGGGGAGACCTATGTCCAGCAGTGGACGTCTTTTGGCTGATATGATGATGATGATGAAGGTTCGGTTTTATATCGATTGTTTATTAGATGTTATACTGGTTAAAAATAATAATAGTAGATTGTGTCTCAAGGGATCATAACATTTACAGCGCGGGCGGTAACCTATTTAAGTATTCTAAAGTAGAATCTTGAGCGTAACGAGGGATTCAAGTGTTTACGCCCAAGATGGAACGTATTTTATTTACTACCGAGTGGCACATACTACTTTTAACACCTTCTATGAGGAAAATTGAAATCCCTCAATTGAGGGCCATAATTTTTTACTGAATAACAAAAACAGGGAAGAAAAGTACAACTTATTTGAGGGCAACAATGACTCGTTTCCGAAGAGCATGTGTGAAAATGTACTTTACTAATATTTGATCTGACATTAATAACGGACCTTCATAATATTATTTAAACCGAGCCTTAACCGGCATGACTTATTTACACTAGATAGACAGTTTGCAAGTTTTATTGGACGACTATTCCCCATTTATTTCCGATTTAAGCATTCTATCTGCCATGCATGAATTACTGTTATTCAAACTCTCATTACATTTCCTTGTCCCAAGCACGGTGGTTTAGCACTTTCGCAGTCTCCGCATCGCCTTAAACTCCATAAGCCTCGTTTAACCCACAGATAATTGCCATCTAACCCGCAAACAATAATCACAATAACTTTCCCTGGCCCTTCTATGGCGCTTTGGCCCCTAATTTCCTTGTAAGACAATGGCCCAGTGAACCGCGGCTGCGGGTTATCAGGCCCCCGGGGGTCATCGGACATTGATATAGGGTCTAGGAAAGCGCAGATCGAGTGTAACCTATTATTAATTGGTCTGAGAGATTCTGGGAAAATGAAAGCACTTTGTAATTAATGTAGATTATAGTTATTAGTGTTTTACTGAATAGAGTTTGTTTCAAGATATTATTGGCGTTTGACCTGAGATTAAGGTCGGGTTGCACCTACTTACGGTTACAGACCGATCAACGTTAAATATGGCGCCGGTAACTGTCCTTCCTAGAAAGTTGACAAACTTTCCATACATTCAGATTTAAACGAACATCGCTTACGCTTACAGACGGTTAATAAAAGTAAGCAAGGTAAATGGGAATATAGACCCATCCCAAGTGTATATTCCTATTTAGTCGAATAGGAACGAGACGTCACCTTACTGTGTCTTTATACAGTGTTATCGTCAGAGCCCGGATTTTTCACGGCAAAACAAAACACTATCGTAATCTAGCCAGTGGTAGAAACATTATTTTATCGACATCGATAATTGTGTAGTAGAAGAAAAGACGTCGCCAAATAAAATAAATGTTTAATAAAAAAAACGACGTGAAGTTTGTATGAAATTTATCATAGAAACAAATGCAATTTCTTCTTCGTAATTTACGTCAGAACACACAGCAGCACATGGCATTTTATTTGTGTAATAGTGATTGCAGTGCATTCAGTGCAGACACCAGAAACACTTTTTAGTTGGTTCAAATACCTTATGGCGTTTTCAGAAGAAAAAAACACTTCTAGTTTTTATTAAAAAATATAAAATGGTTGTTTTGCACGCTGTAAATTATCAATAATGTAAAAATATATCGGCATGTTATTTTTGTACCTATATACCTAATAATAATACTCGATATTTAGCGATATCGATGCATAACAATGCTTCTATCACTGGCTAGATAGTGTGTTTTGCCGCCAAAAATCCGGGCTCTGGTTATCGGCATATCGACGGGGTATTACATACAATACAATACAAATACTCTTTATTGCACACCTCACACAAACAAAGCAGTTAAAAAGAAAAACAATACAATAACATGTAGGTAGAGGTAGACAACAGGCGGTCTTATCGCTGAAGAGCGATCTCTTACTTACCACACAACCTATACTGGGTAATGTATACTTACGCTACGTAATTGTAAAAAAAGAATGATATTATTGGATGAATCGCGAAATACGCAATCACAATACATCTCGCGGGCCGCTATGGCCCTACAGCAAAAAAAAAACACAAAGATTATTTCTGTTGGATTCGGTCTCGAAGCGCAGCAAAATCCGACACTCTGAAAGCCTTTCCATTTGTCATGGTTGCATAGTAGATAGCACACATTGCCTCACGCATTGTGTGCCAATATCGCTCCTAGACTATCAGCGGCGTCGTAGATCACGCGTTTCCCACGACTGCGGATTTGTGCGAGCATTTAAATAGCAAATTCAACCGCCCACGCCTGACCGGTAGCTCGCTGAGCATGATGAAGGCTCAATGCAGGCTTCGTTTTTACCATATGTCCGATTTCCTGATCTTGATGATTTAAGGAAGCATGGATCGAAGCAAATACCAAATACCATAGAAACTAGAATATAATACTCGTAACAAGGATATTGCGATATGAAGCTTTCCAAAGTGATTTAGCATAGGTATTACTTTTTATACCGTGTTGTCAAGTTATGAAAGTGAAATAGGAGCGCTATAATAGAACACACTCCGCCGGCAATAAACATCATGATAATAATTGCACAAAAGAAGAATTTATAGCTTTATGCTATAAAGCATTTTCTACCAGTAAATCTATTATAATATATATATATATAGATATATTTAAATCTAAAGTAAAGGCGTGTTTGATGGATACCTTCATTAAAGAAAATGAAAGTAGTTAAGTCGCAAAAATACCTATAATGTTTATCTTTGCTTCATGTCATTAAGGTAAATGTCCCAATGCCTGGCGTTGCCCTATAGTGGAGACTAAAGGGTCTGTCATTTATGTTGTTACTAGCTTCCGCCCGCGACTTCGTCTGCATGGGCTCGGGATAAAAACTATCCTATATTTTAATCCAGGCTATAGACTGTCTTCGTGCAAAGTTTCATTCAAATCGGTTCAGCTGTTGTAGCGTGATTGAGGAACAAACATCCAAACATCTACACTAGTTCTTAGTAATAGCATAGTTAGTTTAAAAAATATAAAAGAGTGCTGTCTTCGCCAACAAACTGCTTTGCAGTTTGGCGAAATTAATTTATGTATTTGTAACAATGGCTCATGTGAAATAAATAAAAAAAAAAAAAAAATATGTGTTTTATAGGTTTTTACCACGGGAGCGCGACGTTGCTAACGTTTTCTAGGAAGTAATAAAAACAAAAGAATTATTCACTCGTCTTTAATTATTTAAGCAATCTAAAGCTATTCCTGTACAAGAACTAGCTATTTCTAGAAGGCGTCGGAAGCGTCTAATTGGATTATTTACCTAGTCGTCGTATTGCTAAGAAAAGAGCATCACGTAATGTAACGAGCTCGTAGACAAGACGTGTTTTCAAGTTCAGGCGCTCTCACGCAACTTGATAAGTAATGGTTGTTAATTAAAATGGGGGCTAGCGCGACTCGCTGCCATCTCGTCTCGGTTCTGCTAGCCCTGCTGTGGGTAAAATACGCAATACAGTACGAGTAATTTCATACTTATTTAGTAATTACTAATTATGTTTTTCTAGTACGCAATAAATCATAAAGAGCATCATGAAATCTACGGCTATCTGTACCGTTTAGGTACTCTAATACCATTGTTCTCTCCACTTTTGTTCTCAATGACACCAACGTTATGGTGATGTGATGTATTATGATGTATAGCAATTTGATGTGATATTACATATTACACAAACAGCGGGCGTAGCACGGTTGCCATTTTATCACTTATCGTTGTCCATCCGTCACTCTTGCACTCGCATATTTGTCAGAGCGTGATGGGCGTCTTTACCACAACGATAAGTGATAAAATGGCAACCATGCTACGACCACAGAACTCTTAACGCGTTAATCAAACTTAGTTCAGAATTATATTAATCTTTGATGTGTGTCTTTATATCGTATCGACTTTCATAAGTATCTCAACTTCCTCCCCTGCCCATCGCAGCCATTAAATTTTAAAGCACATTATTAGTTTTATATCTAGATTGCGAAGCTCTTAATATCCTAACTGGACTGAAGAAATTGGCATCATCGCCAAACGTATTAATCGCCACGGCATTTCCAACAAGATATACCCTTCTTGTGTGGGTATCGTGCGATTACGAAAGGTCGCATACGACGTACAAAACATCAACATGCTATGTTGAACATAACTAGACCTTATTTCACTGTAATAAGGTCCAAAAATGGTCAGTCAACTGCATCGCCGATGGTAGATCTCTTAATAAGTTAAGTCCTTTAGGAGTAAAGTATAGTGTGAAGCGGGCGCGTTAATCGGACGTTGTTATTGTTTCTGTTTGCGCTTGCGCAATACAATGCAACACGTGATTTGAATACAATGCGCGCGATAACAGATTCATTGTATTGGGCTATTGGCGGATTGAACGGTTTGGGGGTGGATTCAGGCATACCTTTTCAATTTTAGTTTATAGCGTCAAACGCTACTTCACTCGCGAGTATGTTATGAAAGAAGAAGAATCGATATATTCCATTATTTTACTAATATAAACACAATATCAAATTTATCGCAAATAAATTGAATATCTACTGTGGCAATGTATTTTTTTAATACTGTGATACTGAATTTATATATTGAAAACTGTTTTGAAAAATATACCTCGGCGAGTATTTTTCGCCTGTTCTTCTCGAGGCAGAGGTTTTCTTTCCGAACGGGTGGTTGTTTAAGGACATTCATAGGTGCATGCATGTAATATGCCTAAATAAAAAAAAATAACTGACTGATTTTGTTGGTCTCTCGTCTTTTTGTCTAATATCGCCTCCTTTTTTGCAGTCGATCGAAAATTTATTCGTTTTATAGAAATTCAATAAACATGCTGTTTCATTACGAAGCATCGTTACGAAGAATAGCCTCTTGTATTAAGTACCTATTCATGGTTTTGTGGAAAAGGACAGAGGCTCTTATTTTAAATAATTTATAATTGAAATAAGGCCCCGCCCGAAGCAGCCACGAGTACTTTAGCCAACATTATTATTATTTTATAGTCCGTCATATAGTCGTAAACCCAAATACAAAGATAACCCATTTGCCACTTCGACAAACGAACGGTAGCAATCTAAACAATGTTAAACAAATCATTTGTAGACTATAGCAATTTTAAATTAATTAATGCGATTGTAACGGTCGTGAATACATTCATCAGTTTCACAAATAATGATTAGTGTGTCGAGCTGTATGTGTATCTTTTGAGATTATTTACGCATCATTACATTTAGTTTGGCATCAATGGCAAATGAACAATCACGAGCACGGAATACGGTCCATAGAACGAATTGAAAATAATTATGTATAATTTCACATCAAGGTATGTTCACATTTGAGCAGCGAGGCGTATTCACACCTACTAGGTATACCTACTAGGCATACCTAGTAGGTATACCTGCTACCAGCACTGGTAGCACACACCCAAAGATTCCGTGGAGTCATTTGTCTGAAAGCATTCTTAATCCGAAACTAGGTTAGGTTAGTATTTTATCCTGTTAAATCAAAAACGATTTCAGTGGCAACTGGTTTTCCGGATGGTTCTTAACACATTCACTGCCATGAATCGCTACGCGCTACGCTCGTGAGCGATCCCGTGGTTTTTCCTCGTATGTAGCGGCAAGCGACTACAGCGTCGGCGTCCGGCAGGCGGGTTCCTGAAAGTATTAATATTTATGTAGTGTACCTACACACGTATACTTAAAAATGTCCGTCTGTCGTGCCTTTTCTCGTGTCTTGAGCTAGCCATGCTACTGCTCAGATAGGGACACGGCATCATGGTACTCCCATAGCATCCTCTCATTAATCTTATTGCCAAACCATATTTAATGGAGTGTGTAGCGTGACGTTGCAACGCTCCTGCATTTAGAGTTGGGTAACGCGAGATCCACCTTAATCCATAAACCTTACGCCCTTGTGATAAAGATTATATTCGTGGTATATTAATAAAATAGCTCAGGAGTACTTTCCGCTGGTTAGCTCTGATAGTCACGCCGCTGAACCCATGTGTAAGAGGCGATTGAACGGACTGTGATTACATGTAATTGATGCATAATCTCTGCAATTATATTTGCTAGGTGTTATGACATGGCGCCAATCTGCCTGAATGATTTTGACATTTGGAACTGCGAATTTGGGTTTAATAGAGATGTTCCGGACTTTATGTCATCGCTAGTATGGGGTCGACGGGTTAAACCCAAGGCGTATATATTTAACATGTAATTTTTACGTGTCTAAGGAGCAGTGTGAGGCAAGAGACGTGATTTGCATTTTTTTTGTCACTTTTGGCACTGATTTGGTTATAAATTGCACTATAATGTTCAAATTCAATTAGAACTAAACAAAATAGGATGAGCCTAATTCTGATGAAAGGAGCGGAATTTAGTAGCTAAATCTCCAAAGTAGTAAAAGTAGTCTCCAATTTTGGTAAAATCAAATAAACCAGTATAGAAAGCACCAATACATACACATTCATCCGGACATTTATCATTGAACACATTAACCAATTAACGTGGTCATTTCTAATACAAGTTTTCTATTTGCGGCCATATTTTTATCACTAGAACGCATCCTTTCAATTACCAATTACGACATTGCTATAAGAGTATTTCCGTTACCAATTTGTATTTTATTTTAGAGATTAGTATTTATGAGTAGGTGCCAGTATTCCACACTAATATTGTAAAGAGGGAAAGTCTGTGTGATCGTTTTAAGTTTGTATGTAGGGGGTAACGTCCGGAACCACTTATCCAATTTAAAAAATATCTCTCACCTGTGTTTAGAGTGGACTTTCCACATGGGCATAGGCCATATTTAATCCCGCGGGTTCGCCTGTGTTTTTTGCAATAGTTGTATCATAAAATAAAAGTTTACGTTGTTAGTCACACGGAAAGACGGAAAACCATCCTTTTGAATTACTTTAATATATATATATGTTCCAATCTTAAGCTGCGTCTATCATATTATACCTATGTATATTGTATACGTATGCTACCCAAGTTAAGTCGGTAGCGCTACTCATGCTAGTGACAGTCCTTGAATGAATTTTGCATAATGAATATAACACGTGACGTGACATTAATTACTGTGTTACCAGACAGTGGTGTGACTTTGGGAATACAATGCGATGATAGCTGTAATTTCACTGGGTTACACTTAAATTAAAACTAAAATTTATTGAAAAATATATGCCTTGTACGGCATTCAAACTTCAACAACCTCTAGGTTTCCACCCTCGACACTTTTTTTTTGATAAAGAAAAATGCATTACACGCTTTTCGCCTGAGCACCTAGTCCGGAATGAGTAGAAAACGAACCAAAGCATCAGGGATGCCTTGGTCTTCAGTCAAAAACCATCAAATAGTTCCGCCTTGCGATGCTTATCCTTAATTTGACAGTTGATTTGTTTATAATGCATTATTTTCGCAAACCTTATTAAAGAAGCATTAAAAAGTGGATGGGATCACGCCCTTCCATAAGCGACGGTTTGGGTGCGCACGCGCAGGCGGGGCCGGTCACGCCGCTACGTAATGGCTTGATGGCTTCATTCTCCAAAACGATGTTACGCGGCCCGCGACGGTACCCGAGATTTCTTGAAAAGAACTGACCAGATATGGCTCAGTACTGGTGATTGGAGAATGAGGCTGGCTGCGACGGGAATATAAATAAAAAATAAAAGACGGGTAAGATGTTAGAGCGTATAAACTCCTTGTTGACATACCGATTTGATAGAGAGCGACTGTTCTTTTGAAATGACCGATTTTCATTTTGACGTGGAGTTATCAAATTCATGGAATCAAATAAGGAGACAAATAGCATGACACATGACAACAAAAAACATTGATGCATTCAACCACTTCTGCAAACACTACTTTGAAACTTTGAAAACAGATATTTTGGCACTTTCTGTTTCGTTCGACTTGGAAGTGATTTAATTAATGAAGTTGAATTATTTTGTTTAAGAATGCCTCACATGCCTCCCATGATTGAAAAAGCGCAATAAGAAGAAAAAGCAATTTACGATCGAGTTAAAGATAGCTAAAACAACTTCATTGTCCGATAGAGTTATTTGAAATTACTTGCTTCCGCAGCTAAATTACACTCCTTACGAGTTCATTTCGAGCAATGTAGGTACTCTTTGGGCTTAAGAAAAAATCGACACGTAGAGAATCTGTCCGACGTTTTCCTTTTTAACCCTCGACGAAAAAGAGGCGTGATACCTATCAGTTAAATATCTGTATCGTGTATATCGAGTGGCTGGTGAAATCGTAGCTCCCAAACGCATGAACCGATTCGAGTATTTTTTTTAAATCGAATATAGGTAAAGCTAATGTAATGAGCTATATTTTATCAGAAGGGGGGTGTGGAAATTTTTGGGGATGCTTTAAATATAAAAAATTGCGTCATTATTGTGGTAGTTTACAAAGATCCATGAGAGAGATTTCCAAGGACAGTACCTGGGGCCTGTTTCTCAAAAGCTTGCAACTATTGTAATACCAGCGCAAGTCTCTTTCGTAAGAAAGAAGTTGAAACGCGTCTTCCGCTTTAGGGGGGCGGGATCTCAGAATTCATCACAATTTCCTAATGGTTCCAGATGGAGAAATGCGCGTTGTATACAAATTCCCTTGTCCGTTGTTTCAGTTGGTGGTGAACCTAGCATTGGCCATCTACCATGCACTGGACTACATGCACTCGGAGGACGAGGAGCGACTCATCTCGCCCGACCTCGAGGGGCTCATCACCGAGATGACGGCTTGCGAGGCGCCGGGTGAGTTCCTTAGGCCTATTGTCCACGTAAACCGCACGTCAATCGCACGCTTTCGTCAATTGACGTTGCAAGACGAACGCTTGCATCTTGCGTAGAAACCTTCAAAACTGTGTCCACGGAGCGGCAACGTCGCGTTAGCCGCTCGTCATGCGTTCGTGGCCGCTCCGTGGACACAGATGTTGTTCGGCTCTAAGACGGTTAAAACAACACGGTGTATAACACATGACGACGACCTATACGATTTTTCCAAGATTATAATCTTGAAAAAATCGTATAGGGTGCAAAAAAGTGTTCTTGATATAAATTCATTAAGAACACAAAGAAATGTTTACATTTAAAGGAACGCTGCCAAGTATAGGGTTAATTTACCCGTTCAACGCTACGCTACGCTTGTAGCGCCACGCCGTAGCGAAGAGCGTGTATGTAGCGCTCTGATGGATGTGTGTATTGATTGGCGCTGAACGGGTTAAGCGGTGATATAAAGTGTCGATGAACAATCTCATTAAATTGACCTACTCGTATGTACTCTCAAACTAAGCAAAGCTTTTACTAGACGACGTAAATAGATATTTAGCTACAAAGATACAATCCAAGAGCCAGGAACAAATGAATCCCCATATCGAGATTACAGCCTCACCGTCGGCTTCGAAAGCAGGGTCACCACAGACTTGGTCAAAGCGGTTGGTCATTGGCATGGGCGCCATAGACAGTCGAGAGGTTCAACTTTGGTTTAAAGGATAATGGTCTGATTTCTAAATGTCCGTTTACCAGATGTGGGATAATGCTTCACCAGCAAACGCAATATTCTTAACACCTTACGGGACCCGGAGGCGTAACGAGTATGTTGCTGGCATTACGTTATTTGGATTGTGGTTTGAATTGTACTTACGTATTGAACTTTAAGATCTCTGAAAATGGTCTGTTCCGGGTTAAATAATACATTGCTCACATTTTTTGCGTTATAAAATCGACCCGTGTGCAGTATAATCTTGCGCAACGGCTTCTGTAACGGTTAAACCATTGCCTCCACCTGAAAGCGATTCGACCCGAATAACTTTGATTATAGAACATTATCTAACCTTTGCTCTATTAAGTTACTGTTCATTCCAATTATTCTGCCGGGCAATTTTATAGGATAACCGACAAATAAAACTGGTGGTTACGTAATCGATGGAAATGGGCAATTGAGCTGTTACAGCCCGGATAAGTGGTTTCGTTTTCTCTGGTGAACTTTCGGCCCGACCTTTCGTCGCGGACACCAGCGCGGCGATCAAAAACAGATCAACGGTTCGTCTATCGCGCCGATGGTATTAAGAGTCCGCAGTAAGCTCGATTACGCTCTCATTTTAAAACTACGTGTTGGAGTGTAACGAAACTTTTCATGTACAATGACATGAGGTATATCTATCTCTGTAATTAGTTTATGTAGCTTCAGATACCATAGTAAAAAAATACAGCGAATTTAAGTTTTTCATATAAAACTTATTTTTTCTGTATTTCGTTTGTTTTATAAACTGGAACCATATAAACAAACTACAGACATAGATATACCTCATGTCATTGTATATGCAGTTTCGTCACAATCCAACACGAAAGGTAGTTTTAAAATGAGAGCGTAACTACGTTTGTATGGGAAGGTGAAATTCGGCCGAACTTACTGCGGACTCTTAAGACCCCTCTTTTCTGCTTTGATGAAAGGTTTAGCGTATGGATAGTGACACTGCCTGTGCTGACAGTCCTGGATTCCAATTTCGATAATGGCAAATATTTGTGCAATGAGCATAGGACACAACCAGGAATAACGCTAGGACGATGATGATGATGTTTTGTGGTAATGAGCATTTTTTTTTTTCTCTGAGTCTTGGATTTTTTCCATGCATTATATATCCATTAAATACGTAGGTATATCATCGTCTAGTGCACATAACAAGCCTTATTGTCTACTTTATTTTGATAATAATTTTGTTTTTTTGTTTTTGGGTTGTTTTCTCGGTTTTTGACGATTGTGATAAAATTCTTATTTTTTTAACATGTAAGCAAATCTGTAATGTAATTTTTTATCATGAAATAAATAATCTAATCTAATCTAATCTAAAAGGAAAATGGATTAGATTTCACGAGTTTTTAGTACGATATTCTTGAAATAAGAATCTTCTAGTTTCGATTTGTTTTATATCCATCGTAAGTTTTTAGAGTTCCGTAGTCAACAAGGAACCCTTATGGTTTCGCCATATCCGTCCGTCTGTCTGTCCGTCTTCGGCTTAGCTCAGTAACCATTACTACTAGAAAACTGTGATTCGGCATGGATATATGAATTAATCACTCCGATAAAACAGTACAATACAATTTGGAAAAATATTTCTTTTAGGGTACCTCCCCTACACCTAAAGCGGGGATGTAATTTTTTTTCTCGTCAAACCCATGGTGTGGGGTATCGTTAGATAGCTCGTTCAAAAATATTATGGGTTTTTTTCAAAACCATTTTTTAAATCAGTAATTTGTTTGTGAGATATTTGGCTTTAAAGCCCTAATTTTAGTTCGAGTAATGTGTCCCCCCCCCCTGCCAGCTAAATGGCTACTACTGGGAATGTGCAAAAAAATCGTGGTAGTAGTACATATAATAAATTTAAAAGGAAAACTATCACGAACAAGTAGGCATAAGTAGTTACCGAGTAATAGTCGACCAACTTAATGTGTAATTGAAAAGGCCAATTTTCGTACAAATTCGGCCGACGCAACCGCACCGCACGTCCATGTAACTAAGACAGACAGGCAACTACGGAACCCCACATTGCGCGTGGCCTGACACGCACTTGGCCGGTTTTCTTACTTAGGTACATCGAAATCCACGTGATTGTCACTAAGGAGACACTGATAACTGCAAGTCACAGGGCTAATAAAAAATCTCGAACCACCCATTAATTTTTTGCGGAAACCTATTTACAACACCGCACGATCCTTCCGAAATCTCATTACGCTCCGCAAAAAGTGCTCTGGAATAAGAAAAAATGATTATAAATACTTTGCATTTGATAGGAATCGACGTAAATTTAATCATAATGATACGAATAATCAATGTATAATAATGCGAATATGAATCGGTCATTTCTGTCCTGGTTTTGTTAATCTGAAACTATCAAGCTTCTTGATCTTGGGTCCGGTCGGCGCATGCGTGGAAATCGGCGCCGGCGTCAGTTCTCCCATGCTGGGAGGCTGATGGGCCACGCGCTAACGCGATTTGCGAGGGGCTTTGGTTTTCCGTTAGATTTCAATGGATTATAATTGGTTTACGGGTGAACTGTAACGAAGGAAATGTTTCATTATGTCACGGTCTGCAATGAGTAATTATTGGATTTGCGCATGTTAAATGATTAGGTTGCTATAAATATAAAGCGGACGTATCTTTCCTTCAAGTCTTTGTACTACGTTTATTTAATATTACAAAAAAAGATTTATAAAAGGCGGACTTAATGCCTCAAGGCATTCTCAAAGCATTTTTCGCTGCAATTGTTCACTACCTATGTCGTTTGTTTTGCTGCAACGCACACAGCAATTGTATGTTGTTTTTTTTTGGTATGATACTTACTATTATGTCTATTCTGTTCCATATTGTGTATCGAATATTTGTTATAATTTTGTTTTTGTACGATGTTGTTTCTGTTTCTCTATCTACTTATGTGGTGCTTTTTTGCTAGGATTAGAGGTAATACAGTAAATTGTGATCAGATAACGCTTAAAAATATGTTTTAATCCATTTTATTTTCTGTTTCTTTCTCGTGTTTATACTACGTTGTGATTGTCCGCTATTTTTGTTGCATAATTCCAGAGTCCGCCTAACAATTGTGTTCATTGTAAAATTTTACGTTTATGTTTGTTAAAACGCTGACCCATAATAAAGTGCTTTTAAATAATAATAAAACAATCTTTACTGAAAATCATCTACATGTAATCTGTTGATACTAATGCAATAATAATTGCACATATACTATAAAATATGCACTAAGAACTTATTGACTTTCAAAGTGGTCCGTTCTCCATGAGTGTTACCATCATGTGCGTGGGAGTCTACGTGGGAACTCTGCACTTGACTCCCCATCGGGGTCAGGTTAATTGTACCTACCCCTGATTTGCATCGAACTGCGTACAATTACAAGAAACGCGCACAATTACAAGGAATGCGTACAATTAAACTAGTGCGTGCCGTTGATTGTGCTATTCGTATTCATTTCTATTGTTTTTTTCTGTGAGCTTTAAAACTGGACTGTGTATAAAGAGCTGTGTATTTAGTTGGTAATTATTTCTTTGCACATTAACTACTACGCATTATCTGGTAAGCTTCCGACGGATGGATGGTGGTTGCTACCGTGATTCTAGCTTCCACCCTAGTTCAAAGAAAACTAGAGGGTCTGTATTCAAAAAAGCTATCAAAAACAAAAACGACTTGATCGACTAAGGAGGTACCGTCAGATGTTGTGCCTCTATTATCCAATCTACTTCCGTGACTCGGATATTTGTTCCAACGGAATGAATCCCAATAACCGATGAAATATTATACATAGTTAAACCGTTTAAGGCTTACAAACCACGTGTGAAAGTGCCGTATCTGTATGGACAATGATGATGACCTACGAGAATGTATACTCATATCCAAAGGTAATATATAAATTAAAAAAAGGTCTCCCACTGTCAGCACAGAATGAGGGACCAGCATTTGCTGTCAGGTGCTATCAAGATAGCGAACTTTTAAAAACAATAAGGTCGGCAACGACTTTGCGCTCCGGAGTCACAAACGTAAAATAGTATATTATGCTCGTTTGCCTAAACTCCATTACAGTATCCCCCTTTCTGAAAAATACATATTATGCAATGTTAGAATGGCGAATGCTTCCTCTGCACTGATAGCCAAGACCAAGGTGTTTCATATTTGGTAGTTCTCTTGACTTCCCAACTTTGCACTGTCGTATGAAAACAGAAAATAGCATGTTGAATAAGAGAATTCAGACACCTCGACAGGTAATGAAGTGCTTTTCGTGATAACAATCGTATTAGCATTTCATTTGGAATGTGCCCCGTAAAACAATGGCCATAGAGACATCACGTTCCCATTGCATTCCGGATGCGTGAGATTTCCGCGTGGTTTTAATTTTGTAGTTGATTTACCGATCTTGATATACTAAACTATCGAATATTTTCTCATACCTATAGGATCTAAGAATGAATTAAATCAGTTTTGTGCTTTTCGTCTGCGTTTGATCTACAACGGCTTAGTGAGCCAAAGGCAAGGTCATTTCGAATCCATTTGTTTTAATATGTATCTGTAGTATTCCTATAATTGTGTTAGCCAAACGCTACTATTTGGCGACTATGACGAGGCGCAGTTACAAAAAACTGGCAAAAGATCTACATAAAGTCCAGAAACCGTCTCTTTTACGAAACACT
This sequence comes from Epinotia bilunana, assembly GCA_947049275.1. Classification (NCBI taxonomy): domain Eukaryota; kingdom Metazoa; phylum Arthropoda; class Insecta; order Lepidoptera; family Tortricidae; genus Epinotia; species Epinotia bilunana. The sequence continues at coordinate 21,947,180 of OX346258.1, read as the reverse complement.
CATATAATACTGAAATTAACACGACGACGACACACTTACTTAACAATTAATACCCATTTGATTAAGTAATGCACAAAATTCAATTAAAACTCGACATTGCGTCGCATTTTGTTTACGCCTCAATTTTAGATTGTAATTTCAAAATGTTACATTATTACATTACCATTTGCATGTATTGTGCATGTCTATTTTCACTTTCCGTGCATGTCGGCGCTCGCGACAGATAGCTCGACGTTCTATCAGTGACCTGTGCACTTTTAGGGCCGAGGCACACTGGAGGAGTCCTTAAGGTAGATATGCAAAATGTTGGCTTTTGAAACGCTAATAAGGCCCCTAGCCGGCGAAAAAATCGGCGAAAGCATCTTATTATTGTAATTCCAATATTAATCTAAACGTAAGACACTACTTAAATACCATGTCAAGATAATCTTGAATAGAGGCTATTTTCAACTAAAATTTTACTACTGCTTCAAAACTACGAAGTGAACATTTTGCGTATCAAAGAAATATTGGTCATTCATTTAGTTAATAACTCTAAAATCTGAACGTAGCTTATTCCGGAATCGAAACAATCAATCGTATATACAATATATAGTGGAAGCCCCAAAACTTAAAACAAAGACGCGGTAGACCTCGTCGGCAATGGCGTTATTACTTGAACACCTTTTTATAAGACTGGCCAGATTTTGCTCAAGATTTTGCTCGATGCATGGAAAAAGAGGGGGAAGGAGGCTCGATATAATAATAATAATTATAATTAACAATATCTATTTTTATTCAAATATCGCAAGCTGGTCCTTGCGTGGGCGAACAGCACAGCGAGCGAGCGAGACAGCATTTTATTTTTTTCATTTTTTTGGGTGTATCAGAAGCCTAACTGCGCTCGCGCACCACTGCCATACAATGCAAGTGACGCGCCGATCCGTTCCGCTTGCTCCTCCGCAGACTCTCACGAGCGTTCAATCTAAATTAACCTGTCATATTTTCTACGTTTTCCCTTCGAGTTTTTGCACCGATGTCTCGACTTATAATCGAGACGTAATTTCTCCTACCACTTCGGTTACGTCTGGTCACGGTACATTGATAAAGGCAGTAGTTCAACCAAGGGCGCCGCAGCCCTTTGTATAGTCTGTTCTACATAAAATGACGAAAAGTCCTTAAAACTAACCCTTACCGAGATCTATGTAGGAAGACATGCATGAAAGTAAATTGGTGGAATATTTATATCCTCTCTCTCTATTTGAGTTTGACTCGCACATATCCTGGTATAAGCTATAATTTGCAAATATTATGATGGGTGGGTTTTGAATACTTACTTTAGGAGATTTTACAGTGATATTGTACCTTCTTTATTGTAATAAGGGAAATATATATATATATATATATATATATCCTTGGCGTCGACTTACCCCTCGTGTCACCTGTGCTGCCACTACCATTCACGATATTTCAAACGTTTTGTAATAGTTGAATAACTGTATTAAGCCATATTTATACTGTGGTACGGTGAAGCGATTTGACGGATTTATTGCGTTTTAATAGCCTGCGCAAGAGCATACCGTTTTATGTAGCCTGTAATTTTATGCCTACCAGTAACCTAAGAACTTGGCTTAGCGTCGACCTTTTATAATTAGTTTACATCGTGTTAAATCTTCATTTTAATTAATATTAGTAAACACTGTTTCGTACTCAATTCAGTACCTAAATAAATACATGTGACAAATAAGGGGGCTGATACCAAAGAGTTCCATAAGTGTTACATTTGGCCTTTTGTTACGAAAGATTAATGTAATACTAATATTATAAAGAGGAAAAGTCTGAGACTGTAGCTTTGTAAGTTTATAAGTTTGTATGTTTGGGTATGGTCCGGAATCGCTTATACGTTTTGAAAAAATATTTCACCTGCTTGTAGAATGGGCGTTCTGGTTGGTTATATAGATTTTATCTCGCGGGTTTGCCTGCGTTCTTTGCAATACGCGAGCAAAGCCACGCGGTTTTTACTTTGCTTAACTATTATACCCCAAGCAAAATACGGTTTGAAAAACATTAATTAATGATAGCTTTGTTTTTTTGTTTATTTAATTTAAATGAAGCAAATGTAAATGAACCAAAATAAAGACAAAAACATAAAAAAAAATCTGTCTTTTCAGAAGCTAGTTGTTATATATTTTTTGATGTCTGAAATTTTGTTGGATTTTGTGTCTAGGTAACTATTCAATATATGCCCGTTACTTTGAAAAAAAAAACAGCTATTAGAAATTATTTCCAACCTGTGAGCTCCTTAAGATGGCTACCTTAAGCCCCAGGCGCTTGACATCTAATATGTAACTGGTCGTAAAGTTTATTTCAAACGTTCGTCTTAAACACAATATTGAATTGCTTCGAATCGAACACAGACGCACCATAGTTGGCTTGGGTACATTCGGCTACTTAAGGGAGCGTATAAAGTTCCTGAGAAATAGTGTGTATCCAGGTCTGACGACAGGTCTCTTACCAGTGAATGAATGCGAGTCTTTGACCAGTGAATGAATGCGATTGTGTACATACATGCATACATACATACATTCACGCCTTTATCCCTAAAAGGGGTAGGCAGAGCACATAAAACTTGTGTTCCAGTGCCACTTTTAGCATCAATGTGGGTATAAAAGATCGACAGAATGTGATATCGTAGTGACAGATTGCTAGCCCATCGCCCACAACACACTTCAACTTTGTACCCTTAGTCGACTCTTACGATACCCACAGGAAGAAAGGGGGTGGTGCTATTCTTACCCGACACCACACGGGGATTGTGTAAACTGACACTTTTCCTGAAAGGTGTATGATAAGCACCTTATTGTTTTGGCTTTATATATCCATATATAGTTTTTATCTGTGCCATTAATTAGTTTTTACCAATTCAATTTCCATTTTTTATTCTTGACAGAGGTTTTGTCATGTTTGTAGTTGTAGGTTAAAATTACGTGCACCGTGCAATACGCCTTTCTTCTTTAAAAACTTACTTCCTGGTATCTCCTGGTAATTAATACATAAATATTAGATGACAATCTATACTAAAGGTATACGGTTCACATGTAACTTTAATTATCATGTCGTGCAATGCGATGTTGAATAAAGTATTTATATTTTATTCTATTCTAATATTATAAAGAGGAAAAGTCTGTGAGATTGTAGCTTTGTTTTTATAAGTTTGTATGTTTTGGATAATCTCCGGAACCGCTTATTCGATTTCAAAAATTATTTCACTTGCGTGTAGAATGGACTTTCTGGACGGTTATAGGCTGTGTTTTATCCCGCGGGTTTGCCTGTGTTATTAGCAATAAGCGAGCGAAGCCGCGCGAACAGCTAGTTTTATATTAATCTATAGCTCAATAAGGCATGTGTAATGGGTACTAGCCATATTTAATACAAATAAAGACTAACTATGCATTCGCCTTTTCTATAGATCGCCATACGATTAAATAAATAAATACTTAAATGCATAGAAAAAATCCAGGACTGAGATACATACTCAGTAATTGTCTGCCACGACGTTACTGCGCTGACTGTACCGTACCCACCAGGAACTCGGCCTAGTAGGCGTAGCGTCCAATTTGCCCTTTGCCATCTCGCCAATAAAGCCTAACGAACGTTTCCGATCATGAAGTTCACGGCCGTTCCGTTTCCACGGATAACTGTTTATGGACACGAGCATCGAATCGAAGTACTACGTGCAGTCGAAACGAATCGAAAGTATCGATTTGAACACTCGCATCGCGGGATACCGGTCACTCGGGCGCGGCAACTCGAGTCAATCGACTAGACTTTTTAATTCGCAAGCCTTTATGAAAAGGTTTTTTTTTTCATATTTTGTGCCTTAGGCATTTCTTTATTTTAGGGCCGATTATTCAATCTAGATAAAGTTATCAGTCAGTTAAAATTATCACCATCTTTTTTTAAAGTCATATGAAAGAAAAGGACAGAGCTAACATTTTTATGGGAATTGAAAAATCGGCCCTTAAAATAAAGAGCTATGGTTTTTTTTTCTAACGAGGAAATTTTAAGAGTCCGCAGTAAGCTCGGCCGTATTTCACCTTCCCATACAAACGGAGTTTCGTTCTCATTTTAAAACTACGTGTTGGCTTGTGACGAAACTTATGATATGAGGTATATCTATGTCTGTAATTAGTTTACATGGTTCCAGTTAATAAAACAAACGAAATAAAGCAAAAACAAGTTTTGTATGAAAAACTTAAATTCGCTGTATTTTTTTGCTATGGTATCTGAAGCTACATAAACTAATTACAGACTTGGATGTACCTCATGTCATTGTACATGCAAAGATTCGTTACAATCTAACACGTAGTTTTAATATAAGAGCGTAATTACGCTTGTATGGAGAATCGAGCTTACTGCGGACTCTTAAGCAATCATGTGTCGATTCAATCCAGATTTATAAACAATCATATAATAGTCAATATATCTGAAAATTAGTCCATATTGTTTCCTAATCTAGTCAGGGCGGCATTTCAAAGAACGCGATACTTCCCAATTCAGACCCTTGAGGTAAGCCTCAAGGGCCTGAATTAGGAAGTATTACCGTAGCTATGTCCATCTCTACTCTACACTACTTTCTTGAAGAACCCCACATATAGCGGGACACAATACTCGGCTGCAAGAACTGACTTAGAGTTAACCGCCTCGATGTTGATATTCTCAAACGTTACTTGAAGAGTTTATTATTAACATCTCACTTAGACGACTTTATCTGAAATCTGACGGCTGTGATCGATGAAATTTGGTTACAACGGTGTCTAGTTTCTGATTGGATTTAGATATTGGTGATAATCAGATTTATCTCATCTCTTTGTTGCGATGGGTAGTCATACAAACGCTCGGATGATCGATGTTTTGTTTTTAATTGGATTAAGACAATTTTATAAGAGGGAGATAAATACCAATTAATTTAATGAGCAATTATTTATAAATTTTTTGATGTCTGAAATTTCGTCGGATTTTGTCACTGGGTAACTATTTATATATAAAAATAAGCTATTATAAATTAGCAATTCATAATATTTCACCTGTTGACATTAACGATTTTATAATTTATTTCCAATATCAAATTTTAATTTTAATTGTATGATTTTATTTTATGTTTAATGATGCGCCGGTACTGTTCTCTTTCCCTTCATTAATAATTTGAATGTACCTACAACTAACATTAATTAATTTAAGTCTGTACCTACTAACAACTATATGGGCCACGGCCTGAAATAAACGTTTATTTTATTTAATTTTAATTTTAATAAGATGGGAAACAGCTATGGTTAAAAATCTGTGATGTAAATATAAACACAATAGTTTATATTTTTAAGATAGCTTTAGTTTTACGTAATTTCTCCATTTGAAATCTATACTAATAATGAAATACATGACATACAGTCGCTATCGGATATATCGGAGCGGCCAAAGGACTCACAAGCGTCTGAACACGTCTCTATTGTAGAGGCATTAGGGGCGTGTTCCGATATTTGTGACCATTTTGGCCGCTCCGATGTATCTGATGGCGACTGTACATTCACATTGACATTTGTTACATGTTCAGCAATGCAATAATTTCATTTTCATTTTGTTTTATTATACCTAAAGAGGGAAAGTACATGAAATTGTAAAGAAACAGTTTGTATGTAGGTAGTGGGTAACTCTGTAACCCCTTATCCGATTTTAAAAAATCTTGCTTTTCAATACGCAAGCGAAGACACGCTGGCAGCTAGTTATGTATACAGTAAATGTTACTAAGCAGGTACGTCCGCTAACGAAATTCAAAATCCTGGATCAAACTGGAAAATTGAAAAATTATTCGCCACGAGCGGTATTTGGAGCCGCGACTTCTGGAATATTAAAACAAACAATAATGTTGTTTCAATATTTTAGCATATTAATTAATGCATTTTCTTATTCTCCAGTTGGTAGTTTAGTCGATACCGTTTTTCTTTTGGGACGGTTGATTCTCCAAATGATAATGTTCTGCCGCATATTGACCGTGCATACTCTTCATTCAACTTCCAACGGGACACATTTGTACTAAAATATGAATAGACACAGTTCTGACCTCGACAATGACGTACTAATCGACCTAATCAGCCGAATTACTCCTACCCGGCTGACCATAATAATTCAAAGTAAGCATGCACTATACGAGACAGTAATCATTATGAAGCAGTGACATAGTATTTCTATGTGTTACCAAAACTTCGCTAATGGACTCACACGCCACAAGGCCGCAGCAAAGAAAGTCCGTTTATGCGTCTCTTTATGCATCTAGGAAACCATCTTCACGAGCTTCCCACGATTCTGAACGAATCATGATAACGTCTGCAAAGCACACTAAATATTCCGTCAACCTTATTCACATTAGCGCAAAGATTAAATTCCCACAAATGCTGTCCAATTGTGATGATATGAATATTCGGATATCAGATCGTCTAGTAACGGTCGGTTCACTTAAGGACAATGTTTTTGTGAATCTCGGGGTTTTACCTTGTTTGTTACGTTCATTTCGCACGCTTTGCCTGTGTAATATATTATTTAAATTAGGTGGGCGTTTTAGTAATGATAATTAAGACTAGTGCTTCCTGGGGACCGTTCTTGTGATGTTAGTTGTAATGTGGGTGTTCCATCATCAGGGGCAAATTTAGGTCAAAGTAAAATTAACCTTCACGTCGGGTATTCTGTTATGTCACAGGCAGCGTGTGTATTAACGACACCATATAATTTGTGATTAGTATCAGCGGAGAAAGCCTGACAGATGGACAGAACGGTACGGGGGGTCTATATGGATTACACTTAAATTAAATGTAAGGAATTTGAGATCAACTTTATGATGGGAAGTTGTGAGCTGTCTTTAAGGACTTTAATTTCCATGGTTTTTAATCTGATTGAGAGTCTTTGATATGAGTTTTACAGATATTCAAAAATACATCTAAAATAACAATTGTAAACCTGTGAGACGTTGTATTATCGAACGAGCGAGCGAACCGAACGAAATTTTATGCTTCAGCTTTACGGGCCAAAATTGTACATACGCAAATTATATAATATCCGGTGTCTTTCCTACTGTCACGCTGTCACGCTGTCAGGCTGTTCTCTTCTGCAGGTCGCATTTCTCAACCGATTCTCGTGAAATTTTGTGAGCAGGTTCGTTAATTATGTACTGTTATATTGTTAAACCACTTTTTCGTTTTTTTTTCGAAATATATACATATTTAAATACAGATTTGTGAGTTCCTCAGCTCACAGAGCCTAGCGGTTGTGTTAGCTAGTTATACTCCTGATCATCATTGCATTCGCTTCTTATTTTTGCGTTTTAAAAATGGACTTATCATCGATTATGTACCACGGACTTTACGGCAGTACAATTGGACAGATTGCCCATTAATAATGTATCAGCACTTATTTGGGTGGTAATGTTTTAAGAATAAATTCATCTGACCCTTAAGGAGATGCCTTAACAAGCTGCTGATTGACTTATCAACATTTATACATTGTTTAAGAACAGTTAAGAAGTTTCGAAAGCGGCACAATAAAGTTTCTCTTTAATAAATACATCGAGTTGAGTTGAGTATTAACTACTCAAGTAGATTTAAGAGATTTCACAAATAAACGACGTGCTTACCAAGGAAATTGCATAGTTTTCATACGGTACATTTTATGACGTTTTTATGGCCAATTTATCGGCTCTTGGGCTTACTAAGTCTACACACCTTGTAAATGTCTCCATAAAACGTGATTATTGAAAAGTTCCATTATTTATTAAGGAAATGATTGTTTAGTTCATTAATTTTCTATTAGGAATAAGTAAACAGGCGCTCGGCAGTAAACCTTGCACGAACGAAGCACTTCGATTCTCCACCCGTTCATTTAAGTAGGTACGTTTAAACTTGATTAATTATGATTTAAGAGTCCGCAGTAAGCTCGGCCGAATTTCACCTTCCCATACAAACGTAGTTACGCTCTCATTTTAAAACTACGTGTTGGATTGTGACGAAACTTTTCATATACCTACAATGACATGAGGTATATCTATGTCAATAATTAGTTTATATGGTTCCAGTTTATAAAACAAACGACATACAGCAAAAACAAGTTTTGTATGAAAAACCTTAATTCGCTGTATTTTTTTTACTATGGTATCTGAAGGTACATAAACTAATTACAGACATATATATACCTCATGTCATTGTATATGCAAAGTTTCGTTACAATCCAACACGTAGTTTTAAAATGAGGGCGTAACTACGTTTGTATGGCGAATCGAGCTTACTGCGGACTCTTAAACAAACGTCCGGGCAAGTGAGAGTCGGACTCGTCCACCGAGGGTTCCGTACAAATTCCTCCTACCTCGATGATTGATTATGATTACGTACTTTAAATAAAGACTATATTTTAACGTCCCGTTCATTTTAACACTTCTAGTAAAAATTTACACCTATGTAATGGACGGACGGATAGTCACCTAGATGATTCCATGAGCGTTCCGTGTTTTACCAACATATGGAAATCTAAAAAACATAAATACTTATTTGACTAAGGCCGTCAAAATTAAGGTTTTTTTTATAACCGATATACGGGTGTATCAAAAATGGGGTGTGAACCGTTCAAGGGCATGTTCGGTAGCGCATTGCGATTCCAAAAATGCATTTGTTTTTTATTTTTTTTGTTTACATTACAGTCTTTGTTTTTAATGACATTGCTTTGATTCATCATCATCATCATCATATCAGCCGAAAGACGTCCACTGCTGGACATAGGCCTCCCCCAAAGAGTGCCAATGATTATGATTGCTTGCTTTGATTATCATTGTATTATTCCAATCTGCTCGCAGGCTAGATACACTGTGAGCACCATTTTTGTAAGAACCCTCTGACTGTATCTGAAGCTAATACATTTTCTGACTTCTGATTTCTGGCATCGCAATGTGCCCTCGCTCGGTTCACACCCCGTTTTTGATACACCCTGTATTCTGCTTTTATGTGACATTTCGTATTGCAAGTAACACAATTTTTCTGCTTCTGTCAAAAAAAAAAACCTTAAGTTTGGCGGCCTTGCCATTTGATATATAGAACATAACACAGTTCAATGACATAATAATGTATATGCTTAGATATAATTAAACTCTTAATAACACTGTGCTAAATTAAATACACTCTATGAAGAGGGTAGGTATTTCCGCAGTGTAAAGGCGTCAATCATGTACCGTACTATCGACAACACAGCTAACTGACCATCCGTGCACTTTATGTGCATTGTAATAAGGTTCTATATTTATACAGGATGGTCAGTTAACTGTGTTGGCGTTTGTACATTGTGCGGAACCATCGGCACCGCCCGTCCCGTGTTGTGTCGGTGTTACCAATGTTATCACTTGCTATCACGTATCTCGCTTTGTAACTCTTTCATGCAGAGGGAGGGTTAAGTTATGATGATTTATTGTGAAACCTTAGGCAAGATGGCTTGAGATGCAGATAACTTTACCATCGTTCAGTTTGCGATCGAAAAAGGTTTTTTGAATCATTTATAATCTCTGGCGGAGAACCTATAAATAATTTTTAGGTCATAAAATGTTTCGGTCGTTCGGTTAGGTCATAAAATTGCCTTCTTGTCAGGGTTTCTGTCCATCCCAATAGGAGAAAAAAAGTATCCCAAAGGTTCCATACATTTTTGAAAAAAAAAATGAAAACTAGAAAATTAAATAGTGGCATTTTTATGAGAAACGCTCAACTATGTTAAAGCTCGCGACGTACCTATATTTTATTCTAGTCTGCAGTTCCTATATATGTACCTTCTTCACCTAATGCAATTATTAACTAGCCTAATGCATTACTTGAAAAGCAGCTTTGCAGGATCAACGATTTTCCTCTTTGACTTACTTAGATTTTTGTCATTACTTATTTATTTATTTATTGTAAAACCAACAGCTCACAAAACCCACCATGAAACCCCCGCTATGTTTACTTACCAGGAAAAAAAATGAAGTGAAAGAGGATTTTTATTGGCTGTAATATTCCCCGTGGCGTGGCACTTCTTTAAAGCAATGATTTTCAAAATTTACGACAGCATAGCACCGAGGGCTGTTGATCCATATATTGTCCCATAAACTCCGGAACGTTGGAGTCATGTTACCAAGGTTTATCGTTAATGCGTATATACAGTGCTAGAGTATTCTAATTGGTCCCCACGGCCACCCACTGTGAAGTCGAAGGTATAGGGAAAGAAAAAAAAGAAGAAAAAGAAGGTAAGAAGTAGGTATGAGATATTTCATAGAAGATTCTCGCAAATTACCTAATCCCGGTTCGAATAACAGATGTCACTTCGGAACTCTGTTTAAAAAAACCATCCATCAATGTCAATATTCTTGAAATGCTGTTTTATAAAAGGAAAAAAAAATAACTCATTTGTCAAGTTATTAGGGCGCAACTCAACCACGTTTCACAAATGTGCTGTCTCACTAAGGTCTTAAAAATGGACACAGGTTTTCAATTACGACTAGAGTTGTAATTGCAAACCGATATCCCTAAATATTTACGGAGCGTTAGAAAATGCCGCAACTCGTTCCCATTCGCACAAAGACTAAACTGCATTAAACATACTACATTCAAATTTAAACTTTAAGATGTCCTTAATAAAGTTTAAACAGTTTACTGATTCCCTGGATGCGCTTTGGTTCGTCCGCGATTTGTCGGCCGCTTGCACATATTTGCTACTTTACCGAGCCCTCTTCGGCGCCTAACCGGGAGGTGTTTCGATCCGAACACTTCCATTATGGGCGCGTAATCTATTGTTTGTTATTTATGCGTCTGTGCAACGCTCCATAATCAAATGGGTTTAATTGAATAACGCCTTTGCCCCTGCGGTGGCTGCGTGTTCGAGATAAACTGGAGTTGGAAAGAAATTCAGAGATATCAAAGAAGTAGAATTTATTGGTTCGGATCAGTTCACAAAACGAAATGTGGAAATGTAATTCAAAATATGATTTTCTCTTAGAGCAATTCGAATTCAGGCTTTCTGAAAAATATGGATGATCAAATTTAGCTACTCATCATCCTCCTAGCGTTGTTCCCGGTTGTGCCCCTAAAGGAGCCGGGGGTCCGCTTTGACACCTAATCCCAAGATTTGGCATAGGCACTAGTTTTACGAAAGCGACTGCCATCTGACCTTCCAACCCAGAGGGAAAACTAAACCTTATTAGTATTAGACCGGTTTCCTCACGATGTTTTCCTTCACCGAAAAGCTAACGGTAAATATTCCGTACATAAGTTCCGAAAAACTCATTGGTACGAGCCGGGATTCGAACCCACGACCGCCGCTTGACAGCCGCATGCCTGAACCACTAGGCTACCGTAGCTTATTTAGCTACTATGGTAGAAATTTCGTGTATCTTTGAGTAATCTGCTATTTTCGACTTTTTCGCTGCCCTCTACAGGTCACTTTTCTCAACCGATTCTCGTGAAATTTTGTAAACATGTTCAATAATTGTAGTTGTCTTTTTTAAATTGAGTTGGAAATAAAATGTGTCGGAAAATTGACAGGCTTTCGAGTTCTACAGCTCACAGAGCCACTAGGTTTAACATACACAAAGTGATTCCTGAGTAATAAAGTCGGGAGCGATAAGGTAAACGGTCGGTTCCAGAGCAAAATGTGAACTCGTTTCTAATTCACATCCATTTAATTTATACAGTCTCTAGCAATCATACGCTATTTTCACAGCACCATATTAAAGTGCGACTACGACAATCATCGTCAATAAATCTCTTCAGCTGACTGGTTTCGTACGTCTCCGTGTCGTGTAACACATTAACCTACGCGACGCAGCAATGAATCATACATACATGTAACTATTATTCATATTTACTTCCTCGTATGTATGAAAATTAAATGACACCATGCAATATGTCTTATGCTCCACAGTTGGTCGCCGGTTGTCTCCATTCGAGTTTCTCGCGTCTGCAATTAGGAGACGAATGGCGACGGAGAAAGTCTAGTCCAGGTAGTGCAAAGACAATGTTACAAATTGATATTAATAGTTATTTCAAGAAGGCGTCTTTTTCACGCCCCTTTTGTCTGCTTGATCGATTACGAAATGTAATTTATACGAAATATAATTTCGAATTCCGCTTTTGTTATATATATATAGTCAATTAATGGAATTGTTCAATCAACACATTAAATTATAATGGACATAAATTTAGTTCACAATAGTTAACAGATTTCACGTAAGAGCCATCAACAATGTTTCTGTCAAAAATTTCATTTTAAGTTTAAAGTACTTTTCTGTATACCGTCATCAACTACTCGTCGAGACGATTCTAACGAGCCTAAAACTCAAAGGGCTTACGTCGGTTAAGTACCTACTGAATTCCCATGGCCGCATTCTGTCTCCATCATCAGATCAACTCGACGGTACCATAATATTCAATTGTCATCCGAACTATACCTTCACCCATAATTTCAGCTCAATCTGATAACGGCATGTTTGTAAAAACTGAACAGTCGTTTTGAATTCGAATAACTTGAAATTAAAATTGACATTTGCTCCGAAAACTCAACCGAGGCAGAATCTTGCCAGACACAGCGTCAGCACTGCAGTTCCACAAGGCACGTGCTAATATTTCCAAGGTATCGGTCTCGCGCCGTTACCTAACGTTTTCCAATTGTGCCCCCGAGCGGACCTCAGCATCCTTACTAACTGCATACATCTCCCGTTATCAGTCCATGGGAAACATCTTATCTTAAACAACGCACAGCGGTTAACAGTTATTTGTTGTCTCTCACGTGAGAGTATCGTTTGGTTGACTCTAGACGACCTATTACTTGTTTCTGATGACTAACTGCTTTTACATAGGTTGAGTGTAATCATGCCGTCATTAATGTTACTGTTATAATCTCGTCTCATCTCTTAATCAGTTTCAAATGTTGATGTTTGTTTTTTGTTGTGAGTAAGTTGTTTACACGGTCATCAGGAAAATTTAACTGTTGACGGAGCCATTATGAAAAGCATAGCGCTTTTGACCATCGAATTTACTGGACTTGTCCAATCAATGTAAAGAATGAATAACTTCAAATTTTTCGACCAAATACGAGTTGATGTTCAACTTAAATAATTTGTAATTTATGCTTATATGAAAGAGGTATAATTTGTAAGTGTGGCTTTGTAAGGTAGTGGTTTGGTAAATTTGTATGTAGGAGCCATCTCTGAAATTACTCATCCAATTTTAAAATTGCTTTCACCAGTACACAGAATGAACCTTCCGGGTGGATAAAGGCTTTATTTCATCCCGCGGCTTCGCTCGCGTTCATTGTAATTCGCAGGGGGGGTCGCGCGGGCAGCTTGTCTCCTATTAACTTAAATTATTACTGTGCCATCTCTCGCGTGTTATGACGCTCAATGCCAACGTAATGTATGTCAAACAAAATAAAGGTCACACTTCACGACTACTGCATTCAGTTCCACTTGGACAACAATTATACAGAATGGCCATTTATCTTCTAAATAGCAGAGTTAAGTCAACCGTCGTTGTAAAACGAGACAAATTGATAGTCGGCGATTCGAGATGACATGTTCTGCAACCTGTCCTTTCATGGCACTTGCGAAAGAAGGTATTGTAAAACTTTAGTGCCAATTGTCTGCAGTTCGTCACGATGGCAATGATTTGCAATGAAGGAATGCTGCGCTTGTCTCCTGGCAAATTGAGCAGAACCAATTAACTAGGATAGATAATCATTAAGTACTTTAAACAATAAACCTTTAACTACCAGTGGTGAGGTGTCGAACTTAATCGTAGTATCTTCAAGAATTGTAGCTGACTATACTTGCTTAAATGGCTTTGCTGGTGGAAATCCAGTTTTACGAACGTCGCGCCACTGTAAAAGTTCCACGTATCGTGTTCAAGTATTTTGGCATACAATGTTTAAGTTGTCAATGCAAATTTCTCTAGATAGGTACCTTTGTTTATATCCATGTTGCCGATTTGTCGGGTCTATAATGTCATGATTTTATCATTATAACTAGGATAAATCAGCTTTTACATGGCAAGCATGGTCAGTTTTAGGGTAAATGCAGATTATTATATGGCAACATTATTAAAAATACCTGGAAGCATGGAAGGGGTTAAACGTAATTTGGAGGGAGGAACGCCGGAGAGCACACTTTGTTCGTGGACGAGCTGATAGGCAGACCACCTGCAATCCTAAGGCACTAACTACCAGAAGTACTCATCATAATACCATTGTTAGCCAATTTCATAACCTCCATGTCAACTGGCGTCTGCCGCAAGAGGATTAAGTACCAGGGAGTCATAGTCACAGCTGAGTCACGGTTGGCTATCGAATGAATAGACATAAATTTGTTATGCAAGCTTGTGCCGGTTGTGGCGATTTCTGTCGATTTATTCGTCGCGGAGAGCGCCTGGCGCCAGGAGTTAAATGCCAGAGGGGACTAGCGATTTCTGTTTACGTATCGTTTCTGTTTCCGTGGCACTGTTTATATTTCGAGGCTAGTAATCTAATGGGCAGTCGATTTGTGAAATTCGACTTCTGCAACTATTATTGCGCCTATTCTCAAACATTAAAAATATCCTTCGCGTTCTCTCAAAACCAAGACTTGCACATGCAACCAACTATGAAAGATTTTGGCTGTCACAGCGACGATATCCTATGTTTTAAATTTATATGTTAATTTCCGGGCTTCCCCTAAAATGAAACGGCGAAGGCACGCTAAAGTCAGAAGAAGAAATGCAAGATACAGATTGAATACATCTTAGATCGTTTTCAACCATTTTCTTTCAATCGAGTCTTGCGTGAGTTTTGAATTGTGACTGTCTTTATAAAATTCAATTCAAATGCCTTATTACCCCATATAAACATAAGTCGTAATGATTAATTCATGCATAGTACCAGAGCATTATAACTTCGCAGCGTGCGTCTGATAGACGTAATCCAACCACGACAAATGCCTCCAAATGCCAAACACGACAGCTGATAGAAATTCAAATGGGCCGTATAAACACATTTCATCGAATTAATTGTGTACACATTACTGAATGCTGATATATGCATACAGGGGGTATGAAGTCACTACTGAATAATTAGCCTGGTGATTTGATTTCTATCACTGTTGTGTCTGGGAACAAGAACTGACAAAAGCTGAGCATTATCGCGTTTATCGGACATAAAGCAGTCTTCTCTCTCGCACTTACATATTTGTTATTTTTTTTAGAACGATTGACATTTCGACAAAGTTCCCCTGGTAAACGATCGCCGTAGCTGGACGATTGCACTGATGGACGGGTGTCACTTCAGCTTTGCTTACCCTATCTAATTTTATTTTGAAAACAATTGTGGAATGTCAAGACGCTCATTTTTATAAGGGTTCCGTAGTCAACAAGGAAGCCTTATAGTTTCGCTATATCCTTCTGTCCGTCCGTCCGTCTTCGGCTTAGCTCAGTAACCCTTACTATACTAAAAAACTGCAATTCGGCATGGATATACGAGTATAAATCAATCAAACCGTCAAAATAGTTTTTCAGGGTACCTCCCCTCCACGTAAAGTGGGTATGTAATTATTTTCTCGCTAAACCTATGGGTTTGCGAGTGGGGTTTCGTTGGATAGCTTGTTAAATAATATTATGGGTTTAAAATCATTTCTAATATCTCGCAAACGAATCACTGTTTGCGAGATATTGGGCTTTAAAGCCCTAAATTTTGTTCGAGTCATGTGTCCCTCCCTGCCGGCTAAATGGCTACTACTAGGGATGTGAAAAAATCGTGGCAGTAGTACATTTAGGGAGTTTAATAGGAAAACTATCACGGCTAAGTAGGCATTAGTTACCGAGTAATAGTCGACCAACTTAAAATGTACTTAGAAAGGCCAACTATCGTAAAAATTCGGCCGACGCAACCGCACCGTTTAGTTGGAACGCGGGTGTCGATGTAACTAAGACCGACAGGTAACTACGGGACCCTACACCTGGCCTCCGCGTGGCCCGACATGCACTTGGCCGTTTTTTTAACCTCTGCGCCCAGCCACCAAAATGTGTCAAACCGAGCTTAGTGGTTAAAGCACTCTACCGCCAATAGAGGGATCGCAGGTTCGAGTCCTGTCAGGGGCTACAGACGAAGATGGTTTATTTTTCCATTATATTCTTTCTCTCTGTGTGTCAAATTATGATCAGTGGTGGTATATGATCTTTTAAAATATGATCGGGGTAACTTCCACGTTAAAAATAACACGAAACAATATATTTAATAAATAATTTGTTTCGTTAAGAAAGTAAAACATGGTATTTGTCATTGACTGATTTATTATTTATTTATTTAATCTTTATTGCACAAAAGAACAACTTATCGTACAAAAGGCGGACTTAATGCCGTAAGCATTCTCTACCAGTCAACCTTTGGGCAAAGCAGACAAATTGTGAGCGGTGGGTGCAACTACAGATATAAACACACATTAAACATACATTTATAATAAATGACAACAATAGACAAATAAATAAAAATACATACAAATATAAATACCTACATATATATATACAGACGAAAATAGAGAACAGAAACACTAAGAATATATATTATATATATATATATATATGATGCGTAGTCACAAGTAATTAAAAAGAAACCTTGCCGGAATTTATTAAAGTTTAATTTTCAAGTTCCGCAAAAGAAAGTGATATTTATTATAGACCGTTGAGTTTGTTGGTGTCTAAGTAATCGTGATGGAAGATGTGCTAGTTCACAGTTGGCACTTAGGTGCGATGGTAGGTTGGACTTTACTTTCCTTTTACCGAGAAGGTCCTAAATGACGTTTATGACATGCAATTTGCGTTCTTTATGATAGCGATTATGATATCTTGGAAAGTATACCTACTCGTATACCTACATCTTGAACTTCTATTTATACGCATAACTTAGATTTTATTATGTGGTCGAAGGTCAAAGAAAGTTTAACAAGTTAATGATAAATAAAGGCCAAATAATAGTAACTAATCAATAACTTAAGGGCCTTGCCACTATTAAAATTCTAGGTAAACCTAGGTATATTAAATTATTAAAATATTCGATCCTGGCAAATAACTAAACAATGAAACTGTTAATTTAACTAAAATTATGAAGTGGCAATCGACGAAGAATTGCTATCTTATAGCATATTTATATAAGTTTGTTTACCTAAATTGAGCGAAGACTTGGAACCCAAGCTACGAATTTAATCCATTCACCGTCTTACTACGGTCGTAGCGCTACGCCGTAGTCCGTAGCAGCTCGATGCCCATATGTACCTAAAAGCGTCCGTAGCGCTCTGACCTTGATTGACGCTGAATGAGTTAGCGCTGCAAATCGCTCGTATTTTTGAGACAATTTATATAGCTTACACACTAAGGAGACCGCCAAGCGTGTCTCACAATAGTAATACACGTTTAATAGCCGTCAATCCGTGTCCAATGTCAAGAGTGGCTTTAGCAATACGCCCGCGGCGCCGGCGCCGCGCGAACTGCTTTTGCGCAACCTACGACAGCACTGTTCATTCGAAAATGACGTACCAACCATCATAATGCTATTGTCACGTGTCTTTTTTCTCCTGCAAGGTTTTAATCAGATCGATAGCTTGAAAGGGATTAAGTATGTGTCCCGCTAGGGTGCTGACGCCATTTTGGTTTTGATCCGTCTGAATCGTGCGCAGTGCAGCGCAAATAGACCACACGTGCGGTGACGTGCATTATTGCAACTTTGTTATAGCTTTTAGGCTATACGGGGGAGTATTAATTGTGGTCGGAAAGATTACAGGCGGCTCTTATATTGTGATTGATAACAGAAATAAAAGTTATTTAAGTATACATTCTCAATGTTATTTTAAGTCGGTTTACCACCACACAAAAAAGGGCAACATAAAGTAAACCGTTTAACGATATATTTTTGAGCTTGATATGAAAACACGGTGTTCTAACCAGGCAAGCAAAAACGTATAGGTACCAAGTTTTACTAACCTCTGCTAAATAAAATGTGCTTTGTCCCTTTCTTACGAACACAAATGTCAAAATGACAGACAAAGACAAACAAATGTTAACGCCGTTTTAGTTAAAATATTTAGGCTTGTAGAACGATTATGAATACGGCCGTAAGTGGGTCATACACAGATTTAGGTTCGCGTCTTTCCTATTGTCACTATCAAAGTTAAGGGCTACGAAGCCTAATTTTTGTTTGGACTCTTAATCCGCATAAACGGCGTCTACTCTTCTATATTACTATTCGATAAAAACATTATTTATATGCACATGAGTTCTTAATTATTGACCACAGGAGAGACGAATTTTGTTTTATACACTGAGTTTGAGTAAACTTTTCACGTGCATATAAATAATGTTTGTATCGAATAGTAATATAGAAGAGGAGACGCCGTTTATGCGGATTAAGAATCCAAACAAAAATTAGGCTTCGTAGCCCTTAACTTTGATAATGTCCACAGGAAAGACGCGAACCTAAAGACCCAAGTGTATTGGATTCTGCGTGATTATTCTTGCAAGACACATTACACATGTGTGAAATGAAACAAGTGGATACCATTCAGGAAAGACGCGAACCTAAAGACCCAAGTGTATTGCATTCTGCGTGATTATTCTTGCAAGACACATTAAACATGTGTGAAATGAAACAAGTGGACACCATTCAGGAAAGACGCGAACCTAAAGACCCAAGTGTATTGGATTCTGCGTGATTATTCTTGCAAGACACATTGCACATGTGTGAAATGAAACAAGTGGACACCATTCAGGAAAGACGCGAACCTAAAGACCCAAGTGTATTGGATTCTGCGTGATTATTTTTGCAAGACACATTGCACATGTGTGAAATGAAACAAGTGGACACCATTCAGGAAAGACGCGAACCTAAAGACCCAAGTGTATTGGATTCTGCGTGATTATTCTTGCAAGACACATTGCACATGTGTGAAATGAAACAAGTGGACACCATTCAGGAAAGACGCGAACCTAAAGACCCAAGTGTATTGGATTCTGCGTGATTATTCTTGCAAGACACATTGCACATGTGTGAAATGAAACAAGTGGACACCATTCAGGAAAGACGCGAACCTAAAGACCCAAGTGCATTGGATTCTGCTTGATTATTCTTGCAAGACACATTAAACATGTGTGAAATGAAACAAGTGGACACCATTCAGGAAAGACGCGAACCTAAAGACCCAAGTGTATTGGATTCTGCGTGATTATTCTTGCAAGACACATTAAACATGTGTGAAATGAAACAAGTGGACACCATTCAGGAAAGACGCGAACCTAAAGACCCAAGTGTATTGGATTCTGCGTGATTATTCTTGCAAGACACATTACACATGTGTGAAATGAAACAAGTGGACACCATTCAGGAAAGACGCGAACCTAAAGACCCAAGTGTATTGGATTCTGCGTGATTATTCTTGCAAGGCACATTGCACATGTGTGAAATGAAACAAGTGGACACCATTCAGGAAAGACGCGAACCTAAAGACCCAAGTGTATTGGATTCTGCGTGATTATTCTTGCAAGACACATTGCACATGTGTGAAATGAGACAAGTGGACACCATTCAGGAAAGACGCGAACCTAAAGACCCAAGTGTATTGGATTCTGCGTGATTATTCTTGCAAGACACATTGCACATGTGTGAAATGAAACAAGTGGACACCATTCAGGAAAGACGCGAACCTAAAGACCCAAGTGTATTGGATTCTGCGTGATTATTCTTGCAAAACACATTAAACATGTGTGAAATGAAACAAGTGGACACCATTCAGGAAAGACGCGAACCTAAAGACCCAAGTGTATTGGATTCTGCGTGATTATTCTTGCAAGACACATTGCACATGTGTAAAATGAAACAAGTGGACACCATTTACAATTTGATTTTCGAGCTTGTGAATGCATTCCCGCTCAGTAAACCGGCAAGTTTGCGTAAAGGTGTGTACAGATTATGGGCGCCAGCCGTGTTCGCGTGAACATTAGCTCGTGCGGCAAATGTTCAATGGAATTTAGGTAGACCGCTGCGGCAGCACGAGACAAGCGATCCAGCTCGATCAGCGCGCCAATTATTTCGTTCTAAACCATGGAGAACCGTCCAAACTGCGCGCGCGCTGGCGACTGAAGCTTCTTTGATGCGGGCTCAAAACCAACAGCGCTCAGATCGCCGCGCGGCACGTTCGAGCGCGGCAATGTTCGAGCTGCTGCGCGGAAACCCCGTCTCCATTGCGCGCGGCCGCCGCGCGATCCAATGTTTGAATGATTGCCGCGCATAATCTGTACGCGCCTTTACAATTTCATGGTCGGAAGGGAATTATGTACGCTCGAAGGCGAGAATTCCCCGCGACTCGTATTCAGCGATACCTGAATGAGATCATCGGAATTTGCCGCTTCAGTTGCTTTGTAATTAAATACTTGTTACTTAAGATTGTTGAGGGGTGATAGCGTTAGATAAATTAGATTAGTTTATTAGTTAGTGTTGATCAAATAGTTGTTTGACTGAGATGGCAGTTAGGCGATGATTACTTCTACCTTCTAAACTATATAGCGAAATGTGCAGGTGTACTACAGTAAACCACTGCAGAGCATATGGTTATTTTGTCGAACTCAAGGCCGAGAAGGGTCCCAATAAATCAAACTTAAGACAGGTTAGTTTTAGAGACTTAAATAGCCAATGAGGCCTTATTACCGAGTAAATATTGGAGTTTGACGAAAGGGTTAATAACAGTAACTTTGTCCACAGATGACGAGGAAGAATGCGGCATCCTGTCGGAAGGCTCGGAGACGTCAGAGGGCGGACGCGCGGACACCGACGACGAGGGAATAGAGCGCGACGCCGACCCCGCGCCGCGCCGCCGCCGCCGGCGGTTCATGCTGCGGGACGTCATAGAGGTAGGTTCTGTCCTGCAGTCTATTTATAGGTGAGCAGGAATGAAATACGAATGACGAGGGTATAGAGCGGGACGCCTACCCCGCGCCGAGCCGCCGCCGCCGGCGGTTCATGCTGCGGGACGTCATAGAGATAGGTTCTGTCCTGCAGTCTATTTATAGGTGAGAAGGAATGAAATACGAACGACGATGGTATAGAGCTGACCCCGCTTCACGCCGCCGCCGCCGGCGGTTCATGCTGCGGGACGTCATAGAGGTAGGTTCTGTCCTGCAGTCTATTTATAGGTGAGAAGGAATGAAATATGAACGACGATGGTATAGAGCCGACCTCGCATCACGCCGCCGCCGCCGGCGGTTCATGCTGCGGGACGTCATAGAGGTAGGTTCTATCCTACAGCCTAGCCTAGACTAGAGGGTACGAGGCTCCAACCCGTTTGGTTAGAAGGCTCAGCCACGTCAGAAAGAGGGCGGCTGACCGGCGCAAGCGGTTGCCAATACTGCAGGACAGCATAGAGGTAACGTCCCTTTTTTATTCAATTTTCCCAGGGAAGCCTTAGCAAGACCTCTGCAAATTTATTCCTGTATACTTTCGCAACCGAAGTCACTTGCATTCCTGGTCGCACTGTTCTCACGGTTATGTAGGTCCTCCATGAGGCTTGTAGTTACGCGCGTGACCGGCGAAGTTCATTCAGTGCGCCCCATTCACGATTCAGAACACATGAGTGTATCGATCGATTATGATCTTAATTAGACGATAGGGCGAGCGGGCTGATGCGAAAAGTAGTAAAATCATGTTCACGACGTTTCAAAGAGACTTCGTGACGTATGGCCGATTTAGACTATTTAGAGTCCATTAAAACTAAATACATAACAAATGAAAGTACGTCGAAAAACAAAATCAGATCGCCGATCACATAGTCGTCCGTTATGGTCACCATGGCACTGCTGATACTAGTAGGGCAGTTTCAGGTGATAATGTGAAAACTTCTTTAGGGGCGCTGTGCACTTTTTGTGATGGGGAAAAATTGTTAAACTCGCCACAGGTCACGTGACCGTAAGATTCGTAGGACGTGGGGTTTGAGACTGATCGAAAATCTATTACAATGTCATTGAGTTTTCACTTCTGCCGGCACTCCCGGAGTGCAACCCGGTCTTTTTTTTTCAGGTACTGGCATCCATAGCATTGTTTTTGATAGGAACCGCGCTGCGTATCAGCAATAGCTAGACTGTTCAAATTTTCACAGAAGTGGTTTTTCTATTGCTGCTTTAACATACATTCATAAAAGTTCAATTAAATTAAAAATTAAACAGTGCTCTCATACATGAAACGTAATTTTATGGCGTTTTTTTGCCCGCCTATAACAATCGGTATATCTCTAGAACCGTAATATGTAGACACTTAAAATTTCCGCAGATTATGTATTACTATAGCCTCTATAATAACAAGTAATAAAAATATAATAACGTTAATAATTGGTTTTTTAATATAACTTAAACCAACTCTAAGAACAAAGATGTTTATTACCTATACCTAATTGGTACAAAACAACGTTATGCTTATGGTAAATGACGAAACTCCAAACGACAACAGCCCGAAAAGCAATACCCTAACCACGATTGTCCCTTCTATCATGATCAGAACACTTGAAAACTTGACATAACGTGCTAAATGCGTGTTTATTCCAAATGGTTTGATGTAAATATTGCTCTCTTTTCTCAAAAGGCAGTTGTTTGTTTTTAACACTGACTGGCAGGAACCCGCCTAGCGGGCGCGTCGCTTTCCGCTACATATGTAGGAAAACCACGGGATCCGCTACGAGCATGGCGCGTAGCGATTCTTGGCAATTAATGTGACGATTCTATGATTGTTAAATTATATATATGTGAAATAATAAGAATTAAACAACACGCTTTTGAACTGTAGTTTGAGACTGTAGGCTGTTAGTAGTCTCATTTACATTGAGAGGTCGTTGGTGCTCGTAAATTTTGGGTGATATAGATACGTAATGTAATGTGGGAATATCGCCGCTCTCCATTTTTATACGACTTTCACTTACAAGATGATCCTTATCCGAGTACATGGCTAAGATGAGTTAAGGTGAGTGCACACGCAACGTTACTGCGAATCCGTGAACTTTACTTAACCATTTTTTTTAAATATTTTATTATACAATTTCTCTTCCAAGATACTGAACATTGACACATCAAGTCAGTCATCAGTGAATGTATAATAATAGTACATCGAGAAATCCCTTATCTCTCACATCTAATCACATATCTTCTTAAGAGGACGTTCCTGAGTCTTTTGAGCCCATCCGTTGTTGTACCCTGGGGAATCTGTCAAAAAACCAGCATCGATGCACCTGCACCTAGCATAGTATATCTCTCTAAATATACATAATACAACAATGAGCACTGTTCGTCAAAGCATCATCCAAAAAAGCGTCACATCACATCACATCTGATTAGTAAGTCACCTCAGTACAGATCGCGCGCCGTGTCAGGGTGTCACCGTCACGCCCCGTCAATGAGCGCGCTGCCTTACATTGCGTCACCGATGGGTGGGCGATGATATGTGCTTTCACTGCATGGCTATCAGGTGCAAGGGGTCGGCTGCCATACAAATTATTAAGGCGTCTTTAGTAAGGAATGAGCAATAGTGAGAAAGATACAGCTGTGGGGATGAGAAAGAACGTGAATTTGTTTCAAAGTGTCATACTACGGCGATGGCAAAATAGCATACACCCTGCCCCATCGCTGGATTGACGAAGTCCAGAAATACCTGTGCCAGCTTCAAACTGCCGATCATGAATGGCGGCGGGCTACCCAGGACAGAGCACAGTGGCGTGTCTTACGGCCGTATTTATAAACGTCCTACAAGCCTGTTTTAACTAAAATGGCGTTAAAATTAGTTTGTCCTTATCTGTCACATTGACATTTGTGTTCGTAAGAAAGGGACAAAGCACATTTTATTTAGCAGAGGCATTTTAAGTTTTATGAATAAGGGGGTTAGTGTAGGAGGCCAAGATCGTCTTCGGGTCGCTGCGCCAGCGTAGTACGTAAGTAAGGTATACTACGAGTTGATTATAGTCATGAAAGCATTTTTGAAATGAATAGTCCCGGAGATTACCCCGGCTTAATTATTAAACATTACCTGTTCATCGTCAATACTTGAAGGGCTTTTATAACTTTCATGGAACGACATTTTGTTTAAGACGCAAGAAGATTTTATAGAAGGGAGAGTAGTTCGCATGCATTAAGGGGATGCCTCGAGTCGACCACGCCCCCTAGACAGAGTCACGCTTATGCCTTCCGCGCACGAGAAAAACAGATGCGACACTCTTCGGGAATCGCTTTTTGGACAAATTTTGATAAATACCTAACTTAGTGAGGTTTTATTTATATTTCATTAAGTGAGATTTTAGATAAGATAAAATACTATAGTATTAGTAGGCTGAGTAAAAAAAGGAAAATAAAGACCCAACTTTGGTTTTTTTTTCTATCGAGGAAATTTTAGGGAATCGTGTATCGATTAAATCAGATAAACAATCATATAGTCAAGATGCATATATCAGAGGCTCTAGTATAAGTTTTACCGAAACAAAACGTTACGACTGCATTTGCGTTTAGCTGTCAAACCCCATACAAATTGAGGGTAAAACGCAAACGCGATCGTAACGTTTTGTTTCGGTAAAACTTATACTAGAGCCTCTGAACATAAGACCTTATTGTTTCTTGATCTAGTCAGAACGGCGTTTCAAAGCACCCGATAATTTCCCTTAAGACATGCACTTGTTGTTGAAGCTTTTTTACGTGTCGTAAAACCTCCCGACTATAGTAAAAAATTGTATATAGTTTTGTTTTACTTATTCTATAGGTTTTTTATTAGTGTAAGTATAGCCTGCTTCAGCCTGTCTTAGAGTGCACCCCTAAGTCACACCTAAACCAGTAATATTCGAGTTTATTTAAACCAAAAGTTTTGTGATTTCGACTATACAATCGTTGGGAGGTTTTACGATACACCGTTCGTAAATCCATTTGGTACAATCCGGTATAGTGTATCGCTGTAGAGTGACCCATATACGTATCTGATTGTTTTAAAATTAAGCACGCGCGAATTCCGATGACAATTCAAATAGCTTTGGTAGAGCCTTTGTTACGGTAGGAACGGAAGTTTAAATGTACGAGTACATTCTGTAAAACGAACGCAAGCAAAAACGATTACATACTCTGACCATATTAGTAATGTAGTTTTGAAGTGGATACTTCTTTGCTCGCGTTATTGTATAGGGGTACAGTTCGAAATGTATCACGTGACTCCCGGAATAACTTTTTGTAGAGAAGCCTAATCTGATTTCAAATAATTGTTTGTTACATGTTTTAATCCTTCTTTATTTGCCATTAGTTGTTAATCACAAAATGTTATTTAGTTTATGTCGCGGGCATGGAAATAATTCTGAAATTACCGCCATTTTCAATTTATCGCGTGTCAAATGAGCTACGTCAGTCAATGTTGCCATATATACCGATTTATCTGTACTTATACAGATTTTAGTGAATTATTACAGATATATTTTACGAGAACAACATAATAGCAGGTCGGTTTTTTTTAGGATTCCATAGCCAACAAAGAAGTATCCACTTAACTTAATTAACGGTTGTATCTCCGACACAACCCGCTTCTTTTTGCTTTGGTTTTAACACATACTTGATTATAAGCAAATATTAGTGGAAGTATAGCGGACATTTCATTCCATTCAAAATCCACATTATATTAAAATATGATGTGGATCTTTCTTTTGCACAGAGTCGTAACTTATATGTACTAAAAAAAAACAATGTTGCATTTATAATTGATACCATCAGGTATTGTAAAAAAATAAGATGGTTGAAGCACCTTTAATTCTATATATCCTACTTAAATGCGAAAGTAAGGATGTTTGGATATTTAGATGTAGGATGTTTGTTAATCAATCACGCTTAAACGGCTCAACCGATTTGGATGAAATTTTGCACGAAAATAGTATATAGGCAGCCTGGATTAAAATATAGGATAGTTTTTATCGCAGGTTCACGCAGAGAAGGTGGCAGGCGGAAGCTAGTTATATATATTTGTATGAGAAAGCTGCTGTGAACTACCTTCCAGCAAGCTTATGGCGTTTTGATGGTCTTGTTAAGTGAATCTAAAAGTATAAGTGGATACGAGTATAATTGTATGATAACGTCTAGCCGTTAGTAATGTATTATTATCATAACGACTGTTTTGATTTATGTCGCAATTCCTTCTTTTATGCCTGTTTTAAATGGTTTAAAATTAGAACCATAGTGACTTAAATAAATACGAGAGTTTACGATGTACCGTGAGATTTGTTACTCCTTAATCAGTGCTGGAAAGTTTTAAGAGCTGTTTTATTAAAATGTTAGAAAAGTAGGTACTTTAGTGCTTAATTATGACGAAACATTGATGTTGTCTCTATAGCTGAAGATTGTTTTCTACATTATGTGAGCTATCAGGATAGGCTTCACATAGTTCCAAAAGAACCTTTATTAGAAATCATAATATTCATGTTTGCAAAAGCAAATTATCCGATTAGTTAAGTTGGTTGTCGCTTAAAGGTCATTTTAATTCATAAATTAGAGCAATACATAGGCTGCTACTTATGTATCCGGAATCCAGGATTCAAACTTTCTAAAACACAATTTTTGACCTCCATGGTAAAATTTGAACTTTCTTTTAATACTGGCCGCTATATATTTTTTTCTTAAGTACGCTAGTCTTTTGTTTTTGGCGGGTTTAAATTGTTATCTCGTTGCAAGAATGGAACTTACTCGTGAAAATATTCGTGCTATTATTTATTACGATTTTAGGCGTGGCTTAACGCAACAACAATGCATAGATCAATTAACTTTGACTTTTGGTGATGAAGCTTGTTCGCGTTGGATACCGTACAATTTAACCGAGGATCAAAAAAAGGCTCGCGTCGAATGGTGCAAAAAAAATTTGAAAAAAAATATAACCGTGGTGACTCAAAAGCTGTTATAATATCTACACAGGTGACGAATCTTGGATATATGCGTATGATCCCGAAACTAAACAGCAATCAACAGTGTGGGTGTTTCAAAATTAGCCGAACCCTACGAAAGTTACTCGTGCAAAAAGCACCTTGAAGCAAATGGTCGCTTGCTTTTTTGGTATGAATGGCCATGTGGCTACAGTGCCACTAGAAAATCGTATAACGGTTAATTCGGAGTGGTACACGACCATTTGTTTGCCAGAAGTGTTTGAAGAAATACGTAAAGACAACCAGCGACGCAGAATCATTCTTCACCATGACAACGCCAGCTGTCATACATCACGCGAAACAACTCGATTTTTGGAAGGTCAAAATATAGAATGAACGGGTTACCCACCGTACAGCCCTGATTTGGCACCCAAAGATTTTTATTTATTTCCAAATGTAAAGAATAAATTACGTGGTCAACGATTTTCGACCCGTGAAGATGCGGTCGACGCGTTCAAACAACACGTTTTGGAGATACCTCAATCAGAGTGGCAAAAGTGCTTTAAAAATTGGTTTACACGTATGCAAAAGTGCATCGATCATCACGGAGAATATTTTGAAAAACAATAAAATTATATTTAGTAATGTGCGTTTGATTTTTTTATTTATTCCGGATACATAAGTAGCAGCCCTCGTAGCAACTATATCAACACAAACGATTTAGACTATAGCGATTCAAGTAAATTATAAGCAAACACCGGTTTGGCGGGGGCAAAAATGTACCAGTGCTAGTGATTAATTAAAAATCGACTAAGTTTATCGACCGATAAAAATAATTTTTTAACCATCATTATCATAACTAAACTAATGGCTAAGTTTGAATACGTTTAACTATGTGCAAACCTCTTTCATTTATACTTATCGGAAAAGAAATAGAACTGAGTCATATAGCAGAAATTCATCAATACTATAAATTGTTTGAATTTGCTCCAATTACTACAGTTGACCTAGAAAGGTCATTTACTTGGCTAAAATGGATATTGTCACCCAGGCGACGAAGATTAAAGTCTGAAAATGTGGAGAAAATTTTGATAGTATATTATGAAAATTATATTAAATATTAAAAAAGTTAATTACGCAAAAAGTTTATTTTTGTGTATGTAGTTTTCTTCTTCATTCAAATTCTTGAAATTACCCAACGGTTGTACGTCATTTTTATCGATATCAACTAATAAAATTAGTTTAATGTGTCCTCGCACTATTAAACGTCAGTACAGATTTGCCCCCGCCAAACCGGTGTTTGATTATAAGACGGCTCAATAGAGTTGCAGCGTTTAAAGCCTTTTGCACATTCTAAAATATTTTTTCCGGCACAATTTCCTAGCCGTTTTCTTGACTAAAATACCTCTTCCGAGGGACCGCGGGCGAAGTGGGTCACCAGGCCGGCTGGCTCATCAATAATATAGCAGTTTTAGTTTTTCTCCATCCTCGACAGAAACATGAAATGTGCTTGCGCGTAGCACGCACAAAACGTTATTCATCATAGCTGCGGCATAAATAAGAAATGGTAGCAAATTAATATGCAAAGACCATTTCTGCTCCGCTTAATCGAAAAGGTGTATCTTTGCAGGAACTCTTGTCGGTTCAATCTTTTGGCGTACAGAGGCAACAATTTCACGCAGCGAAATATAAATTACAATTAAGCCTAGTTACGGGCCCCGTCCCAGTAAATTACACATTGATTTGCGACACCTAGCTCTATAAGATTTCATTCCGATCGGCCGACAAACGCGTCGGCCACGCTCGCTGATAAAATATCTCCTTAACTTTGGTTCAAATAATTCAAAAGCGGCAAGCCATAAGTCACTGTTTATTCTAGATTTATAGATAGCGGGCAGAGGCACGATAATGACCAGTTGTGGGTGTCGGCGATTGTCGGCGCGCCGTGTTACGTTGTCGGTCGACATCCGACTTGCGAAAGTGATCGTGTTGCCCCCGTCTCCCCATTGCCTTGACACGTTGAATCATAAATGCTTTGTTGTTATTTGTTTAGCGTCAATTATGGCAGGATCGCCTTTGTGAACATTGAACACAATTGGACTGTTGAGCAACTGCAAATGAATTTTGATGTAATAATTTCCCTTTATTAACTTATATTTGAACTTTACGCCTGCAGCTGTGACTGACTGTCTGACTCGTGTGACTACACGATTGTTTGATCTTCACCTTAATAACTTCTTACGGAGATTTGTTTTGGTAAATACTTAGCCAGAATATCTTTCATTGATCTTTTAATAATCAGGTCCTAACATGCAACTTAATTGATTGGCAATAGCCAATAAAATAATGATATTACGAAAGCAACAATTAACACAAATCGTTCCAACCGTGACCAATTTACTTAATGTTTCGCTTTAAACATTCCTTTTACGGCGCGACTGTGACAATTACATGCATCACATTCCAAAACGGGCGTTTTGAATTTTCAGCCGAACAATGCAGTTCCTAAATGTCATAACAGTATGAAATAGCGATTATACACTTTAGGTCATAAAGTATTGCGTCGAAAATAGAATAGCGCGATTTGGGGCTTGAACGTGGTCCATCGAGTTGCACCTTGCAGAAGCGTGGGCTATTTAAGTGCAGTGATTGCGACAGACGACCACTAGGCAACATGCTAAAAGACAAATAGCATAAGGATCTTAAAAGGAAGTATCGTTAGACAATGCCTTAGGCGCATGCGTCGTTTTGGATTGAAGTAGCTGTGTGTAGACAGAGTTGGTGCTAACTGTTGTCTTTATGCCTGCTAATAGCTCTAGTGGGACAGTTCACGTGAAGAACAGGTTAGATGCTAAGAAGAACGTTATTAATAAATCATCATCATCATCATCATTTTCAGCCTTTAATCGCCCACTGCTGAGCATAAGCCTCTCTTCGAGCACGCCACTTATCCCGGTCCCGTGCTAGTCTCATCCAGAGATGACCCGCAACTGCATTATTTTGTAGTTCACCTGCAGCATAATGAAATTATTACAAATTCGATGTAGTGCATTACTAGCATACATTAATAAATAAATATTACGGGACGATCTTGCGCGCGCTCACGCTGGGCTCCAAGACCCAAATAGTCGAAGTAGCTTGGAAAGCGGCTAAGTTAAAGTGGGAGTGGGCTGGGCATGTTGGCGCATGCCGAGTGAACTGTGGGCTAAAGCTGCCACAGACTGGCAACCCCATAGCTCAAAACGGAGACGCGGCAGGCCTCACCGGCGATGGCGGGACGAGCTAGACTCGTTCTCAAAAGATTGGCCACAAGAAGCTCAGGATCGAGAACACTGGGAACGGAGGGGGAGGCCTTTGCCCAGCAGTGGGACACTACAGGCTCCCATTAATAGGGGTCAATCTTACACGAATCGAACTAGCCCCATAGATAGTAAGTTAAAAAGGATGATATACTTAATAGGTATAAATACATAGAAAACACCTAAGACTCGGAAACAAATATTCATGCTTATCACACAAATATTTGTCCTTACCGGGATTCGAACCCAGGACCTTTAGCTTCGTAACCACGGTCACTATATACCCAGGCTAACCGGCCGTCAACATAAGTTTCTATATTAACAATGACAATTGTGAAGTTTTATAAAAGCCATTTGAAAACATAAATATAGTGCACTTATATTGATTATGTACCTATGTGTTTTCAAATGGCTTTAATAAAACTTCACCCGTCTTTTTAGAGAACACATCTCTATTTGTCGAAATTCAGAACTTATAAGAACGCTCCCTTTCACAACTTTCACAGGTAAAAAGGTGTAGCAGCCACATAATAGTAACCCTAGCAGCATTTTCGTTGGCATTTCGTTGGGCCAACTCGGTGATCAATGGTCCAACGTGGGGCCAACTTAAAATGCTACTAGGGAAAAAAGTAACGCATACTAATTTATTTTATTTTTCTAATAGAAAGCACGGTCTCCCTCGGACCCCCGCAGCTAGTTGCGGTTCTATCGGTTAAAATACGGGAATATAAACGAAGAAAGCTTTCCCCGCCGTTCCCTCAAGGTTAACTGTATTAGTTTTATATATTTTTGCTCGTTTCTATTAATTGGCTTTTCTTATATTCCAGTAAAACTATCTTTCTGATGAAATCTCTTCCGATTCGTGGAGAGGGGAGCACAGAAAAATCCGAATAGTAATTAGTCCGAAACCATCATTGTACCGATATTGCGAACGCCATTTTCCGCTGAATGTAAATTTCGATTCGGATGATTGCTTCAGCGGAACATGGTTTCCGGAATTATGAAATTCCGAAAAAATATGCTTTCAGGGAAAGTACTCTTCGGAATACGGGCGTAGACTCGAAAATTATTATTACTCCATAAGAAAGAGGGCAAAAAATATGCCTAGTGACGAAAATCCCATTCAGATATCTGAAATAATTATGAAGCTGCAACCGTTATAATATTACTTGTTATTTCATATCGGAAAAGGGGCATAATATACCTCCTCTTAAACACACTCCTCTTGGACACTTATAACTTCGTGGTTATTTAACCTTTTACTAAATTTTTAATTGTTTTCGAGATAATACAACATTATTGTTTTTTTTTTTTTTTTAATTTATTTTATGTCTGTCATTGCGCATCGCAATCTGAGCCGAATATCGCTGACGTCACGGCCATCTGTTATCCCAACTGACATGTGGCATGGAAAATACAAGAAAGGAAAAACATTTTCAGCGCGAGTCAGTTCAGCCTCGATAATTGAAAACGATAGCAGTTATTTGGTTTTAACATTTGCTTTTAATCATTAACATTCTTCATCATATTTCATATTCAGTTTAACTGTTTCTGTTCATAGAATAGAGGGCATTAACGTTTCTTTTCTACTACCCTTCGGCATAGGACATATCAACTGTCATTTTCTACTACCCTGCGGCATAGGACATATCAACTGTCATTTTCTACTACCCTGCGGCATAGGACATATCAACTGTCATTTTCTACTACCCTGCGGCATAGGACATATCAACTGTCATTTTTTGTAGTAAGTAAATGTATGTCTCAACGCTCGTTGGAAAAGTTACGAAATTACCCGCAGGATTACCCGCAGGTCTCTGTCCAATTCAGCGAATCAATTTGTGAAACAAAAATATAATAATACTGACAGTTTTTTGTGAACTAAGAATATCGATAAAGCCAAGGCGACAGTAGGAATGTAATTAATTTCGCAGCGACGTAATTACCCAAGTAACTTCGGCATCAACATACAATTAGGAAAAATCTGGGGTGAAACGAAGAAGTAATAACTGTAATAACGTAATGAAAGCATTGGTACAACTTTTACCTACTACCTACTACTGCTTTTGCATTTTTGGTTACACCTTCAAAGATTGTGTCACGCCACACTTTGACATTTTGCCCGTTTTGGTAAAGCTACCAGAGCAAATCCGGCGAAACGTGAAACCAGTCTAATTTAAATTATTACTGAACATTACTTCTCTTCTTAAATGTGTACCTTAGTACGACGAAATACCTTGTAACCCATATCGTGCACCTCGTAACCAGCGACCTCGGAACTTTTTAATCAGCTCTATAATTTATTCAAGCACTCTTTATTGTTATTTTACGATACATTTAGCAATTGCCGAGCAATTTGCTCGTAATGGACCCCAGTGCGTGGAATGATATGCAACGGGCAATACGGTAATCAGACATGGGAATGTACCAACTTACACACAATCATTTACGTCTGCTGCTTCTTTTGTAATGTGAACTGTAGTACCATGTATCAAGGTTGGGATTGAAGTGAGGCGGTTTGATAAGAAATGAGTTTTTCAAAGTTTATTGAAATGGCAACTCGGGCGGTTAATGAAAATTGAAAGGATAAGTTATCTGGAGCGGTGCTGTATTAAGTGAAGTTAGTAATGCAATCTGTGTATTTTATTAGCTTGTGTATTAATCGACATTGGAATGCGTATCGAGAGCGTGGAGCCAATAATGATTATCGATCTACCTATACACGTTTCATTTTGAAATTATAGCTTTTAACTTAAGTTTTTCATGCGAATGCTCCATTAAACTCAATGATGATGGGTAGGTAGTAAATGGTTTGCTTATACTGCACCGGCAAAAGAACTACCACTAGACACTACTCCCACTAGAAAGAAAGATACATTTATTCACAAACACACAGGACACATATATTAAACAATAAAATAAACAAAAAAACAGATAAAACATGAAACAAGTGTGTCAGCGGCAGTGAACCGGACACTGGCTCAGCATTATGCTGAGGTGTCAGACACCTGCAGCGCTGATTTTCAGCCAGCACCGTCAGTGACTCACGGAAACGTCATACAAATGTAATAAATAAACTACCCACATTATTGGGACAGGCGAAAGAGAAATAAACATCCTAGAACAGCTTCTATAAAATAGTAATATTATGTACAGTACACATTAAAAACAAAAACTAGATAAAAAGTGAGCAATTGGCATATTTATTGCTGGCACAGTGCTGGGGATTAGGATTTTGATTTCTGGAGCACTACTATTCTTCGCAATCATAACTAACGATTCTGGTCGTCCTAAGCGCTGCATCTAGCCTTATTGCAACACATCCTGCGTTGCGCGTTAGTGTCCTAGACTTAAAGAAGAAGACCTAGATTTTTTGGTTTATGTTTGTGTGTGGCCGTGTCTGTCTCGCTTGTCCATAAACGCGGTCTTATAGGTCACTCTCAGCAGCAGAGGCGTTTAAGGGAGCGACCACACCGGTGCTTAACGCTGCGTATACGCGTTGACGTGTCGTATGCGTCACGCATTCTTCATACATTTTGCTGCGTTTTACGGTGCGTTAGCGTATTTTGAGCAGCGGTGTGGTCGCACCCTAAATCGTCATTTGTTTGTTAACGGTCGTTTTTGACGCTCTAGCATTGCCACAGGTATAGCCGCAGCGTCCTAATCGTCGTTAATTTTACATGTGTATCAGCAGCGCTGTATATGACGGCACAGCCCCCACACCCACAACAGCGCCACCGCACACGCTATCTGCCGCGCGCTGGTCTCTTAGAAACTCTGCTATTCTAGAACGCCAGAGAGATAGATATAAATATACCTTTGCCGCCCATGACGTCGACGCCGAACATTGTTGTGCCCTGTTCCCCTCTGTCAACCTTAGCAAGCTAAAACCGCCAGTCTAATGACTGACGGGGCACGTGCATGTGTTAATACATATGCACGTGTTTGTATTTCCCCAGCGCTTTGTCTGGCACCGCCGCGTCGCACTATCGGGCCGTCTGCCGCGCGCTGGTCTCTCAGACACTGGCCAATTCCAGAGTGTCTTAGAGATATATATAAAGATACTTTTGCCGCCCATAACGTCGCTCGTATTGCCGAGCGTTGTTAACGTACGCTTCATAACACATGCACATCTCTGTCTCCCCAGCGCTGTGTCTGGCACTGCGGCGGCGGGCACCGCTCGCGCGACACCGCCGCCGCGCACTACCGAGCCGTCTGCCGCGCGCTGGTCGCCGAGGCGCTGGAGCTGGCGTCCTTCCTGGCGAGGGTGCGGGTGGGCGGCGCGAGGGACCTCGGCGCTGCCGAGGAGTCGGTCACGCACCTGGATACGCTGCAGTTCTCGGATTGGGTGAGTAGAAACAAATCAAAATTACTCTTAATATTAACCCCCTGAGGCCCCATAGGTACTACATAAAAACGGTTGATTACCAATTATAGGTATATCCATTTGTTAAGGCAGTGATTCCTTTTGACAAATGTTGAAAGTCCAGCCGCAGGAGTAAGGGTATATCAACCAGAGTTGTGCGTGGTAGCCGAGAGGCGTGAGAGAAATAATCTATCACTAGCATTGCTCAGTCTCGGTCACGCATGTCTTCCTATTGGTGTCTTTTTCCTCGCACACCGCTCCGCTACCTCGCACACCTCTGGTAGATACTCACCCTGAATAGGGGAGTTTGAGAACGAACTATGCGCGAACTATGTTAGGAGCATGATTGTTGACTATAGACAATTGAAGCTCGCGGAAAGAAGGGCTCTAGAAAAGAGATATGAGCAAACCAACTACCTTTACACGAATAGGATGGCTTTACTAGCGAACGTTTACCTGAGGCTCTAAATAGAGGAAGTTGAGAATGAGCCGTGAGATAACCCGATTGTACTTGACTACAACAAAAACGGAAGAAAAACTGAATACCCAAATAGAGGGGTTGACAGCAAACAGCCGGGCTAGTTGCAAAAACTTTCACAATTGTAATAGTCCACATGTCGCGTTAAAATAAATGCCCTTCATCTCTCCCAGTTGACATGCAGTGGGCGTAGCATGGTTGCCATTTCATCACTTATCGTTGTGGTAAAGACGCGCATCACGCTCTGACAAGTATGCGAGTGCGAGAGTGACGGATGCCTTATCCACAAAGATAAGTGATAAAATGGCAACCGTGCTACGCCCGCAGATCCATGAAGCGCAATTTTACAACTATAGAGCACAAGCTTAATGTTATAAAATGCTACAACATGTGAATACATTGGAACACTTTCCTTTTTAGCGCCTAGAATTCAACTTAATCCCCCCAATCTAGAATTGATTAACAAGCATGACATCACATTACGCTCGGTAAAT
The DNA here is from genome assembly GCA_947049275.1 of Epinotia bilunana. Classification (NCBI taxonomy): domain Eukaryota; kingdom Metazoa; phylum Arthropoda; class Insecta; order Lepidoptera; family Tortricidae; genus Epinotia; species Epinotia bilunana. The sequence goes on along the minus strand of OX346258.1, from coordinate 21,911,599 downwards.
AAGAATGTTCGATGACGGGAATACCTGGCGAAGTCTCCAACCAGCATGCGCGCCGTGCCGCTGTAGGTGTCCCATGCAATATTAATGGCCTGCTTTCCTGGGAATTTCACGTGCGAGTCATTATTTATTTCCCCCATTGAGGTAGGTACAGTCACCTGTAATAGCAGGCTTGACAAAGCTCGCATATATCTTACACGCGCTAACAGTTCTACAAATGAGTTTGCCTGACATTTTGGAATAGAGTAGGCACTTATTCGTGACAATATCGTCCACAGAAATCAGCATTAAAACTAAGTACATCAGTGCCATGAAACGGATCTAGTTCCATCTCAGCATGGTGCTAGAGCTGATGATGGGACCGTCAGGTGGTGCCATGGCAAATGTTATACTCTTATAGGTACTCGTGTGTGTACACCAGACAAAAAATTAAAACGGTTTTAGAAAGTGCAACTCAAGCCCCTTAATATGATACCCCACCCACGTGATCTATTAACTGGAATTTTTAACCCCTCCTCATATTCTTCATTTTCACAGACAATAAAAAGGTAAATAAAATTATTTCGCTTTCTATACACGCCTTTTTTTTAATTGTTCCAAATTTCAAATTCATAGCATAAGTTGCTGAGATATTTAACGTTGTGACAGACGGGCAGACGGACAGAGTAGCATAAGGGTTCCGTTTTTACATTTTGGTACGGAACCCCAAAAAGAGAAAAGGAAGTACAATAAAAAGATCTTATTATAAAAAGACACGCATTAATCCTGGCAGATAAATACCTAGTAGTGCAGGTGACAGTACGTAGGTACAGTCAAGTGTAAAAATATGGGTGCATACAACTTACTCATAAATATGTCCCATTACTCTTATGTCAGCGGATTAAGGTTTTGGTACTTATTTATGAGAGGATGTTATCGATATATATTTTTGCACTTGACTGTACACCGTCTGTTCTTCGAGGTACTGTAAATAAAACCAATAGCCATTATGTAAAGAAAGGGTTTTTAAAGTCTTATGTTAAGTGCGGTTTATAATTTATGCTGAGATAGAAATCTTTGGAAACATAGTAACGCATATGTACACACTGATGATTGCCTTTCTGATCAGATTAGCGGTTCTGTTCAGGTTTCCATCAAACCTTAGGACTATTGATAATTATAGACGTTCTTTCCTAAATATTAGTTGGAAAATGAAAATCCCTCAAATTAATAAACTACAATATCCGTACTAATATTATAAAAGCGAAAGCGTGTCTGTCTTACCTCTTCACGCTTAAGCCGCTGAACGGATTTGGATGAAATTTGTATATAGAGGTAGTTTGAGTCCTGGGGAAGGACATAGGATAGTTTTTATCCCGGAAATCATCCCCCAAGGAGATGAAGTGGGGGGTGAAAGTTTGTATGAGCTACGATATAAACGAGTTCCACGCGGACGGAGTCGCGGGCAGAAGCTAGTTATATAATATCTACAGAAAATGTTTACTAAGCGGAAACGTCCGCTAACGAAATTCCAAATTTCGATCAAAGTGAAACATTTTAAAAACATTATTAGGTAGGTATATCATATCTGTTTCTTTCGCATTCCTACTTAATGTTCTCCTTCTTTTATTTATGTGACCGATTGAAGATGCATTATGAAAGACGAGAAGAGACTGCCCGACAAAGTAACAAGAGAAATACAGTAATTATGTTTCTTTAATTAGGTACATAATGTGGAGTTAGACTAATATATTAACTTTCCGATTGTAGTCCAACCGAAGGATTTGGAGAGCCCTTCAAGTATGTAGAAAATATTAACGCCATTGTCGTGTAATTGTTGTTTAAATTATTAGCTTTGAGCCTCTTAAATTACTAGTAATCGTTATAAAACAAACATTGTATGGAATGAAAAATAATGCATGCTATGAGACGTCACTACTACGTATGGATAAGGCTGGTCGTCAGACTAGCTTCGAATATGTTATTAGAATATGTTTAATAAACAGTGCAAAACTATATTCGGCACATCGCTTATTTCTAAATTGTGTCAATAATATGCACCAAAAGCTATTTCTAACTTTGTAATACAATACAGTCAGCATCATATAGTTGGTAGCAGCCAAAGTACCCAAATATATCGGAACACGCCTTTATTACTATAGGAGTAAGGAAGTGTTACATATTTGGCTACTTTGGCTGCTACTAAGTATGTGATGCTGACTTTACATAAATTACGTTGACGAGCAGCTTTAAATTACTTTCATAGTGCGTCTCTGTTCCCCCTTTTTTTTGCGTCTCCTGACATTTTTCTCTTAGCAAAGTTTTGGGTACAACCAAAAGCTGATGCTATTATTATTTTCCAGGCGCGGTTTTGGATGCAAGTAATTGGAGAATTAAGAATGGGAGTTAAGTTAAAGAAAGTGTGTTACTCCCGAACGCCTATTGAGTACGAGATGACCCCATACGAGATCCTTATGGACGATATCAGATCCAGGAGATATACTTTAAGAAAGGTTGATGGCGCGATACCACCGAGGTAAGTTTAACAATTTAAAATAATACGTCTTATTTATAATATTTTCTTGAAATAATAACGCATATAAATTATAGTCTAATGAAACACACTTATTATCTCGAATAACCATCTGTATATATATAATTTCTGTACTCGTACAACTTTATTCAGTTTCAATTATACATAAAATACTACACATAACGTTTGTAAGGAAAATAGGACTTTTATTTATCATAATTCTTTTTATCCCCGTGTGGTGTCTGGTTAGAATTTCACCACCCCCTTTCTTCCCGTGGGTGTCGTAAAAGTCGACTAAGGGAGCAGGGTTGAAGTGTGTTGTGGGCGATGGGCTAGATATTATATTATATATTATGCTAAAAGTGGCACTAAAACATAAGTTTCATGTGCTCTGCCTATTCCTTTTGGGAATAAAGGCGTGAATGTATGAATGAATGAATGAATAATTCTTTATTTTTTCCACAGTGTTAAGAAAGACGCACACGCAATGATTCTCGAATTTATTAGAAGTAGGCCTCCACTAAGAAAGGTAAGACGATGCACATTTTTCAATAACATGTTATATAATAATACGTAGTTGTTTGAAACTGCTTGACATTGTCCGTCAAGACTCCATTAATCCCATTGAGTAACAAGAGATCGCTACGGCCAACATTACAAAAAATATGTATACAGGACTTTATTGCCTTAAGCGACTCTCTATATGTATATTATATGCCATACGAATAAATAAATAATATTGCCTTAACATTAAGGTCGTGCATATTTTTTTTGTAACTTTGGCCGTATAGATCTCTTTGTAGTCGACTGTACCTATAAGTTTTTGTTTCGGCTACAACTAAACAAATAAATTATGTTATAAATGTATGTACATACAGCAGCAGAATTATCTGCACGTATGCGTCCAAATACCGATCACTTTGGGGGATGCTTATGTCCGGCAGTGAGCTGTTACCGGCTGATATGATGATGACGATATTACAAGGCAAGAAGAGTTTGTTTAGATCATTTTGAGCTCTTCGCCCCTATTCTGCTGCTGACTGCATTACTCAACCACGTAATGTTTGAGATAGCCGTCAGTTCATCACTTTGACGTATTTTTATGGCAAAACTGTCACCTCGAAACCCATTCTAATCTCGGTCTACACACACGAAGGTCTCGGAATACACCATTTGCATTGTGCAGGCATCAGAACGCAAGCTGCCCCCGGCCCGGCGGGAAGCAACACCTCGGGAGAAACTCCTCGCCTCCATCCAAGTCGGCAGACCGCTGCGGCCAACGCCCTACTCCCGAAGACTATGTGAGTACCTAGAAACGCTTCTACATATACCGTAGGCTTATACACTGTAGACAGCCTACAGGCGCTTCGAATAACAGTGTACCTATTTAGGGTTCCGTAGCCAAATGGCAAAAAACGGAACCCTTATGGATTCGTCATGTCTGTCTGTCTGCCCATCCGTATGCCCTGCCCGTATGCATGTCACAGCCACTTTTTTCCAAAACTATAAGAACTATACTGTTGAAACTTGGTAAGTAGACGTATTCTGTGTACTGCATTCAGTTTTTCAAACAAAAATAAAAAAAAACAATAAATTTTGGGGGTTCCACATAGAACTAAAACTAAAAAAAAAACTCATCAAACCCATACGTGTGGGGTATCTATGGATAGGTCTTCAAAAATGATATTGAGGTTTTTAATATAATTTTTTTCTAAACTAAATAGTTTACTCGAGAGACACTTCCAAAGTGGTAAAAGTGTGCCCCCCTACCTGTAACTTCTAAAATAAGAGAATGATAAAACTAAAAAAAATATGATGTACATTACCATGCAAACTTCCACCGAAAATTGGTTTGAACGAGATCTAGTAAGAAGTTTTTATTAACACGTCATAAATCGTAAACGGCAATTTACCTTTCATTCAACGGATGACGGTACGGAACCCTTTGTGCGCGAGTCCGACTCGAGCTTGGCCGGTTTTTTCCAATTGTGTTTTCCAGAATCAGAAGAAATCCGAAGTTAAAATTCATAAAACAGGCATACTTTTTTAACCGACTTCAAAAAAAGGAGGAGGTTCTCAATTTGGTTGTATTTTTTTTTTTTCAATGTTTGTTACCTCAGAACTCGGTCATTGATGAGCCGATTCATACATTTTTGTTTGTTGGTAAATATATACTTCCAGGTGGGTCCCATTTTTTTGAAAATTCAATTGGATGATGGGATCCATGAGGAATTGAGGGAACTCCTCAATTATATTAGGCACCCGTGTAGTGATTTTGGTATTTTCAATTATAACTCGTGTATTTACATCCGGAAATCATAAATTGGTGGAGTGGAATTGATGATGAAGACCACAGATGACTTATGGAATTCCTCAATTATGTACTTAAAAGTACAAAAGTATATCACAGATTCTGATAAGATTCCGTTGAAACAGCAACTAATAAAGTGCCAAGGGTGATCCTTGTGGAATTGACGGAAGTCCTAAAATATTATCGGGTCACATACAGCGATTGGGATTTGTTCTATAAAAATCAACGCATTTGCTCTCGGAAGTCAGTTCATGAGGTAAATTGGAAAAGAAATGTTCTCGTGGCTTGGCGGAGTACTAAATTGAAGTCGGTTAAAACTTTGTTTTTAAAGTAAATTATTCTTAAAATATCTCTAGCTACTCAACTTCACAGAGTACTAATAAATCCCAAATGGCCTACCTGTGTATTTAAACTGCCTGTTTGTAGTCAGGTACAACAGATATACCTACTGTGACGAACGAGAATAGTTAGGTATACCAAATTCTGACCGATGTTAGAATTTCTATTGCGCATAATTAACCAGCAAACTACAATCATAGTCATATTATACGTACAGTAGAATCATGACGCATTGGTCGATATGTTTGCTGCTGTAAATGTGATACCTAGTTATCAAAATTATGTTTAACCTTTTCACCCTGCACCTTCAGTGGATCCTACGCTGAATATATGGAACAACGAACGCGGTTCTGTCATTAGATATTACATAAAACGAAATATTACATTAAGGACCTACCATGTTTTATTTGTCATAGCCCCGAGCCCCAGGGCAATCTAAATTTCATCCTCAGATAATATTATAAGCCCTAGGGCTTTCACAAAGTTATATTTACCTTCTAAATTCTGGATACAAATTTTGGACGTGACATGGCTTATGACTTATGGCATGATCAAATAGTAAAAACAGCTTTAAAATGTAGCCACAAAATCTTTGTAAGTACTAAATTGACAGTAATTTGCTCCTTGTAGTCATGTAGATCAGCGGGGCTTGAACAATAGATGACGCGATGTGACCGGAGACAAGTAATCACTTCTCTTTCTGATTGGCGCAGTGTCAGAAAGGCAGGAAACGCTGAATCGCGCGCGACGCGACTTTAAGAATTGTGTTAGCCTACCCGAGGCCCGGTTCAAGATTTAAAAATGTGGTGTAGCCCTGTTTCATGTCTTGCATTTCAATATGACTAAAAAAAAATACATGAAGCAGTGATAGGTCACATATTTGTCGATTAACGCCTAAAGGTTTCCCAATTGATTTTGAATCCTCTCCCTTTTCCATTCCTAAATCACTTACATACTTTCCTTCAAGTTTTATTTTCTTCCAGATGGTCGGATCTTCATCACCTAGATATCCGAATATCCTATCCCTGCAAACCTGCGAACAATTAGATCACAAAATTACGAAACCTTATTTGCGTTGGAAAATTCAAGAGCTATACGTACGCTTCATGTTAGCTAGAAAAACGTGGTTGTAATAAATTATTTCGTGCACATATTTTAAAACGTGTTTGACTAAAGTAGGCGTCTTTTTATTCGCAGTAGTCGAATAAAAGCCATATAAAGAATGCGAAAACAGCAGGTTGCTATACAGAGTGCAAAAGCGCCTGTCGTTACATTAAAAGCAATGTTTATAGAATGAACACAGTCATAGCACTTGTTGTAGGCGTAAGTATGCAGTGTGCCTGTGAAGTGTGAATAGCAGCAGAAAGACCATTTGTCACTTGACTTTGATTGAACTCTATTCGCATTTAGACAAAGTGGTTTTTACCTTGTAATTTTGTACTATTACTTAACCTTGCTTTTCATTCATTCTAATATTTGACTAGATTTTATCTCGGTTTTAAAACTGTTTTGTGCGACACTTATTTCGAACCTGCATTACAGGATGTAACGACTAGTTTAGTTCTTATTCTACTATATCTTATTTATTACTTCATATCACAACATTATAGTACAACACAGATTGTGATCTTTAACGTGAATGCAACTAAAATACCTATTTACCAAGGTTTTTCTCATATTGTTGCGTATCATATCTGATGTCGGATTGCCTCACAGCAACGCAATTGAATGGATAATTTTATCTCAAGCGATATGGAAACCCAGCAGAGTAGATAAAATGTGGAATTTAATAAAATCGGACCACAATTCTGTTGAGGTTTGATTAATGACGATCCCCTCCATTTACGATAGTAAAACAGATCATTCAATTAGGTATTATTAGGATGGCCATATAGCCGTCAATATGAATTAAGTACCGCCTTGAAACGAAGTTCATGAAAAGCTATGTAAGCTCATGGAAATAATAATCTACTTACCTACAGCCCTCCGTGTTCCGTAGGTACCTTACAACGTGAGTGACCCCTTTCATTATAATCTAATATGCCAGATGTCTAAGATGTAGCACTATACAAGTTGCATTAAATATATTACAGCATTGTGCACGCGCTGACGAAACGAGATCGGGTCTGATATATCCGCGGGTTGACGCAATCTACTCAGTGCTGGGCATCTATTCAACACGTGCAAAACCATATCGCGCAATAATGCTGACGATACTCTCAAACTCAATACACTGAAGTGAAGAATTAAATAAATCTAAATAAATTTTAGTGGTCAATTTTGCATAAATGGACCAAGGATTGTGTTATGGGTACTAGACGACGATTTATAATAGTGTTTAATACTAGCCGTAGACTTAAGCCTTTCAATTTGGTATAAGTAATTTTAATTTTGTTTATTTGTCGTTCTCGTGCGGTTGCGCTAGTGTTTCGCATTATAGAACCTAAAGTTGAAATACAATGTCACTGCATATCCACTGTCAATGATTATTGTGTGAATATAGCTGTTGGTTCTCCTAATAGATTAATAAATAGATAACATATATAAATAAATAGTTAAATACTTAAATAAATATAAAACATCCAATACTCAGAAACAGATATTCATTGTCATCACGCATCAATATTTGCCCTTACCAGGATCCGAACCCAGGACCTTCAGCTTTGTAGGCTGTGTACCCAGTAGGCTGACCGGTAGTCAAGTAAAGATACTAAGGTGCAGTGGCATAGATCTGCGATCAAGGCGTATCGTGCATATCGCTGGCCATATTCTGAAGATTATAATTGATCTGGAGAAATAAAGATGTGATATGACTTAACATTTAGCCAGCAATTTGACAGGAGTTTTTAAAAAGCGAGCGATTTGAGGTTTATTCCATTACCAAAATGAAAATAAGTAATAAACTTGTAATCCATGTTGTAACGCATTTGGTAGTGTTTTATAATCACTTAATACATCGCAACCAATTATAAAAACTGGATTGCTCATACGAACATTACAGATTTACAATGAGAGTGTCCATTCATCAAGCGACCTGAATTGCCGATGCACTCCGAATTCCCAATTGCATATTAAGCATGAATTGCATAAAAGGTGGCAGTTTGGCAATGGAAATGCATTATTGATATTGATAGATATTGAGAATGTGTTGCGTTTTAAAACGGTTAGGTTAAGAGGTATCGGTTGTTTGTAGTCATTCGGAGTTTAATATAGACCTTCACTTATGGTAATATGTTCATGTACTTACAACCAATCAGAAAGTGTTTGAATAAATTGTGAACTGTTGTTATGTTTTTTTTGATAACGGCGTGTTCAAAGACGGATCTTTGAATACTTATATATATATATATACTTATTTATATATATAGATAGATAAGAGTAGTTGTTAAGTAAAGTACAGGTAGTAGGTAGGGATGAATTCACAATCGTTAATATAATTAACTTTGAAAAGTTTGAATTGATAGACACTTGTTTTGAATGTGCGTATTCTAAGCAGGAGAATACCGAGTAACCGATATAGGTCAGTAATCCAGTCTAGTTTCGTCACCAGGCCGTCTGGGCTCCAAGTTATTGCGGTGTCAGGGATGATGACGTCACCAGCCGACATGCTATGATAATGAGAGTACGTAGTCAGTCATGTACGTAAACATGATTACAAAACAGAAACAGCTGATCTGTCAGCTTCGCTCGCTCATTCAATGTATATTTACAAAATACTTTGTACGTTAGGGACCTGTCTATGATCTAATTCTTGGTATAATTTGTAACACCTATGCGTAATCGGGGGTGAGAAAAATTTTGTTCGTCTATGCCATCTGTGATGAATAAAAATCTCAGTACCGAATTGCTTTTTAGCTTTCTCTCTCAAGTTCTGTTGAGTAAAGCAGCGATTCTGAACATCGCAGTTTCCAATTACAAAATAATAGTTAGGTTAATGTGGCTTTAGATACAATCTATACCTACTAGATTTAGTAATGGACTTAAGAATAAAAAAATACATGTACCTAAATTTGTTTGAATGCCCTAATAGGTCGTCTCAAACTCCATCAAAATCTTTGAGGATAATGAGTTGGGAAATTAATTCCCGAAGTTAATGTAAAACGCATAGTTCTGAAAGAATGCACGGACCACAATGCGGCGAGCGGCAAAATGAGCAAGTTACTCAACTCCAGACTGCGGTTCGACAATTTTTGCTTTTATTATGATTTGTGGTCTACTGTTTTTTTTAATGACGCAATGACGGAAGCGTTGTTCTCTATTAAAATTCGTCTTCATGCACTTATTGGGCTATATTGGCTTTTGTTGTATTTGACTTCCTATTTTACTGCATTTTGGTTTAGATGAAATTTAACGTATATATCTAATAGTTTCTGCCATGAATTCACAAGACGTCAGTTTTACAACGGTGAAATATTAATTACGCGTTTGTGAAAAGTATGAATTTACTTAAATAAGTTAATATCCCATGTATAACCTTCTCGACCGCTCTAAGGGCAGCTCAACTTAACGATAAGGTCAAGGAACATGGTTAAAAATAACTGATCTCGAGTACATATAATTTTTATTTCTGAAATCACATGTTATCTTTAGATTGCGCGCACAGAATCCGATCTCATACCAATAGTTTGAGAAGCGCCGCCAAACGCTGGCTACAACCGCGTACTTGCCATGCCGCAGTCTGTACTCGACCTCCGCACAACGCGCCCGTGTTATTCTATTATAGGTACTTTAAAATATAAAAAAAAAACTAGTATAAAACGACAAGAACTTTTATGTTCATCTAAAATTAATAAATGAAAATAATAATATATAGTTTCCCTTAATTGGATTGTGACAAGTGCGTGTATCACTGCAGGGCTTCCAACCCTTAATGGAGGTTGCCCTAATAGGATTTGCTCTATCAATGTCCGGCGCAGTGCTGCGGAAATCCCTGCCATAAGATGTGTTTGTTTTTTTAAATAGGCTTGACTTTTCCATCCAGCCAGTGCGTTCGTTACTAACGAGTAAAAAGTAAAACATTTGTTTAGTTTTCGGCCAGTGTAGAAGCTGTTTTATAATTTACTGTGTACTTGGTCAGTGTTTAGTGAACTCAGTATAACTTTTACTGTGAAAAATGGGAGTCCTTGTGACGAACACCTTAGCCATGGAAATAAGCCGTGAGTATACTTGTAGATACTTTCAAGTGTAGCAATCAATATGTGATTTGATTTTAGACTTTAACTTAAACACAACTAAGTCTATTTTTGCATGTGTTGGATACTTAAAGGAGTACTAGTATGTAGTTTTAAGATTATTTTGTAGCCGTAAACGTGGGCACTGATTACAGTCCGATAAAGATTACCTACCTACAGCTACCTACTACTATCAATCACTTCCATTCAAAAATGGACTATAACACATTCCTTTTAAAGTATATCTTCGTAGTTCTGACACGTGTGTTGTAGTTTTTTGTTAACACATTTCCCGTAACGGTAGTGAAAATGGTGCTTCAAATAGATTTTTGTTTTCTTTAAGGTGCATTGGTCTGTTATGGACGCTGCTAATTGGTTCAATCTTAGTATACCTACCGGCGATAGTAGGAAACACATAAGCACGAATGTTAAAATGTGACCAGATTTATGCAGATAATTCTTAATTTGTTGCCTACCTACTTAAGCAAATTAACTGTTAACGCGCTATATTATATCAATTAGAAATACCAGGTTCGCACTTTCGTAGACATTCGAAAGGGTATAATTTTAATTACGCAGAAAATGGGCCATGTTACGGAAAGTTGTACACGGCTTTTTTCTACTCAGAATCAAGAGCACTTTCGAACCTAATAGGGGAAAAAAGTGTCAAAAAAAATGTCGAGTGTACAACTTTCCGTAAAATGGCCCAAATATGTAATATGACAAGCAAAGCAATACGCCTAGTTAGTTTGTTATTTTAGGTGGAATTTTCCGCAAGTCGACATCCAGTGTGCCTATTTTGCGCGCAAGGGGGGGTAGCGCCTACTCTAACTACCCTACATACATCCTCTAAAAACTTAGGGAGTGCCTTGGTGTTGCTGTTGCGACTCTTGGTTTTTCAATGTTTACGTCTACCTTACCCCCTAGCACACTAGGTTTTACGTCCGACATAAAGCATTTGTCCCTATTGCACTCGCATATATATCAGAATGGAACAAATACTCAATGTCCAACATAAAACTTAGCGTACTAGCCCCTTTACTTGTAATCCAGTAGAATGTGTTTAATTGTTTCTTCTGCCTCTGCACATGGGGCTGTATGTGATACACTTTAACTACATACAGTTTTCAAGGTAATAGAAAACATTAAATAATTTATGCGTGTTGAATAGAGGCATCACTCAGCAATATCGATAGCTTACAACTCCTGTAGGATTAAAAAAATACCGAATACTGATTTCAAATTGGCTTGCCTCTAAGCTTCGCAATTTTGAGTTTGGAGTGCCAATTTCCAGCATCTGTAGTAGGTACTGCGTGAGGTGTTTCAGGCTCCTGCTAGCACTTGAATATAATTTAAACATCGTCGGAATTGCTCGAAGCATTCCAAATCGGGTAGTCTAGGAGTTTTATAACTTAAATTCATTTGAAATATTGCAAGATTTTCTTCAGATCCCAATAATGTAACGTTATTCGTCGTTTCGGTCCAGAGGGCAAAAGACCAGCAGCCAAATTTAATTTTTAAAAAATTCCCTAGCTGGGCCTGAATACTTAGTATGTCACTGCTACAGTCCAAATAAACTTAAAAAGAGTGTGGATGGTCACGACTTCCTTACGGTTTTCCTCGCCTAAAGTGAACAGCATTAGATACTTTAGGCGAGGAAAAGTCCAGAAATAAACAGTGAAAATTCATTTGCTTACATATCAGCCTTATTTTCCGGTGTGCTGCTTCTTGTTTTTCTCCGCTTGTGTAGGAAAAACCAGTTTATTTTTAGCTCATTGTTCTAGCGAGCTGGGAAACTCTTGATCCACCTTCAAATACCGAGATGAAGGCGGTGCATTGGAAATTATCGCGTGCTTTGAAACGCCGTTCTGACTAGATTAAGAAACAATAAGGTCTGATTTTTTGTTTATCTGATTTGATCGATACATGATTGCTTAAAATTTCCTCGATATAAAAAACATCCAAAGTTGGGTCTGTGTTTTTCTTTTTTTACTCAGCCTACTCAAATGATACATTATTTTACGACACGATCAAGTTAATATTATAGTATTTTATCTCATCTAAAATCTCACTTGATGAAATTTAAATAAAACCACTAAGTTAGGTATTTATCGATATTTGTCGAAAAAAGCCATTCCCGAAGAGTGTTACATCTCTTTTCGTGCGCGGAATGCATAAGCGTATCTCTGTCTAGGGGGCGTGTTCTACTGAAATCAAGGCATCCCCTGAATAGTTTGCTTAGGCTTCTCGGGATTCTGAGATGATTAGATTCATTGAAATTATTACGTCTTGCGAATAACCGTTGTCCTGCAGGTAGATCACGTAACGGATTGTACTTACGTCAGGTAGATCTAAATAATCACTTTTTATGGGAAAATGACAGTTCAGTTGTCCTAACGTGCGGTCGAAAAGTTACGTGATCACCTCTCTGATCTAGTTTGAGCAGCGTTATAAAATGGTCTGATTTGTTTTATTTTAGGCGGTAACTTACTTACTACCACTGATAAGTGGTATTGAATGGTCAATTTAATATACGGGTAGTCTCATAAGACTCATCACAAATGTACTGTAATGGTGGTAATGTACAGTCAGTGTCAAAGTTTTTGATCATCTCTCATCATGATATGAAAGATCTTGTATTCATGTCATTCATACTATAATGTGATGCGAGTATTGTTACGTTATCGTGTCAGAGTACTAACATACTATGTAGTAGTATGTGAAAACGCCGACATGTTAGTTCATACACGCTCAAACGAAGACGCTGGCGCTGTTCAAACATGGATTTCCCGCAGTATGAGAATTTTGCATAAGCAGCTCTTGAATACCTTCGATATCCATAATTTAATTTGACATAACGGCAGTCAGTTGATATTCCTGGAAAGTTGACAGTTACATGACAAATGATGATTATGGCAAATTATGGGTTTCATTAGTAACCCGCAGCTCTTTATCTGTCGATCTCGACTAGAAATTTGGTCTCGCGTAATTTACCCACTGGAGCTAATTCGATTTCGGTCGAAACCGAGAACGAATCAAGAAGTCAACTTTCCTCGGAATTCGGTGGTAGGTACCGATATCGGCGAAAACAATGGAAAGCCCACCTGCTATCTGCAGTTACAACGTTTCGTCGAATGAATCGTCGACTGCTGCGAATTCCATGGAGAGCGTTTCGATCTTGGAAGTACCTAAAATTAAAGAGCGATTATCGTCAACTGTGTGATTCGTATTTACGAATCCTCAATTACTTCGGGCACATTACTCGAAACCAAAACGCTATGGGACGTCTCGTCAGATACGGATAGAAAGAAAGCGATTACGCGGTCGTTCTCCTACGCGCTGGACGGATTCGATAAAAGCTGCGATGCGACACATTCCACCATGAGTAGTCTAGTGTTCCCGAGATTCTGAAGACTGTAACAAGTGGAGGAGCATCGCGAGGGCTGCTTTGCACATCATCATGAAACCACGACCACTCTGTCAAGAGTGAACGACTGAAGAGAGAGATTGACAGTGTCTGTCATTTTAGATGACCAGCACGGCTATCACGGGACGGCGCGCGAGCTCTCTCGATTTTTCTCGCACTATCCGTCTCTCTCTCATTAGAACACTTGGAACAAGAGGTATAGTGCGAGAAAAATCGAGAGTATGTCGCGGCCGTCTCATGATAGACGTACAGGTACTGATTCATTGGATAAGCCATGAGACAGAGTTCATAAATCGCGGCTTCAGTCAGTACACTCGTAAATTGTTACTTTTTTTTGAGTTTTAACGTGGTTTAAACATTATCATATAGTTGTAGGATAAATCTGAATATTTCATGTTAATTATATTGTTGCACGCCTTAGATGTTGAAGCTTGCGTTTTATCTTTCTCCCCAGTCATTTATCCTGAGAATCTTGCAAAATCTGGGTAAACATTGATGACTAGGATTAGGTACAAATCAATGGTTTAGCACTATTTATCTTAATAAAATATCCTTCTTTGGAGAAGCCTTTTGAATTTAACCTAACTTGAAGTCACGTTTAATCTATATTCTGACCACTAATCAATAGTAATGAACCCAACAGCTCTGAACTTATTTAATTAAACGAGTAAACCTACCTATATTTTCTCGCTAACTTTGTTATATTGAAGTTTCTTTGTTAAATCCTTTAGGCTATTTTTAATTAGAAAATTGTTTGTGTCCAGTAACACTCACTTTCTAAATCATTAAAATACCATGGTTTATAAAAAACAAAAAACTCTTTTCTTTTGTTAAAAAAGCATCGGTATATCAACTATCTGATATAAGTCTCTCAAAGAGCCCTGTTGCCTATCACAAGGTGGGCACAAACGAAAACGAAATATTCTAAACTATATTATTATTTAAATGGTTACTCGTACACTTTCATCCTAATTATATTGACAGTTATTGAGCAACTAGTTTGAGTGAATGTTTACTTAGCGGCCGCTCGACATTTGATCGGAAGGTCGAAACGATCAATTCTTTCTTGAAATCGCGTAATCACCACGCAATGAATTGAATTTTGATTGGTATCTTCGAGGTCAGTTATGAAGACTTGGAAAGATCGATTGTATTCAGATTTGCTACTGATGACTATAAGCTGTCAACTGGGTGGAACTAAAATGATGAATTGCCGAAGTTGTCTGAGCTAGAAGGTACTCTTCGGACCTTAATTACCCCGAAATTACTACCGCTTTTTGAGAACAGTAATTAAAGATATCTGCACACATTAGGGTTAACAAATAATTAGGTAGTTATCTACTTTATTACCGAATTACTAAAGGAGCTTAGTTATAATAACTCTAAGTTTGTAACATTAGGATCAATCTACCGAGATACACCTAAAATATTGAATATTTATCATTTTTAATAATAAAACTTTTTCATTTCTCTTGGCTACTTATATTCAGAAAAGAACTACTTAAATAGAACAGGAGACACACTGTTCCTAATATTTCAAAAATGTAACTTTGGCTGTGACGAAAAGCGTCAACTTTTTCCATTCAAGCCGTATATTTTATGCGCGGTTCTTGAACAGTCTAGTTTTTCTCGGGTCGTGACCGATCTGTCCTTTCCATCGAAATTGGACAGACAGACGGACGACTATAGGTAATCAAGACAAGCACGAATATAAAACTTAGCTTTATCGGCAAACATCTCAAGGTGGTTCTAGAGAGTGGTTCCACGTTAACTGTCATGAGGAATCGACAGCCTTCTTCGATTGATTCAGTATCGGACCTTTATTTAACACTTGATTTGTAAAGACCAGCAGCAGCAAGGTCCACCCTTAAATATTTTATTTCCGAAAATGCAGCAAATTGCTCAGTAGCCATCTGTCCAACTTGCTAATACGTAGTTACCTACTAGAAACTCCTAAGTTACTATAGCAGCCACTCTAAGGAGATTTAGTTACCAGTTTATAGGATAGCATGATCTTAGATCCTTTAAAGGATCAAGTTGCGCTCTCGACGCGTTTTCCTGCATCAAGTATGAACTTAATTCTGAACTACTAGTACCCGCATAAATTAGTATCAGTTGTATCTACATACAACAATATATCGTTAGAATTGTGAGATAGTTGGCGGGTTGGTCACGTCACGAACTCACGACTCGTGGAAGTAAAACTTGGCACCGCACTTTGGAGGACATTTCTTGCTCAGTTTGGCTCGGCCTAGTTTTAGTTGTTACACAGTTGATATTGAAGGGTATGCCACTTGAGCACAACATAAATGTTACTTTATGTTTCCTAGTTCTGTTTTGTATACTTGTGTACTTACTGTGACTTCCCCTCGTCATCTGCATAAAGTGCACGGCTCGGGTTACCCTCATCTGGCAGAATAATATTGGTCAGAAATACACTTGGCATAACACGTTTTGTAGAAACACTTTCGGTCGAATGGTAATTTTGCATAAAGGTATAGTTGGCTGCAGACTACACACACGGCTCTGCACCTGAAACATAAAATAAACCATTAAATTAGTTATACAAATAAATATTAATAGTAAATGCATACGTACTTACCTGGATTGCTCTGCCGTTGATTGTATACCTGTGTGTGTAAAATAAAGAAACTCACGCATATACGACGCGTTTACATGTGTGCGTGACCCTTCCAGTCAGTTAGCCTTTGACCGTCAATCGATACACGCATGTCAACGCTCGTGTTAGCACCTGTTAAATATCGGAGTTTTATTAACCAAAGTACTTACCTGTCCTGCGCCTGCTACCGTGAAATTATTGTCAGTATAAAATGACATTAAAATCTTGATTATATTTGATTTTTGTGTCATAATTTCTATATATCAACCTTAATTATTTAGAACCCCTGAGCACAACAGAGAACGAGAAGTACTTTTTAAAAGTTCTCACTTAATTATTTTATTATTCATTATATCATTATTTTTAATAAATTGTTTATAATCTAAGGAATTTATATTAAAATCAACTTATATCTTCTGAAATTTATAGCATTTACGAATTATGTCAGGTAAGTAATTAAGATAAACACGTTTTATACCAAGTGATAAATATAGTAAATGTCTTTTATACTAATTCTAATTATAGCCCTAAGTCATTATATCACTTTTTACATTAGATCATTTGAAAATTACTTATCTGAAACAATATTATACCATCCATTACATTATAATAAGCAATGGTATATCAAACCAAAATAGATTAAGTGAAATTATATAAAACGTCGTGCACCCGTTCAGAACACAGTTATGCTCATCAATATTATTTATTTGTGGAAGATTCGATATTATAAAAATCTGCGAAATGATTTATGCCATAGTAGACTGCGTAAGATGTTTCTGCCAAACGTTACTTCTGCCAAGTATCATTATGCAAATCAAATATATGTCAAAAAAGTTTCTGCAAGAAAATAGTGAACCGCAGGGCTCATCAATTAATTTGTTGTTGTTGTGTGCCTTTTGCACTAAATCGTACAAATAAGCTCGCTGAAACCCATTAAATCTCTTGATATACTGCTACTATTACGTACCGGTCTGACCGGTCCGGTCAAGGGTGCTCGAATCTAATTTGGATGAAAGCCAAGTTAGTCGCATGAGATAGCCTGCACGTGCAAACTGTACTAACATATTTCAAGTCAAAGTTAAATACAATTAATTCGTTAGGGAAATAAGACTTAAAAGCCTTTGGCTGAAGTAGTGTAGATACCTAATTGGAAAAGTTTAATCAGAAATCCTCATCTAACGTGGCTAATCCGTCTTCGAGTGAGCTTTTTTTTAGTTTTCTGGTGTAGGTATCAAAGATATGTACCTATGTCGGCTGTAGCAGTATTCAAGCTTCAACTTAACGTGATGGGCATCACGTATGGGCGTGGTGCTTGACAGAATCAGATTGTCCCTGCCGAAAGACGATAGTTCCCGGTTGCATCGAGGCAAGGACGGGCGCACATATGAACTAGAACAAGAATAGCGGGTCGCGCAATGTGGGACCGTCTCACGTTCGGTTGTGTCCTTGTGTTAGAATAATTAAATCAAGTAATAAACTGTAGTGCGGACTAATAAGAGATTTAGTGACTAAGATAATCAAGACATTTAACTTTAGTAGACATTTTATCTTGAATAATAATTGACTAAATGTATTAAAATTATGTAATTGTGTGGTTTTATTAAATAATCACAATTATGGGTGACCAAGATAAAGCTCGACCTCCTGTACCGATATGTATATAGTGTCTCATCATCATCCTCCTAGCGTTGTTCCCGGTTGTGCCCCTAAAGGAGCCCGGGGTCCGCTTAGACACCTAATCCCAAGATTTGGCATAGGCACTAGTTTTACGAAAGCAAATGCCATCTGACCTTTCAACCCAGAGGGAAAACAAAGAAAAAATCGTGAGGAAACCGGTCTAATCCTAATAAGGTCTATTAGGATTAGACCGGTTTCCTCACGATTTTTTCCTTCACCGAAAAGCTAACGGTAAATATTCCGTACATAAGTTCCGAAAAACTCATTGGTACGAGCCGGGATTCGAACCCACGACCGCCGCTTGACAGCCGCATGCCTGAACCACGTATATAGTGTCTAATTGGGCGAAATACTTAATACCTACACTTGAGCTACCGTTCTATCTTTTAAGCACCGCATGATAAATGCCCCTTGAAATTCACTATAGGATTGTTTGATCAAGAAAGAAACAGCTTATTAAGGTTTTTCTACATGTTTTGTTATCGTATCGACAATGCCCAAGGGGATCAGCTCAACGGTACCACACAACACAATATCACAACGGTGTTCTTTATCCCTCCTGTCCTAGTGAAAAAAAAAAAAATGTTTGTTCTCCATACTAAATTCTGACGCACATATGGGTCAGCGGCAGCGGAGGATTACAGAACTTATCCTTGATATTAATAGGACGTTGCAAAATGTATATGCAATTCTTTGCAAATTTGTCACAATAACTTGCGCCTTATGAAACGTTAGCACTTTATTTAACTAAATCGCATTCAATTATGTCCATATTGGAAAATAATACGTTGCGACATCAATGGCGACTATCGCTTCGTTGCAAATTATTGCGAATTTCATCACTGTACTATAATTTCCGTCTCTTTTAAGAGAATCTATTACTACTTTATAACAACAACCTTTGGTTCATCATCGTCATCAGTGAATACTCGTTCCACAGCTGGGCACATGCATCTTTTCAAGGACGGCACATCCACGAAGAACCTTTGGTTAATAACTGTTATTTAGTTCTACCTGCTTCCTAAATTCTTACGGTTCCTACTTTTATTTGTAGTTCTCTATACAAAAGTGACGAATCTTAGGTATTTGTTCTCGTATTGTTTGAGAATTCGTTAACGTGAATACTGCCAGTTTGCAGGTGTTCCATCGAGACCGATAAAGTCAACATAATTGTGAAACAACGTTTTGTTTCATCGAAATACCCTGACCGGTGATAAATTCAGCTACTAAAGTACTTCTGAGTAAATCAAAGGAAAACGTTTAAGTTCATCAAAACAATGATGGCGATAAGTTTAGGTAGATGATGCAAATCTTACAGCAAGTTTGACAGAAGACGATTAGGTCTAAAGCATCATATCTCACTCAATCGTGTTCATCTAGCACAAGAACAATTAAAAACTTGTCTACGTACTCTATCCATATACCTAAGACTGTTGTGTGTCAAGAAACAGGCTCAGATCTTGCTTTATTATAGCATTACTCGTCTGCCGGCGTATAACGGTTCTTAGAAGGGAACATACTAGACCAACTCAGAGCTGGTAGGTACCATAAACCTCGCTTCGTTTCGAATGTGAGTTCTGAGAAATGACGAGACAACCCAATTCTCCGGTCAGCGGCATGCGAAAGACATGTTGCATCCGTGTTTGATTCACTTTAATTACAACATTTAGACCAGGTGCTTATTTCATTGCTAGTTATAAGTACTCAATTGTTGATAAAAATGTTTTTGGTATAGTTGTTGGCGTTGATGTTGATTCCTTTGCATATATAAGACATAGTATTTCAAGTCCTCATCGTAGCATTATATCATCAAGTCCAAGTGCTCCGTTCGGGTTTATAGGTTTTATTTCCACCCTTAAGGTACATTGCCGTTTACGAGGAGTGGTACAAGCTACAAGTATATAAAACACCACCAGATCGTTTGACGTAGGTAATAAACGTTTAACTACCTTCTCCGTTATAAAGCATTCACAAACAAATGTTTAGACATGATCCATTCACTCCATTCGTTCAATTCAGTTTTACCGGCCACACGAGTCTATGACCTCTACCGTTAGTCTATAAAGGTACTCTCTGAATTGATAGTTTTTGCCGGTTTCGTGCAGTTACGTCATTGCTATCAGAATGTTTATTTTCTTTTGCGGGCTATTGGAACGTTAAATGGTTTATTAAATGAATATCTACCGTGCATTGAAGTTGGATACCCACATTGTTATTTAAGTTTAGTTTGGAGGTAAGGCGACAGGCCTTTACCCAGCAGTTCTAACATAATGGACTTGTAATACCTATACCTATACGTATGTTGTATCAGTAGTATACAACCGAACCGATGGCCTCATCAATGCTTACGAAAGTAGGTATTGACATTGACCGGCAATAACCATAGATACAATCTGTCAGTGTCTGTGGTGTCAAATGGAAATGAATTCATTACGCTGCGGCGACGGAAGTAACTGGTAAGTCGGTCTTTCCTTTTTGTGAGTATCGGGGTGCATCGGGCCGGTATTAGAAGAACCTAGGAGTCCACCACTTCGACAAACACCAATAAAAAAAAAACTGTAATCAGTCATAATCGTATTCTTGATAATAGTATCATGCTATTATGTATTATTGACTAGTTTTAATTTATTACCAAATTACCAACGCAAGAATTGCAAGATTATGAGCACGGCGGTGATAAAATCAAGCAGTTTTAATAGCGCCAGTTCTAAACCAGTGAGTAGATTAGATTAGATTAGATTAGATTCATTTATTTCATTTTGAAAATAGACATGTTATTTTTTGAAAATTAAATAGCATGAATTCACAAAAAGATCGTCAGAGTATATAAGAATAACAATAATATAAATGAAAGTCAAAAATCTAAATATGTACATTGCAAAAATGAAAAAACAAGAATAATAATAAGGAACAATTGAAATAATATTAAAATGGTACAAATGTCAAAGGAGTAAAATGTGTTTAAATGTCAAATTATTAATAAAAGCTAGGGTACAGTACAGTAGCAAAGCAAAATCGTTCTATATCCATAATTTGTAACGTAACGATTATGACTGAAATGGATCCTTAAATGGCAGTATATTAGAACATAAAATCCATTGACCTTTCAAATGCCCGATTAGAGGTACTCACCTCAAGTATATGTACAGTCGGTAACTAACGTTCGGTAGTCCGAGTCACTTGACATACTGTTATGCTATTACAGCACATTATTTAAAGCCTTGTGGCTGACTGTACATCTCGTACAAGGCTGTCCGCTCTCACGGAACTACACCAGGAAACAATTAATATTGGCCAGTGTCAATAAACTGGCCATCTTATTGGTCGTTGCGAATTGTAAAAACCTGGCCAATTTGTCTGAGTGAACAGATTGTAAGCGGTATTCTTTGTTGTTAATTCGTTTTTTTACATTTTTGATAGGATAATGTGACAATACTTACTATTAATTTTTTTAGAAATACTCTTGTGCGCCGATTAAGCAGGTATCTCGACCCTGAAAAGAATTCGTGCTGTAAATACCTATGTTCTTAAAGTTGTCTACAGTATATATTTTCATAAGAATTACTTCATGAAAATATCAGAAGAGAAGAGATTATTAGCCGCCCTCAGTAAGGGACACAGGGTAGGTAAAAAAATAAATAAAATAAAATTACCTGACTTGATTTCAATAATTCCAGCGTTGCAACCACAGA
Source organism: Epinotia bilunana (assembly GCA_947049275.1). Lineage (NCBI taxonomy): Eukaryota > Metazoa > Arthropoda > Insecta > Lepidoptera > Tortricidae > Epinotia > Epinotia bilunana. The sequence goes on along the minus strand of OX346258.1, from coordinate 21,889,853 downwards.
GGTTAGCATTTACAATTTACACACTCGTTTGTAGTTTGTAGTTGAAAAGATAAATCACTGAAACACGAACACACAGAAATTCGTCAAGCCATTATCAATTATGCCATTAAATTTTAGTTCCGTCATTGATAGCAGAAAAGTGAACGTCTAGCTTTCCCTCGCAAGCGAGATGATACTAAACATCTTTTTACCAGCAGCGCCTTCCGCGATTAAGATCATTTTTCCCAAGTCCATTATAATCATTATCGTGTTGGAACAATGATATTTGCCGTTCCAATACGTTGTCAATAGACAATTGGTATTTAGTGGCGTTTGCATGACGTTTCTTGTAGAAAGAAGGTAGAATGCTTATGTAAGAGATCATGCAAGTACAAATAGATTCCCACACATATGCGACAAATATATACATGCATGTTTTTGTTTTATTTTTCTCTAGCTGCCCGGCCCGACTTCGCACGGTTAGAGTAATGCACGGACAATTCTTACTACCCGTTGTCCTATTACCCGTTTTCCCGTAGGAATGAAGCATTTTTCCCGCGGTAAAAAGTAGCCTATGTTCATCAGGGATAATGTCGGCTTCTAATGGTAAGAGAATTTTTCAAATCGGTCCTGTAGTTTCGGAGCCTATTCAACACAAACAAACAAATCTTTCCTCATTATAATATTAGTGTAGATAAATGTTTCATCGTCACCATCATTGGCCAATGAAAAGATGATTTAAACAGCGTCCATGTTAGAGGTTACGTATGTGGCTTGTAAGGCTGCTACTGGAGCGACAGCCATGACTTTAGGCAAGCAAATGTCCTGCCCGGATATGAAAGAGGAGGAACAGCACGTTGGCTAGGGCACGTGCCCGTGCACGTGCAAAGAATGGAGCCCTCTCGTTTGCCGCAAAAAACTCTCCTGAGTGAAATAGCACACGCTAAACGGGAAATGACCGGTCGGGCTATGTTGCTTTTTAAGGACTGTGCTAAACGGGACATGGTGTCTTTTAGGATCGACCCCACATTTTGGGTAGAATATTACGAATATCGAGATCATTGAAGGGAAACCCTTCGAATGGAGTGGTAGAACACAATGCAGCTTAGTTCGATCTCTTACCCTATAGGCGCGAATTAAGATAATATAGTTATGGACATGGGGTCTGGCAAACGAAAGCGTGACCTGAGAAAACGCGGCAAATTCAAAAGAAATACATATGGTATTACTAATTATACCTAGTAGGATTTTTTTTTACAGATTCCTTGAATATTTTCAAGATTATCTGTAAACATCCCAATCTTGCCGATTTCCGGCCGGTTCATGGGTGGAGATCGCGCAGGTCTGATTCGATGACGTCGTTCCAACGATACTTGGGGCGCAGTTGGGGCGCTACCGCGCAACGAAAACGAAGTTCGTTCATGTATCTCCCTCTCTGTCGCTTAAGAAACGGTATCATCAATCATCATTATCGTCAATATTATTATATCAAATAATCAGCCGACAAGGATTAAGATTACAAAGTCATGCTAACCTAAAAAATCCAACATCGCATCTAAACATTGTTGTTTCTCTTGGAAAACAACTTCTTTCTCCTCTTGTTTTTGCTTGAACTTACTGATCATAGTATGTAGCAGCTTTCGCACATTACTTTTTATTGTTTTACCCATATTACGGCAATTATAAATGCAAAATAATTGAGTTCATAAAATACTGATAACTCTAACCAAAGACTTTGACGTGCCTTTGACAGATTAATAATGTTGCCGCTTTTAAAAAAGTCCAGGTCACGCTTTCGTTTGCCAGACTCTATTAACTATATCTCCGTTCATGTAATTCAAAGTGTATCATCATGTCAGCCAAAATATGTCGACTGTTGGACTCAGGCTTTCCCTTGATTGCCACAATTCCCACTTGATCCTTTACCACCCTCGTCCAGCATACTCTCTCAACCATCATCAGATCGTTAATACATCACATTCTGCACATAGCTCTCCCCCAAAGAGAGCCACAATGACCGCTCCTGCGCCACCCGCATCTTGTGGTCTTGTGTGTTGGTAATGCAAAATATAACTTGAAAACAGGTAAACATCCTACTAGGTAATATTATAAATGCGAAAGTTTAGATGTTTGGATGTTTGTTACTCAATCACGCTTAAACGGCTGAACCGATTTGAATGAAATTTTGCACGAAGATAGTTTATAGCCTGGATTAAAATATAGGGTAGTTTTTTACCCCGGGTCCACGCGGACGAAGTCGCGGGCGGAAGCTAGTTATTCAATATGTTCTTCAACCGGATTATAAAATACCGGATCACCTTTTGACTTTACGAATCTCAAATCCTAACAACAGGTTCCACGTTTATTATTATCGGGCATTCAAATATAAATATTAATAAAAAACATAAAATCCACGCAGTACTCACTTATTTCACATTAACGTATAAGCATATAAATGACATACTTCGTCAAAGATCATTTTCCACAGCCCTAGGCCGGATGAAATTCAATCCTATGTCTAATGGTCCCCACCCACTATCAGTCCGCCGGACGATATCAGCCTGTCAGTTAGAACAAAAATTTGACAGTTCCGAACAACTGACAGGTCAGGGACTGCAACTGATAGTGGGTGGGCCCCTTAAGACATAAAAGTTTGACAGGGAAAAGCTTTCCTTACTTTATCTATAAATTATTTATGCAGCTGATTGACAGCTTCTCACACTGGGTCTGTGAATAAAAGAATTTTGACTCGCTTGTTATCTTATGATAGATTCCCTGTCAGCAGTTCTAATCCGTCTCTCACAACGCTTACAGAAGATGAATGATATCAATCATCTTGTACGGCTATTTTCTAACGAAAATGAATGTAGTACTTATTTCCTGAATCTGCTTACGAAATCAAGTAGGAATTAATTGTAAGTATAAACGCCATGGTATCAGCCTTATTGGGTTTACTTTATTCTCAAGTAGTTTACTTACTTGCAGAATAAGGCGCTCAAAGGTCTTAAAATATGCAAGTCGGTAGCATATTATATCTCCTCGTCGAGCGGGCACGGCCGTAGCACCCTTTACTTCATACAACCTACTTACTTAAGACGTGTGTATACTGTAGTACCATAGGCAACAGATCAAAGTAAATCCTACTTTCAAAAGAGGTCCAGTTTGGTCTTAAGTGAGAGGGACGCCGCAATACGCTAGATACGATACAAGATATCTCATATCGTATCTAACGTATTGCGGCGTCCCGTTCGTCAGTGACTGAATTCAGGACAATGTAATAACCACTTTACCGAGATTTTAGAGCATGCCAACACTATAAATACATGTAAATAAATCAATAGCTAACATAATTATATAGGTTAATATTAGCGGACAAACTTATACACAAATCGACCTAATCCCACAGGAAGCTAAACAAATGTTACACCGGGTTTCCACTTGTCGGTTGTCGGGCCCGGATTTTAATCGGATGTTGCAGTGGCAGAACATTTTACATGAAGCTATTCACACTCTTGTCGGACACCAATTTGTATGAGGCGCCGACACCCGATAAAAAATCGGGCCCGACAGCCGACAAGTGGGAACCCGGTCTTATGGGTACGAGACGATATACCTACATGCTTAAATAACATCCAAGGCTCAGAAAAATAAACTTACCGGGATTTGAACACAGTACCGGCAGCTTCGTAGGCAAGGTCACTAACTAGACTGGTTGATGAAGTACTATACTAACTGAATGTTTTCTTTAATCACTCACAATTTTTGATAAATTCTTTACTGTTACTCAGCCGCATCCATCATCGTTGAGGCAATCTCGTGGTACTTTGGCCACGAATGTTCACTGAATGTGTTATATTGCAAAGTATAAAGCTGCGTCTACGCTAGGCGGCTAGGCTATTCGTCTAGTTTGGACCGACTTACATGCCTCGAACGCCACTTGACGCCGCGAACAGAACGGCTCCGCTCGTGCTCGGCTCGCCTAGCGTAGACGCAGCTTAACGCTTCATTGTTCACATTGGTCTACCACGTGTAATTGTAAATTATACACGTCTTTCCAGTATTGTTTCTTTTTACCTGGTAGCACGTTGAAGCATAATTTCATTTCTTTTGAACCCTGAATATTATTTTTTTGTACGAGCCCAATAAATATGACTGTTTCATCAGGCTCTAGTCAGGTCCGTTGCGGTCATAATATGCCAATGTTTATATTAAAAATATCAAGTCAACGGAAAGAAAAGCTCCTAAGAAGGTACAAAGTTGTAAACCAGGCTATTTATTTATTTATTGACAAATACATTTACGTGACATTACAGTAATAACCAATGCGTCACGAAACTAAAAACAACAAATAATACTATTTAGGCGACGAAACGGCGTGGCCCCGTTGCATCGTCATCTCCGGTGTAGGATTCGGCAGATTGCCCCGAAACCGTCGAAACACGACACCCTTCGGCCAGAAGTCAGCACATGCGATGGTCTCCTGCAGCGGTCGCGGCACGCGCTATATTATTTACTAGAACAATATTCTTCCAAAGACAACCAAAAAATACGCATTACCAACAAAGGCCTATTCACACCCTAATCCTCCATTCAAGAGCATAATGTTGTCGCAAAATAGTATACGTGTTGTGTACAATTTTCCAAAGAACAAGATACATTGACGTAGAATGCCATTAACGAGCCTGTTCAACAATACTCTCGAGTAAGGTGTCAAAAGAGAACTTTTAAATAACGGTGTTTAAGAGGCCCAGACAAAAGACGGGGGCCTGAATCGGATCGATACGTCACAATGGTGTTTGTAGGTGCTTTCTTTAGTATGCAGGTATGAAAGTATGTATACCTGTAGATATATTCATTTTGCTTAGTTCTCAAAATAATTAAAAGAAATAAGTACATTGTAGGCGCGGACGCGACTCGTATCCGGTGTGAGTATTCCTTACGATTAGAATGTTGTTTATTTATGTTTGAAAACTGGTATTTTTGCTTTGACAGGTCACGTTTGGCCTGAATATGCCATAATTGCATGACATACGAGGTATTTATGCCAACGCTGCAGACAAATTGTCTAATAAGATACCAAGCGTCTTCACAAAACATCGATTTGAGGATCGCTTCTCGACAGGTCCTACTCCAAAACTCCACTCCCTGCTAGCTTAGCGTTCTACTTAGAAAGATACGGATAGTCCATCTCGCCGCGACACAGGTCGCGGGCCGTTTTATAATAGCCTTGCTGGTTTACTTGGCCAAATGAGCCACTTTAATCCTGCGATTTTGTGAATGGTCTGTATTCGTTTCAACGTCTCGGAAGTAATCTATACATTGGTACTAATCGGTTCTGAATTTCCTGTTTTCCAGCTTCATGATCTGTTGCCTATACCTATTTCCATTTTATTCATTAATTTCTAGCCCGTACTCCCACAACTGGGCAAAGACCTCCCTCTCTTTCTTCTACGTGCGTCTCTATCGACTTTTAAACCTAATGGATAGCTTAAAATATATAAAACAATAACTTGAGCAAAAAGTTTTCAAGTCCTCTCTATTCAGTTCCACAGCTTCTATAAAGTATATAAAATCAAGGGTAGAAATATTTTATTGTACTCATTAATATGTCCCCTCGCTCTTATGTCAGCAGATACAGGTTTCGGTACATACACTTGACTGTACCGAGAATTAAAAAAGTCTCTTTTAATATCAGGATAGCTCCGCGTTTTTCTTTTATTTTGCAGCTTAAACTGCAGTGGCAATATGCTATACTTGACTATAACAAAGTGCTGGCATGGTTCGTTAGGTCCCTATGTGGGTGAGCGTGCTCCCATAAATCTCGAGCCAAGGTTGTTCGCATTCTCGAGCCACTCGGGCCATTGTTGTCCATTCGGGCACTTATCGCGAAATCTGCTTGCTCGATTACGTGTTGCTAAACATCAGATAACCTTACGAACATTTTATTGTTATCCTAACGAGCGTGTAGCAACGCTTGTAATGTTAAAAAATGTTATTAATGTTTGATACACTAAATGAAGGAATATATTTTTTATTGACTTATCGAGTCAAAGGTTTTTTAGCAATTGCTAAAATTCTATTATTGTTCAGTTTCAGTAGCTAAGTGCCTACTTACGACTAAACGAGAAGTTAATACCAATAGTTATAACCGGTACACCTACTTTATATATAATATTAATTTGGCAGGACCGGAATGCGTTAATGTAGAAATGTATTATAAAATGTTTAGATTAGACAGCGTTTTTAATCGGATACTATTATTGTAAATTATAACTAAGCTACTATCTCATACTATTATTCATCTGAGCTTTCACGTGGGCTAAAAGAGTGATTGATGTCGGTTCAAGTTGCAAAGTAAACAAATCTCCTCTAGATATATTACGTTCGTACCCTTCAGACCTTACCCCACACTACTGCATCATAAAAGCTGGCGACAAATCTCCCACGTCGTTATTCATTACTGGCACAAGACGATACCGCTTTATGTACCCACAAACTATCCAAGCGATGGTTGCAGTGCTTTATATTTCACTACATGGAAATTTAAATGTAGACCGACCCTTGTCTTCCAGTTCACATTTCCAGCGCGCATGCGTCAGCTGGAGCAACCCCCACGATCCAATATGGCGACGACCGCCATAAGTTAAGCACGCGCTATCTATTTACAAAAAACTCTTGTGATCTAAATTTATAAAATCTCATTTATGTCAATTAAAACTAGAAAAATATACTTTAAAATGTCGTTTTAGTGTTTTTAGTGGAATTTTATGTGATTGTTTTGGGGTTTTCGCAGTTTAAATGGTGGCGCAGTGCGATCAGATGTGTTTGATTGTGTTATAAGCTGACGGGTCATGTGTTATGTTATAGGTCAACAGCGTTTTGGAACAAACGTGTTTCAGCCAATTCAGTTACGTAAAAATTCGCGAGCATTAGTGAAAAGGTTTAGTGAATTAAATTAAACAATCATTATATAAAACGGTTAAGTAATCAAAATAAATGCTCAATTAAAACCATTTAAAAATACATTTGGTGTTGTTGGCATTGAGGTAGATCATTAGTAAATAAAATACAAATAGTAACACATGAACTCAGCTAAGACTCAGTTATTCGTTAAAAAACATCTAATAAAAACATACAATTTTTTATTAAAAAAAAACGCGTCATATGACCATATTGTGCCAGTACCTACAAAAACATTCTTAAATTTAAATATCGTAAAGGCCAGCCGCGATCATCAAAATTCGAAATTTAAAAACAACTCGCGGCCCGTTCTAAATTTAAAAAGTTTTCGATCGGGTGAGGGTGAGGTTCGGGGCAGTCAAGCTGCGGCGCTCGCGGGTGTCACCGGCGGCGCTGTTCGGCGCCCGGCCGGTGTCGGGCCTGCTGGAGCCGGCGCGGAGCCCTGACGAGCCGCCGTTGGACGTCGCGCAGGACAAGGCGTATTGGGGCAACGGGGCTGCTATGACCAGTAAATACTTTGTTTTTTTAGGCTCGTAGTGTGCACTAGGGTGCCAATGCCAATACATAGACAAGCGGACTCCGATCTCCTAGTCCTAGGATGCAACGGATAACATTAACACAATCAGTATACCAAGTGTCGTAATATCACTATCCTCGTAAACGTTAACATGGGAAAAACGAAGTTTGTAGAGGAAAGCCCCTATGAGCAGAGCGCCCACCTAGCGGGTTCCTGGCACTGAAAGTGAATGGGAAGGAATGAGCTGCAACAAGTGACATGCATTTAAAATGAGAAAAGTTTTCCCTGACAGTGTTTATGACATTGAAATACGATTTTATCAGGAACTGTTCTGGGGAAACGTTTTTTTACTATACCTATAGGTCACAGCTCACTAGACCCACCCGGCACACGCACGGCACCTCCTCGCCATACTGCGTTACGTTAGCGACACATCTATTTAAAACACCATTTGTATTTGATATCAACTAATCAGAATCCTACTAATATTATAAATGCGAAAGTTTAGATGTTTTGATGTTTGGATGTTTCGATGTTTGTTACTCAATCACGCTTAAACGGATGAACCGATTTAAAACAAATTTTGCACGAGTCTAGGGTTTTAATTAGGTACAATCGTAAGTGTACCGGGAAATCGACGTCTTTATCTTTAATACAGGCATTATAGAGACAGAGCATTTTGTCATCAATTGGTAAGCTTAGGAAAAACTGGGCTCGGTCTTCCATATAGATTGTGGTTTCTGGAATAAGTACATCCATAAGGCACTGATCCTACCGCCGGCTAGTAAGCTAGAAAAGTTGGGCGAGTAACGGTGCATTGCGTGCTGACCAGGCACAGTGCGATCAATCGACCTTTACAGATCCGCAATGTAATGCTACTCGCCCAACTTTTCTAAATTACTAGCCGGCGGTGCGACCAGTGTCTTAAGGAGGTTGACGGCTATATACATACAAGGTGTAACAAAAATTGCGATTTTGTTTAAGGGCATAACAGGTATCGTGTTCTATTTAAGAAAAAACTCAAGATCGCGTCAAAAAATACTTGGTTTTTTTATCAGAACACGATACCTGTTATGCGCTTAAACCGATCATCGCTATTTTTGTTACACCTTTTAGAATAGCACCAATCTCAAGGGAAAAATAATACATTTTCGTAGACATTATTTACACCAAAATTATTAGCCTTATGAAAAATATTTTCGCCTGTTGGTCGTCACCATCACTCTTATCGCCGTCATTAACAAGTTAGTATTTCAGGACCGGTCACTTTGGCACTCTTTGGGGGAGGCCTATGTCCAGCAGTGGACGTCTTTCGGCTCATATGATGATGATGATGATTTTAAAAACCTGACACCTAAATTTTTTTATCGTATGGCATTTATGATAAACAGAATCAGGATAACTACAACTATAAATTAATTTTAAGATCCGTCAGCCACTTGATGGCCTTTTCGCTATATTATGAGCCTAAACGTATGTTATGTATGTATCTTGAAGGCCGGCAACGCACCTACAACTTTTCTGGTGTTGTAAGTGTCCATGGGCGTCGATTATCGCTTACCATCAGGTGATTCGACTGCTCGTTTGCCTCCTATATTATAGAAAAAAAATTTTTTTTTTGTGCTATAAACTATATTTAACTATAGCAAAGGTTAGTAGGAAATCCAAGTACCTAACTAATTTTTGCGTACAATTAACAGCAGCTGTTGATAATTTGCACAGTGAGTCACGGTAACCGTCCCTAAGCAACCGCAATCAAAACTTAGGGCTCAAATTGGATTGAAATCAAATTAACGTTTATCACGCATAGTCACTTCCTCGCATGCTAAAACTAACGTGAACGCACCAAATGTAAATTTGATATCAAACCAATACGTTTGTTCACATATACCCCTTATACGCTCTGTAATCTAATCGACCGTATAGCCGTACGCAGAAAGCGGGAACTAAGTTGGTTATCGTTAGAAACCGTGTTGTGTCAATACGCGTGGATTTTGTTTCTAAAGGCCGTGAAAGTAGTAATGTACGTTTTTTTTATGTTAAGAGGGAAGAATAGCTTTGCAGCAGCAAGCAGCTCGCGACTGACAATAGGTACTTTATTGATGAAATTTCCATCTTGGGAGTAAACGGATTCCACTAACTAAATCTTAACAAATCACTTTGATTTCGATATCGATGGCTTCCGCATAATATATTCTAGGTTTAAAGAAATCGCGTTAAAAAAAAAAATTGCCTTTAAGTTTAAAGATTGCAGATTTTGAAAAAGGAAATCCTATAAACCCAGTCTTTTATTGTCAATAACGTACTAAAAAATAATTTAGATTGAAAAATATTTAGAAGTGGAAAAACATTTTACCTTTTTGTATGAACGAGTACGTGGTATTCTTCCCTCTTAAGTTTTATTTTGTTAGTTTTAACAAATGGTAATTCCATTTCAATCCTTGTTTACTTTTCATTCATGAAGGACGCGCGTTGTTTCTACAATGTACTAATTAGAACACCCGCACATCCCGAATATAAACATCGTATAACAACCCGGCCACCTGCGGGCTTTGTCCGCAGGTGGTTGAAATGGTAATTAGAGTATACCTCTTCGTGCTCCCTCTGATTTGACACCATCGAGTTTCATAAAGATTTTGAAAAAAGAGACAAACTTTGCTCACTTTATTCGTACATATGGTAAATAAAAATCATAATCCTCCTCTCCTTCGGCAGTCGGGTAAAAAAAGACCGGGTTGCACTCCGGGAGTGCCGGCAGAAGTGAAAACTTGAATATTATGTATGACATTTCAAATATTCAAAAAGTAAAAAGCATACAAGTTACAAGAAAATATAAGTAGGTAGTTATGTCGGCGAATTAAGGTACTAAGATAGATATTTATGAGAGGATTATTCGATATATAATTGACACTTGACTGTACCAGGTAGCCACAACAACTTTTCAAGTCTGTTCAAAAACAATCACGAATCGTTATAATTTTTTACCAAATATATAAAAAAAGATTAAAAACCAATATTCAGATAAGTTTTTTTATGAATATTAATTCCTTATTAATCTTGCTGCCGACTGGAATTTAATTAAAAACAAATAGAGCAAATCCGTGAGATAAAATTTCATCACGTCGCCGCGTCGCGAACATTTACACCTGAAGTGAAGGTCGAAAGGTGTGAGTGACAAGGGGGAGGCGGGCAAAAACATGCAAAAAGTTGTATATAAACGGATAAAACAGCACAACATGCACAGGGTTGTGGTTTCGTATTGTGTTTGTGTCCCTTTATTTACAATATTGCTTTAATAAAATTCAAAAGTTTTAAGCGATATTAGTGAGAAGTAAACGTTTGTGGTTCAGAACCAAAAAATTCAGTCATGCATATGGTTCATTATATACTTGCGTACCTATTGAACGCCATAACAACTCAGCAGCATTCTTAATGTCAAATTTCACTTTGATTTATTCTCCTCCACCTAACACAGACACTCCGTGATAGAAATAAACTGACAAACACATTTTCTCATAATCCAATCTTGTCTCGAAATTGCTTGTTCTATCCCGCCCACTGCTTTATTATTATAATTTTCTTATAATGCTTTTATATGTAATCCAGTGACCAAAATGCCATATGATAAATAATTCAATCCCGCGCGCGCCTTTGCGTTTCGCCAGTACAAATGTCAAAGTTCACTTTAATTTACGCCAGTACTGACTGACGAAAATAGACTACAGCAGTATAATGGCGTTTCACGAGTTTCATGAAACCGTTACCTGACCGTTTGATCCAGTTTGTTTATAAATAGACGGTTATCTATAAATGGACCACATTCAAGAGGATTTTATTGACCTTCAGATACTAGCACTAACAGGTAAACGAAGTCGTTCAAAAAGTCAATTCCATAGGCGGTCAAGTGCTCGTCTTCTTTAATATCGTAAAAAGTTTTTTAACCTCTAAGGCGATTCGCCCACTGCACCGCGTCCCGCCGCGGTGCGCGGAGCGACAGATTTTTAAACGCGCATTGCCGCGTCGGCAGTGTATTGTACTAGGCATGTAATTTCTATATAAATTGAGATTCTTACAGACATAGTAAAATCTGCGGCCCCGCGCTACGCGACGGGGCGCGCTGCAGTGGGTGAATCGCCTAAGACTAACGGCCGTATTCATAAACGTTCTACAAGCCCATTTTAACTAAAATGGCGTTAATATTCGTTTGTCCTTATTTGTCACTTTGAAATTTGTATTCGTAAGAAAGGGACAAAGCACATTTTATTTAGCAGAGGCATTTTAAGTTTTATGAAGAAGGGGGTATATTATTATAGTCTCCATTGATATTCATGTCAATAACATCCATATCCACAAAATTGATAAGGTGTTAGAGGTGTGTAAGGTGTCTTTCTAAGGTATTAAGGTACCAAACCTTTAATTGATGATTCCTCACTTTCTTCTTTCTTATCAAGCTCTTTTGGGATGGCAAAGTTAATATTAAAAAGCATTTCAGTCAATTTTACTCCATTTTGGGGCGCGCCTGACCGGCAAATCGAACACAAGTCGGCAATAAATAGCTCCATTAAAAGCTATAAAAGAGTAATATAATGAAGCATTTGGAGCAATTGACTGCAAATGGTCTTAATAACCGCGTAACAAGGCTGTTTTTCCGATTACATCGGCGTTTTTAATATGGTAACATCGATCGAAGAAGCGTCGACGACATCTGGTTAAAATTGAACGACTTAAGTGAATTGGATACTTCTTTTTCTATAAATACTCGTGAAAGAAAACTGAAACCTACGTTGAAAATAAATATAATTGCTGCTTCGACTTCTGACAATGCATAGTAATATTTATTCCGCCTCTGTTACACCCCGACCTACCCTAATTTCGTACGATAACACTGCTATACTGTCCCCGTATTGAAAAGTTTCGGGTGCTATATTAACATGTGCTTTCTCTTCTCCTATTAAAAAAGTCGATGGTCGATTAGTAGTAGGACAACGTCGCCAGAGGGGGATTAGTTTAGTAAACCCCGCAAAACTTTCTAGAGCGCTTTAGATTAGAGATTCCTTAAAGAATATAAAATAGATTCGTCTTTAAAAAACTCTGTAGCTTTTCTTGCATGACCTGTCCTAAATCTTATCATCATGAAACCTCTTTTAATCTCAAAACCTTTGTGACTCAAGCTAACTTTTCTCGTTAACAGTCGTCTTATATATCCCTCACAAAGCGCCGTGAGATTATCTTAACGATGGCTCAAAGGTAACTTTTAATGGCGCATAACAACCTCATACTAAATGCAGTTGCAATCTGCTTTACACACTTTACCACAGTCTAGGCTAGTTTTAGAGAATAATCGTAGACTAGATAGACTAAATTTTACCCATAATACGAGTCTGTGACTTTTGTTTGCCACGTTTCTACGAATTGGGACGGATGCCAAAGTGGCAGACAAAAACTAAGTAAAACTAAATCTTTTGTAACACAACACCATACATTACTGTCGTGTTTTATGTACTTACACAAGATAATGGTATTAAGTAGGTATAATACCGTTTTGACAGGGATGGACATAGTGGTATACCATTAAATCAAGATATATTTACTTGTAGAAAAAATATGCCCTGTAATGTTCGGTATTTTATTAAAAACTAGCTGCTCAAAATGGGTCAAGTGCTCAAAATATCTACCTACACACGACTGTAATCCAGAGGATAAGGACTGTCTAGATCATTTCAGCGTGTTATTTTGCGTAGCTACTTCTGCTTCTTACTTTACCCGTGCGGCTCTATCAATGTTTTGCAAAGAACACGGCAAAATCGCTGAATTAAATATAGTTTTTGTTCAATTAGAAACTGTGAAAATGATGAACGAATTTTTGAAATAGGACTGGCGGTCCCGCTTATTACAAATTGGTCAGGTGGTCCCGCTTATTACAAATTGGTCAGGTGGTCCCGCTTATTAAAAATTGGTCAGGTGGTCCCGCTTATTACAAATTGGTCAGGTGGTCCCGCTTATTAAAAATTGGTCAGGTGGTCCCGCTTATTACAAATTGGTCAGGTGGTCCCGCTTATTACAAATTGGTCAGGTGGTCCCGCTTATTACCTCTACATAGAAAACTTACAAGGCTAACTACCTCACAGACCGTCATAATATTCTTCCTCTTTATAATATTAGTATAGATTAATGTACAAAAATGATGTATAGTACGAGTATATACATTAGATTTCGTAGTTAATTAATCCCAACATAAGAATAAACACGTATATAGAGATTATACAAGGCTATATAGTCCGCAGTGCGGTGTTCCCTAGACAACTCTATCCATGCCTAACACAATCTAGTTTTTTCTGGTTTGAGGACGTGTTGAAAACTGAACTCGAAAATATTGTGCGCTCGTGAAAGGCTTATTTTGTGCTCTAAAGAGGAAAGGCGCTGAATGCATGAAGATTATACATGTTTAATCCTTTGGACGTGGTGCCTGTTTATGAGTTTGTCAGAAGTAACGAGTGCTATGGTCTTTGCAAAGGATTAGCCATTTTAATCATATTCAGAATATCGTAAATTTTATGTCGTTTTCATTGAATGATATAAATAATATAAATTTCAAATGAGAGCAAATGATTCCACATGACATACACTACCAATTCATTCACACCATTTAAATTTGTGTATATTCTATTCTATAAGCATGCATGTCTGTTTACTTGATCCGAAAATGTAATAATTTGCCTTTTTCTCGATTTGTGAATAATAATGATGTATTTGACATTGGCGATGCGCGCTTTATTTAAGTTGAATCAAATTAATCGAATCTTTGTATGTAGACACGAAGCGAGGACATCTATATCACGTTTCAAGTGTTTCGACGCCTAACCTCCAAACGGCTTGCGTTTCGAATATTAACCCCCCCGTATTGGCCGCTTTTGTCTGTCATCCTTGACTGAACAAAAGAGGTGTCGTAATGTGGAAATTACCGGCTGGTTCTGACAGAGATAAATTGTTAAGTACTAGTAGGTACTATTGATTGCTTACCGCAAATTCTAACGCAGCGCAGTACGATTCGCGCCCGTGGACTAGTTATAAATGGGATTAGTTAATGTATTACAGTCCGGCAAAGATCATAGACCAATATAGATCGATATCTCTTTGGAAACATCGTAGTAGTTCAGAAAGCATTTCGCGATGGCGCTACTAGGCTCGCAATGAAAAAAGTATCGTTGAATTCGTCAAAATGTTGCATTTTAGTGTCCTAAATCATCATATTAATCAATTTGAAGGCATAAAATACATCGTTGCAACAACATAACACGAAAATAGCAAAATCAAACAAAGCAATTTTAAGTCAGTCACTAGTTCCATTCATTGCAAGTTTATCTAAGCTGAATGGCTACGCACGTGTATTGCCGTCCGCTAGATGGCGCATATTTAAAAATAACGCTCAAGAGTCCGCAGTAAGCAGCGCTCAACTCCGAGTTGAGACCACGCGCTAACGAACGGTTTAAAATGTTGTTGTTTCACCTAAAATGAGACAGGGCGCTATAAATAAAGCAAGAGCGCGCTAGCGGGGAGGCGGAGCTAGCTAGAGACGTCACAGTAAAAATATCGCAGTAAAATATCTTCATACAACGGCTAAATTTTTGCGGTAAGTAAAATATAACAGTAGAACATCTCCATACCAAGATTATATAAACATTATTACCATATTACCGTACGCGTAGAGGGCGGTACAACTCACATTTTGGCAGGTGTGGCGTAAAGTATAATATGTATAGGCTATAAGTTTTGATTTGCCAACAAAATGAGTAGTTACAACAATTTTGTAACTTTTAACGACCTAGTTACGTCGACCGTGTTTCTGATACCTCTATTACTGATGAATTTTCGGTTCCTTTAATTATTGTTCCATAAGGCTATGGTTATTGAAAAAAACCCTAATTTAGGCTTAGATACCTTTAATCAGCGAATAAGCCAGTCTTATCTTATCTTATCTTATCTAGATGAGTGCCCTTTCGGATGCACTTCGACCCAGCGGCATCTTTTGTGCTTTTAATAAGCCAGTCAGTCAGCGACCAATTTTTTCGTGAAAATAAATAAGTCGGTTTTGTGTAAAGATAAAACCGAACATTTTTAAATTGATACTTTTTATGTCACCTCTGTCAAATCAATGCTATAGCATCAACTGTCACTTGGCCATACTGACAAGCGGTCATAGGTGGCCAAAATGGCGGTAATTTTAATTTGGCGTGGTCCGATTACTTTTAAAATCGATATCCCGTTGTTTTATTTTATATACTACTTCGGTGACAAATAAGGGTATGTTCCACCAGATATCAAAATGATGATCATATAAACATAGACTTGATAGGTTGAAAATTGGGTGTATTGGATAAAATAAAACTGAATCATACAATGTTGTGTTTTTATTTTTAATGAAAGTATAAAAATGCGCTTATTTTGAAGAACTCTCACGTATCGGTAACTTTCTAGGTAGACGTGGATCTATAATTTCAGGTAATATGCATTCCAATAAAAAATTCTCATTTTATTAAATATGCTGTCCCAGAATCCTGTATCCTTTTCAATTTTTTCGAATAATATTCCCTTTGGAGTCCACACCACGAAGATACAGTATCTTTTTTTTGAAATATTTAATTGACCTTGGACTTGATAAAAGTAGTTATGGTTTCGCTTCAATTTTATCTTCTGAAGATCACTTTCGTCCATCACACAGAAAGTATTTTTTTTCTTTAAAATTGCTTCTGTTGGCGTCATATTAGCTGCCGAAGCTGGGCATTTGATTTCCACAATTGTTTCATTGTCTATGACTCCGTCGGGACTCGCGCCTAAATACTGGTGTTCCTCGAGGATGTATAACCCACAAGGTGATACTTGCACTCCGAGTGCAGCTTCAGTCTCTTTTAGAGCGATGGGCTTATTCTCATTGCCGTATTTCGTATTATTTATTTAGTGCCGGCAGTCCTCGAACCCAGCGGGCTGGCCAGGGACGACGGCAAGAGACCTGACGGAATGACGCTGGTGCCTTGGAGCATGGGTCAGCCGCTAGTTTGGGATTCTACTTGCGTTGATACCCTGGCACCGTCCCATGTTCCAAGCACCAGTGCCGCCGCTGGCGCTGCGGCATCCTCGGCCGAAAGCCTCAAGCGCCGCAAATATGCCGTCCTAGGAAACAGCTACATGTTTGCGGCGTTTGGCGTTACCTTGGGGCCATGGGGCCAAGTGCGCGTCGGCTTTATAAAGATTTGGCGACGCGCTTAATAGAAGCCTCGGGCGACTAGAGGGCTGGCCACTATTTCTATGTTTCTTGACCTCTACGTTTTTGTTACTAGCAGCAGCGCATACAGAACAATAGGAGTTCCGTATTCCCAAAAAGAAAACCTTTTTAGTTTCATACCCAATAATGCACGCTACCCCGGATAAAGAATTATAATTGCTGGTACGATACGATCTCTTGCCCCATGATGCGTCCGCTACAACAGTGATGCTAGGAACGCCATCAGCATCTACGTTTCCTTTTTTAATTGCCATCTGTTTTTCTTCGAGTCCTGTCTCATACATGCTGTTTAAAGAGATCTTTTAAAACATCTCCTAGCAACATATTCTCTTTCCCAAATGATTTCTCCGCCATACATGGTATATCTAAATGAGCGCAAAGCTCATCTAATTGGGAAAAGCCACTACCTGAACATACGACTGCTTGAAGAACATTTGTATTAATTTTTGACTAGTTTTTCATTTTTAAATGCTTCTTTTTTGCCACACATTTTGCATATGAACAGAAAAGTTGACTGGAATCCGGATCTCAACTCCTTCACAAAATCCATATCTTAAAAACTGCAATTAAAAGGACTATGATACACAGCCTTCATTTGTTCAAATAAGTATTCAACATTGAAGATTCGTCAACCAGTAAGTTCAGGTATGACTTCCTCATTGTTACCATCATCAAATTCTACTTGTAATGATGGTGTCGAGGACGGAGTACTCGGTCTCGAATTTCTGAAAGGAAAAAAGTTAGATAATATTTACATCCATCACGCAAAGGTAAACGGTGAAATAAAGATATTTGATACTGCATTATGTTATGAGGCGTACACTACTACAGACAACTCCTAACGGCGGCGACGCTATGCAAAAAATAGGTTTCGATTTTCGGTGCGCATATTTGCGCTCGACTACACCTGGTCCCTATACCACAAAACTTTACAAGCGTACAATTTGACAAAATTGACAACTTTTTCTATGGAAAATTGTACAATTTCGTCGAATTGTAGACTTGTAAAGTTTTGTGGTATAGGGGCCTGTACCGTACACTGTGTGCGCAACGATGTTTCGGTCGGGCACGTGCGGAGCCCGGGGGTGGGGTGAGGTATGTCTGTGCGTGGTTATTCTGTATGGATTTGTTGGGTAAAAATAATAATAATAATACTAACCTGCTAAAATTTAGAGGTTGAGGCGTAGGATCGGTATTGTTATTACTAGACCCCGGATTGTTGTGGCACTGATGTCACAATAGGGTGATTTGGGGAGTAAATGGAACAATATTTGTTAATACGGATTTATTAAGATAAGATAATATAAAAAATACCATATAGTGTTAATGAATACGAAATTGTACTTATTATTTTTTGGTATACATATTATTGCGAATCTTCCTATAAATAAATTGTCAGTTGATTAAAATATCGACGTTGCTGTCAGGGCTTCAAATAACGTTAAAAAGTTGGAATCGTTACCACTGTCAGACAGATTTAACGTTAACTGGTAACTAACGTTAAACCAAGTATCGTTACCTATACTACTTTTTACCGGTAAAGAAATGGTAACGTTACCTAACACCTACCTGCATTGAGCTAACGTTAAGTCAAAGGTATCTTTAACTGTTTTTAACGTTAGTAGGTAACGTTAATAGCAGCTTATTTAACTTTTGATTCCATCGTTAGTAATAGAGCCAGTGCCAGTGTTCATTCACGTGCATGCGTCGCCGAGTGCGGAATTTATATTAGTACCAGGAGTTTATTTTTCAACATGAATGGATTGCCAGAAATGGGTAAGTGCAGTACCTATTCCTATCCTATCCTATGCTATTAAACGAGCAATATTTGTATATATATATATTTCAATCAGGTTCTCGGAAACGGCTCTAACGATTTCGATGAAATTTGGAATATACGGGTTTACGGAGGCGAAAAATCGATCTAGCTAGGTCTCACGTCCGGGAAAATTAGTTTTCTCCGTATTTTCCCTATTTTCACCCGAGCTGAGCGCGGTCGCCCAGGGACTTAGTATGTAACAAGCTACTTTACTTGGCGCCAATTTTTATTATTCTTAAATCATTTAATACGAATTACGAATCCGAGGTTGGATTTTCAGTGACCGCCATTTTGAAATTCTTTAAATACGGTCCAAATTCGTTCAAAATCGATACCGGGGGGTCCGAGGGACCTCTTAACACGAAACCGAGCTTGGATTTTAAAAAAAGTCGGCCAACTTGAAATTCTTTAAATACGGCTTGATTTCGTTCAAAATCGATATCTGAGGGTCCGAGGGGCCTCTTAATACGAATCCGAGGTTCGATTTTCGAAAAAAGGCCACCATCTTGAAACTCTTTATATACGGTCCGTTTTCGCTCAAAATCGATATCTGAGGGTCCTTGGGGCCTCTTAATACGAATCCTAGATTGGGTTTTGAAAAGTGGCCGCCATCTTGAAATTATTTTAATACGGTCCGATTTCGCTTAAAATCGATATCGGAGCGTCCGAGGGGCCTCTTAATACGAATCCGAGGTTGGATTTTCGAAAAGTGGCCGCCATCTTGAAATTATTGTAATACGGGCCGATTTTGCTTAAAATCGATACCTGAGGGTCCGAGGGGCCTCTTAAAACGAATTCGAGGTTGGATTTTCGAAAAGTGACCGCCATCTTTAAATTCGTTAAATACGGACCGATTTCGTTCAAAATCGATATCTGAGCGTCCGAGGGGCCTCTTAATACGAACCCTAGGTTGGATTTTGATGTACAAAACCGAATGATTAGCGGTATATTCGATATATATATCGAGATTGCATTCCGTATATCCATACCTACTGTTCTTAAAAAACCTAGGTATACGGTAAGTCAAAAATTCGCAACATAGATGCATGTGGAAAAACCCTTTAAGAGTACGGTACGGAACCCTAAATTTGTGCTTGTTCCGACAACCACTTGACCGTTTTCTTATTGTTATCGATACAGTATTAATAATAGATACCTATCAAGGTGGTTTTCCATCGGAGGGGCGTGACGAGAATTGAAACTTATATGGGACTTACTCGCGCGCGCGCGGTGGAAATAGGTAGTAACTCCCATACGATTTCAAATCTCGCCTCGCCTCGTCTCGTCTCGCCCCTCCGGTGGGCAACCACCTTTAGTCGTAGTTAATATAGTCACAATAATACAATGCAACCACCAGCACTACTCGGAACAAGGTCCCTATTTTTGACAAAATAAACAATGATTACTAACCTTCAAAAGCTTTTTACATTCGCCTATGATGCAAGTTGCCGTACGATCGTTGTGAAGGTCGTAAACCCTGTACACCGCATTTTTTTACGGCCCATGTTAAATAAATCACAAGTTCACAACTATCACAAGCACAAGGCACAAGACAAGACACGAGTCACAAACTGTGTGTTACCTCACAATAATCGCACAACCGGCACAACGCAAATCCGCCCGCATACAACTAGATAGTGAAGCGAATTGAAATGAAATGTATTACTACAGGTTAGGATTTGTAGGGTAGGTATTGTAGGTAATAGGTATACGCTCTCTCTTCACGCTCATAGTCGATTCGATAGCCAGTTCACGTCCAGTGTACGAAATGGCAACAACGCCAATCAACCAGCGCCGCGCGGTGAGCGCGCGCGCGTCTATCGGTAGCGCGGTGTGGCAACGTAGCATTACCGATTAATAATTGAATATTAGTATATTACATTACTAATACCTTTGCTAATACTTACCAAGGGCTGTAAAAGAGAGAAAGGCCGAAATCGCAGCACGGCTAGCACGAGACGGCTGCGACATACTGTCGATTTTTCTTGCACTATACCTCTCTTACTAAATGTTCTAATAAGAGAGAGACGGATAGTGCGAGAAAAATCGAGAGTATGTCGCAGCCGTCTAGTGCTAGGCGTGCAGGTATTAATATGCGATTTCGGGCTTTCTTGTTCACTGCCGTGCTGATTACACAATTTTACGTTTTCACCTGGCCATAATGCTAGTTTTACCGTACGGGTAGCGTGCGGTAAACCTCGCATTATGGCCAGGTGTGACGTAAGTACATTACGTACCTAGGGCGGTAAAATTAAGAACAGCTCATATCGCGGACATCTGTGTCCTGAACTTCGGTAAGGGCCATAAAAAAAAAGCGATCCGAGGCTTTTTTTATTACCGGCCTTGGTGCGTACACAATTTTACGTCTTCTCCTTGGTGCGAAAGTGTGAAGTGAGGTTTGCCGCTGCACCCGTGGGCGGTAAATCTCACTTACCACCCGGAGTGACGTAAATACGTACCTAGGGCGGTAAAATTAAGAACAGCTAAGATGGCGGATATCTGTGGCCCAAACCGAAGGTAACGGCTATAAAAAAGCGATCCGAGGCTTTTTTTACTACCGCCCTTGGTGCGTACATACACAATTTTACGTCTTCCCCTTGGTGCGAAAGTGTGAAGTGAGATTGCCACTGCACCCGTGGGCGGTAAATCTCACTTACCACCTGGGGTGACGTAAAGTACATTATACGTACCTAGGGCGGTAAAATTAAGAACGGCTCAGATCGCGGGCTTTTGTGGCCCAAACCGAAGGTAACGGCCATAAAAAAAGCGATCCGAGGCTTTTTATTACCGCCCTTGGTGCGTACACAATTTTACTTCTTCTCCTTGGTGCGAAAGTGTGAAGTGAGATTTGCCGCTGCACCCGTGGGCGGTAAATCTCACTTACCGCCCGGAGTGACGTAAAGTACATTATATGTACCTAGGGCGGTAAAATTAAGTACGGCTCAGATCACGGGCTTTTGTGGCCCGAACCGAAGGTAAGGGCCATAAACAAGCGATCTGAGGCCTTCTTTATTATCGGGCGTGGTGCGTACACAATTTTACGTCTTCTCGTGGGAGTCCTGGGTGTAAAAGTGTGAAGTGAGATTTGCCGCTGCACCCGTGGGCGGTAAATCTCACTTACCGCCCGGAGTGACGTAAAGTACATTACTAAGGGCTGTAAACAGGCGAGGGTTGTAAATATGCGATTTTTTTCGGGCTTTCTTTTTTACTGCCCATGGTGAGTTGAGTACACAATTTTACGCCCTCACGACGCGCGAGACTCACATTATGCTTATGGCCAGGTGTGACGTAATAGTACATTACGTACCTAGGGCGGTGAATTCGTGAATGGCCCAGATCGCTGGTGTTTGTGGCCCAAACCGAAGGTGAGGCTTGTACGCTGCGCGTACGGTAAAACTCGCATTGTGGCCAGATGAAGACGTAAAATTGTGTACTTACCACGGGCGGTAATTCGTAAAGCCCCAGATCGCATATTTATGGCTCTCACCTTCGGTTCGGGCCACAAACACGTGCGATCTGGGTCATTAACGAATTCACCGCCCTAGGTACGTAATGTACTATTATAGAACCAAATTGTGTCTGAATTTAATTCAACTATACATATATTATTAAAGTAGTACATGAATCCTACAGAAAAAAGGTTTATGTAAAGCATAATACACATTTACAAAATAATCCTGTTTAATTCTGCAATTGAACTTGAACTCTTTCCGCGTGTATTAACGATCACATTCGCTCAAATAAAGAACTGCAAAGGCACGCCTCGAGTGGTTTGCAGTTCGCATTCAAGGTCGCACACATTACCTACCTACGCAGATTATTTGTAATATTTATATAGTCTCCGACGATGTACTAGTAGGAAAATGCGACTATTCACGGTGTAATAATGGCGTAAGCGGAAAAAAGCGCTAACAATTAATAAAATAAACATATTTTAGTAAAAACATGCCAAGAATTTAGTACATTTCTATGTTTGATGTCTCAATGCTTCATAATTATTTAATGATAAATGTCATCATTATAAAACACAGACGACCAATTTAACAGGTGATTTCCTACTTAAAGTAGTTTAGTGTCAGTTTAGCAGACTAAGTACCTAGTTTGTAATTCGAGATCCATCTGCAAATCATTGTAGTAACGGAAGTAGGTAGGTACTATCGACAACACAGCTAACTGACCATATCGGTGCACCTTAAGTGCATTGTAATAAGGTTCTAAATAAACACAGGATGGTCAGTTAACAGTGTTGTCGTTTGTACTTTATTATTGGTATGGTTAAGAAAGAAAACGCTGCTAAAATACTGCTAAGCTAACACTATACTATACAGGGTGGAAAAATCTATGGCCCTGAAAGAAAATCAACTTAAATCCTTAACATTAGTGGCGTGCTCTACATAAAGAAAGTCAGAATGTGGGCTATTTCGATTGGACTTTTTCAAAAAGTTACATTTTGGAGCTGTTTTTTTTTTCATGATATCTTAAAAGCCTTATTAACAACTTTTGTAATTTTAAAATATTCATTTTTTTATTCAAAATAACACGTATGGGCTTGTCCAGAAATCATGTGATCATATTTTGCCTACTTTTGACCCCCCTTTCCAGATCACGTGTATTCATCATATTTGTATTAGTCAATTTAAAAAAAAATGGTTTTAATTTAAGCCATCTCACGCTACGTCATCTAATCTAATCATGGACCTATAATACTCAGGACAGGCTATACGGTTTGCCATAGCGAGGGACGGAAAGCCTCCTATGCAGCTAAATTAAGAACCGGTCTTAAAATGGCTGATGACTTGCCATAAACAACCTACTCAATTTGGACGGGTAATTAACACGGGGAACTATGACACTGACAATTAGTGATATTTCCCTTTCTGTCACAATTATCGAGATTTGTATGCTAGCATACCAGCTCGCTCGTACGTGGAATACCAAGCACAGCCTAAAGCCACAGGCTAAAGCCAGAACCCTGAATGTTCAGTTACATATAGGGCATAATATAGTTTAAAGGTTTTTATGAGTGGATAATTCATAAAAACTTAAAAATACTGCAATTTCAGATTCACGTTTCAGATTTACAAATTTAATAAGTTATTTGTAAACTGCGATTGCAAAGTTACTTTTGTAGTTTCTGCAAATAGTAATAACAAGGTAGGTACAATGCACTATACGATGTATTTGCATGCGGTTAGTGTTAGGTGTACAATACACTAGAAAACTATACGAACGTTATTTGTGGTTGGTAAAATAACATTTCCATACAAAGAATATGAAAAATTATTATTTCCAGTTACATTCATAAATTTGTATTTATTGATAATACAATAACCGACAAAAAGAAGTGACATCCCAAAAAAAACTCCATGTAATAATGACAACTTAGAAAGCTCACAACAGCTTTCGAATACGAAAAACCGCATTCAAATCGGTCCATCCGTTTGGGAGCTACTATACCACAGACAGATACACAGATACACAGACACACATACACGTTAAACTTATAACACCCCTCTTTTTGCGTCGGGGGTTAAAAATAGGCCAAGTTTCATAACTCGTCCACAGTAAAAAGTTGTGAGATATTTCGTAGAGTTGTCAAACATTATTCAGGCAAACCAGGAGAAGCGTATGTTTAACTGCGACCTTACAGCGCGCGAGCCGAGCGAGAACCGCCAGAAGCGATTTTTTTACAAATACTTACATCCGTAGTATCCATACGTAGGATACTTAGGTTTAGGACCAATGGCCATGAGGATACATACTTATTATGACAAATAATATTAGGGATAACACAGTAGGGCAATCAAATTTCATCCAAAATAAATGAAGCGAATCATAAATAGGGTCCTTGCCTCCTAAAAACGTTAAGACAAATGATCGTTATGGCAGACAGCGGTATGGATGGAATACAAAAATAGGATAAAAAACGTTATGGATATAAGCAGAATATAGAACGTAGCCATGTTGAATGTTTCCTTAGTTCGGTGATAAAAGCAAGGTCAAACTGACAAAAGGAAAGTTTAGGTAAGATAATAAATAATACCTATCTCAAAATTTCTGTCTACCCTATCTAAAAGCTGCGCCACTGATTAAGATTAGCTCAATTTACACAGAGGAAATATACTTGTAATTTCTCTAACTGATAGAGTAACCTGCAAAATCATTTGGTACACATAACATATACAAAGAAAAAATTAACCGTGATCGCATGTAGCCTAAGGCTAAATTATAATGAATAAAACTGCATTCACTGATTTTGTGAAAAGCTTACCCGAACTGACTGAACTGAAATATTCACTGCACTATTTAATTCTACTAAAACATAAAATCAATATTAAGGATAACATCTATCCAATAAACATTTACCCCCTTATTCATAAAACTTAAAATGCCTCTGCTAAATAAAATGTGCTTTGTCCCTTTCTTACGAACACAAATGTCAAAGTGACAGATAAGGAGAAACGAATTTTAGCGCCATTTTAGTTAAACGGGCTTGTAGTACGTTTATGAATACGGCCGTTAGCCTTTAAAATAGAATTAAGCCTAAGGTAAAGCTTACCTGAACTGGACGAATCGTTATCCTTAATATTGATCCTATCGATTAGTAAAATTTTACATGGTGATTATTTCTTGAAAATGAGAGCGAGAGAATGAGCTGTCAAGGGTTTCCCTTCAGGGTCCATAGATTTTTTCACCCTGTATATTATCTAACATGTAATATTGGGCATAATAAAAATCAAAAACAGGTAAGGGTATAAATCTCTCTATTTTGCAATTTTAACGGATTTTGGTCTATTACAATTTAATTACAACACGCCCACAATCTGTCTACTTTGCGCAAAGGTTGACTGGTAGAGAATGCTTACGGCATTAAGTCCGCCTTTTGTACGATAAGTTGTTCTTAAGTTCAATAAAGATTAAATAAATAAAAAAAAATGAACCGAAAAATTAATTAATGTAAACAAAGCAAGCATCTTCCTCTAGTCTTGAACCAGTCCATCATATACTACATATATAATAAAATAGGATACAGAGTAGGGGGGCTTGTGTGATACCGTGCGCGCCGTCGGCACGGCCGGCCAACAGCGGGCGCGCCCGCGGTCTCAAGCTCATGCGAGAAACCTCCGGAACGTACAATCTCACTAGGTACACGATATAATTAACAAACCTGCACGGCTAGCACGCGAGGGCGCGCGAGCTCTCTCGATTTTTCTCGCACTATCCGTCTCTCTCTTATTAGAACACTTAGAAGAAGAGGTATAGTGCGATAAAAGTCGAGAGTATGTCGCGGCCGTCGTCGTGTGCTAGACGTGCTGTGAGCGCGGCTATCACAGGACGGCCGAGCTGTGTCGCGGTGAGATAAGACTATCCGTCTTTCTCTAACTAGTAACTAAACAGGCTAGCGTGTTTTCTTATAAAAAAACTTTTTTAATTTCGGAAAAGTGACGACAAAAAATGCTCACAAAATTTCACGAGAATCGGTTGAGAAATGCGACCTGTAGAGGAGAACAGCCGGATAGCGGAACACCGGACTTCGTGACAGACACCGGACATACGAATGATTTTCGACCCAAGCTGCATGCGAGCTGATGCATAGAACTTCGTTCGCTTCACTCGCTCGTTCGATAATCAAATCACAGAAAGCTAATACGGCATTCAACATGGCGGTCAAGGGAGGTCAAGGCCAAAAGCGCTCCAAATTATTGTATGTGCTCTGCCTACCCCTTTTGGGAATAAAGGCTTGAATGTATGTATGTATGTAATATGTTTCTGTCAAAAATTTAATTTTTGGTACAAGCTTTTATTGCCGACTGTACTTTTCTGTATACCATCATCAACTGCTCATTGCGAGCCCAAACTCGATGGGGTTAAGTGGTTTTATTACGGAGTTCCTATGGCCACCTTCTGTCTCCATCATCAGATCAGCTCGATGGTACCATAATATTGAATTGTCATCCAAATTATACTTATACCCAAAATTTCAGCTCAATCGGTCACCGGGAAGTGGGTCAAATTTAACTTGCAAGATTTGACGGACAACTTACTTACATACTTTTATACGTACATACGAACAAGTCAAGTTAATATAAAGCTTGTAAAAAGTAAAGGCAAGCAAGAAGGTAGGTAAGCATGCTCTCCATTCACATTGCACGATACCTACCTACGATATCGTTGCAGGCCCTAACGTTAACGTTGCCGAACCATACACCGATATCGTATTGAATAATGTGAATACCTACGCTTTTAAAATGTGACGTGTCAGAAAGGGTGCGCAAAAAACATTAATTTTTAATACCTACTAGGCTACTAACTGACCCCGGGAACTTCGTATCGCCATACAAAATGTATGAGAAAATTGATTCCATGTTTTAATAGTTACCTATTCTGCTATTCTGCTATTCGGTACCATCCTTTCCTCGAAGCAGTTCAGGCCATTTTCGACCCCCTATAACTTCGTTGCGGATAAAACTAGAAGCCTGCATTTTCATTAACCAAGCACGCATTGTATAAACACGATATATTTCAAATTTCATTCAATTTGAACCAGCGGTTTAAGATTTATAACTAGTCAAAGTTTCTTAATTTTGTCACTCACTCAAATCAATTTGTCCAGTTTTCTAGATACACCAACTGCATAAATAACTTTGTCATCCCATATAAACATATAGGAGTACAAAGTTATATTTGCAGTGAATGGGACAAAAAATTCAAACGGTCGCAGCGTCAGTTGTGATAGCCTCGCAGAAAAGTAGGTACTTAATTTACGCTATAATTTAAACGCATCACGGGCAGCGGGGCCAGCACAACTGACGCCGCGACGTGTATCGTGACAAGAAAAAATACAAAAACAGGTTACAGGAGTTGGGACGCGAACCGGAGTACTCAGACTTGTGAATCAAACACCCGAACCACTCGACCAAAATCAAACGGCCGCACGGCCCGAAATTATGAATCTTATGTTAGAGGTGACTACTTAACAACCTGCTTCACCGCTAACTCGATAGATGGCACAAGTGTAGATTGAAACAGCGCCATCTGATATAAAAAGATGAACTACGAGGTACCGGCGACGATAAAAAGATTTACGCGTGCCTTGTAGCAATGTATGGAGAGAGCCATCTTCCTTTTCTCTCAATAATCTTTGAGTCCGGGAACAATTTTGCGCACGGATAACTAAATTGAAATGTGTAGACTGCCCGGAGCCCAGCTAAGCCTAATTAATTTCTACACTTGCAAACTAGCGCAATCGACCAAAACGTCATCAACAACCCTACCCTAGTTTAAGTTTGGTATTAACCTCAGTTAACATAGCTTTCTCTAAATAGATAAATATTTACCACGGGACTATAGTTTCCTTTCAACCAAACAAAAAACCCTAATTACAGTAGGTACAAATTCTTATTGTTTTAATGCGAAATAAGACTCAAGTTCGCTGTGTTTACTTTGACTGGAGTTTAATTAAGTAAGCCATACATCTCTTTAGGCTATGACCGGTAAATGTAATGTTAATTAGGTGTTAACATGTATACAATAAATTTACGTAAAGCTGTATCTGTAAATATCAGGGATGAATGTGTGGCATCTTGCCAAGGGTCTCGGCAGTATCTCACTGGGTCTCAATCTATTAGGTAACGAGAGACGTGCCAATACTGGCCATTCCGGGATCTGTAAACGATATTTACTTCCCTTAAACTCTTATTTTTCACCCTAGGCAGTCTGATATTGACAAGCTGATTAATAGTTACATAACTGCTTTTTTGCGCAACAAATCGAGGCGTATATAGGATGAAAATTCCAAGTTACTCCACTCTCGTAATATTGCCAAGTCTAACTTTAACTAGCTCAGTGGTGGGACTCATGACTTTAATAAGTACCTACCTATGATGGGTCTGGAATAAGTAATTTGCGGGATTTAACAGTGATATAATTGTGTCAAGACGTCACTGTCATATATATTGTGTAGTCGTGACAGCTACTATATAGGTAGGTTATATATCACTTTTCCATATCCCAAAGTGTTTCAAACCAGTTTAGTTATAAGTAATAGTTACTTGTACGTTTGTATGGTGCGGATTATTTTTCTACACCGAATTCACTTTTCTTTGGGCCTAGAAAACAACGCGATTGTCTTTTATTGTTTTAGAGTAATCACTAATTGATTCTGTACAATAATTTAATAACGTAGTAAACATCAACACTTGTTCAAACAAAAAGCGACTTTATGTCTAAGGAAAAGACGTCCACTTTAAAAATACTACTTAGCAATGTTGATATTTTTTTATTTAAAACAATAGATTAGTTTAACAATAGGGTCGCTATTCGAGTAAAGTATTGTCGTATGGCCCGTGGCTATCGTATCTTCGTTGCACCGATGGGTCTTAAGATAAGATCCGGTCTAGTAAAAGAATCCGCACTATACTTGTGTTCACTCGTATAAATAATCAGTTTAAAACGCCATGACATTTAGCCAAATTGAGCTGTTATACAATGTAACCACTGTTAGACATTTATACGACTTATTCGCCTCAGAAGGATCGTGAAAGCAAATTGGTTTGCCATATGCAGACATGCGGGTTACGAAACTGAGGGAAGTATAAGTACGCTAGCCTAGCCTAGATAGATAACAGTACGCAAACAGAACACCGAGATAGTAGATATAGCCAACCTACTCGCACTTATGTATACCAGTGCACTAACTGGATTAGTCGATGTGCATTGCTGTGCTTTATTTAAACTTCCATGCAGTAGGTACGTCCATAGGCTTGCTGATTTCAGATTTGTACTTTTTTTTACACGTTTTCAATTTCACAATGTTTGAATGTTTACAAGGTTAGTTCTAAGCCTGCGACACTTTCCTTTTGAAACATTTTGAGCATTTTATCATCGTAATCTGCTGACCGTATATTCGCCGAAAGGAAGTTTCTAAATGTTGAGCCTTCTCAACATTTGTATATACACACGTACATTTACGCGTTAACACTTTTATGATAGTAAGTTGATATTGCGCGAATCACATTTAAATCTGAATGGCATTGGAAGCGGTGGTAAATAGTCCTCCGTTTCTGATAATAAACTTATTACTTACGTAGACCATAAGTACTTATTTTTCCCAGTTATAAGTAATGAAGTGAAAAATAGAAGGGAAAGGAAAAGGGGAAGGTCGAGGATATCTTACGTGGAGCAAATAACATAAAAAATAATCGCTTCGTCTTATAGAGAAATAAAAAGAATAAGTTGGAAATTACTCAACGGATAAGAGAAATAAGAAGAAGATAAGTAAGTAGTTGATAGCTAGTAAACATTTTATGAAAGTTGGTGGACTTGAAACATTCCATCTCTTTCACATGCTAACCGCACTTGAATATGTTTCGCACTCGCTCTGCCTCATTCGATTTAATTAATTAATATTTTCGGACAATCTTACACAAATCAACCTAGTCCCAAACTAAGCAAAGCTTGTACTATGGGTACTCTAGGCGACGATATACATACAATACAATACAATACAAATACTCTTTATTGCGCACCTCACACAAAAAAGCAGTTAAAAAGAAAAACAGTACAACACAATGTATTTATTTATCTATATAAGTACATACTTATATAGATAAATAAATACTTAAGTAAATGCATAGAAAACATCCATGACTCAGGAACAAATATTCGTGCTCATCACACAAATAAATGCCCTTACCGGGATTCGAACCCGGGACCTCTAGTTTCGTAGGCAGGGTCACTACCAACTAGGCTACAGAGGTTGTCGAATTTCGAATTCGATCACCAAGCGTGAAAACGAGCGTCGATATCACAATGAAATCTGATTGGCATGGGAAGTGGTGGAGAATAGTCCTCCATTTCCGAGAATAGATTTAATATAACTTCATCATCATATCAGCCGAAAGACGTCTACTGCTGGATATAGGTTCCCCCAAAGAGTGCCAAAGAGTGAGTATTACTTACGTAGACTATACTTAAGTATTTCTCATAGGTATAAGTAGGTTTAGGAGAAAGGATCGATGTCCAATATCAGCGTGGGTGTACTTTAATTAAGTGATCGTATCTATTCGTAGAATCTGCTGCCAAACTTTCAAATCGGCCTTAATTGGAGTATTAGCAAATAGAACCAACACAACACCCATGCGGGCTTTAATGCAATTCTGAGAAACAATCTGCATTGCCTACAATCGCCTAGGTACAGTCGGCAGCGGAAGTAGTTACGCAAAATAACTCGCTCAAAATTATCTAGTAATGTAGATCATTTTGAGCACTTGACCCGCGCAGCTACTTTTGCTGCTGACTGTACTTATTTTGGTATACTAGAAGGGCACCGGTCAACCTTGCACGTAGAATCGTAGAACGGTGGTCGAGTGGCGACCACGTACCGAAAGGCACAGCGTGGACACCCACAAGGTATACTGAAAACCTGGTAAGGTGGCGGGAGTCCGCTGGATGCGGGTGGCGCAGAAGCGGTCATTGTGGCACTCTTTGAGGGAGGTCTATGTCCAGCAGTGGACGTCTTTCGGCTGATATGATGATGATGTGTAAAGTAAACGTCCTCGACGTCACACTAGTACCTATATGGCATGGGCATGAGTAAAGTGACATGGCTTAAATTCGAATGAAGAAAAATCCTCTTGGTTCGATTTGAACACATATTTCTTTGACATAAAGTGTTCATGTCATACCTTCACTAGTGCAATGTCGAGTAGGTACAAGGACGTTTACCTTATATATTATAATAGTGGTCTCAGGTATAGAATGTTTAAAAAAAACTACAACGTTTGGTAAAATACATTTTTCCGCAAAACATATTTCGTCAGGGCTGTTACCAGAACAACAGTTCCTTAAACATACTACCTATTAGCCATACATAATCCCTTATGGAATTACAATCTACTTACCGAAGAAATCATCTCGTGCACCAGCACGAGAATATAAAGCGTGAATATAACAGCACCAGCTGTGCCCTTTATATTCATAAGTTTTTTCACCTGCCTGTGTAAATTGGTTCATGTCTATAAAAACATTGTTATTGTTACAGCAACGAGTGGGTCCGGTAGCGGGCCGGGCGGGGGCGAGGCGCGGAGGGGGGACGTGACGCCGCACGCGCCGCCGCAAAGGCGGCTCATCAAAGTCGACTTTGACAACCTTGAGGTAAGCCGAGAAACCAGTAAGATCCAACAGCCTCACCAGTTTACACATTCACTCTTGACATAAGTCGGCATTCCTCTCTGTCTGTTGCTGCTTTATACTACTATCAAACGCTAGCTGTGCGCGGCTATACAATTTGGAATGGGACACCTCTGTTGTGCTCTCATCAGGTGACAGAGATGTCCCATTCTTACAATTTATGGTCCCGCATGGAGCGTGTACATTCATGCACAGTGCGATTTGCTGCAGCCTTAATTTGGCGATCTATCCCGTTTTCTGGTACCAATAATTTTAACTGAACACTCGATTGGAGCTCATCACTGCCGTCCCCAAAATGACAGCTCTCACTTTGACAATATAGGAAGATCATGATCTGCAAAAACACAGGAGAACCAAAGCAGATACCATGAACAGTCTATTTGAGAGGACCCGCTCACTATCTTAAGCAACATCAACAATTGTCCCCACAATGCTGTGGGTTATGATCTCCGATCTCCGCCTTATGATGCAATCGTGTAGCTGTAATAGCAAGGCTACTGTGGTTTGGTTGCTCCATCTAGCGAGTGCTCTGACCGATACTTTTGGTCCTCAACTTTGCCCATCATAATAGTCCTGGCTATGCGACGAACGTCATAATTATCCTTCCTCAAAAATCTTCAGAGCAAGACATACCTTTTATCGCTCATAATTGAAATAAATCTTACACCTAATTGATTAATCTGCAGAAAAATACATACCGCGAAAATAAATTCTCTTTCCGTTGACATTCTGCGGCAAAAAAGATTAAATTAAGAGTTGTTCTAATCGGCAGAATATAACCACTTTCCCCTTAACCGTGAAAGGTAATTTGATGCGTATTGCTCTACCTCTTGTAACTCAAGCTTTCGTTGGGAAACATTTGTCACAAAAACCCTCGTCATGTCGTATGCAAAACATTAACCATGTAAAGCCTGTACCTTTGGCCTTTAGCCATACATACCATTGAGGCAAACGTGTACGGTCCCAATTCAACTTATTTTTATGGCTACTTGTAACAATCACTGTCTGTATAATTGTTAATATAGGAAGTGGATTAAGACATATAATATTGAAATTGACGTACCTAAATAGCGCGAATTTTATGATTCGCCTATCCTTTGAACCGTTGTAATCGTCGTCTGCAATATACTTGACGACAAACGTATCATATGACACAGAGAGAAAGAATATAATGGAAAAATAAACCATCTTCGTCTGTAGCCCCCGACAGGACAACGCACAGGACAAGAAATATTCAATAAAATAATTTGTTCCGTTAAGAAGTATAACTTGACGACATTAAAGTTGATGAATCAAGTGATTGCAAACAACAATTAACAACACGACAATAAAGAACAAAACTAACTACACTGAGCGCAGGCATAAGTGTTACCAAATTCAAACGATTCTGAGGCAGTTATTTCAAACCACAAGCGCAAGACTAAAAAAAAAACGAAATTGTTTTCCACCCGTGCCAAACTTTACGCGTGTAACGAGTATCGAGACTGGCGGAACGGGTGTAAGGACAAAAAGGCACGAGGGACGTCGGAGTTTCATTGTTATTGGATCACGAAAATGGAGGAAATTTAGGGCATATTTCTATTGTAATTATAATCTTTTTAAAATGGAATGTTTTTCCCATTTCAGATTCATTCGAAGAAAATTTTCCTCACAAAAAGCAAGCGTGTCGAAAATTGTATTTTTTAAAGCCAGACTTTTTGTTAATGTTACTCAAGTAGATACACAAAAAGTAAATTAGATTCGTCACCCACGCGTCAGACGTGTTTTGAATTGGATGTCGGGCATTGATGTTTTAGTTGCAGAACATGCGATACAAATTGACCTTATTTTGTACTTAATCATGCCTATATTTGGAAGCTGGCTAATGGTATCATAAGATATCTCAACTTCAGAGGGAGAGGAGAGTATTAAAACAATAGGTACCACCATGTTTTGATTTTTGATCTGCATTTGGCGATAGGTAAACATTTAAATTATCTTAAATTTTGTTTATTAGTGCAATCTACTCTCAAGCCGCGGACTGGACGTCAGCGGGCAGCAGGTCGACGAGCGGTAGTTCATACATTCGAGCGACTTCAATGTATGGGCAGCCGCTCGTCGTTTCTCTGCCTGCTGCAGCTGGCGTCCGGACCGCGGCCTTACACATATTGATTGCGCGTGAGTGGAAACGGGAGTGTTGTTACCAAAATGCGATTTTACGAATATTATGATTTTTGCGGTTTGCAGATTGCTCCCCTTATATGTTACAAGTACTTTTGCTCAGATTAACGTAAATAATTCCCTTACTCGACGTTCCACGCGCGCCAAAAGACCAACGATTGATATCAAAACTTCGATGCATAGAAGACCTTTAAGGTTAACAATTTACATTCGCGCAGCACGCGCCCAAAAGTCGCGCGCTGTGCGTGTGCGCTTCCGCGAATCAGTCTATCGCTGAGTTAGGTATAGAGGCGCATCGCCTAGGTTTTACCACTGTTTTAAACCCAATAATTACTTGTTTACCCTAATAAGACCGGGCTAAATAGTTTCTGTAATTAGTGTTTATGATAATAAGTTAGTATATTGTACAAAACCATTTAAAATACACAATATACCTTAGTCGAATGTTAAACACTTCCTTTTGGCTTTGCCGTAGACGTGTACCTAAATATCAACGCTTAGGTACGAGAAATCCTCAAACTTTCACCCTCCTATAACTATTCCGCCAGAGATTTTGTTTACAACCGTAAACGTTCTCGATATAGCTTGCAATACAACCGCGATGACTGTACCGCTCTGTGTATCGGAAAACCATTCCCAAGACCGTAAAACCAGCGAAGTCTCGCTATTGATTCAGAAGCCGTTCCAGACGTCTGGACGTTAGGCTTTTGTTTTTCGAATTGCTCTGGGTATTGGACGGCGCGGAACGTATCTAAAATGCAATGTATATCGATCGATGAGGGTCGTCCTTGACATTTGGGAGATAAATTGAAATGTTTTTATTTAGAAATAAATACATTTTAGAATGCGTCTTGGTGTGTCACTGTTTTGGGCAGTTTTTGTAAAGTAGTAGTGGAAAGTAATAGTTGAGTAGGCTGAATTTATAAAACTGTCATTGGAATTGGAATCTTCTAGCTTGGACGGTAGAATTGCTTTTGGATTGGGACTGCTTTGATGCAATTTGGCCAACTCAGGTAACCTCAAGTAATATCGTCGGGAGTTCCTATATGTGACTTGCCTTGTTTGAGCTTTTCCAAAAGCGTTCCCGTTTCGGTTTTAGTAGTAAAATCAGATTTTAATAAAAAGGCGGTTTCCTCGTAATTTCATTTTAAAAAGCATGATTTTGTAAATCATGTAAATGATTTTGTAAATCATGAGTATCATGACATTTTTATTACGTAACGAGTACGCTCATAGCAACAATAGTTATCGCCAAATACTTACGGCTAATACCCAACTGTGAAAACACCCTGTACTGCTATTCTTAAACCAGTTTGTAATGATCTGTGAGCTCTCGTCTAGTATAATTAGACCCCGCCAATCGTAATAACTATGACTAGGTAATCAGAGTAGAGGGTATACTGGCAATGCAATTGAGCAGCCGTGGAGAATTAAGAAAATGGGGAGCTAGTGCCAGTTGGTTCCATTTCCATCTAATGTACAAATTAGAAAGAGGAAGATAGACTTTCTTGTTTCACGTCGCATCACAGTTAGTATAGGGAATTATTTACAACGCTAAGCCAGCTCATTGCTACAGGCGAAACTATATTATGCTATATGAATCTGACATCTAGCGGATTATTTATGTTATGGATAGAAGTTAAAAATTATGGTACAGATGAACTCAGCCAGGAATTTTCCATGAATAAACAGCATATATGAGAGCATACAGCAGGTTTGTTTTTTTCAATTGCGATTTTAGTGCCAGGAACCTAATACATATATAGGGAGGCGCTTTGCTAGTAGGCGCTTTTCTCTAAAAGAAAGGATATCTACGAACTCTCACCAGCAAGAATACATACATAGTCAAGAAATATAACGACATATATGGTCAAAGACTATGGTCTAACTCCCTACCCTGTGTCTTAAACAGCGTTCCCGAAATTATTTTAAATAACATAGACAAAACCTACACAAACTCAAAATAGAATTAAGAAAAAGGTCATTGAGGTCCCCAGTAATATATAGATAAATATAATTAGTTATTAAGAATAAACGTATAGTAAATAATCTTAAATAATAAAGATTGTACTAAACGTAACCAACCATGGTACTGAATTGTACCTACCTAAAATAAAGTTTTTTTCTTCTACAAATGGTTTTTGGGCCTGCATATTATCGGCTATCAAATTGTTGGCAATGACTGTGTTAGATGTCAGACTTACACTGGTTCGTCTCAGCCGAGTTGCCGATAAGCATTACGAATGCCCAGTCGAGTGTACATTTGTGTAAATACGGGCGAGCCTGCCGTGGCCCAGTTTGGGAAATAACGGGAGGCACGTGAAACGACACCCATTTCCGCGTAATTCCGACCTCGTGTTTCAGCCGTTTTTAGCACGGACAGTGTTTGAAAAAGGTTTACGACATTAAAAATACGAGTAAGTTATTCTTCCATTACCATCCAGATTCATAGTGCAGTAGTTTTTAACTGAATAAATTAATACATAAAATTACCAATAAACAAAGTTCAGGGAAGTACTCGGTACACGCTTCAACTTATTAACCCTCTCGACGAAAAAGAGGCGTGGAAAATCGTGACGTCACTTGGTTGTATTTCCCTGTAATCTTCATAACAATAGAGCGGGGTGACTTCATAAAAAGTTTCTGATTTTACTGTCAGTCAACATTCCCATTGTGGGTCTCTTGATACAAATACAGTTGAGTTCTCCAATATCTGTACAGACAATCTTTTATAAATATTCATACACAGTCATTGTTGGGTAGCCTGACATCATATTTTTGTTAGGATGTCTGTAAAGTAACTACCATATATAAACCTCTAAGCAAAAAAGATGGTAACATGAACATGAGCATACCTTCGATACAAAGCTAGATCAAATAAAATTAAGTAACTGCAGAATTCGGTTCATATCTCATTCGAACTGGCACAGGTAAGCCGTACGTCGATTTATTCAGCTTCGAATGTACCCCTAATAGGGCCGCGAGGAATTTGGGCGTGATGTGAACATTGCACCTTGAATTCAAAGTTGCTCGAGTGCTTGTTTTTCTCTGTGTATTTAGTAGGAAGCTTGAGTAACCCTTTAGCTTAAGTCACGTCTCTAGTAAGGGGATTAATTAAAATATAGTACAGTGCGTGTAGTTTACCTACTTTCTATTGTAATAGACCGTGGGCCCACTCCCAATACACCTACGTCACATGACAACATGATAAATCATAAAATGCATGGCAGCAGGTCAAGAAAGCTGTGCGGAGCAAGACAAAAAGAATGTTTAATTGGAAGTGAAGGATTTTTAAACTTTCGGCCAATTTTTTTTTCACCTGTTCTTTTTAGGGTTCCGTAGCCAAATGGCAAAAAACGGAACCCTTATGGATTCGTCATCTCTGTCTGTGTATCTGTCCGTCCGTATGTCACAGCCACTTTTTTCCGAAACTATAAGAACTATTATATACACTGTTGAAACTTGGTAAGTACGAGTAAAAGTAGAAAAAAAACAATAAATTTTGGGGGTTCCCCATACTTAAAACTGAAACAACTTTTTTTTTCATCAGACCCATACTATGGATAGGTCTTCAAAAATGATATTGAGGTTTCTAATATCATTTTTGTCTAAACTGAATAGTCTGCGCGAGAGACACTTCCAAAGTGGTAAAATGTGTATGTCCCCCCCCCCCCCTGTAACTTCTAAAATAGAGAATGATAAAACTAAAAAAAATATATGATGTACATTACCATGCAAACTTCGACCGAAAATTGGTTTGAACGAGATCTAGTAAGTATTTTTTTTTAATACGTCATAAATTGTAAACGGCAATTTACCTTTCATTCAACGGATAATGATACGGAACCCTTTGTGCGCGAGTCCGACTCGCACTTGGCCGGTTTTTGACCTGCTGCCATGCATTTTATCATGTTGTTGTGTGACGTATTTGGGAGTGGGCCCACGATCTATAAGTATAGTTTAGATACATTTGTTCCAAAATTAACTGGTAATTTTTTTCGCTTATTTCATGGGGAGTCAACTTATTAAAAATACGGATTGTATTTATTAAATAATTTCAGAAGTCTTCCATCTATCACAGGAACAAGTCTGACAATCATAATCCTAACCTAAAAAGTCGCATCCTACGAATCTCAAAGTTACGTTCCGACTTTTGATCGTCTACTTATATAAGCCAAGCTAAGCCAAGGACGTTCCCGAACTTTACGAGTTATTAAACTTTCGCCCAAACAACGTAAATATTCAGCGAACTTTAGCTGATATTCGGTATACGTATATTGACACATTGACATTTGGCTTCATTCCATCTCATTACTATTTACTGAAGTGATTACAAAGTTACAGCGCGGTTAAACTGTATTACGCGACACGCACATGGCGTTTAACCCTCAAAATTACGTACCTAATAAAATAATGGCATTTTCCAGTTGCTTGAAATTAAGTCTACTTACATTGTAAAAACACGAAGACACAAGTTATAATTACGCACGGCTATCACAGGATACCCTGCGAACTGTGTCGCTTCGAGATTGACTATCGGTCTCTTTCTAATTAGGATACTTAGAAAGAGACGGATAGTCTATGTCGCCGCGACACAGCTCGCGGGCCGTGCTGGCAACATTTAGGGTCTCGGCCAAGGACGATTGGCAATTTGAACAGTGTTATCATTTTATGCAAAAATCACAGTTCATAAAATTATGAAGAGTAAACGGAGGCACGTAAAAAGAGCGCCGGATGCCATAGGTACTCGTATATAAAATTTATGGCTGCCAGCGTTCTGTTTTCGTGCATTGAAGTCTATTTAAGATAGAGCAACTCCTTATCGCGTTGTAATACGCTGCTTTCTTACTACTTAAATAGACCTAGGCCAAGCTTAAGTGAGTAGTTTTGGTTCAAAGTCAATCTGTGACACGTGCCTTTTGTATTTATTTAATAAACAGAACAGTCTACACCAATTACATTTGTATAATAGAATAGACTTCCAAGTAACAGGTATTACAAGTAGGTATAACAATGGAAACGTAGCTTTAACTTTGGAGGAATCGCAGAATAATATCAACGACATAGTAACCGGGTATTCCATCTATTAAAATGTGAACGACATCATGGTGAAACTACCTTAAAACAAAACCTACATATATTTGCACAAGACATAAAGGATCTTTAGTCATTTAAAGAAAGCTTGCCATAAAAGGGACTGTGTCAAAAGATGACTAAGTTGGTGCGTGCGAAATAACGGCACGAAAGATCGCAGTTAGTCTTTTATTAGCGAGTTCATGCCTTGCGTGCCTCTGGAATCAGGTTTGTTTTATTTATTTGATGTTTGATTAATTCTGACGGTTTTTGTTGAAATTTTATCTCTCAGCACGTCTAGCACACGACGGCCGCGACATACTCTCGATTGTTATCGCTCTATACCTCTTCTTCTAAGTGTTCTAATAAGAGAGAGACGGATAGTGCGAGAAAAATCGAGAGAGCTCGCGCGCCGTCGCGTGCTAGCCGTGCTGGGCTCGGTTTTTTTGTTACGGCCTGGCCGCATGACACGCTTAGGTAGGAATCATATGTTTATTTGTCTGTCTGTTCTTGTTTGACGCCTACAATGGCCCTTTGAAAAAGTAGGATATATGTTGTTCCTATCACGTCACATATGATTAAGGCAAAAGCCGGAATTAAGGTAAGAAGTTCATTTGGTTATGTTGAAAAGGATATTGCTTAATTTGTTTATGGGCTCATCCGGCACTGTTCATATAATGTGTTCTGCTTCTGACGCCTGACTTGACAGGCATCAGAGTATCGCGACAAATACTCGTAAGTACGAGTATGAATCCGTTTTTAATACCGCACCGCCCCGCACCAGAGCGTCATTAATTTTGTAGCATACGAACGCAGTGATTCGCATGCAGTAATGCCTGCGGTATCACGCACGCAATAAATGGGTATCTAACCATACGGACAAAGGTGAAAATATGCAGACACTTAATATGGATGTTTACTTAATACGTGTACGGCAAATAGGATAAGCATGTGCGACTGTAGAGACATAAGCTGGTTGCCAAGTGCCAAATTTATTTTGGTCAAATTTCATTTCCCAAACAAAGTTCAGCAACTATTTTGTTTGCCAATGCAAACTTTGGCACAATTTTAATACGAACATTTTCATTACGTCAAATTTTCATTCAGCAAAATATTATTACGAAAAATTACATCATGGCATTTGATCTTTCAGCAAATGCTTTAATTAGTCAATAACACATTAGACAATAAACATTTAGTCAAGTTAATGTTATGGCAAACTATAAATAGACAAAATTCACATTTAATTGGGTTATGACATTTTACCAAAATACTACCTATTAATAAAACGGCACGGTCCCTTAAATAAAAAATGCACGGTTAGGTAGGTCGGTAGGCAAGGGCAGCTAAAAAAGGGGGACGGGAGGGCGAAGCCCCACGAGGGGGGGCCCGGGGAGCAAAGCCCCCCGCAGTAAAAAAACAAATAATCGTAACAATTGTATCATACGGTAGGTTAGGTTAGGGTTAGCTTGTGTCCCTCAGAGCGGAAG
This sequence comes from Epinotia bilunana, assembly GCA_947049275.1. Classification (NCBI taxonomy): domain Eukaryota; kingdom Metazoa; phylum Arthropoda; class Insecta; order Lepidoptera; family Tortricidae; genus Epinotia; species Epinotia bilunana. The sequence continues at coordinate 21,849,384 of OX346258.1, read as the reverse complement.
TAGGCACCCCGCGAAGCGGGGTGACATCGACACGCTGGCGGTTAGGTTAGAATTGCGACCTCTACACAAATTCATTTATACTCCCTACCCACATAACAAAAAAAAGTTGTTATTTTATTGTGTATCTTATACACCATTGAAATAAAGATGCAAATGATTTGTCATTGAAGAGTTCCTCTGCTGATTAACCGACGGAATAGAAATGGTATATTAAATATTGACGATACAAATCATTTGCCTTATTTTGTTTTGGTTAAAACATATTATGCCAACTAACATATTTGTCTGAATGAAATTTGGTCAAACTACTAGTCGGTAAACGAGTTATTGCTTGAACATGAATATGCCAAACATTAGGTTTGCGTAAGAATTATTTTTCAAGTGTTAATTTGGCAAATGAAATTCTACGAAAAAGATTTTGGGAAGTGATAATTTGTCAAACATTTTTTGGTAAAACATAAGTAACCCGCCAACCATCGATTGATTTGAAGATCAGTTGTGTTGACAGTTATAGACAAATGCGTCTCACTCTAAATAAGGACAACGCATCATCGGGACTTACAAATATGATGAAAGGCTTACTCACATGCCATATTGTTTTATAAGGCTTTACGAAGACATACCTCAACCACTGATGAAACACCGTTTTAAAATACTTTATGCATACGCAAAAATATGTATCAATTTAATCTTCTCATAATATCGTACCGAAACCTTAATCCGCTGACATACGAGCAATGGGAGATATGTATGAGTAAGGGCGAGTTGTACCAACTTACTATTACAGACCGATCAACGTTAAACATGGCGCCGGCAGCTGTCATCCTATAGGAAACTGTCAAACTTTCCATACATTCATATTTTAACGAACACCGCTTACGATTACAGACGGTCTGGTGCAACCTATCCTAAGTTGAATGCACCCATATTTTTATACTGGGCTGTACCAATGAATATCACTGGTTCTTACCACATTACAACCCAGGAAGTATCGCATAGTGTAGACAGGTGCAGTTGCATAACCGTAGGGAAAGCCCGTGCATTCAAACCGCCCTTTACCGTGATGCAATGCACTTTAGCCTCTTGCGCTCTCACTCGCGTTCCTTGCTCTCTCTCGTGTCACGTTTTTGCCGTTAGTCATTGTTTGATCAAACCTTTGGGTATGTACGCGAATGATAATTTAAATAACATTACAGCTAACGAGAAACGTGATCTTTTTAATGATGATACTGGTAATATATACATTATACAACAGGGATCCTTTTAAACATACATGTAATTTATAATGTAATCTTATATTGTGAATAAATGAATCGTAATCTGAATATTGTTGACGTAAGATAAGCGTAACAATATTTTAACACTGTAATGTCTAATTGTTCACCGCCTCTATTGTTATGAATTAAGATTTAAAGTGTATTAGAGCAGCGTAATGCAGTAGGACATTTACCTTACTTACATTATATACTTACTTATGGTTCTTAGCCACCAAATGTTGACTACAAAACTTGTAGTCACGTAGAGATACCCACAACATGAACAGCTTTGGCAACCATTTTAATAACTACTCTCAGAAAACGATGGCTAAAACCGCGAAAACTGATTGATTACCTATACGATAAATCTGTTAGGCACTCTCAATACCAATTAAGTACATCTTCTGACAGAGATGACATTTAAGATATTTAAGGTCACGACTTCATCATCTTCAATTGTATAAGGAGGCTGTGAATATAGATACATGGTCCATAGGACCTTACACCTTCGCTTTCCAGACACAGACTCGAGGCCGGCCTTTGACGCTTCGGTAATTAATGACCCTGTGTTCGAGTAAATCGTTAGCATTTCTCTGACACCAAAATTTCGTTTTTGAAGTGATAACTTCTCTAGCGGCGTTGCGCACTTTTGGTATGGGGATAAATTGTTAAACTCGCCACAGATTTTTGTGACGTCAGATGCGTATGGTGAGATCGCACCTTAGGCATGATGCGTAGACAGGCCGACCGTAACACGGACGCGGCTTGGAGGCGGGGGTTGGGGGGAGGGGAGGGGGGGACTTTTTTAACTCTTTTTTTTCACTTCTGCCGGCACACCCGGAGTGCCACCCGGTCTTTTTTTTTCATTTTATATCGAAGTTTTTCATTATTATTTGCGCAAGTACGGGCTAGATGGTTATAAACAAGAGTTTGACAAATAGCAATAACATGGTAACGGACGCGGGAATCCGCTGGATGCGGGTGGCGCAGGGCCGGTCACATTCGCACTCTTTGGGGGAGGCCTATGTCCAGCAGTGGACGTCTGTCGGCTGATATGATGATGATGATTGGATGATTGAAAATAGTCTGAACTACGGTAGTTCAACGTTCAATCACAGAATAAGTTATATTTGGTACTTACTTAAGTACAGAAGGTCCTCAGTCTAACAAAACCATGGCATCCCGTTAACACACTCTTGCCGCATTTACGTCGGAAGTGCGTGTGAGCCGAGTATATCTGAAGCAGCAAGCGGCACAGGCCTCCTTCAATTTGAACAAATCCAGACCAATCCACAACTACATTCTTGTGAATGGGTCTATGTACCTACACCTCGTGTCTTTTTATTCGTCATTCGTCATCTAGGTAATAGTAGTAGTACCTACTTCTTAGTTGTTGGTCACGACGATTACGTGTAAAACACCATTATTTGCAAATTTTGCCAATTTAAAAACCATTGCGTGATCATCTTCAGATTTTGAAACAATGTTTGAAGTACAATGACTTCTTACGTAACTTGTTTTGTTAATCAATATTTTTATGGCAATATTTTTATGACGTTATATAACGTCGTTGCCAACGATATAGGATCACGTTCCATGAGAATGCGATGATAAACTGCACATTATTAAAACGACTATAAAGAAAATTGGACCTTAAAACTTCACCATAAAGCCTTTTTTGCTAAAGTGACAATCTAGCGTCGACCGTGTCCTAAAAACAGCACATTCTATGAACCTTAAACCTTCACCATAAAGTCTATATTAGCAAAATAGATAGTGTCGACTACCTGCGTAATGCATAATTGCATATCAAAAGAACCGCATGAGACGTATTTCGTCAACATCACTGAGCTGTCGTAATTAACTTTTACTCTTTTAAACTACTTTTACAAACATAAATCGTGTAAAGTGGTTACAACACTTGAAAGGCATGCAAAGATGTTCGTAATTAACAAAGCCAGTTTTAAATGTTGCACCTGAAATGAACAGTAAAGAATAATTTACAAATCGTAATCACTGAAATGGAGATAAGAAGCAACAGAAATAGGTACGTATAAACAAAGCTAGGTATATTTGTTTTTAAAAGCAGCAACGTAAAAAGGTCGTTAAGCTGTCCGAAAATAAACAAAAGATGACAGCAAATGTTTTCAAGTCTTGTTTCAAAAAATAAACGAGGCAAGTTAGCCCGTGGTCTTGCGCAAAGTAATTGAAAATTTGCCCAAGCCCGACGCAGGTATTTAATTTGATGGGAACGTTTATAATTCGTTTCTCGGCGGCAATTTAAACTAGGCTGTGGCCGTTCCGCACGGTTTTCACGGGAAATTGGGAAAGCGGTTTCGAATTAAAATGACAGCCTTTGATAATTAGATGGAAACAAATGAAACGAATGATGGTAAATAAATACTCTGTGCTTCTTAAGCCTTAACTGGATCCCATACGCCAATGACCTTCGATCTGAATCCCTCAGTTTTATGTTTTTTGTAGCTTATTATATTAACAACAACGGCTTTAAGCAATATAGTATCCCATATTTACTTCAAAGTTCATTGTTTTCGAGATATTTGGCATCAAAGTTGAACTATTTTAGGCCAAACAACTGGTTTTCTGGCCATAACTTTTGTGTTAATTAGTTTAAATGAAAACCGTTTTTGGAATCGTCATAGACGAACCCAAATATGTAGATTTCGTATATGTTAGATCTTTCACGTCAATATACGAAATAAGTGTTGTTTTAGACAATATTTAAAAAAATCATGCAAAATTAAGTAGGTAATCATTTCTTTCAAAATCCGGTAAACAAAATAGAGATAAAAGATTGAAGAACCGATAGCCGTTTGACTTATAATTCTATCTGTAGTGCAAAAGTAGGACATATGATTCAAAACTTGTCAAAAATCGATGAAAACCTCGGGTAGCCCCTTAATGCGGATTCGACAGTGATGACGCTCTCTCTGTCTGTGACTCAGTGCAGATTAACAATATAATCGACAACCCTAGACATATCGTTTTTATCGAGAAATTTACATTTTAACAATAATAAAAAAGTCCGAAGTAAGTGTATCTGAGTTTGCCCCGATAGCCTTATATTATATGTATAGTCAACAGCAAAAGTACATGATCATTTTAGTACCTTCACTACTTTGACGCATCCCAACTGTCGCAGTAGTTACATTGAGTGTGACAAAGTACTAAAATGACCATCTATATTTGCTGTTGACTGTACACCCAGCAGCAGAAGTAGCCACGGCTACGGCGGGTCAAGTGCTTAATTAATACCACATCAGATGGATTCACTTTCAATCATTCATTACATTAGCAATGACAACCAACACACATTTATTTAAAAGTCCGCAGTAAGCCCGATTCTCCATACAAACGTAGTTACGCTCTCATTTTAAAACTACATGTTGGGTTGTAACGAAACTTTGCATGTACTATCTCATAAGCTATATCCAGGTCTGTAATAAGTTTATGTAGCTTCAGATACCATAGTAAAAAAAATACAGCGAATTTAAGCTTTTCATACAAAACTTGTTTTTGCTGTATTTCCTTTGTTTTATAAACTGGAGCCATATAAACTAATTACAGACACAGATTACCTCATGTCATTGTATATGCAAAGTTTCGTTACAAACTAACACGTAGTTTTAAAATGAGAACGAAACTCCGTTTGTATGGGAAGGTGAAATTCGGCCGAGCTTATTGCGGACTCTTAATAACAAGTTAATATTTTTCACACAACAAAAACTTCCTGGCGTCTCCGTGAAATCTAAACTAATATTATTAAGAGGAAAGCTTTGTAAATTTGTTTGTATGTAATGGGTAATCTTTCATCAGTATATAAAATGGTCCTTCCGGACGGACATAGGGTATATTTTATCCTGCGGGTTTTCTGCGTTCTTAACTATATAGTCCACTTTGTAAATCCAGAGCTTGCGTCAAATCCGGTAGTTTTGATTTCTTGCAGACTTGTTTATGATGTTGGCCCAATGAATAATCCTAGCTTGGGTCTACAGAGACAATTCTAGTCTTATATTGTAGCAAATTTAGTCTACTTTAAAACCGTCCTGAGGAAGTACTACCAAAAAGTAGTTCTTTAGGGTCTTCGCGGTATTTTCGATATTCGACAAAGTTGTGAGGTCACAAACTTGGATTATTCATTCATCATAAACACATCAAAAAATCAGAATTACTGGATTAACACGCGGGCGGAGTCACGCGGGTAGCTAGTATTATACATCTCAAGTGATATTCTAAACGGCTTCCTTTTCTTTCACAGGACGAAGAAGACGAGGAAGACACAGAGACCTGCGCAAGTCCAGAGGTGTGCGCGCCGCAACCGTTCCCGAGGCACGTGGCCCCGCAGCAGGCGCCTAAACCATGGAAGCGGACCGGTAAGGGAAAACATACCTTAGATATAGCTAAATTAGGTGTTACTTACATTGACCCTTTGAGGTAAATACCGTTTCTGCTAGACAAGATTGGTCTTTACTGTAACAGTATTTAGGTGATCTTTAGCTTGACAGACCCTGGTATACGATACGAGCAGTTGGCTTGGCACATATGGCTGGAAATAAAATAGCATAATAGGAAATACTACATTCAGAGTAAATATTGTATTGTACCCCTTTACCAACTAAATACCTACTTACGAAGTTAATTAAATACAGTTTTCCGTAAACTACGCTAGAAGCTTTCTGCTAAAGTTTTAATGCAACTGCAAAGTCACACTAAGTAGCCATAATGGGAAAGCGATTTCGTAGCTCGATTTAGTCTTCAGACCTGCAGGCCCCGTATCATGGTCGGCCTTATCACACGATAAGTCACAAGATAGAGCGTCCGTCACTGTCTGACACCGGTCGATAGAACGAGCTCTTATCTTGTCACTTATCGCGTGATATGGCCGACCATGATACGGGGCCTGCAGGTCTCCACTCTGAACTTTGAAAGTTTGTTAGATTTAATTCATTGTGAATACTCAGAATTGTTTCAATTGTAAACCTTGCTCGTTGGTTACATTTGTATCAGGATTAGTACTTACTAAGCACATTTCCTTACTCCCATGCACACCTTTGGCGACATTGGCGGCGATGGCGATGTTGGCAATGTAGAAGAAACACCACCACGGGCGCCCCCACGCACTCGTATATCCCATGACGAGTACCACCAATTCTGCGACGAAGCCCTAGAATGTACGAACGCATGAGTGTCAACCCTAGCTGCATGACGTCACGTTGCAATTGTTTTTATTTTGAATTTCAAAGCAGTTCAGATTCGATCGAGAACGGCCAGCACTCTTTTGTTTTGCTTTAGTTTGAAACGACCATCGATATAATGCACAAAGCTCAAGCAAGAATGGCTTCTATTGACACTGATTTTAAACGTTTTTCGTGTGCATTTTTATATTTATTTTCATGTAATTTACTACCTACTTTTACAAAAAGTCCACTGATATTACATACCTACACATAAATGCATATTCATAAGTACTATGGTTCTAAGTGTGTTACGTACTCTGTTCAAGTAGTTAGTTCACAGTTCACGGTTTGATTTTGTATATTAATGTTATTGCTTATTTAAGTAATATATATACGCTCACAGTTCACGTTTTAATTTTGTATTAGGTAATGTTTTTGCTTAATTAACATACGCACATATTTTTTACATTCCTTTGTTTTCGCAGAAAATAATTCAACTTTCTAGAACAGAACAAAGGTTTTTTTACTTTTCTTTCAGCATTTATCACGTACCTGAAGCTATATTTTCGTAACAAAGAAATCTGTTTTACTTTTGTTTGGTGTCATTGAAATACAAAGAGATTTTTTAAACAAACCTTTATTTCACTGAAACAAAATATTCAGGCTTTACAGAATTACAATTGTGAGCACAAAATATGCAAACGGACGTACCGTATCCGAAATTTAAATCACAACCACTTCGTCAAAATGTCCTTACTTAAATAGCCGTGGTTGCTTGGGATTCCCTGTTTTATCCAGTAATTATAATTACGTTATCCATATTGAAATAGTTCTGTCTGCAGAGATAAAGTAATTTTATTTACCGCGGTATTTAATCAAAATCATACGACCCAAATACGTAAAAGGTGGCAAATGGTTTCGGCTCAAAACCATTTTGTGTTGACACGATTATTCTGCTCATTACTAAAAGCCTTTATACTTACACGCAATGAAAATTCAGGCATACAAGTAAATATTTGATTTGCGTAACACAGCCAACTTAGTGTTGGAACACTATGCTTCTCAGGAATCAGGATATAGTAGAATTGGAGACATGTCGTGAATTTAACAATCCCTGCCTAACAGGGAATCCGAATATAAGGAACAAGGAAAACGATGAAAGCCTAATACCCATGTGTCTGTTGACAGCATACGACCTGGCAACGCAGTGTCCGTCGAGACGCGCATCCATGCGGCGACACACCGTAGCGCACGCGCACCCCGTGTGCCCGCCGATAGATGGCGCGCACTCTCTGCCACACTCCAGGTAACTGAAATTCGTGTAGTATTTGACGGATGACGCAGGTGCCCCCCTTGTGCCCGCCGAAAGATGGCGCGGACTCTCTGCCACACTCCAGGTAATATACAACTAACATATTGCGTGTAGTGATTGAGACATCCACGCGCCAATAGGTGGCGCGCACGCTCCTGCCACACTCGAGGTTTATCTGTATTTTAACCCATTCAGGGCCAAGAATCGCTACGCGCTACGCTCGTAGCCGATCCCGTGGTTTTCCTCGTATGTAGCGGAAAGCGACTACGGCGGTCTGACGCATATGTATCGTCATTGGCCCGAATGTGTTAATACAACCAACAGGCGTGTAGTACCTATTTGACGGTATACTTGCCTGACAGAGAGTGCAGGTCCAGCCTGTGTGACTGCTTATAGAAGGGGGGCACTATTTGTTACCACCACTTCAAGTAAAAAACTACTAACATGCGTAAGAATAGTATTTGACGCGTTCGTGCGACGCTACACTAGACAATATAAAGGTAAGATTATGTAACATATGTGTATTGTTGGACGCATCCATGGGGCAGCACAACGTCGCGCATGTGAACCCCGTGTGCCCACTGATAGATGGCGCGCATTCCATGCCATTCGAGGTGTTTGACGGGTTCATGCGACGACGCCAGCAGTCCAGACAGACAACATACACTCCGACGGTACCGCGTTTGACAACTAGTTTTTGATGCTACCACGACCTGACTTGATCTCTATTTAGGTGTAGGTAATGTGAGATAATAGGTGCATCATGACCCATTCAGGGCCAAGAATCACTACGCGCTACGCTCGTAGCCGATCCCGTGGTTTTCCTCGTATGTAGCGGAAAGCGACTACGGCGGTCTGACGCATATGTGTAGTCATGGGTCATGAATGTGTTAAATAAAATTGATTTTGTATCATAAAACAATTCAAACAAGATGTGGAGTAGGACTAATCGCACATGTGGAATTTAACTTATCCGGAGTGACGATTGTCGTATTTCATTCAAGACAATAGTCAGTTAATAAGTTCTTATTAACAAGTACCTCCATTTGTAATGCTTATAAGCATGCAGATACTGCAGTAGTAACAGTTGTATAAATAACAATTCTTCCGTTAACTGTAACTGACGAAACTTGATTTAACCGCTTGAAATAACGAGTTGCAAACATTTTCCGGTAATTTACTCGAAAGATTTACAGTACGGGATCCTATTTAGACACGGGTGGTTAAAGATTATCCGTTTAGATACTTGTCGATTCAAACTTACATATGTATAAACATCTACATCTAAGTGAGAGAAAGAGAGTAAAAACTGTACAAATTGAGTAGAATTATAGCGTTCTGGTGAATTTGAGATAAAAATAAACAATTACTCTATAATCTAACAATCTACTCCTAACGCTATGTTAACACATTGACTGCCAACAATTTCATAGCGCTATCCTCGTATCCGATCCCGTAGTTTTCCCGCTAAGTAGCAGAAAGCGCCTACGAACAAAGCGTCTGCTAATCGGGTTCCAGGCAGTGAAAGTGTTAGTTCAAATTGTGTATGTTTCTTTGAGAGCGACAACGTTACTTTGTATCCAGGCCGGGGTCTCGCGCATCGTGCGTCGGCGCCGCCTCGCTAGCGAGCAGCGACGCGGACGCGCAGCTCGGCGAGCTGTCGTGGTCGCGCTCCTCGCTGCAGGACGAGCTCATCAAGTCGGTTAGTGGCAGCCCCAAACAGCACGTGAGTAGTGTAGATGTAGATAGTGTGCTGAGGTTTTACCAAGTGTGGGAACTTGTTTCATCGCGTAATATTTTTAAAGGGTAGGCAAAGAATCTGCGGTGCTACCAGGAAAAAATAATCTCGTTGTTCGTATATCTCCATCTCTGTTGCTCGAGTCTTATTGAGACGCAGATATCCGAATTTCTGTGTGCACTGTGCAAGAAGAGATCGTTTTCAAATTTAATCCTATGACAACTGCAATACAGTGTTCAGTTTTGTCTTAGAATATTTATTATATTTTTATAGTGCATACTTACTGTCTATAATTTTCATTTAGTTTTATTTATTTATTGATTAAGAAACAAACAGTCTCATATGGTTACATTTGACACAGTAAAAAGTAGTAAATTATAGACTTACAGTTTCCATAATCGGAATATTTAAACATTAAAAACATTAAAAGTTTTGAGTTAAATTGAGATGCATCGTTAGTAGTATAAACATTGCCAGAAAACTAACAGTTATGATAAAGTTGTATTACAGTTGTTGAATACGTTGTAAAGATAATCGTTTGAAGCTACAAAATGTCTCTGTGAGATCCTTGTTATCTTGAATAAATGAAATTGAAATGGATGAATGAATGAATTTCAAGTAAAGAAAGAAAATGCATTATGCATGTTTTTCTAAGTAAGTAGATGTTAAGAAGCATACTTTTTCTTTGACCGCTTCTCGGCAAATGGCATTGTGGCCAGATGCTTGCCTTGGGCCTATTAACAATAGGAATTGTTACATTTAATAAAAAATCCATTATGATATAAATTCTGTATTAAGTATGTAATTCTGTAACTTAGGAACAACATGGATTTTTAATGTGATAGGTACGCCTGCATGGGATTCAAACACTTGATAAAACTGAAGCTTTGCACTTTAGTTGGGTGGATCAACTATTTTCTGTCACAAGTTGCCATGGTTACGTCGCCTGAGTCACTTATACAAGTACGGTTTATTGGGTTTCAATCACCAAATGTGGGGTTTTCTTTCAAGTTCGACCCCTTTTTGTATTGGTCTAAGCACGTTAGAAGTCCGCATTGTAACAATTTTTCTAAGAAACTCTGTGTCTGGCTAATGCGACAGAATCATAACAAGAAAAAGTTGATTGACCCTGTTCCTAGTTATATCCAACACAACGCTTCACACACCAAATCCCTCTGATGCCACATCCCCTTCTAGAGAACTGGTTAGAATCATGTTAAACTCTAATGAGAGATCTATGTACCTAGGTACTTTATCAGTGTGCTTTACTAACCAACCACACATATAGGAGTAGTTAATGTAGGTAATACAAGTTTGCATGCACATTTAGTCAAAAACGGCACGTGTTACTACTTTACTTTTATTAGAAACAATTGGCTGTTTCATGGTAGCAACACGTACTCATTACTTACTAGGCACACACAAATAAGTCTGATCTACATAAGTATGTAGTTGCCTTTTATTTTAATCTCGAAGTTAGTATATCTCCATCTCTGTTTCTCGACTCTTATTGAGACGCAGATATCCGAATTTCTGTGTGCACTGTGCAAGAAGACATTGTTTACAAATTTAATCCTATGTTTTAAGGCAACACTGAACATTGTGTAGCAGTTGTCTACACAATGTTCAGTGTTGCCTTAGAAAATTTATTATATTGGTATTTATTACATAGCTCGGATAATTTACGTTTTATTTTTAGGTTTTATTTTAGGTTGTCTGTCCAACTGTTTCAATTTCCGAAAGCCGAGCGTTAAAGCGGGGGTAACCATGCATGAAACATTAACTTTAGCTTACACCGGCATGGCAATTGTCATTTTATTGTGGCCATTTGTGGCGTAATCGTATAAAGTATTAGACGCCTTAACGAAGTATGAAGATAAAGTGCGCCTTTGTCAGAAATTGATCGAATAAAATAAGTTTTAGTGATGATGACAGAAAGACATTGTGATTAGTTTATACGGTACATAGACTGACAATATAAAAACAAAATTCGAAATAGCAGGCATGCTTAATCGAAACTAACATTTTACTAGCTAGAAAAGTAGTCTTTAGACGTAGTTTCTAGTGATTCGTTTAAAAATGCATGAATAAAAATAAAAACAAATACCCGCCTAAGTTCGTCAGAAAACGATTAACATTTAGAAGTACAAAATCCTGTTAGTCTGTAAAACTATTAGTTGTGTGGTACCTAGTTAGAAGTTTATTAAAATTACCTATATGGACATCAGAGAGGTAAGTTGACACAATGGTCAGTTGTGACTATGTCTGCATTTCGCCAGCTAAAAGCACTAGGTACGTATTCGACGTTAATGATAATTAATGATAATTAACATAAAAATGTACCTATAGGGGATTTTTAGCCTTATAACCAAGGAAGGCGTAAAAATGTAAACATATGTTTGATGTTCCCCGTTCAAGCCTGCTAAATTGGAAACCGTAATCGTATCGTAAGTTGTGTCAACATACCTCTGTTTCACCCCTCCTTCAACAATTTTCTAACCCTGCTCTAATCCAACATTTCTGATCTACAGAAACAGTGGCAGGACGCCATAATGTCTGACGACCGGCTGTCTCTGACTCTTGAGGAGATCGTCCACATCAGATCCGTACTGACGAAGGCAGAACTTGAAGTGCTGCCTGTAGAAGGCAGGGTTAAGGAGGACGTGGAAAAGAGAAGGGTGAGTCACCAGACTGATTCAATCACCCGCCGGAGCCCGTCCACTGTTGAACGTAGGCCTCCATATTCATTCACAATGACCGGTACTGGGCCATGCGCATCCAGCCACAGAATAAGTAATAGTACTGCGTATCCAGCGGACTCCCGTGACTTTTATCAGGTCATCAGTCCACCTTCTCGGGCGTCCGTAGGCCTCCATCATGTTGCGCCATGATTTTCGGTTCTCGGCTTTCCCCATCTAGCCAGTGCCAGTGATCCTCTTAAGGTCATCAGTCCAACGAGTCGCAGGACGTTCTATAATACACATGATGTGTAAAGCACAATATCTATTTCACTCCCTCTTCATGTAAATTGTGAATGAGTAGCTTGTATTGTAAACAATGGCCCCATCTATCGTGACAGTTTCCACTTGAACTTAGTAATTCATAAAGATTTTATTAGGTTAATTTCCTGCCAAAATTGGCCGTGACATCAATGATCACACGTCATCAGACGACCACCCATCTGACGGAAGTTATTAATCAAAGTGGTTGTTTCGCTGTTTTGATCCACGATCGTAAATTTTCTTCAACCTAGCAAAAATTCCATTATAAATTCTATAAGTATTATAAGTAACATCAATTCCTATTTTTAATGTCTGCAGGTATGCTTCTTATGTTTGAAGACAAGATTCGGCATTTTCGGTCCGTGGGGCCAGAAGTGCAAGCTGTGTAAGAAGACTGTTTGCCAGAAATGCTGTTCGAAGGTAAATAGCTATAAATAAATGAGTAAATCAATTATAGGTTGGCAACCATACTACTTAATGCCCCTACTTGCTCTGTTTGTGGTGTTGTATCAGCAATAGCTGGTGGTTATTAAAGTAGCAGAGCTCCCGAGGATGTGCTGTGTTGAGCGAGCAGGACGTGTATTCGTCATCTACATAAATAATGAATTGTCATATCATTTATTTTTCTAATTTTCACTCGTTGATGTCATGGGGTACAGTAATTTGGGGTAATTCGACCGATGCTAAGCAAAGTATTCTTACTCCAAAAACGTGCGCTTCGATTGCTGGCTGGAGTAAAACCCAGGCATCCATGTAAGGAATTATTTTAAACCTACCGCATCATGAGGCACTACTCCCTCTGCGTGTTTGAGATACTAATGTTTGTCAGAACCAATCTACAGACGTTTAAACGGAAAACAGCTCCGATCCACGGAAGGCTAAGAACAGTACCGCGTCGCATGTCGAATGGCACTTTCATTAAAAAAAGACCGGGTCGCACTCCGGGAGTGCCGGCAGAAGTGAAAACTTGAATAATTTTAATTTTATAAATAAAAAAAATGCGTATACTTGTTTGCCACCGTCATATTATTAGAAATAGTATTAGAAATAAACACACTGAACACTTTTCCTTACCTGTTAGGTAGAGATTACAAACGAGTGACATTTGAACAAGGACACCAGGAAATCTGTGCTAAATGTTGTGCAAGCACGCCGTGGATACGATCTGTTATTGTTACAATAAGTAATAAGTAGTCGTTTTAATTCGCAATGCGGAAGAAATACTTGTTTTAAAATGTCCAGTTGGGACTGGACGAGCTATTTTGTTCGAAGAATTAACCATACCTTATCCTGTTTAATATAAGAGAAACTACTAATTGATAAATATAATGTTTAATACATTCATAGCAACGTGAGTGCTTAGGAATTTCTCCTCGAGCACATGTGACTTAAATTCGGCAGGCATTCTCAAAATAGCATTTCGAAGAGACTTCAATTTTTTTTTTTCTGTATCTTAAAAACTTCAGTACCCGAGTATTTGTTTAAAAAGCTCACTTCGCGTGAAAACAGTTCTGCAGTGTATGGCTTCAGGTCGATCAGCCAAGATTTCATTATTCCTCATATACAACCGCTTTTCGGGGTAGTTTTAAGCACACAGCAACCAAGTGTTGGAATAACATACCTCCTCCACCCCTAAAACATATTAATCGTCTGAGCAGTTTTAAATTAAAGTTAAAACCACATCTCCAGATACAAAGAAGCTCTACCCTCTAGTCCTGGCCTCGTATCTTTGATGCCTAACTTTAAGTATTTGTTATATACTCTTATATTTTTAACATATTTACTTGTTACCTAACATATTTGTTTATAAATATTATTTATGACTTCAACCAAACAACAGTCTTTATATAAATGAAAATACACATAACATTTCTCATATTCCAACTACATTCATTCCGTTCCGACATGATATAAGAATTAAAACTTATTATATGTGTTTGCAGTGTAGGTACTCAGTATTTACTCACTACATTATGCTGAGTGTAGCCCCTTTTTAGCATCACACAATGTTAATGCCTCTTACGATATTCAAGTCTATTTTTATTGTATAAAATGTGATGTTAACACATTCACTGCCGAGAATCGCTGCGCGCTACGCTCGTAGCCGATCCCGTGGTTTTCCTCGTATGTAGCGGAAAGCGACTACGGCGAAGGCGCCCGCTAGGCGGGTCCCTGGCAGTGAAAGTTTTAAATAAAGTTTTTCTATGTCTAATTGTCTATGTCTAAAATAGGAAATGTATTAATGAAGTAAGAAATGTACGTGTATGTGAATATTTAGGCATGATTCTTGTGAGCACCTCTTTTAAAAAACACAAATAGTCAGAAATTACACAAAATATTATGAACAATTAGTATGATGCCTAACGATTTTTTTTACAGATGCGCATACCAACGGAGCACTTTGCACACGTGCCAGTAGTGCTGCTGAGTCCATCGCTGCTCCCGTCACCCGAGGACGAGGCGCACTCCTCTTTTCCGAGGAGCCTCATGAGCCGGCTAGTGCCGGAGCATGCGGTGAGTCTTCTATCATTATCAGCATCAGATCACATCAGGCGAAAGACGTCTACTGCTGGACAGGTCTCCTGCAAAGAGTGCCATAATGACCGGTCGTGCGCCACTCGCATCCAGCGGACTCTCGCGACGTTTACCAGGTCGTCAGTGCACCTTGTGTCTTCTATGCCTAATGCTAAATGGGGGAACTCGAGACACTGTCAGCGCGTGTCTCACGCGTGATGAAGAGGGCGGGTTTTAGTGCACGATGGGGCCAAGAGAATACTCATTCTGTCAAGGAATTCCTCAAGGGATCGAATTATGTCACCTGTAGTCACAATGTGCAATGACGACGTGAGTGTCACTGTGTTCTTGTAGCTAGTATTATGTGTGTTTGTTGGAATACATTTATAAATGATTTCATGCACGTGTAATGTGTATCCCAAGCTTGGCAAGTTGATACTGGGCGGTCACGTGGAAGGGAAGAGAGGTAGAGGAACAGCGCCTATCCGGTGGATAGACTGTAAAAGCTTCAGCAGGAGCCAGCGCTCATGCATGTCTGCGGATGGCGCAAAATAGAAGTGCTTGGAGGAAGGTGGTGCAAGAGGTTTGTGGTAGTCACAACCCTCAGCAGTTAGGAAACGACTAAGAAAAGAAGAGAGATCCCAAGCTTACTCATTCCCCATTTGACGGTAGCTCGGTCGATATGTGCCAAAGATGTACTGACGAGTACTTGCCAAATAGTGCCGCTTAGCCCATTCCCGTTATTGTGCATGCCTGCGACCTAGATGTCGTTATAGCATTTGGCAGGAGCGTTGACGGCTTACGAACAAACTGCTCCTTTAATCTTCTTAAAATAGGGGTGTATGACACTAAATAAAATAATCAATAATGTCATATTTTCTCGAAAAAGGATTAAAAATGTAGTCAAATGGAGACAAAATCAACGCAAAAGAATAAATAATCATGAAGTTATAATCCAAAGTTTTAAGAAGGGGTATGTTCTGTTCCTTTTTCGCAAAACGCAACTTTATATGAAATGATGACTCCGGAAGATTGTGACGTCACTAATAGACGGCAACGTGCCGCCGCGCCCCGTCGTGTGCGGCGCCGCCGTCGACGCGGCCCCCCGGCAGCATCCTGTTATGTGACGTCACACACTGTTTGCGTTCTCTCTCTAACAAGCAATACTAAAACGTTTGTACCTTCGTAATTCTTTGAGATATCTGAATGGGAATTTCGTCACTATAGGCATATTTTTTTTGCCTTCTTTCGTTTGGAGTACCTAATAATATTTTTCGAGGCTAGAACCCTATTCCCCCATATTTTATTTGATCTTGTCTTTCCAGAGTTCCGTAGAGAACAGTGTCGGCAGCGCGCCTAACAGTCCGGCGGCGGCGCGGCGCGCGGCCAGCACGGGCACGGGGGCCGCGTCGGCGCCGGGCTCGCGCGGGCACAGCGCGCTCGGCTTCGCGGAGCTGTCCGTGCCGCCCGGCATGAGCCGCAGCGTCGACGGGCCCGAGAGCATGCCCGTCACGCTGCCGCCGCAGACCCCCGACAGAAGGTTAGTCTATACTAATACAGCGCGCGGCCAGCACGGGCACGGGGGCCGCGTCGGCGCCGGGCTCGCGCGGGCACAGCGCGCTCGGCTTCGCGGAGCTGTCCGTGCCGCCCGGCATGAGCCGCAGCGTCGACGGGCCCGAGAGCATGCCCGTCACGCTGCCGCCGCAGACCCCCGACAGAAGGTTAGTCTATACTAATACAGCGCGCGGCCAGCACGGGCACGGGGGCCGCGTCGGCGCCGGGCTCGCGCGGGCACAGCGCGCTCGGCTTCGCGGAGCTGTCCGTGCCGCCCGGCATGAGCCGCAGCGTCGACGGGCCCGAGAGCATGCCCGTCACGCTGCCGCCGCAGACCCCCGACAGAAGGTTAGTCTATACTAATACAGCGCGCGGCCAGCACGGGCACGGGGGCCGCGTCGGCGCCGGGCTCGCGCGGGCACAGCGCGCTCGGCTTCGCGGAGCTGTCCGTGCCGCCCGGCATGAGCCGCAGCGTCGACGGGCCCGAGAGCATGCCCGTCACGCTGCCGCCGCAGACCCCCGACAGAAGGTTAGTCTATACTAATACAGCGCGCGGCCAGCACGGGCACGGGGGCCGCGTCGGCGCCGGGCTCGCGCGGGCACAGCGCGCTCGGCTTCGCGGAGCTGTCCGTGCCGCCCGGCATGAGCCGCAGCGTCGACGGGCCCGAGAGCATGCCCGTCACGCTGCCGCCGCAGACCCCCGACAGAAGGTTAGTCTATACTAATACAGCGCGCGGCCAGCACGGGCACGGGGGCCGCGTCGGCGCCGGGCTCGCGCGGGCACAGCGCGCTCGGCTTCGCGGAGCTGTCCGTGCCGCCCGGCATGAGCCGCAGCGTCGACGGGCCCGAGAGCATGCCCGTCACGCTGCCGCCGCAGACCCCCGACAGAAGGTTAGTCTATACTAATACAGCGCGCGGCCAGCACGGGCACGGGGGCCGCGTCGGCGCCGGGCTCGCGCGGGCACAGCGCGCTCGGCTTCGCGGAGCTGTCCGTGCCGCCCGGCATGAGCCGCAGCGTCGACGGGCCCGAGAGCATGCCCGTCACGCTGCCGCCGCAGACCCCCGACAGAAGGTTAGTCTATACTAATACAGCGCGCGGCCAGCACGGGCACGGGGGCCGTGTCGGCGCCGGGCTCGCGCGGGCACAGCGCGCTCGGCTTCGCGGAGCTGTCCGTGCCGCCCGGCATGAGCCGCAGCGTCGACGGGCCCGAGAGCATGCCCGTCACGCTGCCGCCGCAGACCCCCGACAGAAGGTTAGTCTATACTAATACAGCGCGCGGCCAGCACGGGCACGGGGGCCGCGTCGGCGCCGGGCTCGCGCGGGCACAGCGCGCTCGGCTTCGCGGAGCTGTCCGTGCCGCCCGGCATGAGCCGCAGCGTCGACGGGCCCGAGAGCATGCCCGTCACGCTGCCGCCGCAGACCCCCGACAGAAGGTTAGTCTATACTAATACAGCGCGCGGCCAGCACGGGCACGGGGGCCGCGTCGGCGCCGGGCTCGCGCGGGCACAGCGCGCTCGGCTTCGCGGAGCTGTCCGTGCCGCCCGGCATGAGCCGCAGCGTCGACGGGCCCGAGAGCATGCCCGTCACGCTGCCGCCGCAGACCCCCGACAGAAGGTTAGTCTATACTAATACAGCGCGCGGCCAGCACGGGCACGGGGGCCGCGTCGGCGCCGGGCTCGCGCGGGCACAGCGCGCTCGGCTTCGCGGAGCTGTCCGTGCCGCCCGGCATGAGCCGCAGCGTCGACGGGCCCGAGAGCATGCCCGTCACGCTGCCGCCGCAGACCCCCGACAGAAGGTTAGTCTATACTAATACAGCGCGCGGCCAGCACGGGCACGGGGGCCGCGTCGGCGCCGGGCTCGCGCGGGCACAGCGCGCTCGGCTTCGCGGAGCTGTCCGTGCCGCCCGGCATGAGCCGCAGCGTCGACGGGCCCGAGAGCATGCCCGTCACGCTGCCGCCGCAGACCTCCGACAGAAGGTTAGTCTATACTAATACAGCGCGCGGCCAGCACGGGCACGGGGGCCGCGTCGGCGCCGGGCTCGCGCGGGCACAGCGCGCTCGGCTTCGCGGAGCTGTCCGTGCCGCCCGGCATGAGCCGCAGCGTCGACGGGCCCGAGAGCATGCCCGTCACGCTGCCGCCGCAGACCCCCGACAGAAGGTTAGTCTATACTAATACAGCGCGCGGCCAGCACGGGCACGGGGGCCGTGTCGGCGCCGGGCTCGCGCGGGCACAGCGCGCTCGGCTTCGCGGAGCTGTCCGTGCCGCCCGGCATGAGCCGCAGCGTCGACGGGCCCGAGAGCATGCCCGTCACGCTGCCGCCGCAGACCCCCGACAGAAGGTTAGTCTATACTAATACAGCGCGCGGCCAGCACGGGCACGGGGGCCGCGTCGGCGCCGGGCTCGCGCGGGCACAGCGCGCTCGGCTTCGCGGAGCTGTCCGTGCCGCCCGGCATGAGCCGCAGCGTCGACGGGCCCGAGAGCATGCCCGTCACGCTGCCGCCGCAGACCCCCGACAGAAGGTTAGTCTATACTAATACAGCGCGCGGCCAGCACGGGCACGGGGGCCGCGTCGGCGCCGGGCTCGCGCGGGCACAGCGCGCTCGGCTTCGCGGAGCTGTCCGTGCCGCCCGGCATGAGCCGCAGCGTCGACGGGCCCGAGAGCATGCCCGTCACGCTGCCGCCGCAGACCCCCGACAGAAGGTTAGTCTATACTAATACAGCGCGCGGCCAGCACGGGCACGGGGGCCGTGTCGGCGCCGGGCTCGCGCGGGCACAGCGCGCTCGGCTTCGCGGAGCTGTCCGTGCCGCCCGGCATGAGCCGCAGCGTCGACGGGCCCGAGAGCATGCCCGTCACGCTGCCGCCGCAGACCCCCGACAGAAGGTTAGTCTATACTAATACAGCGCGCGGCCAGCACGGGCACGGGGGCCGCGTCGGCGCCGGGCTCGCGCGGGCACAGCGCGCTCGGCTTCGCGGAGCTGTCCGTGCCGCCCGGCATGAGCCGCAGCGTCGACGGGCCCGAGAGCATGCCCGTCACGCTGCCGCCGCAGACCCCCGACAGAAGGTTAGTCTATACTAATACAGCGCGCGGCCAGCACGGGCACGGGGGCCGCGTCGGCGCCGGGCTCGCGCGGGCACAGCGCGCTCGGCTTCGCGGAGCTGTCCGTGCCGCCCGGCATGAGCCGCAGCGTCGACGGGCCCGAGAGCATGCCCGTCACGCTGCCGCCGCAGACCCCCGACAGAAGGTTAGTCTATACTAATAAAGCGTATGAACACATGAACAACACGGACAGAAGGTTAGTATTTCATCGGCGAAGGCTCTTGCATACGCTGAGTCCCTGGATGGTGGATCGACGACAGACAGTATCACCTGCGATCTCCGCGATCAACTTGGTGGCTCTGCTACACGGAAGTGTCGGTCCCGTCAGTCGGTTTGCCAGCTATAAACCGTAGACAAATTATGCTAAACAAAAAATGTTTACCCACTAGCTGCAGCATGAGAATCTACTTCAACTACGTCTTTCAACATGATAAGGGTATACAGAGAGAGCCTTATGATACGTGTTGTAATAAGATTTAATCTGTTCCAGGTTGCGCTACGGCCGCAGCACGACCAACGCGACGGCAGCGGAGCGGCTCCGTGGCGTACAAATGGCGGTGTGCCACGACTGCAAAGCGATGGTCCTGCAGATTATCAAATCATCACGAGCCTCGCGATCCGCGTCACGCGACCGCGCGCTGCGGCACCTCACACTGGACTTGGCTCCGGTCTACACCGCTGACTGCTAGTGGCTCGACGGGTGATGCTGATGAAACTTGTCCGTTTGAGAAGGATTGACCATCGCTGAATCTTCAAACTACGGTTGTTCTACGACCGGTAGATTAGATGTTATGTAAAGAGCTTTGAACAACTCGATTTTCTGTTGGTTTCATAAACCCTTTTAAATGAAGCGTCTTCTCAAGTTGGGCAGACAATTAACCCGACACAACAGCACTTCTTCGTTGTATCCTGCCGCTTAAAACAAAGCTGGAACCTCTTCAACCTTTGTTTCAAACGGACAAACACTCATGGTTTCGCTGGTCGAGTGTACATTTCTGAATATTTCAGCTGCTGTCTGTATATTAAAGTTGTAGATTCTGGGTAAACTTTCAAACTGTCACAACGCTTTCTCAAAAGCAAGCAAATATTTAATTGGAGTACTTTATGACCTAATTCGCTCGACATTATCTCTCATTCCTTTGTAAACATGACATATAACGCAACTTTGCAATTCAATCCCTATTGACATTTATCCCAGATTTCAACCCGGACAATAAGTAATTAACTGTGGAAAAAGATCTGATTCTAAAATTGGTTCTTTAGTAGAAGTAGGTATAGATTATACCCTATAACAAGGAGCTTCCGAGGTTGTGTGGAACTAACAATTTGTTTTAAACTAGACGATGACTTGACAATACTCTATGACCTGTTGGCAGACCATACCTAATTTTGTTTGTCGCACAAATTAATTTCCCCATTTCTAATCGAATTAAATATTTACACCAGAGACATTCTCGCCCAGATATATTTAATGACATAATGATAAATGTAATGATATATTCCAAAACTAAAACATATTTTGTCACGTATTGTAATAGAGAATAGAAATATTTATATTATACATATTTTTTCCAAATAGAATGTTTGATGTTTCAAAATGTCTATGATAAATGATTGTGAATCAAAGTAATCTGTGTTCAGAATAATGATGTGCTATGATTGTTGTTGTGTAAAGAAATTTATCGTGTACATAGATGTATTGATATTGGTAATTCTGTCGATTGGGTACACTGGCTATAGCCTCCACACCGAGTATGACTAAGGTGTGATATGGATCGTCCGACGGCCTGTCACGCACTCCTGAAGTGCGGACTGAATCAGGCTTAGAATTGCACGGTAAAGGTGGTGCTACACTATCCCAAAGTCCGATCAACATGAATCTATCAGGCTGACAGGGCGACCGCATATCACTATTATTAGCATCACTAGCAGTTAGCTATCGAGAAGCTTCTAGAACAGACATGGCGTAGTCAAGTCGGGAACGAAGCAGTTTTCTGTGCCATAAAATCAATATTTCATTCAGACATTACAATACGATTGTGATCGTGCTTTCCTCCCACGTCCTCTTTATACTAGTGTAAGTGTAAGGGCACCATGAAGAACAAATCGATAGTTGAGATTATTTGAGTTGGCCGTATTGCATCAAAGTACTTAGTCGTTCAAAAAAGCAACTCTGAAGATTACAATTCGAATGACAGTTTTATATAAAGTCGGCCACATTAAATAATCTCAACCCTATTATGTCGTAATGAATACTTATTACTTTACTTATTTATTTCCTCGCTTTTGCCATCTTATTTATTATGATGAAGTATGCCGGCCGCCGCGCGCAGATCTTTTGACTACGTTGAATAATATCAACTATTTTTTTTTTTATCCCAGTGAAATTTATAGTGATGGGGCCGGCATAATCAAGTCTGATTGTGTAAAAAGTTAATTGTAAGCTTAGTTTTCCTCATTCCACTATCATGTTTAGTTTTATTTAAGTAGATGTAAATTAAATTATTTTGCCAAATATAACCACTTTCGATATTTTCTTGTAAATATAGCTTCTTTAAGTGTTCTAATCGGTTACTTAATCCTATTTAGAGGTAAGTTTCTATAAGATCAGCCATGCTAAGTTGGCACCGTTGGGTTGGTCGGAGTTGTCTAACTGTTGTTTAGGCGACGAGCGCAGCGCTGCAGTCTTATGGAATACCATTTAATTACACTCGCTGTATCCTTTCGAAGTTTCGTATTCCCTCCGTTATGTTATAGTTCACTTTAGTTTATACTCATTCATATCTAGTTTTTGTTTATAAACAGGTCTTTCTTTGCATGGTCGAACGAAAACGAGGCCTAATCTTAGAATCTAAAGCCGCGTTTACACTTGCATACAGTATTTAGATACAATTGTATATCTACTTAATGTAACAATCATTAGACATTTTTACGTCGAAACTTAAGTGTAATCGCGGCTTATTTTACCTACCAGTTACAGATTATTGTAAATGTGTGTAAATTGTAGTAGTCCATATTAGATGTTACGTAGATTGTAACTATTAAAACATACATAAATTAAAAAGAGGAAATAAAAACGATACCTAATAAAATAATTACAAATCGCATTGGTATTTTGTTTTGTGAGTGCCTGCCTTACCTTTATTTTTCTTGAAGATTAGCCAAGAAACAACTGCGCATCATCCAATTTGCAACAATTTAGCAACATAGTATTTTCATTAGACTAAGGTAGGTAGCGTAGGGGTTCAGGCATGTGGCTGTCAAACGGCAGTCGTGGGTTCGAATCCCGGCTCGGAGTTTTTAGGAACTTAGTACGGAATGTCATTTGATATTTACGTACCGTTAGCTTTTCGGTGAAGGAAAACATCCTGAGGAAACCTGCATACATCCATGCAGAAATTGAAAGTTGTATCCCAATCCGCACTGGGCCAGCGTGGGGACTGCTGCCCGTTCCCTCTCATCCATGAGAGGTCTGTGCCCAGCAGTGGCACGGTGTATAGGCTTGATTTATTATTATTAAGGTAGGTAGATATCGGCTTTACTTATTATCTTATTAAGATGGAATTAGCCCAACAATTTGGACGTCTTATTTTAATTAGTAACCTATGCGACCACCCCCATTGATGCATTATTTCAAACAAAAAAGTCCGCAGTAAGCTCGATTCTCCATACAAACGTAGTTACGCTCTCATTTTAAAACTACCTGTTGGATTGTAACGAAACTTTGCATATACAATGCCATGAGGTATATTTGTCTGTAATTAGTTTAATAAACTAATTACAGACATAGATATACCTCATGTCATTGTATATAGATATGTAATATGTAGCTTCAGATACAAAAAATACAGCGAATTTAAGTTTTTCATACAAAACTGGTTTTTGCTGTATTTCGTGTTTTATAAACTGGAACCATATAAACTAATTGCAGACATAGATATACCTCATGTCCTTATATACCTATGCAAAGTTTAGTCACAATCCAACACGTAGTTTTAAAATGAGAGCGTAACTACGTTTGTATGGGAAGGTGAAATTCGGCCGAGCTTACTGCGGACTCTTTAAAACTACGACGAAGTCTCAGACTAGCTGGTTACAATTTTGAACAAGCTAGCGAAAGTGTACGAAGTTCTCCGTTTCAGCTTAAACCAAAATTCTTTCGTATGTCCGGGTGTCCGTCTGTTATTCTCCTCTATCTCGACTCGCATTTCTCAACCGATTCTTGAGAAATTTTGTGAGCGGGTTCAATATTAAGCATATGGATTTTTGTTGGTCAGTTTTTCGTTCTTAGGGTTCCGTAGTCGACTAGGAACCCTTATAGTTTCGTTTTGTCTGTCCGTCCGTCCGCGGATAATCTCAGTAACCTTTAGCACTAGTATGCTGAAATTTCGTACTAATATGTATATCAATCACGCCGACAAAGTGGTAAAATAAAGTGTTTTTTTTTATTAGGGTACCTCCCCTATAGGTACGTAACGTGAGACGTGGGGTGTTTTTTTTCATTTTAACCCTAACGTGTGATATATTGTTGGATAGGTATTTAAAAATGAATAGGGGTTTGCTAAACTCATTTTTGATAATGTTAATATTTTCGGAGATAATCGCTCCAGAAGTAAAAAAAAAATGTGTCCCCCCCCCTCTAACATTTAAACCATAAGTTTTAAAAATATGAAAAAAATCTCAAAAGTAGAACTCCATAAAAACCTTCTAGGAAAATTATTTAGAACTTGATAGGCTGAATAGTTTTTGAAAAAAATTACAAAATAATTTCTGAACTAAGTTTGTAATTTAACCGTATAAGCAGATGTTTATTTTGTACCTGTATTTTCTACAAAATCACAATGAAATGACGTGCTTTCAAATAAGTAAAAAACGGTGAAAATCGGTTCACGCAATAAAGAAGTATCCCATAAAAATCATCTTCCATACTTTAAGCTCGCGCGCAATAGTTTACTTAATTTGGCGATAGATGGCGATGTATGTCGGGTTTTAGGGTTTTGTACTTAATATGTCAACTCAATGTAACAAATAGCCCATTTTTTTTAACGCTTAAGTGGGGACACTTACTGTGACGGACGAAAAACTACGGAACCCTACACTGAGCGTGGCCCGACACGCTCTTGGCCGGGTTTTTTTTTATGAGACAGCCATAAGTTCTAACAGAGCCACTATTTTTTTGTTAATTTCTAGGATTTAAAAGTGATCGTCGATGATGGAGAGGATAGGAGAATTTGGGGAGAGAGGAACCCGGTCTAATCCCATTAAGGCCTAGTTTTCCGTCTGGGTTGGAAAGTGTTAAGCGTGTCTGAAAGTTCTAAAACAAACTTTTTACACGGGATGATGAAATACTTACAGCGACATCTATAGGTGAGTGAGTAGCAAGACGAATAGCTGACATGACTGATTAAGGAGCGAAGCTTCAACAAGGAATTGCTGACAAAATAACGTTGTACTCACTCTACCCAACGATAATAGCGAATTGAAAGAAAAATATACTTAACAATAATGCACGCTTTTTTTTCGTTTATAATAAATAATTAATAATAAATTTTAAAGAAAATGTTTGTACAGTATGTGTGGCCCACGCCGTTTACCACTGGTTAATAATACAATATTTATCATTCAGAGAGTGGGCACCGTCAGTTTTAAGAACGGGCGGTACCCATTAAAAGTCCGCAGTAAGCTCGATTCTCCATACAAACGTAGTTACGCTCTCATTTTAAAACTACGAGGGGTGGCTGGAAAGTAATCTCCTTTGTCTATTACAATTAGAAAGTCACACTGGCCACTATGTTTTCCAAATGTCTGTTTATTCCTTTTTTAAATTTGCCGCCATTCATTTGTTTATTACATTTTGCTTTGAATTGGCAGCATTAATTGGTGAATATGTCGGAAGAAAAAAGTAAAATGGTAAAAATTGAGCAACGTGCGGTTATTAAGTTCCTCACTCGGGAGGGTAATACTCCATCGCACATCCGAGAACGCATGTTGGCGGTGTTCGGTAACTCATGTCCTTCCGAATTTGTCGTAAAGTTTTGGTCGAAACAATTTAAAAATGGCCGCGAGAGCCTTGAAGACGATCATCGCTGCGGAAGGCCTGTTTCAGCGGTTACTGGTGAAAATGTGGCCGGTGTCAAAAAACTCATTATGGAAGACCGCCGTATTAAGCAGTGTGAGATTGCACGAGATATTGGCATTAGTAAAGAACGGGTGCACCAAATTATTCACGAACATTTGGGAATGTCCAAGGTCAGTGCTCGATGGGTGCCCAGAATGCTGACTCCGTTTGATAAAGTGCGACGTGTCGAGTGCTGCAACGCGTTTTTAGAAATGAGCAAAGGTATGGATGAAGAAATTGTTTCTAAAATAGTGACTTGTGACGAAACCTGGATTCGCCAATGGGATCCTGAAAGGAAACAGGAGTCCATGCAATGGATATTTAAGGGTGAGAAGCCTCCTCGCAAGTTTAAGGTCCGTCCGTCAGCAGGCAAACTGATGGCGACAATTTTTTGGGATGCCGAGGGGATTTTATTAATAGATTATCTACCAAAAAATACTACGATGAATGGTACATATTATGCAAACTTATTATATCAGCTCCGAGAAAAAATAAAACAGACACGACGAGGCAAACTTGCCAAAGGAATTCTTATATTGCACGACAACGCCCCCGTGCACACCGCTCAAGTTGTGAAGGCAGCTATGAAAGCAAACGGCTACGACCAGCTGGATCACCCACCTTATAGCCCAGGTTTAGCCCCCTGCGACTACTTTTTGTTCAGGCTTTTAAAAAAAGACCTAAGAGGGCGGCGATTTTTGACCGATGAAGACATGAAGTCTGCAGTAAACGAGCATTTTGACAGCAAAACAAAAGAATATTATTTTAACGGTCTAATGTCACTTTATGACAAATGCAATAAGTGCATTTCTCTTACAGGAGACTATATAGAAAAATAAAAAAAAACTAGCCACGACAGTTTTTTACTTCATACTTAGGTAGATTACTTTCCAGCCTCCCCTCGTACGTGTTGGATTGTAACGAAACTTTGCATATACAATGACATGAGGTATATCTATGTCTGTAATTAGTTTATGTAGCTTCAGAAACCATAGTAAAAGAAATACAGCGATTTTAAGTTTTCCATACAAAACTTGTTTTTGCTGTATTTAGTTTGTTTTATAATCTGGAACCATATAAACTAACCATATAAGCAAAGTTTCGTCACAATCCAACACGTAGTTTTAAAATGAGAGCGTAACTACGTTTGTATGGGAAGATGAAATTCGGCCGAGCTTACTGCGGACTCTTAACATTATCTTTGCTTTAAGATGGCGTTCAACCCGAACTAAATGACAAAATCTTCGCAATACTTCCATCTCATTATGATTATTTAGCGTCTCTATGACCACGATGCATACCTACAAAATTATATAATTAACTCCAAATGCACCCATATCTTGGTGAGAGGTTGGCTGCAAACGCATTCTAGGAGGTTATGCGAAAATCTGAATATTCTTGGGAAAATCGTCAGCTCCCAATACCAAGAAACCTAAGCCAAGAAATTGGTCTAACCACTTTTCGACTCTATTTATTTATACAATAAGGTCAAAAGCGGTAGAGCACTTTCTTGGCTGAGCTTTCATTGCTGTTTATAATATTGGCGAATAACTTTCATTTCGAATAAGTCATTTTCCTTGTCACAAACGAGAGATTGTCCTTAAAAAAATCTTCGTTAGCCCAGGTTAGGTTTTTCATAAGTACCAATAATATGTGGTCTGGAAACGAAAACTTAGGCGTAATGAATAATTTCGGGGCTCATTGCTGTAGCACTCATTTAAAGAAGTAGCATAAATAAAAGTAACACTTAATCGCATCGCATTTATTGATTGATTTCTATGGTTGTAACATTAGGATAAATTATCCTTATTAAATAAAATTCGTCTACAGTCGCCGCTTGACTTCAACTCTTAAAACTTAACATCATTAGTAAAATTTAAGAGTGGAACCACCAAAGCGACTAATAAGTACTTAGCCTACAACTAACATCCCGTCTTCGACAAACTGATGGGGCGGCACCTCCAGGTTCAGCGGCGCGGGGCCCTTGCGGATGCGTCCGGACGCGTCGTAATGGGACCCGTGGCAGGGGCAGTAGTAGCCGCCGAAGTCGCCCGCGTTTGCCACGGGCACGCAGCCGAGGTGCGTGCACACCCCGATCACGACCAGCCAGCCGGGGTCCTGCGTGCGCTGGTCGTCGTGCTGCGGGTCGCGCAGGGTGTCCACGGGGACCGCTTGCTCTGTGGCGATCTCTGCTGCTGTCCTGGAATCGGGATGGTGTGTTCAAAGGCCATGGCACTTTACTCGTGCTGAACTTACTAAGCGAGGATTGCATAAACCACCTGTAAAGGCTGTTTTTTTTTTAATACAACGACGGTGGTAAGCGGACACCGCAGCCTATAGACGCATGCAACTCCAAAGGAGTAACATGGGCGTTGCCGACCCTGAGGATTCGTCGTGTTGACAGCTGAAGGAACAAATTCCCACGCTCTCAACACACGGTATCCTCGGGAGCTCTGGCGACCTTGCAAAAGGTTGCGTGCGACTAACGCGCGTGGCATGCGACAATAGTCAGAGTGCGCCACTGACTATTGTCGCATCAGCCACGCGTTTCAGTCGTTCGCGATCGATCGCGCGCAGCTGCGATGCGGCGAACTCATAGATACATAAATATAAACACGCCTGCTTCCCGGAGGGGTAGGCAGAGATCACGCAATTCCACTTGCTAGGATCTTAACGAACCTTGCTTCAATCAATTTCTTCAAGTTGAAGTCCATCAATAGTAGTGCAGATTAATATCACGCAGATAGACAATCCATTTCACTGCGCAATTTTACTCTAAGGAAAATTACAAGTCTAAACAGGGGACCAAGCTCTATCGAGATTGCGAGTGCGATTACATTCAAATACAGGTAGGTAACTTGGTACCTAATTATAATATCTAAATAAAAATAATTGTTTCTGACTACTTCTTTAATGGTTTAAATGCTACTTCATTACTTGCCTTAATGGTTTAAAAGAGATGAATTTTTTTTTGTGAAAACACGATACACATTCCACATCTTAGCAGAAAGTGCTGGCGAGACTAATACTAGTCATTCCACATCTTAGCAGAAGTGCTGGCGAGACTAATACTAGTCATTCCACATCTTAGCAGAAGTGCTGGCGAGACTAATACTAGTCATTCCACATCTTAGCAGAAGTGCTGGCGAGACTAATACTAGTCATTCCACATCTTAGCAGAAGTGCTGGCGAGACTAATACTAGTCATCCCACATCTTAGCAGAAAGTGCTGGCGAGACTAATACTAGTCATTCCACATCTAAGAAAGTGCTGGCGAGACTAATACTAGGTACTCATTCCACATATTAGCAAAAAGTGCTGCTTGTGCTGTCGAGACTAATACTACTCATTCCCCATCTTAGCAGAAAGTGCTGGCGAGAATTGATGCTTCAAAATAATGCAATTCACAGTATACGTGGAAAATACGACTACATAACCCCTGATCAAACACAGCTAAGTAGCAGGTAAGTACCATCTCGACAGACAACACTGTTAAAACGTTAAAAAACACAACACAAATTGGTTCATCCCTTATGTATGATGCCGCCAACAAACCCACAGACCCACAAGTTAAACTTATAACAACCCCTTCATTTAGGGGTTAAAAATAAAACTACACAATTTGCTTCCTATTTATTAAAACTAAATAACAAAATAAATTACCTGTGACGAATGAACAGCGGCTTTCCCCTCCACTTGAACGTGACTGACTTGCCCTCGGGGATGTCAGAGAGCTTGATCTCGATCTTGGCCAGAGCCAGTACGTCAGCGGCAGCCGCCATGGAGGACACGAACTGTGTCACCACGGACTTGGCGGCGTACGCGCCGGCCACGCTGCCCGCTGCAATGTAAACATAACAAGTCAATTCCAAGTCAGTGATTCCATGGGTTAGTGATGATGGTGGTAAACTGTTAACCCTCATCAGGGACATTGGGCTCTTAGAAAGGGTTTCCATCTAAGTCTGTCCTGGGCGGTAACTTTAGTCTCCTTCCAGCCAAGGCCTGTTGAAGCAGCTGACTGTCCCATGGGCTAGTAAAAACTTAAAAATAACTTCTGCCTACTCGCTTGTTTTGAGTGGCTCAACAATTTTTTTTTTAAATTCCGAATTTTAAATCTCGTGAAAGTTTAAATAATAATGTTTAAAATAATAATTATAATACACAACATGTAGCCTGTAGTGACATTTAATGTGAGTTTAACCATGTATATATAAGTACGAGGGGCATTCAAAATATTCTCGGTATGTGGATGAAAACAAACAAGTACGAAAAGTTTGATATTTTTATTTTTCAATATACTCCCCCCCTATGTTTATACACTTATAAGATCGATCAATTATTTTTTTTAATCCCTCATAAAAATATTTTTTTATCTTTGGTGTTAAAATGCTCCTCCACGGCCGTCTTCAACGCTTCATCGTCAGAAAATTTCTTTCCACGCAGATCCTTTTTAAGATTGGGGAACAAAAAGAAGTCGCTTGGAGCTAAGTCCGGACTATAGGGTGGATGAGTAACAGTTTCAAACCCACATTCAACAATAGCTGCCGTGGCAATATGAGCAGTATGGACAGGGGCGTTGTCATGCAGAAGCAGAACACCTTTGGTTAACTTTCCTCGCCTCTTTTCTTTGATCGCATCTCTTAATTGACGTATAACGTTAGCGTAGTACTGCCCTGTGATATTTACACCTTTTTCTTTATAATCGATAAGCAAAACTCCTTCACAATCCCAAAAATTGTGGCCATGACCTTGCCAGCTGAAGGGATGACCTTGAACTTCTTGGGATGAGCTGAAACCTTAATGTGCCACTGCATGGACTCCTGTTTGCTCTCTGGGTCATAATGATGAACCCAGGTTTCATCTCCAGTAACTATTTTTTGCAGCACCTCATCGGGATTTTCACCACACAGGTCGATAAAATCTGAACAGCAACGTGTGGCTACACGCATATCCTTTTGAAGCCGCGTCAGCATTCGCGGAACCCATCTTGCACTTACTTTTGACATATTAAGATGGTCATGTATAATGTCATGTACGGTACCAATAGAGAGATCAGTTACTTGAGCTATAGATTTTACCTTCACTCACTTTTCCACTTTATCAATATTTTCTTGTGAGGTAGCCACTACAGGCCGGCCAGGTCTAGGGTCATCTTCAATACTCTCCCTTCCACGCTTAAATTCGCTTGACCATTTTTGAATAGTAGATAAAGAAGGAGCAGACTCACGGTAAATACAATCCATTTCCTCTTTTATGGTTTTTTGATTTTTACCGTTTTGTCAAGAATTTTATGACGGATCGGTGCTCTAATTTCGTTAACATTGTTAATTCGCTCATGGTGTTCATGTTTGTTCGGCAATTGCAGAAAAACAAAAGAACATCTCGGTTCCAATTTTACTTTTTTTTTAATGTCAATGGATGAATCTTAGCGGCCAGTAACAAATATATATATAAAAGAGGTTGTAACGTATCAATACCGAGAATATTTTGAACGCCCCTCGTATGATTGCATTGATTTTGCAATAATCCACATAAAACATGCTTAGTTTTTTGTGCATCAGGATTAGCGTGGCTTTGTTGTACTAGCAGATACTACGCATAATACTAAAGATAGCTGGTTTGATTTGTGTAAGGTAGTTTCCTATACTTTTTGCAATGTCAGCTGGCACTGACGAATACAAAAGTCTGGCAGGGTAGGGTTGAGGTCCTGTTCTTCAATATTATGTTTGTTATGACGTTCTCAAAAACGGGTCTAACAATTTCAATGACATTTGGAATATAGAGGTTTATGGGGGCGATAATCATTCTAGCTGGGTCTCATGTCTGGCAAAATGAGTCGTTCTCTATACATCCTCTATTTTCACCTGAGCAGAGCTCAGCCGCCCAGGGACAATTTTATAAATAGTGCTTGGTGGTGATAATGCCATGCACACCAAGGACATTTTACTGCACCAAGTGTCAGTTTGTGGCAGGTATAATTTTAATTCTGTATTTTCTGAATTTAATTTAATTTAATCTCAATAACTAATAAATAAATAAATAAATATTAGGGGGACCAATCTTACACACCAATGTTACAAAGCTTTCACCTTTATCATGAATCAATTCAATTCATTTTTACTAATACTTTTCAGTCCAAAGCTGGGAGAGGAGGGTTAAATACTTGATTTGCCAATATTTATTATAAAGGCAGGATTTAATAAATCTTCTCTTAGATTCAGACTTATTTCACATTCCATTCAAGCATGGGAATTTAACTTGTTCTGGGCAGTACTGTAATCCATTTCTACTATGTATAGCTCAAGGACAAACAATTACATGATCTTAGAAACTAGGTTTCCAATATGAGATGAATGTGTCCTTCTGCAAAAATATTCAAAAAGCTAACATCTATTGCTGCTAGGAAATGTAATATGTGAGAGATACATTTTGTTATGAAACTTTAACAAAAACTAAGTATAAATAAACTAACCTCCAGCCATAAGGTATGTGAATGACTGGCGGCCATCAGCACTCTCCTTGGCCTGCGACGTGGGATCCTGGGTCTCCTTGCGACGGTAAGCGGAAAAGTCGGGATAGGCGATGTCGGTATGAGCAAATCGTACTTGAGTTGGCACTGAAATTGACAAGTGTTATGTAATACGATTTTTCCTCACCATCACCTGCGCAAATCTTGAAAATTCACAAGCTCGTGGACTCCTAGGCTTACCTTTAACGCTAGCCTTGACCTTCAGGCCCTGGATGGGCAAGGATCCATGCAAAGATTGCACAGTAGAGGCCTTAGGCAGAGGTTGGGCCACAATCTTTTCGGTTGACACTGGAACTGCAACCAGTGGTCTCAGACCGTTAGAAACCACCTGGGAAGTGGATTTGAAATACGGAGCCAAGTGCCCGGCCCTCACAACGGAAGTCATTTTGATACGCCTTCCTAAAACGCAATATAATCGTTTTTACAAGAAAGCGCAGTGCGCGAGTAAAGATATTGCAAAACGTCAGTTTTCGTGTTGCCAGTCACAGTCTGTGAAAGGTTTACCTGTCAAATTTACTATGGACCGCCACCGCAGGCCGCGCCCGTGTGATGCGCGGAAAGTGGAATGGTAATGTCAGACGTGTATTTCACCTCCCTGAACAACACACACACACACACTGTGTGTGAGAACACTAATTTTACTACAATCTGTTTGTACTATGTACAGTTTTGTTTCACTGTTATTGTCATTATATTTGACCGATTTATTATTGCTGCAATAACATTGTTGTTAACATAGTCGCAGTTTCTAATGGTCATATTCATAAACGTACTACAAGCCTGTTTTAACTAAAATGCGTTAACATTTGTCATCTGTCACTTTGTGTGTTCGTAAGAAAGGGACAAAGCACAATTTATTTAGCAGAGGCATTTTAAGTTTTATGAATAAATAAGGCGGTAACAGAAGAAGTGAAAAGCAAATTATATTCAAGCATTGTGAATAGTGGAAATTATCATAAGTACTAGAATTTCTAATTTATTGCACATTGGTTAGTCACTAGACTGTAAACTGAAAGTAAACTTATTCGCTAGAACGAAACTTTATAAAAATAAAATCTTAAAATAATATGATGTTTTGAACCTTAATACACTAGACTAGACAATAAATATATATCATGAATATCATGATGTGAATGATAGGGAAACCAAAGTGGACTATGCGGTGTGTACACCACCTAAGATAATTACTGTCCTCTCTCTTCGCAGTGAACTGAACTGAACGCAACCAATCTTGTACGTCACTTTGACAGCCGCTTCGGAGCCAAAAGGTGAGAATTTAAAAATGTTGATTTATTATAATAGCAGCCTGTTTATTCATATCTTGCAAATTTAGTAACAGCCGGACTATCCCAAAAAGTAGTGTGGTCGATTTTTACTTCTTTGTGTCCTGGAGAGCCCTGATATCAGACCATGGGCTTTGTAGGTCACAAGTTTCAGCGTCGAAATTGATAGAAATATTTTTCATTGAATTTAGTGAACGATATTGAGGTTTAGCCTGTAATTTTTGTGTTGTTTCACTGGTGTTAATTAGGTAAGAGATTGATCACTAACCTACAGGTCTTGTTAAGAAGGTTTTTATTATTTTAGTACCTACAGTTTAAC
Organism: Epinotia bilunana; assembly: GCA_947049275.1. Classification (NCBI taxonomy): domain Eukaryota; kingdom Metazoa; phylum Arthropoda; class Insecta; order Lepidoptera; family Tortricidae; genus Epinotia; species Epinotia bilunana. Next base: position 21,815,462 of record OX346258.1, on the reverse strand, counting down.
GTTATGTATGATATTTCGAAATGCTCTATAAACAATTTTTCCTGTTCATATTCACCCATAATCCTGTTCTTATGCCTTAGTAATAATAATAATCATGGGGTAGGTACTTGTCTTTCAAATATTTAATTCTCAATATATATATAAGTAGTTTATAATGTTATTCATTCATTTACACAAAAAATAACACAGCATTGCAGTTTGCCCCAAGTCGGCTGGTAAATGCTGCACGCGACTTGCTACGGCATGCTGAGTGTGTAGTTGTCAAAGAGATGTTTACGTAAATTTTCGCCTTATTACAATGGAATACGGTTTAAAAGTATAAACATATTTTTATTGTCGACTGCAGAAGCCATTTTATCGAGAAATCTGACTGATGAGTGTTTAACCCATTCAGAGTAAATCAGGGCACATTTATTTATTAAAATCATTTAACATGACATTACATAAAATCAAAATTCGACAACCGCTTTAGCCTAGTTGGTAGTGACCCTGCCTACGAAGCAAGAGGTCCTGGGTTCGAATCCCGGTAAGGGCATTTATTTGTGTGATGAGCACGAATATTTGTTCCTGAGTCATGGATGTTTTCTATGTATTTAAGTATTTATTTATCTATATATGTATGTTTATCTTCGTCTAGTACCCATAGTACAAGCTTTGCTTAGTTTGGGACCAGGTCGATTTGTGTAAGATTGTCCCCTAATATAAAAAAAAAGCGTCATGAAAACTAAACTAAACAAATAACACCTTAATTAATTAATTACATCTGTATTGCCGACAGACTAGCATCCATTGCCTCACAGTATCTCGGGCATTAATAACACACAGCCAGCCATCGCCACGCAAACAGATTGATCACATAATGTGTCACAGGGCTATGGGTGATTATATTGCTACTAGCTTCCGCTGGCTGTACCTATCAAAAAAAAATAATTTTTATTTGTGTTATTTGTATATATGTATGATTGTGTATGTATGTTTATATATAGAGCTATTTATGTACGTGCATTAATATAATTATTTTGATTTTTGGCTTATTATAATCTCTGCACCACCTACTACATAATCTAGTTTTATCTCTTTCTCCGATACCCAAAGGTTGTCTGGAAGAGATCGCTCTTCAGCGATAAGACCGCCTGTTGTCTACCTCTACCTACATGTTATTGTATTGTTTTTCTTTTTAACTGCTTTGTTTGTGTGAGGTGTGCAATAAAGAGTATTTGTATTGTATTGTATTGTATTGAAACTATAGGTCTGTTTTTATGCTAAATGTAGTCTGTATAATTATGTAAGACTGTTTGATTCATAAAAGATAAAAAAAACCGGTCAATTACGAGTCGGACTCGCGCACCGAGGGTTCCGTACAAACCTGTAGGTATATAAGTAGCAACTTTAAAATGATTACAAATATTTTTATTATATGATGTGACTAAAAATGTACGGATTTCGAAATTTTTCCTTTATCTGTGCTATAATCCGTTGCTTCGTACCAAATTTCAAGATTCTGAGTTCACGGGTACTTCCCCCTGTAGGTTTTGATTCCCTTGCGAGTTTCGAAAATTTGCGGAAATTTTCGGCATAAACGGCTGTATCTTTTGATTGCGTTGGCTTAGAAGTTTGATTTTTTCACAGCTCCAAGGGACAGTGGACCCTCGGGGTATTTGGTATAAATTTTAGCTTGATACCTCCACGCGTTCCTGAGAAAAGGGTCTTGACAGACGGACGGATAGGTTAGGTTAGGGTTATAAAGCTTCCGTTTTTTCCTTTTGAGGTACGGAACCCTAAAAATAATAATATGTATATATATTGCTACATATAGAGATACTAGCTTCCGCCCGCGACTTCGTCTGCGAGGACCTGACATTAAAACTATCCTATTAGCTATCTTGATGCAAAATTTCATCCAAATAGTTTGAGCTGTTTATGTTTAAGCATGATTGAGTAACAAACATCCAAACTTTCGCATTTATTATATTACTAGCTTCCGCCCGCAACTTCGTCTGCTTGGACCCGTGGTTAAACCATCCTATATTTTAATCTAGGCTATAAACCAGCTCCGTGCGAAATTTCATTCAAATTGGTTGAGCCATTGAAGCGTGATTGAGTAACAAACATCTAAACATTCAAACTTTCGCATTTATAATATTAGGCACTGGTCCCACCGCCGGCTAGTGAGCTAGAAAAGTTGGGCGAGTAACGGTTCATTGCGTGCTGACCAGGCACAGTGTGATCAATCGACCTTTACAGATCCGCAATGTAATTCTACTCGCCCAACCACTGCCTTAGTAGGATATAGTGGGATGCTGCTACATACTTACCAGTGCTATGGACATAGCTTAATACAGTTACCGGTGAATTAGTTAATATCCAAATTTCTTCACAAACATTTGCATGTGTTAATTATATTTATTGGATAAGAAAGCTGTTTAATTATATTATTTTTTTGTAAAAAGAGTTGGTGAGATTTTTTATTGAGGCCGACTTTGTAGAAAACTGTTAATGTAAGTAATTAGATCTCTACCTTGGTAGAGTTTGCACAGACGGTAAAATTTGATTATTAAGTGGACTAATTTGAAGCAATTTGGCCAATTGCAATGATCCCAAGTATAACTTTGATCTTTTTAACATACTCAATTAATTTTAAAAGCCTTTCATTCACACAGGCCCCTTATTTGTGTATATTGCTTATTCAATGCCATACATTTCTAAATGAGGATGTAGGAAGTAAGTCATCATCATCCTAGCGTTGTTCCCGGTTGTGCCCCTAAAGGAGCCTGGGGTCCGCTTTGACACCTAATCCCAAGATTTGGCATAGGCACTAGTTTTACGAAAGCGACTGCCATCTGACCTTCCAACCCAGAGGGAAAACTAGACCTTATTAGGATTAGACCGGTTTCCTCACGATGTTTTCCTTCACCGAAAAGCTAACGGTAAATATTCCGTACATAAGTTCCGAAAAACTCATTGGTACGAGCCGGGATTCGAACCCACGACCGCCGCTTGACAGCCGCATGCCTGCACCACTAGGCTACCGTAGCTTGTAGGAAGTAAGTAATTTCAAAAAATAATAATCTAATTTATAAAAAAAACAACAATGGAATGGGTGATGGACATAATTTATGTTATGGTGTTGATAAAAATTTACCATAAAGGGTCTATTGTGAAATAAAGAGAAAAGGGCTGTGAGATTGTGGCATTGTAAGTTTATAAGTTTGTAAGTATGTAATGGGTAATCTCCGGGCTTATCCGATTCCAAACAATCTTTTACCTGCGTGTAGAATGGACTTTCTGGTTCATAGGTTATATTTTATCCAGCGGGTTTGCTTGCGATCTATGCAATATGCCGCGGCGACGCTGCGCGGGAAGCTAGTGTCTATATAAATAGGCTTCCTTGTTTGAGAGCGAGTTTTCACATTTCAAGATAGATGGCGCTATTTTAGATTTCCCCAATGTAAGGAACTAAACTCAAGTTGCCGAGAATGTATAGCCACCCAGTTACTCAGCGCAAGGTTAAATGGAAAATATTTATTTTAAGAACATGGTTACATTTTAATTATTGTCATTATAATTTGATTTTAATTAATTCTGCATTAATATGTAACACAAAATGCATGCATGCATATCGTCGTCTAGTACCCATAACACAAGCCTTACAGAGCTTAGGTACTATGGAACTAGGTCGATTTGTGTAAGATTGTCCCCTAATATTTATTTATTAATGCAAAATGCAGAGGTTCGGCTTTAATAAATCACTACTCACTTTCGTTCGAAAATGCATAGGTAACCATACTTTCCATATGATGAAACCTTACTTGTTACGAAAATTCAAATAAGTTGAAAACGAATGTTATTTTTAGACTAACCTTAAACGAACATTTTTCATTCACTACAATGAACAGGTAAAACCAAGAAAGGCGTATCTTACAAATAAACTCACGTCATTGAATTCATAGGTAGGTAATTTGCAGAAAACAGTATTGACATTCGGCCGGTTTTCAAAACTGGTCACTTAGGCGTTAAAATAAAAAAAAAGACACACATTCGGTTTTAAGTGGCATGACTAAGGTTATAAAAATGGGCTAGGCAAAGTTCTAGAATTATAACTTGTGCCGCGGTGCGGATTTAGGGGATGCAATTTAGAAAGTTCGAGGAAACGGTCCTAACTAATACATATCTACTAGTTAGCTGGAAGAGATCCCTTATAGCGATAAGTTCGCCTTTGTGTGTACTATAAAGTGCTTGCATAACATATATACTTGATTGGTTAGGGAATATTTTGTTAGTTTTTTACGTTTCATCAAAACATCATCAGATCTATTTGTCACTTTTTCATTTGTGTTCGTGAGAAAGGGACAAAACTCATTTTAGTTAGCTGAAGTTTGCTAAGTTTTATGAATTAGGAGGGGGTATATCCTACTCTAACTAATATTACAAAGAGGAAAAGTCTCTTTTTCATTTGTATTCGTGAGAAAGGGACAAAACACATTTTAGTTAGCTGAGGTTTGCTAAGTTTTATGAATTAGGAGGGGGTATATCCTACTCTAACTAATATTACAAAGAGGAAAAAGTCTGGGAAACACAATATCAAGACTTCATTTCAAGTTTTGTAAGTCTGTATATTTTTATTATTCGTATAAAATGCGATGCGATAACTCGCGATCGTCGTAAGCAATTCCGCCTCGAAACTAAAATTTTATTTCACTTGCACTGTTTTGTCTGTATGTATAGCGCAAGATACACATGCATATTGCATGCAAGTTTCATTACATTGCGGGTTACCGAGGTACTCATGCTGAGTTTTATCTAACAAACCCCGCAATGTAGTTAAACTTGCACGTGTAATTTGCGCTAATGTAAGTTATCCTTCATGCAAACCTTTTTCAGCCACTTGCTGATTGAGCTCAAATTTCTCACACTTATGTACGGTTGAGATTATTTAACGTGGCCGACTTTTTATAAAACTGTCATTGGAATTGGAGTCTTCTACGTAGGTCGTTAGAGTTGCTTTTTCAATGGACTACTTTGATGCAATTCGGCCAAATCAAATAATGTCACGTGTACGTTCAGTGACAACGCAAGCTGATCTCATGGTGGAGACATAACAACTTCTAAATTACACAAGATAAACCCATCGTATTTGGGCTCATTGGAACCCTCTCCTTACATATTTCTACTCAAACACTTGCCTAAAGCAGAGAACCTATTTATTGTTGTTATAAAATGGATCTTGATTTATATAAATAAAATAAATACTATTTGTATAGTTGTTAAGTTTTGTACTGTATTTAAACGTAGATTTTTTTAATGTTTTGCAAGTGTGTTTAAAATAGTTATACTGGTCTTTCCTGCTGCCTGAAACACAGGGTATCCTAAGTTCAGGCCGTCGTAAAATGTATCCCTTAATATAATGTCATTCTGTAAACTTCGTTACTTTTTTAATAATAAATGAATTTTGAATTAATTAAAACCGGGTATACGCATGTTCGAACTAAACGGCTGCCTGGCATCGTTTTGACACCCCGCGCCCAACCCCGCCTAAAGGTAACGGCACCCATTATGTGGGGCCATTTTGCGGCGCTACTTAGACTTCTATGGTTTTTTCATTCGCTGGTAGTCGGCAATAAAGCTTGTACCAAAAATGATTAATAGTGGCTCTGTGAGCTCTAGACCTGGAGAGTTGGTGAAAAATGTCTAAAAACTGATTCAACAAAAAAAATTATCACCGAACCTGCTCACAAAATTTCACAAAAATCGGTTGAGAAATGCGACATGGGGACCGATTTTTGACTTTTGAGCGCTCGACTCTTTCATTTGAAAACTGACAAATATTATGAAATGCTATTTTGAAATGACGATAGAAAATTTTAAAACGTGCGGTATTGACCACTCGTATTCAATTCTATCGGAGAAAGTGATTATGACACTACAATAGCATTTACTTTGATTTAATTTTCGAGCGCTCGAAAGTCTAAAATCGGCCCCCTCTAGAGGAGAGCAGCAGGACATACGCCGGGCACCTGGACAGATATGCGAAAGAAATTTTGCCCAAATTGAAACGGAGAGATTGGTTCGCTTAGCTCGCTCGTTCAATTCAATATTTTTAGCAGAAACTTATTTTTCTCTGACGATCGAGTTATAAAATGTCCTCCCGGGAAGGTACTCTTATGCGCTGTCATGTGTCAATGTGTCGTTGAAACACCAGTCAGAAGAGCAACGAGGAAGTTTCAGTAATTAATTAGGCGCATACTCAACAGACATTAACTGGAAATATTTCCGTATCACCGTCCAATAGCGAACCTGACTGCATTGGCTGACGAAAACAAAACCACGTTGACCTTTGCTAATAAATATTTAACAGTTTTAGGCTAGGTATTTAACAAATACGCATTTGTTGCGTTTATTGTTGCTGAACAAACGCCTAAGCTGGGCTAAGGTGTTATGGGGCAAGGTCTAACATTAGCAATTGCAAGTAGGAAATTTGAATGTGCGTTTACATAAAAGAATTTTCGAGTATTTTTAAACTAGTAACAGATCACTGGTACCTTCTGGGAAAACGCCAGCTAGCGTTCTGTCCTCATGGACAGCACACATCGATATTGACCTCCGGCTCGCGTTCATACAAACTTCAACGACCCATTTCATCCTTTAGGGGATGATTTCCGAGATAAAAAGTGTCCAATCTACCCTCAAAGGTTGTAAAACGAACGGTACTAAATTATTTCACTAATGGTAACTATCTAGTCAACGTCGCATCACATGTTAAAGTTGAAAAGCCTTCTTAAAAGTTTATGACTGTGATTATTATGAATTGAATTAAAGTGAAGAGTGGACTACATTATATTATATTTAGAGCTACGGTAGTCTAAATAATTATTTTGTGAGTAGCGTTACTGCTTAATACAAATTAAAATACAACATCATTGATTATTTTATTTAGTATATTGATTTAAACTTTGACGATTCTGACACATCATTTTTACTAAACGGGACTTAATCGCGTATAATTAACTTATTTATTTACCTCACTGAGGTCTCTCGTCGTTTCGGATGTGTCGCAACATTCACGGGACAACTGGCTTGAGCGGGTATATTTCAACATCTTGCTGCGCGGGTTTTCCGAACTACCCGCATTTGGTCTTTATTAATCACTTGTACACTAGTGTTGTCACTCGACCGACATACAACACTAATTATGTCCGGTGATATAGCGGACGATGTTTTTTGACACTGGCTTTTACTTATGATCGGATTCCACGAATATAAAATCTTAAAACCGTCAAAGTTTGAAATCTCGGTTGAAGTTACGATGTTTTCTGATTTCAACGGCTCCACATATTTTTCTACTACTTATAGAAATGACGTTCCGTAGACAGGACTTCCGGTTTATGGAGCTCAATCCAGTGGTTTGGTCCTGACTCCAGCAAATGCTCGGCTATCGCAGACTTGTTCGCCTGCCGATTAATGACATTTGCGATATTGTTCCTTGACCCTTTCCAATAAATAAGTTTATTATACACTCGATTAAGTACCGTTTAGTTAAATTGATATCTTATTTATTTACCGCCTTATTCCTAAAACTTAAAATGCCTCTGCTAAATAAAATGTGCTTTGTCCCTTTCTTAAGAACACAAAAGTCAAAGTGACAGATAAGGACAAACGAATTTTAACGCCATTTTAGTTAAAACAGGCTTGTAGTACGTTTATGAATACGGCCGTTAGTGTGTACAATGACATGTACAACTTCATTCAATAGGGAATTAAGTTGTACATTAACGCTGTCGGCGTAGTATTAGGCACGAAACTGATTGTTCCGGGATGCTCGATACGGAGACATATGGGGACATATGGGGACATATGGGCTCAGTGTAGTGTTGTTCGTACTCTCAAGTTTGGGACTCGAGTATTTAAATTTCACGAAAAATGTCGTCTGTTTTTCTGTCTTCTATATTGTACTAATTTAAACACCAACGAAAACATCATCATCATAATATCAGCCGAAAGGCATCAACTGCAATACATAGGCCTCCCCCAAAAAGTGCCACAATGACCGGTCCTGTGCTACGCGCATCTAGCTGACTCCCGCGACCTTTACCAGGTCATCAGTCCATCTTGTGGGGGCCTACCCACGCTGCGGCTTCCAGTACGTGGTTGCGACTCGAGAACCTTTCCGCCCCAACGGCCGTCCGGTCTACGTGCAATGTGCCACTTAAATTGAACGATTCGGAGGACTATATCGGTTACCTTGTTTCTGCTGCGGATAGCCTCAATTCTGACGAAAACAAGTTCATTGAAAGTTTGTGTAACAGGTGGATTTTGGATCTGCTTGTTTGTGGCATCGCAGGCGCAAAAAAGGCATAGATAATGGAGTTTATCGATATAGGATCTCCCATACCTGTCATAAAATTATGCCCTCTGGAATCCTACGTCTGTGAATTAGTATCGCGTTAAACCGGTGTAAAAAGATACTTAGTATAAATATGTGTATAAAGCGCGAGAATTTAAAGTGTTATAGTTGAACTCATGTAGTCTAAGGTAGTCGTTTAGGTGCGTTCATGTTTTCTAAATGTTCTTTAAACAGGGCCCAAGCTCGCGACTAAACTGACTATAGTGTTTAGCCCATCACTACCGTCAGCGTCGAGCTCATTGCGAACCATTCCCATTCAGCCAACGACCACCGCCTGATTTGTTATCTGCACTAATGCAGTGTTTATTGTTTTTCTTTATTTATAATTACCTCTGCGTATCGATGGCCATTTGTCACATGATTTTCGAGCCTTCCTTTGCCACGTATATTTTTTGTAGAGTACTAGCTGTGCTCTTGACGCTGCGTAGGACTTGGCACTCCCGTACCCACCGTTTCATGAACTTGGCGATTATTTCTGGTATGAAGTGGTATTCCTAGCTATCTGTTGTCAACTATTGACCTAGGTATTGGTTCCATAGTCTAACTAAACTTGTAGTAATTAATCTGGATGCGGCCGAAGCTCCTGAAGAATTGGACAAAAAAAAATAGGCTGCCGCGGCGGACGCAACATATAAATAGGGTAGGTCTTACCTGACTAGTCAAAACAGGTACCTACTATTAGTGAAATGTTAAAACGATTTGTTGCTATCAAATGTTAGAAAAAAGCAATATGTTCACTCCAACCTTTAGTTGCGTTTTTGTCAATTTTGGAAATGCCAAACATTTAAAAATAGATGTGGTCTAGTTTTTCGTATCTTTACAGAAGTAGGTATGCCAGAACCGTACAATACTTTGTCTTACAACAGCCAAAACCTGTGTTTGCCAGCTCTAATCGTATTGACGATATACTTAGTCCATTTTTTAAATCGGGAGTGGTGGTAGAGATAACCCCCTACATACAAACTTGCAAAGCCACAATCTCATTTCCATTTCCTCTTTGTAATATTAGTATAGGTTAGTATAGTATAGATTATGGCTAGATATTGCAACAGCGCCATACTTTAACGTAGTTCCGACGCCATACTGCAGATGGCGTTAATATGATCATGACGATATCGAATAGATAATATTTTTCAATGAAACAGTCATTAGCATAAATTATTTTTTAAATGGCCACATTTCCACGTGGCCTCGTATCCAGCGCGTTGGTTATAAAAAAAAAAAAGTCATGGCCGCTGCAGGGCTTTGTCGACGTGTGTCCGTGAATCTACGCACACACACATGCATACTGGCTTCCAATGACAAAAGGGCATAGGCGATGCCCCGATGATCGTTCATAGGCTCTTTCTGTTCGACTGAAGAGTACGGGCTCACGAAAAAGTACGATATAGGTCAAGCGATGTTGGGCTTTGCGTCAAAGCGTTAGGAACCATGATAGTTTGGGAGATATGCCGCTAGTTTAGTATCTATGTTGTGTATTACGCAGCACACATGTAAAGACAAATCCTTGACAAGTCAACTCACACTGTTAACGATAAATAACGCATTTAAGTTGCGTGCGCCTCGCAGATAGCCACGTCCGCTCAGTTTGCATACAATTATCCTCGGCGACTCCAGTAATGAATTAAACAAACTGTTATGTATATTTGCTCACTATTACCTGTACCGATTACGGTTAAGAGCCGATTCCGATTTTGCGACCAATTATTACTGTTTTGAATATAATTAAATAAATAGTAAATACGCCTCCCGGCTTGGCTGAAAAAATGCAACTTACGAAGATTAATGGGCGTTGCAAGAAAAAAAAACTTGATATTGAAATATTCACGACTCGAGCAACAGGTAGGTACAATAAAAAAAACCTACGCTCTTGTTGAAGTTACTCAAAAAGTAGCGTTAGTAGCAAGCTTTACTATTGTCGATCGCCATGAATGACCTTAACTTGCATATTAAAACCTTTCCGTGCTGCCGAGTTGGTTGGGTAGGTGTTATCACGCACAATTTTGTACCGTTGACTAATATAATTTTCATTCGAAACTATAAACTGCGAACGCACACCTGCAAAATGGTGCATGTGTGCGTAATGCGAGAGTGCGTGCGAATGTGCTGAGAGTGAATAGATGGCGCTAGGAGTAGTCGATCGTTAGCCGGTTCTAAGATGCGTTTCATGAATAGAGTGGGTTTAGATAATGGGCGATGCGCGGGGCGCTGCTGGGAGGGACGGCCCAATTTAAAACGCGGCATTCGCCATTACACAATGAATTTATTGCTGTACCGCATACGGCTGACACATATTGCGTGCATGACATGTGCGCCGTACCCCCGAATTCTCGACAATTAGCGGTTAGTCCATGGCTCAACCATTAAAACAAACTTCACCCATTTGTGACAATCAATCTCAAAGGCGTTCTGATTAAATTAGCGGCATTGAGTTGCGATTGCGGCAGTTGTTAAAAATATTTAAAGCTTTATAATGAGCTACTTTCTGGAGGTATAACTGAGGCGGAGTGCACTGAGTTACGGAATATTGTGATTTCTGCTTGGCCGGCATCCAAATTGATCGGTCATTTGGCAAGTGTTCTGTGTCTGTGACACCTGTCGTCATGGTGTGCTGTCTACTGTTCCAGTGGCCCATGTGATAAACTCCTTCATTTCCTAGGTCCCTGGTACCTCGTTTTACGTCGGTTCTTATTTAATCATTCACTAGACGCGAGCCAAGGGCAAGGGCGGCTTACTCAATTCGGTTACATCACGCAGAGTTCACTGTTTTACAATTGATCGAAACATACTTCAATTGTTTTGAATTTTCTACTCCTAATTGTTATCCTAGTGTGTATTTGCAGCTTTGTGTAGGGAACTGGTTCTTGTAAAAAGACGAGCAAGGGTGGATAATAAAGGGAATGCTTCCTCTAAAGAGCACTGCTCTGGTCTCCTTTGTGCGTGTTGCCTACAAGGAAACACAATTGGCGTACGTCGGGTCCAGGGGGCCAATTCTCAGAACTCGTTTTGTGGGACTGTAATGGTATGTCCGCATAATAGACTCCTCCGGGACGCGTTGTATGTCTTTCCGCGTTTAAATTTAACCTACTTATGACTATAAGTGAGCGTAATACGTCTGAATATCTATCTGATTATAATTATCTTATGAAATGATACGTACAGTCGGCCCATGAAAATGTTGAGCATACTTTAGAACCTTGTCGTACCAAAATGGAAGGAATTACGTTTTGTACTCAAATGTCACAAGTATTTGAAACCTCCTCAGTTTAGGCATTAAAACTTTTAAAGTTATTATATGACTGATAAATGTCATGTCAATGTCAATTTCCAAATGATATTCTTTCATATTAATGTTCTGATGCGTGTGAAGAAGTAAAATTTCCAGAAGAAATGGAAAGAGCTGAAATTGTTGCCCAGTATCAAGCGGGAAATACAATTTCTGAGATATCTCGAAATTTGGGAGTAACTGTAAGTATTTTTATTTCTAAACTTAATTATATTATTTGGAGTTTGATTATCCTTTTCTGCCTTGTTGCCGTCATTTTCAACGTTATATATACTATTCTATTCAAGTATTTATTTCCAGCGCAATACCGTGAATCTGTGGGTGAGAAGATACGCTGACGAAGGGACGGTTCGTGATCACCGCCGTAATAATTCAGGTCGACGGTCATGTTTGTCCAACGAGCAAAGGGCTCTTCTTCGAAATTTCTATGGGGATGGATGCCTGGTGACGGTGTCGGTGTCGGTTATACCCACACGGGATAATGCCAATGTTTACGTGGAGTTACTGGACGAAGTGATGCTGCCAACTGTCAGAAACGTATATCCAGAATCGGACTTTCCCCAAATAGATTTTATCCAAGACAATTGTCCCATACATACGGCACGGGTCACTCGGGAATGGTTCAGTCGACATCAGGATATTAAATCCATGCCTTGGCCCGCAATGTCACCTGATTTGAACCCAATAGAAAACCTTTGGGGCTTAATGGTTCAACGGTGGGATCATCGCCATGAAAGAACCAAGGAAGCGATTTCCAGACACTGTAATGAGATTTGGGAGGAACCGTGGTCTGGGATTAGATCCCGAGACCGCAATGTTAGAAAGCAAGCAATGACTGACAACGCCACGAGGGGTCATACTTTGTTATTCGAAATTAACCTTCTCATTTGTGGCTTGCCAGTTAGACATTGTGTCGTGAAATATCTATTCCTAATTTAGTTAACTGCAGTCTGTCAACAGTGTCAACATCGCAGAACAGAGACAGAGATATGCAATGACAAGTCTACACTCTTTTGCATGAATGTCATAACAATGGGTTCTAAATTTAAATGGTTGACATCTTACCATCTCGCGCGTCACTCTCCCTTATCATGATTTAATTTGACAAAGTCCTAAAGTGCTCATCATTATCATGGGCCGACTGTACATGCTTGATGAAATAATATTAAGGACTTAATAAGTACCTGCTCCTATGTTTAGGGATTTGTCGAAATGAATAAAATATAATTTTCACAGGCAGACAGTTTTGCATATATTTAATGTCATTAAAATTTTTCATTGTTCGGTTGAGTCGTTCATTTCATAAAAACATGGCCGTATCAGTGCAAAAACTCTACATTACACGTAGCTATGTGACATTCGATTAGAGGTCCAGAAATTACGGCATCTGACGAGAAATGCCTATAAACAAATACTAGGCATTATTACGTGTCATCCCGGTTTTCCCGTGAGATTGTTACAAAGTGACTGATTATACCCACAATAACCCGTGATAAATGTATGTCTCGACACTGTGCTGACGGTCGGTGTCCGATTTTAAAGTTCCTAAGTACATAAAGAAGGTATACGAGGTAACCTAAAGCGGTAGTAGGATGGTCCAGTGCATATATTCAGGAGAGTTTCATCAGAGAAGAGTAGTAGTACATAGTGGCGAGTTGTATTTTTGGCAACGTCTACTTGCTCACTCTGCTCGAGGAAAATTGGTGAAGAAGTATGGAAATCGACGGAGAAACTGAACATCTTGATATTTGATCGCTTTCACCCGTTTGACAACCTCGTAAGGCAGTTTAAACATGGCGTTAAAGCGACACGGCACAAAGATGTTCAGCCCCTACAGTTCGACCGTACCTAAAGGAGGTGCTTATAATCTTTATACGCTACAGCTTCGTGTTATCGCCGTATCGATGACGCCTCTAACCGGAGATATTGTGGATACCTTATCAACCTGCATAGCTGATAATGTTGCATTTCGCTATTACAAATGTAGTTTAATCTTTTTGATAGAGAATACATGACTGTCATAAGGGGCAGCATTTATGGTTTTATGTCTAAATTTATAATTACAATCGTTTGTCCCCGATAGCTGCTTTGAAATTAGAGTAGCGATACAATTTTAATGTTGGTCCTACGTAGAATTACTTCAATGTCTTCTAGCTCATAACCTGGATATCGGTCACAATTGTGTGGGATTAGGTATTCAGTTGTTTCTAAGTATTAGTGTATGAGAGTTATTATTTTAACTTTCTTAAGCCACTGATCCGGACTGGCGACGAATGCCCTAAGCCTTAGTTCTCCACAGCTGGATGCACACCCTTTTGGCAGCCGCAGTCAAAGCATTGAGGGGAACACATAAAACTGTAATGGCAGCCTGAAAATTACTTAGTCCAACAATGTGGAGTGCGCGTAGGTATATTATTCTGTTTTAAAAAATCTAATTATCCAGTACAATACAATACAAGAGTATCTGAGGTTTCTTGGTTCCACAAATCGGCTCCTACTTCTTATAATTTTTGCCAAACCTTCTTCCTTTCTTTTGGAGATATAATGATTCATATGCGTATTGTGAGGTAGGTAATCAAATTCGAGGTAAGTTAGACACCTCGTGTACTTCTCTTAATGACATTCAAACCGTCTCTTCATTCCAAACTTTAGAATTCAAAAGAGGAAACTATTTGAATATGAATGCACTGGCACGCGGAATTATTAATATTGCTATCCTACAAAACAACGAACAACAAACTCATAAAAACGGATGATTTTCCCTGTTTACTTCCTTGTTGCATAAGTAGCATTTTTTCCTACTGTTCATCAAAATATTGTGAGTGCACGGAATCCTTGGTCTCATCGCTAGCGCACGCGGAAACCCTTTCCGGCCCAAGGCCAGCAAACCGGTTAGTCCAACCGGTATCATCAAAACCCAATGACTTGCCCGATGGCTTACCATGGCGTTTTCATTGGGCGAACTAAAAAACTAGCGAAGCCGTAAAATTTGGCACTTTATTCATGGCATGTTGGATTATTACAAAAGGGAAAACATACTTCGTTGAAACTTCTAATGAACACTAAATGGATTATACTTATAGAGTTGTATTTTCCATATCAGTATTCTTGCATACCAAATTCTTTTTGTAAATAGCAAAATCGTCAGCTAACGACCGATACCTGGCTAAAAATAAAGTCGCTCGCTCTTAAGAACCCTGTATCTTGTAATGGTTTAGTTTGACGGCTAGAATCCTGAAGCTGAGGTATTTTTAAGGAGTAAATTATTTGCTATCTCCTTCAATGTACGGGTTTTATTTCTCCATCTAATTACCGCATCTCCATACATAACATACGTAAGCCAACGCCTGCATTCCCCAACAGGTTAGGCATATCAACTGAAATTGGAATTTTTAGTGCCACTTCCAGCAATTGCAGGTTTGAAGATAGAGGGAGTAAATGTGATATACATAAGTGTCTCCATACAACGTGTAAGAAACTTAGTGACGTTCATTACGGCAGACATTTTGGGAATAGCCGTCAGCATCGTATATATCTTAGACCACAAGTCGTATTAAAAGTTTATTAAAGATGCGTGCACGCATATTTGTATCTCTTTTTTGCGACATCGTAGGCCTATCGTCCATGTTTCGCCATTCCGCGCTAGGTACCAAACTGAATGGAATGCTGCGTGGCATATAACTTAACGGTTTAATCTGCCGATTTGAAGAAACACTTCCGATTCTAGGAGTTTGCCTTTCGGCTTCTTGATTGTTCCGAGAAATAGGAAACTTCAAGGCTTTGTATGCGTTTAATGGTAGTATTTTTCTTTCGCTTTGTGCTTTTGAAAACAAGGAAAGGGCCAAGGCTTAGGGATAATAAAGCGGGTTTGTTAGAGCCAGAAGCTTGTCAATTCTTTGGTTTTGGAGGTACCTACTTATTTATTAAAAGGCATTTTCGGCAGTTATTTTCCAATATAGATTTTTTAGTAATTCCGACAGCTCTTATGGATTCCTGGAAGAGAAAGCCTTATTTCCTTTAATCCATTATCTTTATCCTTCCGTTTGAGGAAAAAAAACAAGGTTAATTGAAAACCCATTTAAATTATATGAACCTGTGCTAGGTAATTGAAAACAAGTCACTAGCCAGCACAGCGACGTACCAACGCCGTGGCGGTTTTCAGTAGAAAGAAGTACCTCGTCCAAGTACGTATCCGTGAGAATACGTCCTGTCGGTACCTAGTATCTCGGTTGAATTGGATTGAATCGCTGGCAGTTTTTACACGGAGTCATTAGCATGGCAACATCTGTTCTGCACATTAACGCGGCTGGCACGGGGCGTGGAATCGACAGGAGAAGGCCTATGAAAATAAAAGAAGGCTCGAGTTTGGTCGAGTTACTTTGTAAAATTGTTGTAACTCTTACTGCGTCGCCTTGCGCAAATGCCTGAACGCGTATAATTATTTGCAAGCGTTGTCAGATTATTCTGTGGTTAGATTTGACACGTTTAAGCTGGTAGGTGTGTAGTTTAGTGCTTGCACTTTGGTGCCAATCTCGTCGGTACGGTCGGTGAAACAAAAATATTACCCTGATTTTTTTTGTCTTAGTTATTTCCGTGGGCCCCTTCAGAATACAAACGGGGAAAATGCTAGGAAGATGAAGATAATTTCAAACATATTAAACAATCAATATCTTGGAATATATTTACGGGATTTTTTAGGTGTGTTTTTTGTAGTGTTCTTTTGTTATAAATGGAATGGAATGAAACATTCAGTTCCCAAAGATCTATCAGAATCAGAATATTTAGAATCCATGCCTAGCGCATGGACCACCGTTGTTAACCATCTCCGCTACCTTCCATACCTCTTTTTTCAATGTTTTACCACGCATTCAAGCTTGTTACAATGTACTCTTACATGTAAGCATGCCTAGTTTCTATGTGATTGATTACTTGCTTATTATCATAGGAACACCATCTTTTCTCACCTTTTCAAGTCAATGTACTGTAGGTAAACCAGTCATTGTGTTTTCATAAATTAAAATGGGTTGGTATATTGCCTGCAAATATTTTTTGCAAGCATGCAGTTTCGTAGCAGTGCTACGCCGTAGGGTGGCGTAGCTGCATTCGCTACGGTGCATGTGCACGTAGCGGTCTACGCAATGCGCTTCGTAGCAGAATCGCTACAAGATTTTACATATTTTAAATTGTTTATTCTGATCGACGACTGATGTTATTTTAAAGTTATATAGATTTTTAAAAATTGACACGTTTAATATCAGGGGCGCAATGCTCAACGCGTTTATGATATGTATTTAAGTCATATGTGAGTCGTCTTTTTTCAAGTCTTTGTGCAAGTGATAGCTAATTTAAATTTGATACCAATGTCATTTAAATAACATTAACATCGGTGGCTAGGGCATCAACCACGACATTCTTAATTTTACCGCCCGAAGTGAGAAATTAATAAATATTAGGGGACAATCCTACACAAATCGAACTAGCCCCATCGAAACCTCAAAAGGCTTGTTTTATTGGAACTAGAAAACTATATATTCAATAGATATAACATAGAAAACATGTAAGACTCAGAAACTAATATTCATGTTCATCAAACAAATATTTGCTGTTACCGGGAGTCGAACCCAGGTCAGTTTCGTAGGCAGTGTGTGTGCACCCACTAGGCTGAACCGGTCAACAAATGCCCTACAACGTACCTATTTCAATCACGTAAAACGTAATATTACGTAATATACAAGTTTAAATTCGATTGCTACCGTCAGCGCATAATGTCAGTATACCTACTAGTAGGTACTAGTGAAGAGTATACGCCGCCGGCTATCGAACCCGGTAGGTTTATTTTGATTCGCGTGTTTTGGCTGCGCCGGAGTGGCCGCGAATAGGCGCGGTGCTTATGCGCATCCGCGCGCTCCAAACGGCGTAAGCGACAGAGACTTCCGTATATAATTCGATAAGGAACTATCATAAGCATACACAAACAGAACAACTGTACCGAAACACCTGAAATAAAATAGGGACAGTCAAAGTTAAGAACAAAATCGCAATACAAAGCATGGTGATATTTTATATTTTAATTTGTGAGTCTGGGATGTTTTTGGAGTGAAAACTTTAGCGGCGCTGTGCACTTTATATGATGGGGAAAAATTGTTAAACTCGCCACAGGTCACGTGACCGTAAGACGGACACGTGATCGAAAAACTGTTAAAATGTCATTGAGTTTTCACTTCTGCCGGCACTCCCGGAGTGCAACCGGGTCTTTTTTATGTAATTATATCCCTCTGACCCGCACAGGGCCAGCGTGGGGTCTACTATCCGTTCCCTCTCATCCATGAGAAGAGGCCTGTACCCAGCAGTGGCTGATATATGCCGCTTTACAAGACATGCGACTCTTTAATGACATAATTCGCCGGTCGCTTGCCACCATCAATGTGCCTGCTCTTCTTGAGCCGCCTGGCATTGTCAGAGATGATGGCAAAATACGTGATGGTGTCTCTGGTTCCGTGGAGTTTGGGACGTATGCTGTGGTGTAAGACGCTACCTGTGTAGACACACTGGTACCGTTCCACCTCCAACGGACTACTTCTAAAGCGGGTGCAGCGGCGGAAAATGCCGAAAATCTGAAACGCATTTAATATAGAGGCTTCGGCAGAGAGTACAACTTTATGCCATTTGGCGTCTAGACCCTCGGTTCGTGGGGTCCCAGTGCGCAAAAGTTATTTGCGGAAGTCGCGAAACGTCTGGTTGACGTAGCTGGTGACCGAAGAGCTGGCGGCTTTCTCGCCCAACACATCAGCATTGCAATTCAGCGAGGAAATGCCGCCAGCATCCTCGGTACAATGCCTCGCGGGCCATTTTAACCCCCGACGCAAAGAGAGGGGTGTTATAAGTTTAACGTGTCTGTGTATCTGTGTATCTCTGTGTGTCTGTGTATCTGTCTGTGGTATCGTAGCTCCCAAACGGATGGACCGATTTGAATGCGGTTTCTTTTGTGTCATAGATAATTTTATCCTGAGTGTTCTTAGCCATGTTACATGAAAATCTGTTTAGCCGTTTTTGAGATATTGGACTTTGAAATGAAAATGTCGGGGGTTTTTCAACTTTTCTGTTGTATTTTATTTAGATTTAACTTAGTTTTACTTTAATTTAGTTTATGTTGGTTATCATCTTGTATATACTTTAGAAAATAAATTACACCTTCTATAGGCTGATTATTTATTATTATATTCCTGTCTTACTATTATTCAATACTAGCTGATTCCCGCGGCTTCGCCCGCGTGGTTATAGGAAAATGTAACATATTGAATTTTCCCGTGGGAATTAGATGTTTTCCCGCTGGAAAAAGTAGCCTATGTCACTCTCCAGGCTCTAAACTATCTCCATACAAAAAAACACATTTAATACGATGCTCCGTTGCGACGTGAAAGAAGGACAAACATACACACACACACTTTTGCATTTATAATATTAGTAAGGATTATCGTGGTCTAGTACCAATTACATAATGCACTCATACTAGGTCCTACTAAAATTATAAATGCGAAAATATGGACGTTTAGATGTTTGTTACTCAGTCACTCTTCAACGGCTCAACCGATTTGGATGAAATTTTGCACGAAGATAGTTTATGGCCTGGATTAAAATATAGGATAGGTTTTTATCCCCGGGCCACGCCAGGCGAAGTAGCTGGTGGAAGGTAGTATATTTAATATGGGTATACTGCTATGGGACTATAAGGCTAGTTCGATTTTTGTGAGGTTATCCCATTTTTTTCATCAGCTGGTGGTAATAAATACGGAAATTAAAGTCTTATCAATTATGCCGTAACAGTTGGGGAAATCATTTCCTTGTTTTTGTTATCGCAACTGGGAATGCCCACCAGATAGTCTTCCACAGAAAAACTTTTTTTTCAATTTGTAAATCATATGCATAAGCACGTTACTTAAATGTGAAACTACCTAGTTCATTTTCACATAAGTTATATGCTTTATTTTCGTCATAGAACTGTCACCGAGTAATTTTTTTTAACGAGTCACGCTAATTGAGTACACTCGTTTTTGAAAATGCATTTAAACCTAATGGCAGATTTTTATTTGTCTTCGTTTCAATTCAAGTGATGCAAAAACATACAATTGTAGGAATCCTATATTATACTATTAAACGAGCAATATTTGTATAATCAATATATATTTGCAATCACGTTCTCGGAAACGGCTGTAACGATTTCGGTGCCATTTGGAATATAGGGGTTAACGGGGGCGAGAAATAGATCTATCTGAGTCTCATGTCTGGAATTCGTGTTGTCCGTATTTTCTCTATTTCACCCGAGCAGAGCTCGGTCGCCCAGGGACTTAGACTAATCAAGGGTAAATTTTTCATCGCTTTTCAATAGTGCAGGGGTTAAATCGTTATACGTCCCTACGTGGTATGTAGGCAGCGTGCCTGCGAATGCAATGGAGTCGCAAGCGTCTATAGGCCAGGGATCGGAACCGGTTTTTTGCAAAAACCTCGAAATAACCACATATCTCGAACAATTTTATACATCATATGTAGGACTCAGTTATGTTTTGAGGTAACGACTGCGTATTATTGGAAATGAAATAATTAACAAAGAAAGAAAAAAATACGTTTTCGTTCCATTGAAAAAATACCGGTTTCCGATCCCTACTATAGGCTACGGTGTCCACTTACCATCAGCTACACCGTTAATGGCAGTCAAAGTAATTCTTGCACTTGGTCCCGTCGTGGTACTATACATATATATATATATATATTATTTATAGTTGCAATATGCACGTGGAAAAGCATTATCCTATGAATACATGGCGTCCAGTATTTTTTGTAAACCTAAAAGAGAAAACTGCGTCGTTTTATATCGCAAAAAAATTGGCAAAAGTCCCTTCACGTGACTCGACAGACTAGACGAATAGTCCATTTTAAGACTGCCTGCATGCGCGCCTACTTTTTTTGCATGTGGCTCATCTTTTTTAAACGATGACGTTCTACGCGGACAATGTTACGTTTGCGGTCGAAGGACTTTTTAATCTAATGCGTTGCATACTGGCATGTTGTGGTATTTGAAGCAGGCGTGGTTTTCGACGGTAAAGATAAATTTGCGGTTTCTATTGGACAAAGAACAGTGGTGCAATTTTGACAGTTGATTGAACTTTGCTTCATGGAACATTTGCACGTGTTAGTCTATTTGGGGTTCCGCCATTTTGGCAAGTATTTATTTATATTTATAATATAAGTATTGTGAAGGACGGAAGCGGAGACGAGGGATGAAATATAGCCTACGTCTATTCTATAAGTATATTGGTGAAATATATTTATCAATACGATGAGTTATAAACAATCTTACATTTAATTATTTGAACAACTCAAAATATTTATTTGTCAAACATAGGTGAAGGTCTTGAATTATTTAAAAAAATAGGTACAGTCAGCATCAAAAGTAACTACGCAATCGAAGACGTCAAAAGCTCTTATTCCCCTTTAATAAAGATTTTTCACGTGTTCGTTTGCATAGCTATACTTTTGATGCTGACTGTACAATGAGGTCTATACTGGTTATTACATTGTCCTGAATTCAGTCACTGACGAGAGGGACGCCGCAATACGTTAGATACGATATGAGATATCTCGTATCTCGTCCCTCTCGTCAGTGACTGAATTCAGGACAATGTAATAACCACTTTAGTTTCGCTGTTTGTTTTATTATTAGTAGGTATAAGGCATAAGTCATTTATTAATAATATTATAAATATTACATGTCATCATTCTTATATGAAATTAATTTTATACACCAGAGGCTCTAGTATAAGTTTTACCGAAACAAAACGTTACGACCGCGTTCGCGTTTAGCTGTCAAATCCCATATAAATTGAGGGTAAAACGCAAACGCGATCGTAAAGTTTTGTTCGATAAAACTTATACTACAGCCATCAACAACACAAAATTGAATTGAAACTTATACAGAGCCTCAGGTATATTTACGTATGTTGTATGTTGTGGGTTTATAAGTTTAGTACAAATCTAGCAAGTTTAAACTCGAATTGTGCCCCTTATCAGAGCCATTACACATACGTGACTTGAAATCTTTACATATTAGCTTGCTGTTATGGTACAGAGGTCATGTTTAGATACATAATTATCTTCATGTGACTTGGGTAATGTACACTTAATAACCGATAAATAACACAGTAACTAGGGGATGGGGAGACGAAAGAAAGAACAAGGAACTTTATGTCATAGACTAACTGATTAGTTCTTTTGTATCCTTATATCTTTTACATCCCACCGGACACCGTAGCCACCGGTCAAGGCTATTGGTTCTTGAAACGCCAAAAATACACACTTACATGCACGTTTATATATTGTCTTTATAGGTATGAGATTAAATTTGCTGTTTAATTTAGCAATCAACGGAACCCAACGCTGAAATACGTATAGGTATTGATTCGACCTTGATTTTAACGCTTCAAATGCAAAAACTAGCCCGTCCATGCAATAATTGTCTATGAGTAACTCCTAACTAACCCACGGTTGCAAACAACTGCATCATGGCCAGGGGATAGCAACATTTTTTGTTATAAAAAAAATCAATCTGCTCAATATGTCGGCATGTTATTCATCATATATATTTATTTATATTTACCCAAAAAAAAATTGTGTATATGAATAGACACTGCCGCAAACCACCGGTTGCGAACCGCTGTAAATCACAAATTCGCGCAGCGTATTCCAAACAAACCGTGTTCTCTAATTAGTATAATTTAAGTGCAAGACTGTGTAGTGTTTAGCTTTATAGGCTTAGCTTTATATAAGCTTATATCTATGACTAACTCTGACCAACCAACGGTTGCAAACAACTGCATCGTGACCAGGGGAGCGCAACCTTCGGCGCGTTTATTTCCGTGTGGGTGATTCACATCGGGTTTTTGTCGGTGGATTTATTACATGTAGTGTACTGAACTAATATTACATGACAAAAAATGAATTAAGATAGAGACTCGATTTAGCCTTGAAATGGATTGTACAATGAAAAGAAAGAGAAGACTGTTCTCCTGTATATTAATACCAAATGATAGATTGCAATAGGTAATTGAAAGGACGCCCCGTGTAGACTGGAGCTAGTTTCCAAAAAAAGAAGTAACGAAAAAAGTTACAAATTTAACTTTTTTGCATTACATTTGAACGTTATTTTGTTTTCCAATTCGGCGAACATTTTGTATAAATCGTGTCCAAAAAGGCATCAATCGAATTCCTCTGAAAGATTTTCCTGTTGCCAAACAAAACCCAATAACAAGGAAGTTATAATTTTTAAGTTAACCAATAGAGTTATAATTTGATTGGAAGGTGTAATAAGTGAATTAACATTGCAGGGTGGGGCGTGATGGCGGTCTAAATAATAGGTAAGTAAGAACTTTTAATTTACATATTTTTATAAACATCTTTCTTCGACTGAGTTTTTATAAAAAATAAGCAACGGAAAAAGGATAATTAAATAATACATTATAAAACCACGTAACATAATTGTTAGATTATCCTACTAATATTATAAAAGCGAAAGTTTGGATGTTTGTTACTCAATCGCGCTTAAACGGCTTAACCGATTTTGACGAAATTTTGCACGAAAATAAATTAATCTGATTTAAAATATAGGATAGTTTTTATCTCGGTTCCACGCAAACGAAGTCGCGGGCGGAAGCCAGTTTGAAATAAAAAAAACATCCTTTCACAACGCTTTTTTTTGACAGCCCGTTTAGCATAGTGGGTAGTGACTAGTAACTGCCTACAAATCTGACGGCCCTGAACCCGTATCATGGTCGGCCTTATCACAAGATAAATGACAAGATAGAGCGTCCGTCACTGGCTGACACCTTTCGATAGAACCAGACGACGCCCTTATCTTGTCACTTATCGCGTGATAAGGCCGACCATGATACGCGGCCTGGATTCAAATCCTAGTAGGGGCAAATTATTATGACTTCTCTTCGACTTATTGTGCACCTGATACATGACAATTACATAAAAAAACCGGCCTAGTGCGAGTCGGAGTCGCGCACCGAGGGTTCCGTAAAATTTACGGTGTTCGCAATTTTTCCTTTATCTGTGCTATAAGACGTTGCTTCGTACCAAATTTCAAGATTCTGAGTTCACGGGAACTACCCTGTAGGTTTTGATTCCCTTGCGAGTTTCGAAAATTTGCGGTAATTAGCGGCATAAACGGCTGTATCTTTTGATTGCGTTGGCTTAGAAGTTTGATTTTTTAACAGCTCCAAGGGACAGTAGACCTGAGAATTTGGTATAAATTTTAGCTTGATACCTCCACGCGTTCCTGGGAAAAAGGGTCTTGCCAGACGGACGGACGGACAACAAAGCGATCCTATCAGTGTTCCGTTTTTTCCTTTTGAGGGACGGAACCCTAAAAACTATAATTGAATGAAAGATAGACGGAAGGAGAGGCAGGGGGTACCAAGACAAGTTCATGGACGCGCTAAATAGAAAATGAATGTAAGGTCGTATCAAGAGCTCAAAACAGTGGCAGAGAGAAGAAATGAGTGGCGATTGCTCCACCGACAAGAGCCCAGCTCTTAATTTTATGATGATGATGATGATGGTGGGCGTGAATATTTGTTTCTGAGTATCTATTAAATATATCGTCGTCTAGTACCAGTAACTAGCCTTGCTTAGGGCTTATTATAGGGCTAGGTCGATTTGTAGTCGCGAGTTGTCTGGGCTACTAAGATTGTCCCATGATTTGCCTCTGTAGTCGAGCGGTAAGCCACGCGACTCTAAATCCGGAAGTGCCACTGGGTTTTTTCAATTTTTTTTGTACGAAATAACATTTGATAGGTGAAGGAGAATAATCGTGAGGAAACCGGGTCTAATCCAAATAGAGGTCGGATGGCAGTCGCTTTTGTACCACTATTGCCGGTACCAAATCTTGGGATTAGGTGCCAATACGGACCCCGGGCTCCTTTAGGGCACAACCGGGTTAACGCTAGGAGGATGATGATTTTTTTATTTATTAAGTACTAGCTTCCGCCTGCGACTTCGTCTGCGTGGACCCGGGATAAAAAATATCCTATATTTTAATCTAGACTATAAACTATCTTCGTGCAGAATTTCATCCAAATCGGTTGAGCCGTTTAGACATGATTGGGTCCAAACAACTAAACATCCAACTTTCGCCTTTATAATATTACTAGCTTCCGCCCGCGACTTCGTCCGCGTGGACCCGGGATAAAAACTATCCTATATTTTAATCCAGGCTATAAACTATCTTCGTGCAAAATTTCATTCAAATCGATTCAGCCGTTTAAGCGTGATTGAGTAACAAACATCCAAACATCTAAACTTTCGCATTTATAATATTAGTAGGATAGTAGGATTGGAGGTGTTTTTTAATCCATCAGTTTTTTTTTATCCTTCAATTCAACCCTTTATGTTCGTCAACGATTTTGACAGTGATGTTTTTGAATTCATCCCGCTGTGTTTTTTTCGTCAAAAACTATTAGAAAAGTTGAAAAACCCCCGACATTTTCATTTCAAAGTCCAATATCTCAAAAACGGCTGAACAGATTTTCATGAAACATTAACACTCAGCAGAATCACATCAGCTTTCGAATAAACCGCATTCAAATCGGTCCATCCGTTTGAGAGCTACAATACCACAGACAGGTAGGTACACAGATACACAGACACGTTAAACTATTATAACACCCCTCTCTTTGCGCGGGGGGTTAAAAATATGAAACAAACCGCAAATAGTTAACATGTCTGTTAGTACGAGTATGGTAATATCATTTAAGGTGACCGACATTTTATAAAACTTTTATTGGAATTTGAATAGAATAGTTTAGTCGCTTTTTCGGCGGATTACTTTAATGCAACTTGGTCAACACAAATATTTTTTAGTATAGGTAAATAAATTTGGTAATAATATCCTGTTCTTATCGAGCTAGTTGGTTGCTAGCTCGTAATAACTGATATCTTTTATTATTTATCTCATTTGAACTTTTATTACCTACAAGGAATTCACAGCACTATTTGCGCGTATATATTGTGTACGTCATTAAAAAAAATTCATACTGGAAATTTAAGCATTATTTGGGCATAAATATGCTATGCAAAAGTTTCCATAACCGTGCATACCAATTAATTAATTAATTTGGACTGCTGACCAAAGGCTGAACCCAAGCCTGTTGTGGCCCTTTCTATTTAAGAACGCTTAGAAAGAGACGGATAGTCTATGTCGCCGCGACACAGCTCGCCGGCCGTCTTGTGATAGCCGTGCTGATTTTTCCTTGTGTTTTTTCATGTTTCTTTCTCGACGAGAAATGTTTTTTATTAATCTTCGTAATTCTGTGTTGAACTTTAAACTTCACAGAATCATGCACATTTTCTAGACGTTTCTACACACAAAAATATCTTCACAGGTAAAAAGTGGATGAGAATCGGTGGTCTTTTTAGTCTTAAGTTTCATTTAATTGTGCGTTTGAACGAGTTGTAAATGTAACGTAGGTACAACTTTGTTTGAACACATTTACTTCAGAGGCTCTGAGGCTCTAGTATAAGTTTTACCGAAACAAAACGTTACGATCGCGTTTGCGTTTTACCCTTAATTTGTATGGGATTTGACAGCTAAACGCAAACGCGGTCGTAACGTTTTGTTTCGGTAAAACTTATACTAGAGCCTCTGGTATAAGTTTTACCGAAACAAAACTTTACGATCGCGTTTGCGTTTTACCCTCAATTTGTATGGGATTTGACAGCTAAACGCAAACGCGGTCGTAACGTTTTGTTTTGGTAAAACTTATACTAGAGCCTCAGCTCGCTTTTAGAAACAGATGCCATGACGCACACTGAAGGTACATCGTGCTAACTAATTCAATGCATGCATGTGTGTTATGAAATGATTACTTAATAACTTTATGTAAAAAAAACACTTTCTAGATGCACTGTCTTATTTCGGATTAATCTACTGAATTCCATGAACTAGAAACGCAGCAGTATCGATAAGAAATACCTACCACTCAGTCTTTCTTCAATATTGTTTTTTTAATAGTTGTATTTCATATTATTCGGCAACTAGACAATTGAGGGTCTTTATATGTACTGTAAAATGCACTTGCGCTTCAACTGAATATGTCGAACACTGTTTGCTTTTTATGAATAATCAATTACAGTGCTTAAATGCGTGTGTGCGCTGTCTCCCTCATAACTAGGTATGTACCCCTGCTAATTACCCTCCGCGCTCCCCACATGTCTTCAAAAACAGATGTTAAGGTCACTGAACTATTAAAATTGCGATCACGTACAAAGAAGCTGCAAGTGAGTGAATTTTTAACTAGTAACAAATGAATGAGAAACATTCGATGCCAACGTAAAATGACCTTCCGCTCCCCCGCATTAGCGCGCCCTACGGTGACACAGCGAGGCGTGTGCATAGTACGCGAGGGATAAAGCGTGGCTGGTCGTTTTGTGTTACGTTTGACGACGCACTTTGTTGTCAAGGGGATATTCCACGCATAATTGGCCCCCGGCCGGTCGCATTACGTCATCTTTATCCCAATGTGCGTTTGGAATGTGGCTCGGCGAATAGGCTATATACAAGCCGTGGAGCGAGCTTGCTTAACTTTAAAGTTTGGTTATAGGTGTGTGGATTTTATTGTTATGATAAAATACTGTGAAATGTTGTAAGTGCGGGTTCACTGCATTGTATGAAACGGATTGTTGTCAAGAAATTTTGATAAAGTGGATATTCTCATCTGTTACCACTGCACGGTTAGGACAAGACGCGACCTGTGTCGCGGCGAGATAGACTATCCGTCTCTTTCTAATGAGAACACTTAGATAGAGTTGGATAGTCTTATGCCGTTACAATTTTCAGATGTTACGAGTAGGTACCAAAAAAGTTTAGGTGGAAAAGGCTGGGAATAACCCGAAAAACTACCCATGCGCAGGAAGTACTATACGCACAAGCGTGTTGGTGATAATAGTTCATTGTGATACAAGTGAGCTATGTTGATAATTACACCAGAGGCGGGATTGTTCACGCGAGCCGCAGGTGAGCGTGATAAGAGAACCGAGGATGTAATTATCAAAGCTCACGCATTTCATACGACATTGTTCTACACATTTGCGAGGAAAAAATCTTTTTCATAAGATGGAAATTTTATATTCAGGAAAAGTTATATTCTTAAGTCTTTGATATTAACAGGATTTTACCCGACTGCCGAAGGAGAGGAGGGTTATGTTTTTACTCACTTAATGTACATCGTCAAAAACTTCCAATGACATGCCATGCATCAATTCTATTTATCACTTCTCTATTCGCGAGTCAACATTTTTGATAATAACCAACAAACACACATTAACAATGTTTATAAATATGTGAAATTACCTATAATGGCGCGCAACAATTTTTTTTCATGAAGTTTGGCCAGTGCGCGCGCATTAGGTACTTATAGCCAGACTAAGATGAAATCTCTGAACAGCCAATACTAAGTAAAATAATTATTTTCGTTTTAAAATGTGTGTGTAAATATCATTAATAATTCATTTAAAATGTTATCAAAACTGAATAGTTTTACTAAATTAAACGTTTCTATATCATATCCAAAAAGAAATAGCGAATTATTTAGCAAAAAGGATTTAATTTGTTAGTCGAGAAAGAATCTATTTGCCGATAATTGAAAAAAAGCTGTATATTCTGTACAACCCAGTTAATTTAAGAATGCATCGTGTTCATGCATACACCTTGCTGCAAGGTGCCAACGTATCTTAATCGGCGTATATCTATAAAACGCGAGTGCCGTAATGTAATAAAACGCGTGTTTAATACCCAGGATTATGACCCTAAATACTCTTATTACGTTACGAGTGAATGTTTTGAAGAATAATATATAAGAGTTGAGATTATTTAATGTACCCGAATCTTTATAAAACTGTCATTAAATTTGAATCTTTTACCTAGGGCGGTAGGGTTGCTTTTTGAATTGACTGCTTTGATGCGATTCGGCTAACTTAAATAATCTTCAGTATACTGATTTATTTATTTATTTTCCCATACATTTCACAGCATGACAGTAACACCAAAGCACTGTGAAACAAAAGAAATATACATATATACACAAAAGAAACAAATTATTATTATTATAACACAGAAGACGGTCGTGCATCCATCTTCTCGCAGAACGTCAAACATTCATCACACACATCTATCCATCGGCTAGGTAGCAAATATATCACAGTTTGGTGCTGATTCAAGCAACGAGTTTATGAAGTGCAAAGCTCGAATAAGTGGGGACTTTCTGCGAGACAACGTTCTCGCTGTCGGCGCCGCTAGTAAATGTTGACAACGAGGACGAAAATTATATCTAGAGGGCGAGGGAACATACAGGCGCACCAACTGAGCTACTAATTCGGGACAGTCTGAATCACCACGCATAATGCTACCAGCTAAGGTAAGAAGCCCGAAGTTTCGCCTCACCTCTAGTGAATTTAATATACTACGTCATGTGTGTGTCTGTGTGACATTTTCTTAACCCACCATGCCTTGAGCATTTCTAAAATAATCATTTTAGACACATCGATTTTAATTTATACAAAAAAACCTTTCTGTTTTTCCGCACACGTTTTGAAACCTTCAAAAACATTCACGGTATAGGCTGTATAACCCGAACAAAGCAAGTTAAGCATAAAAAGCTAATCCAGGCTAGTGCTGATTCTATGAACCGAGTACGGCGGGTAGGGGCGAAGGCGGGCGCCATTCATTCCTTGATAGTGACATTACACACGTGTGGTTTGCGTTAGCGGGACCAGAATTAAAAGTAAAAAATAAACATTTTATACTTACCCACGGGCCTTTTTTCTAAAGGTTACTTCTATTTTATCTTCAACTAACTTAATTTCGAATCAACAGGTAGGTGTTAAAACAATATATTGCACATATTTTTGGAGATTAAGTTTCAGGAAGTACCTAGACTACCTTTCCCAAAAGGATTTTTTTTCCTCAATATTGCTGATTTTGCAGCCCGTGCGGCTTCGCTTGCGTATAATTCCTTTTATGTAATGAAGTAATTCCTTTTATGTACTTAACTAACCTTATATTTAAGAATTTATCTTGCACAAGTGTAATTTGTATTTAATTAACCGTTCTTGTGAAATAAATAAAAATATAAAATAGCAAATATCGCAGGAAAACTTGTGGGATAAATTGCATTTAGCTTATGTCCATCCAAGAAGTCTAATGAGTGGTTCAGGAGATGACCACGTATTACATATAAACTTACAAAGCTGAGAGTATGTCTTCAATAACATTTCCTCTTTATAATAATATAGAAGTATAGAGAAATAATTTTCATTCACACAATCAATTTGCCATAATCCTGTCGTAGAATCGCAGTCCAGTGCTAATTTGGCGTCCCAGCTCTTCCTGGCCCGGCCTTAGTCCCGATCCTTTCAGCCCGATTACTAGTTAATAACGCTCCGTGAGACTCGGGCCCAATAGGGTTGGAATAAGGTTCAGTTTGTGGTTCGAAAAGTTCCTTGGTATTCTTAGGTGACGGGTTTATTTCGTTAGGACGCGGAATGCGGACATCGACTAGAAAAACCAATTTTTCAATGCGAAAACTGAAATAGTAAACCTTTATTAATGATCTCAATTTTTCACGAAATGGTCTTAACTATGCATATGGCGGGTTTAGTATGTAATTACCTAAATAATGTTTTTTTTTACCAAAGAAGATTTAACTATAACTGTAGTACAATGGGGTCCAGCGGTCAAGTCCATGGACAGGTACCCTTTTTCACTGTATTCATAGGAATCTACTGTAGATCAGGGACTTATTAATGTCATTTAATACGATCGAAAGCAAATGCATATGACCAGGGGTCGGACAAAAAGTGCAGTTGACGTCAAACCACTTATAGGATGATTTCAAATAGTATTACTTCGTTACTACATGTCACACGGAATTTTAAATCACCTGTGTGCAAGATTACGTAATTTTTACGTCATCCGCACTTTTTGTCCGACCCTTTCGACGTTACACGATTTAAAATTAAGAAATCATTAATATTAAGCCCCTCCGGGTTAACTGACATTTGTGAGCCTGCAGCATTCAATGAGCACTTCATCCGCAACTGCCGCATGACACCTGAACGCCCTGATCGCCCCCATTTAGAGAGCTTGCACAAAGCGCAAACTCGCTCCAACTTTTCTCAACTCCGCAGTGATTAGCCCGAGTTTCACAACTGCCGAGATGAAAACTGTCGACGCTTTACTTAATTGACGGATCGATTTGTATGTACACTTTTTAAAGGGGCAAACATGGATACATTAACCGAGGTTAGGACGTGTATTCGACATGTTTTCTCCGATCGTTATATTGAAATCTTCATGCTAACTACACTCGTAATCTAGAGGGCCTTTTAATTTGGCTCATAATTGACGTCGTTCGGATAGGCGGTTGATGTTCGAGTGCTTTTAATTACAGTAGAAGTGTTTGGTGCTGGTAATATTATGTTGGGAATAGCTGTTGAGTCCCGGCGGAGGCGCGCTGGATTAGGCCGTCGGTGGGGTTGGAGGCTCCCGGCTCACCTTGGAGAGTAATTATAATGATCGGCGCCGGAGCCCTAGTCTGGGCCGGGACTCCTTCCTGGAGAGGCGTGCCGGGCGAAGGGTGGCGCAGCGGAGGTACGCCCACGCGCTTCCGTCCCGCTTCCGCTCGGGAAACCCGCCCGGGACAAGCTCCTCGCCTCTCGCTCGCACGTCCCGTCGTGACCCCCACGCCCCCACGCACTGTAATAACCCAATTTGTAAGAACCCCCCATTTTCAAGGACGGACGTCGGTCTTTATGGCGGCGACGGCGGCGTCGATTCCCCGACCTTGTTTATTTCAGTTTCTTTTTGTTTAGGAACTGGCTCAGCTTATTTTAGTACGTCTGTACCGGGCCGGGTCTAGCTTGTTTTGCAATGGAACTCGTGGAGTGTCGACTGTTGCTTGTGCGCCTTTGTTTGTTCCTGAGCAATTAAACATGATGTTAGTATAATTTCGTATTACAGTTCCTTTTGGCGGCGTCTAATTTGAAGTGCTAGGCTGGAAATCTTTATGAACGAAATTTTAGGCGACGTGCACACAGCGGCGTGTTACTTGATTTATGGAAAAAGAGTAGCTCGTACAGCGGATACCTCATTTGTTTAAGTCGTTGTGAAGTTCAAGGTCGTCGACAACACCCTTATCAAAACCCGTCCTTTAGGGTCGTCTAGACGGTTCCTCACCTCCAACCCTTTAAGGGGTCCAGTCCATTTATGAATTGAGCGAAATAAATATATTAAGAGTGTACACTTGTGGGTTGTTTCTTTTGTCGGATATGCCTCAGATTTCATACGTTCATTGACGAATACGCGACGCGGCCTAATCATTGTGACTATTTTTTCTGATGAAAGCATAGTAGTGGTAACACAATTCGCTCTCTGCGTGGTTGTTTCGGGGACGTTTACCGAAACTTCTGTTAGGCTTAATTGAATGAATGACTAATTCGTTATATATAATACCTGGGAGCCTTTAGTGGCTTGTCTCCATAGAAAGGTCATTGTTATTCGAAGCCTTGTAATATTATATATTTCAGAATGTCTGTGACCTTAATAAATAGTTTACTTTTCTGGAGGATTTTCCATTATTCTTTTAAATTGCGCTGTGCTAAGAGTTTTTTTGGTCAGGGTTTTTCAATTAAAATTTTAACTGTTGCTTTTCTGTTAGTGTTTTCGTCGCGTAGCAAAAAAACAGCTGATTAGCTACGATATGTTAGTTGTACTTGGGTTTAATGTGGCAAGTTTTCTCAGTGAAATATAAGCTTCTCAACATTTTAGTGAAATCTTCGATATCGGTGCAAAATCCCAGCAACATCGTTCAGTAGTAAGATTATACTGAACAGCGGGATTATAACTGATCTCTCCGCGGCTGATCATGCGAGATGTACTTAAAATTACATTAACATTTCCAAGTAAATAGGTTAGGCATGATCTATTTACACGGCCTGTTCAAATCGAAAATTCTAACGCAAAGTCCTTTGAAATTCGAGTCGTAGCTGCGCTCTAGATACGTGTTTTGATGCTGAATCGACACAGATTCCCTACCGTGTAGAACCTTCTCAGTCAGCATTTCAATTTCGTACGAAGAAAGGTGAAAAATTAGCGACTTCGTCTCTTATATTCGTACTGCTTCCCAGTGTGAATCGAAAGGGCGTAAGTACATAGGGAGTTTGTAAGGCAGTCTGTGCATTTTTCCTGTGAAAGGAGGTTTCTATGCCTTTGATGCTCAGCGGGTTTACTTCAGACTGGCTCACCGCGGAGACAGCCCTGTGAAAGATCGATAAAACCAAATTACGAACTTGTTGCAAATGTGATAGGGTGGAAACTTGTATAACGTTTTGATATTTTGAATGATAAATTAATAAAGTAAAGTCAACATTATTTACGGTGACTACATTTCTTCTTAAGTTTTCAAGATATGTACTATCATTTATCCTGAGTGTCAATTAGGGTCCTAGCAAAGGATCTACGCCATTGTTTATTTCAATTATAACATGTTTGTTTCACATACGTGCACGTAATCGCTAAGAGTGTCGATGCTTTCAAACAAATAATGGCAGTAAGTAACTAAGTTTAATTTACTTTTTTGTTCAATGGGGTCTTATTCAACATCATTAATTTAAGAGCTGGGCTCTTGTCGGTGCAGCTCGATGCAGTTGTTTCCATCTTTGCCGGTCCGATGCCAGCTTCTTAAATAATGTAAATCACGACCAGGTTGTGTCGTCTACGTGACTAAATGTCATCACTTGGTTCATATTTCGTTTCCTAGGTCTTTCTCTCCCTCTCTTTTCGCTTAGCTTCCCTTCTATGATGTTCCTATTGTGTTCTTATCTTATCGTGTAACAGGTGGCCGATCGTTTTTCCTTTTCAATTATATTTGATGTACGAATTCCTGCTTATATTTATTTTACGGATTATGTTTGGTTTCGGTAAAGGAATCGAAAGGATAAAAGCCTAAATAGATGAAATAAAAATAGGGGTGTAGTCACTAAATAAAATAATCAATAATGATGTATTTTCTTGAAAAAATATTAAGAATGTATTCAAATGGAGATAAAAGCAATGCAAGAGGTTAAATAATCACAAATTTGTAAGTGTCCAAAATTTTAAGAGGGGGTTTATTCTGTCCCTTTTCCGCAAAATGCACCTTCATATAAAACGATTGATATTTACTGTGACGCTCGCAGATCGTGACGTGACAGCGTTTTCTCTCTCTAACAAACGGTATTAAAAGTATCAGTTTGCGCATGCGTTTTTATATATAGGTATAATGTTTGTTATTACTTTCCTGTTTTGAGTTCATTCTGATTTCTTGAATAACTTCATATTTTTTTACAAATTGCACGCCAGGGTCCCAAGATTCAGGCTCAGCCTAGTTTGGGGTCCGCCTGGCATCTCATTTTATATGTAAACATGTGAATTATTAAGCAAATAAATGATTTTTGATAAGCAAAGGTAAAGTCGACAAAGAAGTTTGTCAATAGACGAAAACAATTAAAAAGAAGTAGAAGAAAAAACACAGGAAATTCGCAACAATTCGCATCCCAACTATTCACATGCTTATTTTTGTAGTCATAACAAACTACAGCCTCTACAATTGCGAGGAAATCGAAAACCAATTTATTTCGAGTGATTCTACAATTAACATAAAATACCGATGCCAATGAAATACGTCTGAGGGACCACTCCCTACCCACCTAGTCCCCACTAGGTGCTCAAAAGGATCTCAAATTATGCCAACTCGTCTTCAGATAGCTAATCAGCACCCTCACCTTAGTCACCTTCTACCGTTACGACGTGTTTTGCTAAGCTTGCACCAACCTTTTATGACTGGAAGGCCGTCGATTAGGTAAATAATAAAATAGTCCGTAAACTTAAAACCAGCTTTGGCCGGAACCTTAAAAACGAGGAGCTGGGCTAGCTTCGTATTTAGGTCACTTCTGTCGTTCGAATTGAAAAGGCACTAAGTCATTCATACAGGCTTCGGTATCCAACAGCCATTATCCCTCTTTTTTCTGAACTGAAGGTCTGTAGGAGGCACACGGGGAGGCGTAGGCGGTTGACTATTCAAAAAATTTCGTGTTCCAATGCTTTGTTCCTCATCGTATTTGAACTAAGTCAGAAGAGGACAGGAATAAAATCGAAAACGCTAGTTTAGAGAATAACCCTCCTCCCGGATATAACAACGAAAATAACTTTTTTGCCTAGGGGTGACGTATTGGAGGAAAAGTTAAACAAAAAGAGCCCTATATGATACCTACGACTGTAGGCATATAATAACCCTAATAATGGCAGTACATATTAAAGCGGACCAAGGGCTCAAAATGACCTACACATGTATCAAAAGTCAATAGAATAAGGACTTAGTAGATATTTTTAGCGTGTTATTTAGCGTAAGTACTTACTTCTGCTGCTGCCCATAAGAGAGTTTTAAAGATTGAGGATTAAGGGTACAATCCACAATAGATGTGCGAAGCTAGCTGTCAAGCATATAAGCGATCTAACTATATAGGTTCTTTCAGAAAAAGAGTGAATAGGCTATCAGTGAACTAGTGGGCATCATCTTAGGCTCTGTCGTCGCTTACCACCAGGTGAGACTAAAGTCAATCACTGGAGAGTCTTTTATAAAGAAAAATATATCGTGTTATTGTTTAAATCTTCATTAAATGATCTGGGAATGTACATTCTACGCATATATTTTTACATGTGTAGGGGGGGTAGTATTACACATTATACATTTCTCTCGCAATTTCGATTCCAGATGCCTATGGGACTTACCTTCACCAAAAGCACAAGAAGCCCACTAACTTTAAAAGCCACTCAGCCTTTAAATTGATTATTAACAACATCCAATAGTACATTACTACAGAGGCCGGGAGGTAAGGGGTTGCCGGCCGAGCGTAGCGAGGTCGTGTAGTTATGAGGCTAGCAACCCCTTTTTCACGCCGAGGTATGTATAGTGCTTTTCTCAAACATGCAATGAAACAAATTAAAAAAACTCCAAGAAATCAAACTTAAATTTACATGGCTGATCCTGTGCCGCAAATTGTATAATAGAAATTAAAAAGACCATCTTGCAAGCCTAGTAGGCCTCCAATTTTGTATGAAATGCCATTACGGATCTCTCGTCTCGCTCCGCTCGAAACGTGACACTTCGAAGCCCATTATGAAGACAACGTCAATATTTCATTGCATGTTTGAGAAAATACCTAATTATGACCATCGTCGATCACACTGGCTTTGTTTTTTATAAGCGGATATAATTAAATTTCGGAGCTGTAGGTACATTGTGCACGGTGGAATAACTTATAAGTTATAACAGTACAAGCGCTGAAAATCGAGGCCGCCCAGTCTTTCACAGAGGAAACTAGCTGGGAACACGCACGAAACCGCACGCAAGTCCAGTTTTCATACTTCACTATGACGCCTTATCGCTCTTTGCACGACCGATACTATCGCTGACATCCTTTCATATTTTAGGCCCAGCATGCAACGCCTCCACGCTATCACCAAACTAACCCGCAATGTATAATCACGCTCGTAACCAAATCGCTTTACTGCATACATCTGCAATAACCTCGCACCCCTGCCGCGTTACGACCGATAATATGACCTACGATGAAGCAATAAGGGCCGGAATCGCGTGAACGTTATTGCTCCGGATAAAGTTCTTGTTATAAGGTTTCCTATCTATTGTGAAGGAAGGTTTCATCAACACAGAATTGGTGCTAAGGTTTTGTTTGCCGACACGCAACTGTAGGCTTTTGTTTTAGTAAGTACGCCCAATATTAGACATTTTGTCGGTTAAATTAGTTTAGCAAGCGCTTTTCAACTTTAGTTATTAAAACGGAGTTCGATGGATGGGCTTGTAATTACACACTATGTTTGATATGCGAAAATTTGGTAAGTATTCAACCTCATAGCGGCCCGAAGCGCAACTTGGCAAATATCGATCTATCGACATTCGACATAGAAACCGATAGCGTCGAGAGGCGCCTAAAAAATGTCGATTTAGTCACGTAGACGGAACATTTGTTCGCAATGCAAGCAGACTCGCTAACGACCTTGAAAATTCACTGGTGGAGCGCGGAAAGCGCCGAGTACGTCGTCAGAGACGTTGGCGAGCGCGAATTGATAGCGACTTGCAAGTAGACGGGGCTATTGCCCTCCCCATTCCATTGCAAGGCCACCCAGGGCCGGATTCGGAGCCTCGTAGCCATGGCAATGAGCTCGTTGCGATAGTGACTATCCCCCCCCCCCGCGCCCCGTCCGCCTCGCCGCTTATTTCAAGCTCTTTTCAACTTCCCTTCAATACCTACCGCCCGAATCTATACCTGGATATCCGAAGGCCAAATGAATATGCGAGCTCCCAGTTGCTGGGAACGATTTAGCGAACGTTCTGTGAGATCCGTTACCGATCGCAGGTTGTGAAAATGTAAAGGATTAAGAGGTAGTTAAATAGAGGTAGGCTTCTGTCGGTAATTTAATTAAATCGTTTGCAATTAAAAAGGGCTTACTTTATTACAACTTATTAAAGCAGTTAACGCTGAAGACTAACTAGACATTAGTTAACCGACCGGTGCAGAAGACATGGTAATGTTTTACGAGTTCATCTGAATCTCTACCTCTTTGGTACACATTCCAACCTGGAGGATCTAAAAGATTCGTAAGGTTTGATATTTACTAGTTATGTAAGTCAGGGTTATAAAATTTATTCTCTAACTTGTGTAGCGAGCGAACCTTTTTTAAAGAATTTTCGATTAATTATGTAAACAATAATTACCTACCCTACTTATTCAAATAACGAATGGAAACTAATAAAAGGTTCCATGAATTGCCTCCCCAAAAGTCTATATACTTTTCGTATTTAATAAATAGCTGATTCGACCTGTCAGTAAACGTTGGTTCCTATTTACCCTGGCGTCTTTTCATGTGTATTTAGGTAATGTACATTTACGTATATTTCGTGTTTCAAACCGTAATTCAAGAAAAAAATATCGTAAGTTTACGTATTTATCAATGAATATTAAGTTAGTAAAGGGAATCGTTTTTCTTTCTTTATCGGCTATATCGGGATCAAGAGTTCTCATAATTCTGGACTGAAAAAAAACAAAATATCTAAATTCTGATAAAAAAACTAAGTCGCACATTTGAGTAAAACTTAAAGGCCCCTAAGTTTTATGAATAAGAATAATTAATTAGTAACGGTAAAAATGTTCAAAACCTTTTCTATGTAAGAACGACGTAAATTCTCGTTTGGAATTTCTCGGATATGTATTATCTAAACAGATTACCTTATTTTATTTTGTTTTTATGTCTGTGTTTCGAGGTTTTCAGTTGTTGTCAATGAAGCGATAAAATCTGTGTAAGCTATAAAACTTGCATAACATAAGTACTACCAATAAATCCACGGTTAAACTCAAGTATTAAATGTCACGACAGGCGACATGTTTCGAACTCTTCGGGAGTTCTTCTTCAGGATGAGTGTTTTCGTGGCAATGCCGCTTGAAACACAAGTTATTTGTAGTATTTTAGACAGGCCTCACGAAAGTTCAAATTTAACAACTTGAATATTCATTACTTGTTGATTTACATGACAGAGAACTTTACCTACTTCTTCGTCGTTCGAACTATTTTTTTCTCCTTTGTATAGCTAGCTAAATTCATTATGTCTCTTTTATCAAATAGGACTGGCTGTATCCGTTCCAATACCGTGCCAATATTTTCGTTATAGTTTGATCTAGGAAGTTTACTTAGGATCCGAAAACTAGTAGGTAAGTACACCGAAATAGAACAATGCTGCGAGCGTTAGGTAAACTAGGTGTTGCATAATACATACAGTATTTTACCTCCAGGTATGTATACATTTATAGCAAAGGTGATAAAAAAATAAACCAGCAGTAACGATCGAAAAGAGATCACACCACCAACCCTTACGATTTAAATCATGCCATTTACTTTAAACAGCTTTAAATATTTTTTTACAATAGAATACATGGAAGAATATTTTTAAGATACATCATCAACATCATACACTGACCAGCAGAAAATTTGTCCCAAAAACTTTTCGTGATTTCAAACTATGAATTGAATAGATTAAATAATGTTTTAAATAATTAAATGCATTTTTATTTGGGCCAAATTTATTGCCGGTGAGTACATATATATTTAAGCTAGCTCTTGCCGGTGGAGCAATCTTCATGTAAAATCCTTTTTTTTTTCTCTTCATTTTATTATGTTTACTACATCAGCATCTGCCTAGCGTTTCTCCCAGTAGCGATCTAAACGAGCCTGCTGTTCGCTATCGAATATTCCGTAAGGACAAACAAAAGATAAAAAAACTTTGTCTATGGTTCTAGCGTGCCAAGTCCGGCCCTGCATTGGATGCTCGCTGTATGCCAACTCGCAGTTTGCTATTTGTGCGCGCCGGGCCTCCGAACTTCGCCGCCGCCGCGCCCCCCTCCCCCCCACCCCTCATAGACAATGCGAGTTAGACGGGCCACTGTTCCACGGGTGAGCGGGCATTTTAAACTGCAGTTTCGTTTTACCGGAACACGTAATGAGTTTTCTTGAAAATTACAGGTGATTTTCATTCCCCCTGTCTTACTTTGACTATATTCGAACAGGGGCCAATTTATATTACCTATTAAGTACCTGATATTGAATTGATTTTCAAAGATTTTTACAGATTTTAAAACGATATACCTACATAAACTAATGTTATAAAAAGAAAAAGTCTGCGGCGCTACCACGAAAATCGAAGTTCGTATACATGCATCCCTGTCACTCGAGTACCATAAGCTCGATAGAGATGGAGATACCCGAACTTCGAGTTTCGAAGTTCGTGGTAGCGCCGCTGAGAGATTGTAGCGTTGCTAATTTGTATGTAAGGATGGTATTTCACTTGTCCAATGTCTTTGTCTCACTCACTCTTTAAGCAAAATGTGAGACGCGAATACTAAGAAGTGGAATACCACCCTAATTGAGGCTAGGTAACCTCCGCATCTACTAATCCAATTTAAACATTATCACCAGCGTATAGAATACACTTTCTGAATGGATATAGGCTATATTCATCCCCTGGGTTTCCTTCATGCCAGTTAATTAAAAAAAAACATAAAACATCACCGCTTACGGGGCCTCACTGTGGTTAACGGAATAAGTATTGTGCTTATTATTTGTTTTTCTATTAACGATATTTTAATAATTATTTTACAGAAAACAAGAGCTTATCCCGTATAACATTTTATTCATGTAAACTAGTTTAACATGTTTGGTTGGTTTTGATGTAAGTAAACAGGAAACTCGGCATCCCATCCAGTCAATAAATTGCCTCGCAGTCACGGCTCCGTCTTAAACTTAATCCTGGCTTAAAAACATAATCTTTGATTTAATAATATCCAACGCGACTCGCTCTATTCGAAACCTATGAGACCAGCTTCTAAAGGATTCAAATCACACTATTTCATTTAAAATCAAGATTGATACGTCATGCATCAAGTAACATTATTGATACATCAACTTCGAAATCAAAGTGCATTAAATCCGTTGTCACTGCCATTCTAATTTCAACCGTCAGTGTGCTCAATAAGGTTCAAATTGCAAACGATAACGTTCTTCCTTGATGCTCTTTTGTTCAAAACGTAG
This sequence comes from Epinotia bilunana, assembly GCA_947049275.1. Taxonomy (NCBI): domain Eukaryota; kingdom Metazoa; phylum Arthropoda; class Insecta; order Lepidoptera; family Tortricidae; genus Epinotia; species Epinotia bilunana. The sequence goes on along the minus strand of OX346258.1, from coordinate 21,775,028 downwards.
GTTGAATATATGAAGAGGCGTCTTCCAAAGAGCATTATCGCCCTTTCCGTCGAGCATTGGGCATGCGAAAGACCCTATAAATTGTCCCAACTTGGTACAAGACACCGTATGGGAAGTTTGACAGTTCACTATGGAATGACAGCTGATGGTGCCATAGGTATCTATTTAACGTTTATGTCATCGTTAGTCCCGACCTAAGCGTGAAAAGGTAACAGATAGACAGTTACATTCGCATTTATAATAGATGCCCGCGCGGTTTCGCCCGCATATTGTTAAGAAAGCAGGCAAACCTGCGGGATGAAATATAGCCTATAACCATCAAGGAAGTCCATTCAACAAGCTGGTGAAATATTTTTTTGAATCGGATAAGCGGTTACGGATATTAAAACATATAAACTTACAAAGCTATAATCTCACAGGGTTTTCCTCTTTATAGAACGAGCAAGCGAAGCGAACGAAGTCCTATGCTTCAGCTTGGCCCGAAAATCGTTCGTATGTCCGGTGTCCCGTGACTGTCCCTCTGTCCCGCTGTCCAGGTGTTCTCCTCAACAGGTCGCATTTCTCAACCGATTCTAGTGAAATTTTGGGAGCACGCTCGTTAATTATATAGTTTTGTTTAGTTGAGTCGCTATTTCGAAATTCGAAAAATAAATGCTGTCTCGCGTGTTCTAAAACTCACAGAGTCACTAGTTATAATAGTATAGATATATACAGTATCGTTTATTTAGTATTGATTGATACTCGTAAGCGTAGGTATGAACTCGATATATTGTATGCCTGCAAAAACTTTCAATCTACCCCCATTATAAAGTTGTGTTATACTTTCCAACTTATAATAACCATCTAGTTAGATCCGTCGAGGGTGATTGTAGTAGTGACTGATAGCTCCATCGATCACAGCGATAGTCACAACTTGTCGGCTTACCTTACTACTAGGCCCTAACATAACGTGACCCCACGACCCGTTACTATTATGTAGAGTCTGAGATCAGAGTGACTGGTTTCTCTTCGCGGTTGAGTTTTTAATACTAGCTCAGGTGTCGATGAAAACTGGGTGAGTAATCGATGTTATTTGAGTCCGGTGGAAGGCCAGATAACAGAAGAGTACCTAGAATAGTTGGGAAATAGAAAAGGGAAGATAATAGAGCACCATACGTCATGACAAGTTCATACTCAATTATAATTTAATGAAATGTAGAGGGGAAGCGAGGTAGAGGAAGATCTAGAATAAAATACATAGAGCAACTCAAAAAGAGAGTTGATGCTAGATCGTATCGAGATGTCAAAGAGGTTGCCTGGGATCGGAGTAGATGGAGGGCCTACTTTGAGCAACACCGACAAGAGCTTAGCTTCAGATACCGTAATAAAAAAATACAGCGAATTTAAGATTTTCATACAAAAAGAGTCTGGCAAACGAAAGCGTGACCACTCTTTTAAAAGTTTTAATATGGCAACATTATTAATCTGTCAAAGGCACGTCAAAGTCTTTGGTTAGAGTTGTCAGTATTTAGTGAACTCAGTTATTTTTCATTTATAATTGCCGTAATAGTAGGCCTACATTACATTACATCTCACCTGGTATTTATATTTATTTCTCTCTATTCTATCCAAATAGTATATTAGTATAGTAGTTTATATATATTAAATTGTATGGAACCAACGGTGCCGGCTGAAAATCAGCGCTGTTGGTGTCTGGCACCTCAGCATAATGCTGAGCCAGTGTCCGGTGCACTGCCGCAGACTCACTTTTTTCATGTTTTATGTGCTTTTCTTGTTTAATTTATTATTTAATATGTGTCCTGTGTTTGTGAATAAATATATCTTTATTTCTTCTTCTTTTAATATGGGTAAAACAATAAAAAGTAATGTGCGAAAGCTGGTACATACTATGATCAGTAAGTTCAAGCAAAAACAACAGCAGAAAGAAGTTGTTTTCCAAGAGACACAACAATGTTTAGATGCGATGTCGGGTTTTTTAGATTAGTATGACTTTGTAATCTTAATCCTTGTCGGCTGATTATTTGAGATAATAACATTGACGATTTATAATACCGTTTCTTATGTTTACAGATAATCTTGAAGATATCAAAACATTTTTTTCCTACTATAATTAGTAAATACCACATGTATATTTTTAGAATTTGCCGCTTTTTCTCAGTTCACGCTTTCGTTTGCCAAACTCTAGCTCTTAAATAAGAAGAAGAAGAGAGGGAAGTCCAGAGGGCAGTCGCTATATCAAAACTATTGCCTTCGCCAATTCTTGGGATTAGGTGTCAAAGCGGAACCCGGGCTCGTGTAGGGCAATACCGGCAGAAACGCTAGGAGGCATTATTTCATAATTGTTAACACTGCCGTAAGTATAATGGCCGCGTAACACAATGGGCCATCATGGCCCACCATACAAGATGCAGTGAAATACATACTTTCGTCTCATTCCCCCGCGTAACTGCGTCCTGTCCTGCGGCCATGACGGCCCATTGTGTGGACTATGAAGCTAGCTTGACATGACAAAAATCAAACTCAGCTCGAACGCGCTCCAATAAAGGACTCGAAGGAGCTAATTCCATGCAAACTGGCAGGACTACAACGAACGAAACGACACAGAACACTCATTATTGTGAAAGTGCCACCCTGTCGTCGTCTCTCTTCCTCTTCAAGGGTTTACACCTTTTGTATCTTAAGCTGGCGCTAAGCTGACGCTATTTTACCATGTACTATCGTGAATATCGTGATGTCACTTGTTCCTATTTCCTTAGAAACTATAGACCGAGGGCGGGTGGCAGCAACTTGTAATCGTTACAGACGGATCAACGCTTAATATGCAGCCGGCAGCTGTCATTCAATACACACTTTGTGAAACTTTACATACATACAGATTTTAACAAACACCACTTAACTACGATTACAGACGGTCTGGGGCAACCGACCCTAATTATCACACGCATCATAAAATCCCAGTTTCATTCGCTCAGTCAATATATTTGCGCTAGCTTTCGCCAAATTACTTAAACGTCGTACGGATCCGACTAGAAGTAATATTTTTTGGTAAACTGCGAATTAGAAATATGCCTACACAAATTGCCACGCTCCAAAAAGCTTCACAGCCAAAGTATGATTCTGGATGTTTAAATTAGTGGGCGAACTAGAGGAGCCTGGGAAATCCTTCAAAGGGATCGTTGCTATGACAACGGATTCCTGCTACCCGATTTTAAGCCTGCCAAAATACGAACTCTGTGCGATAAATAATTAATTTCGGTATCGGCGCGCGTGTACATACGGAAAACTTGATTATCAAGGAGTGACAAATTAGGGAATGTGTTTTTGAAGATTTTTGTTAAGTTCTAGATGTTTAATATGTTCTCGTGTGATGATAGAGTATTAATTAAAAGAAAATACGTAAAACAATGATAATTAAGATGACGACCGGCCAGCCTAGTGGGTAGTGACTCTGCTTAACCGGTAAGGGCAAATGTTTATGTGACGATTATAATTTGTTTCTGAGTCTTGGATGTTTTCTATGGATATAAGTATTAGGCGACAAGGACGGACATTAACAATATTAAAATAATAATTAAAATGATAAACCTGCGAACCGGGTACGCAGTCACCGATGACTTTCCCCCTGGGCGGCATATCTGTTATGGCCGCTGTCCACGTTGGACCAAAATTAAGATCATCCTCTAGAAATAACAATAGCCGATATATTTTTAGCCCCACTAAATGGAAATTCTACAGTCTACACCATTATTTCGATTCCGCTAAGGCAATTACATTGCCATTAACGATTATCTTAATACTATTGATTGGATTCTTATCTTGCTGGAGACCCTCTAGATACGGCGCTCACGAAATTTTACAAAGTTCTCAATGAAGTTATTGTTGTTCATGTCCCTTTGGATTCCCGTACGCACAAATGCAGATATCCGATTTGGTATAAAAGCAGTCTAATAAAAATTATAAATGAAAAAGACTATATGCATGGTAAATAGAAAAAAATATGGCAATCCGCTTGACTACGACAGTTTCTCATTTCTACGTAAACGACAAAAACGCGTGCAGGAGACATGCTGGAGACAGTACCTGCATTCCGTCCAAAATAATATTAAAGTGAACCCCAAGCTGCTATGGTCTTTTATTGAAGCTCGACGTGGCGGTTCTTCCTATCCAAAGTCGTTTGAGTACTTGAATAACTCGCTGAATAAGAATGATGATATATGTGCAGAATTTAGTAACTTCTTTAGCTCCGTATTTCGTAAACCCCTCAATTTGTACCCTGACTATCCACTCCCATCTCCGTTTTGTGATAATGGTGAATCAATATCGTCTATAATTATTTCACCTGAGGATATAACTAGGGCCTTGTCAAAGATTGATGCTAACGGCGGTGCAGGAATCGACGTGATGCCTCCTTTTTTTATTAAAAACTGTGCATCGTGCCTTGGTTTACCGCTCTCTATACTTTTCAATAAGTCCTTAGCTGAGGGTTGATTTCTAAATAAATGGAAGGAAGCGCTGATTGTGCCCATTCACAAAAAAGGTTCGAAAACTAAAATAATAAATTACCGTCCCATATCAATATTAAACTAAGCATATAAAATTTAAAATTAATCCTTTACTTATCATTATGTGATGTTAAAAAGGGGCTTGCCTCAGCATAATGTTACAGTAGTAAGGCGCTGGTTTTCAGGCAGTCCCTGGTAACTATATTAATCCATTTTACATTGCTCGCTGTTTGTCGGGAACGAAATGTCTCAGTTTGTGTGCGCGCGTGAGTGTGTGTGTGAGTGTGTGTGTGTGTGTGTGTGTGTTTGACTTGACGGAATATGTGAATATGTGTGTGTGCATCATCGTATAGATCTCCTTTACCAGTAGTCCGTCTCCTGTAGTTTCTCAGTACAATATCGGAGATCAAGTAATACAACGAGTAAGTTTAATATGAGACCTAGGTGTACTCCTTGACGCGAAGTTAACATTTGACCATCATATTTATAACATCGTGAACCGTGCTCAAAGAAATCTAGGTTTTGTTGTCCGGGTTTGCAGCGAGTTCAATAATACAAACTGTATCAAAGTTATTTTTAATGCTAATGTCAGGAGCATATTAGAATACGCCAGTTGTATCTGTAACTCATAAAGAGAAAATAGAGAAAATTCAGCGCTGTTTTCTTCGACACCTGATTTTTCGGCTCAGAAACTGGGATACGTTCTAAGTAGTCAATGTGCAGCCGTCACAATCTTCTGAGCCTTGAAAGTAGGCGCTTGTCGCTTGATATGTCGGTTTTGCATGTCATCTTATTTGGACGCATTGACAGTTCCGAGCTACTTGCGGAAATTAAATTCTCCGTTCCAGCAATTCGAACTCGGCACACTGAACGCAGTCTGTTCAGTATACTAGTTGTGCACACAAATTATGCCCAGAATTCGCCTCTAATTCGTATGTTAGGAAATTATAATAAAAAGTTTAATACTATCGACTTATTCAATTGCACCAAACCTACTCTTAAAACGCGTGTTAATTTGTTATTAAAGGATCAAGGATAAGGATGACTGTAGAAAAAATAAGCTTATAATTAAAGTTTATATTCTGATTCAGACTCACACACACACACACACACACACACACACACACACACACACACACACACACACACACACACACACACACACACACACACACACACACACACACACACACACACACACACACACACACACACACACACACACACACACATACACACACGACATTTGGTATTTACCGAGCATTATAGTTTTAATTTTAGTTCGATTCTTAAATTACTCTGTGTTTAAGTTCTTTTTCCATTTACTGTATTTCGGTGGACATCTATAACTGGCTTTGTTATTAGCTATTAAGCTTTGTATTATTTTCCTGTACCCTGTAATGCTGTTGATGCCTCATAAATAAAAATAAATAAATTACTATTTATTTTTTGTCTTCCTTGGTTATTCCAGAGCTGTTGTCAGAGAGAACATACAACTCCAATGACTCCCTCGAGTCGTTTTTTACGACATACGGGACCGTAGACATAATCTTGATAATGTTGACCGGAAATGCTCGGCAGCACGGCGGCCCGCGAGCTGTGTCGCGGTGAGATGTACTATCCATCTCTTTCTAATTAGAACGCGTAGAAAGAAACGGGCAGTCTAATGTCTATGCTGGATTTTGACAAGTAGACCTGACCCCAGTGCTCCCAGCTCGTGATATAGATAATGCATTCCTACATTTTATATTATAGACATCACTATTGACTAAATAATTTTGTAATAGATGCCCCGATAATTACTTAAATACTGTAACATTTGCGTCATTATTATGTAGGCATTTCAAAGTCACTTACGTATAATGACATACTTTCTGTCGCGATCTTGTCGTAATTATTGTTCCTCGATCGTGTACCTATAGATTCGAATGTCTGTCCATTCATAACTTGTAAACGACTTCTTCTAGCCTCGAAATCGGTGGTAACGACCCGGGAAAAATGGCATATATTCACCTCCGATTGCCTAAGTGGAAAATAGTCTATTATTATCACGTGTATTCTTTTTGCTACCGTTTTAGTTTTGTGATATGAGTAAGGTGTGTAATAGAACTTCGGAGGCAAAATATGTAATAAATGTGTTTGTAAAAACTATTAGGCTTACCTATTCTAAAAGAGCCTTGCATTTATTATATGATGCCGAGCGTTTATCGTTTTTTTACCGGCAAACGTTTCATCGACTGAATGTTTTTCATATCATCGAAAACATATTTTTTCAGAAACTGTAAACTTTTCAGGGGTTTCGGAACATTCCATCCGTTTCCCAGAACACCCGTTCCCAAAACATCCGTTCCAAAATAAAAGTTTCTTAAAATGAACGTAGGCCATAAGACCCGTTTCTCATCGCATCAGAATGTCAAAACACCCGGTTCTCATAGAGTCCGTATGCCAAAAGATCCGTCTCTCATGACACCCGTATTCCCAAAAGACCCGTTTCTCATCGCATCAGTATGTCAAAACACCCAGTTCTCATAGCATCCGTATGCCAAAAGATCCGTCTCTCATGACACCAGTGGCCAGTATCAAGTTTTATCTATATAAGTGGTACCGTGGTACGGAAGTGGTATTGTAAAGAGGTTTCTCAAATACACATTCCTGAACTTACGATCTTAGGATTTTATTCAAGTTCATTTTAACAATAAGGTCAGCATCAGCATGACTTTTGGGTAAAATATTTATCGGGAACCGGATCATTTAGGAAAAGGTGGTGACGGGAACGTATGTTTTGGGAACGGGTATATTGGGAAACGGATATCAAGATAAACGTATCTTTTGGTCTATACCAATTCATTATATTCATTCTATTCATTCTATATCATTTTGGGAAACGGATTATTTAGGAAAAGGTAGTGACGGGAATGGTCATTTCGGGATTTGGTCTTTTTGGAATACGGATATCAAGCTAAACGTGTGTTTTAGGAGAAGCACATTTTGGGAAATAATTATATCGGGAAACGGATTATTTGGGAAAAGGTGGTAATGGGAACGGTTGTTTTGGGAACGGGTGTTTTGGGAAACGGATGGAACGTTCCGAAACCCTTTTCAGGGTTGTTATAAAACAAAACATACCTATCTAAATAACTATTGGGTTCTGTACAATACGGGTGTAGACTCGAAAGTTATATTTACTCGATATCAAAATAAAGAAGCCAAAAAAATATGCATAGAGACAAAAATCCCATTCAGATATCTCAAAGAATTACGAAGCTACAACCGTTTTGATGCTTCTTAGACAGAGAAAAAACGCAAACAGTTTGTGACGTCACAAACTATGAGGCAGGCCGCATCAATGGCGGCGCCGAACACGATGGGGCACGGCACGTTGCCGTCTATTAGTGACGTCTGTAACTACGAGCGTCATCGTTTTATATGAAGTTGCGTTTTGCGAAAACCGGACAGAACATAAAACCCCTTCTTAAAACTTTGAACACATAACTTCGTGATTATTTAACCTCTTGCGTTGTTTATTTCTCCATTTGACTAAATTTTCAGTCCTTTTTTGAGAAAATACGACATTATTGATTATTTTATTTTGTGTACACCCCTTTATTACCTTTTAGCAATAGGGTACCTAGAAAGTTAATGGTTTCCGAGGGAAAAAACCGACGAAATAAAAATTTCGCGAAACCTTTGTCGATAAAATAAGGGATTCCGGATGCAAATGCTTGCATATTTGTGTGATGAACATAAATATTTGTTTCTGAGTCTTGGATGTTGTCATGTATTTAAGACGCTGTCAACACCAAAATGGGTTCGGGATACGGCGCACACTGTCTATTTGTATCGGAGTAAACGAGAGCGAGTGTTTCTGGGCGGCCAGGTCTTGGAAGATAATAATAAATATATATATTGAAATAAAAAGAAATGTGGATTATTTGTGAAATATGACTTGTTAGCGGTTTAGGCATGAATATGTTGACTTCACATTTGTAATTGCAGACCCATGCGTCAAAAAAAAGACAGAACCGTTTAATGATGATTTTAAGACCAATTTGCAATTATTTTCCATCGAGCCGATTTCATCCAATTATGTATCGAGTCCGTTCACGGTCTTTGAAATATGATGAATATTGACGTATATTTTTTGATGCGCTAGAATAAATAGTTTTTCTTAAAAAAACTGCTAAGATAACATCAATTTCAACAAATTTGGGTCTTGTCAGCCTGTCGTGTGGTACTCAGGACTTCCACCGTTATTGAGCTTACTATGGAATAGTTCGATTTGTGTTAGACGATCCATTATTAATTATTTATTTAGTAGATATTCTACCGTGTCATTATTTGCTGCTGTTACAGGCCGCATTATGTATGCATTTTCAAGTAAATAAACGTAAGTACTCAAAATACACCAAATTTATATGCTAAGTATAATTAGGCCAAATAAATTAGAATTTCTAATTAATTATTGTCATGTCCTCCATGTATCTCTTTCTTGAGCCTTTACATTGACAGTCAAATACGACACGATGTTTACTTTTTCCTTGATATAGATATCTCATCTTGACCTCCCTGTCTTTCGTCTCCCTTCTACTTTACCCTCCACAATATTTTCAATGTATTTGTCCCGTCCTGTCCTATATGTGTCGCACAGCGTCACGCAGCGTGGGTAGACTCCGACAAGGTGGACTCATGACCCGGTAAAGGTCGGGGAAGTCTGTTGGATGCGGGTGGCGCAGGACCGGTCATTGTGGCACTCTTTAGGGGAGGCCAATGTCCAGCAGTGGACGTATTTCGTCTGATATGATAACGATAATGATGATTCGCCCTGTCGTTAAAGGTATCCCAACATTTCAGCAGGCTTCTTCACCACCACCAAAAGTGTAAGGAAGTGTAACACTTCTTGAATTTTTTTTTTGAGCTATGAAAAGGACTAGATCTGTCATTTTGCTCCTAGCGTTATTCCCAGATGTGCTCTGAAAGAGCTCGGGGTCCGCTTTGGCACCTAATCCCAAGATTTGGCATAGGCACTTCTATGAAAGCGACTGACATCTGGCCTTCCAACCCAGAGGGGAAACTAGACCTTATTGGGATAAGACCGGTTTCCTCACGATGTTTTCGTCCACCGAAAAGCCAATTTTAAATATTAATTGATATTTAACAGTTGCTCCAGTGACACGACTAGATCTGTAATCAATGTGTATGTTTCTATAATAATAATGTAGGGTTATTTCTTCCCATGAGCTTAAAACACGTGATAACCGCCATCTTAGATACGATCTTTAGGACTTGACCTTTTAAGTAATCCATGACCGTGAACATTGATTCAAGTTCGTTACGTAATGCCTCTATGCGGCCGGCGTACTTACACAATATCGACACTTACTACACTACGTTTAGAGGTCACAATCGTACGCGGAAGTAAGATACGAGTACTCATATTTGTAGAATTTTAAGGTGGTATTTATTTTTAAGATTGTACGGAGTTTTTTTTATATTACACATTGTGCAGTATCTTTTTTGATTTAAGTTAGGTTTGCGAGCGAAAGCGAATTCAATCTTAAACAAGGTCATCTAGTAATAGAATAGTAGTATGCTGATTTGAGGCCTGAATTGGGATGCGGTTTAGAATTATGCAGCAAGCTTTGATTGTTGATTCCCGGGGCGGTTTTATATTGATCGTTACTTCGTTACGTGAACTAATGTAAATTTATTTTTTACCCGACTGCCGAGGGAGAGGAGGGTTATGTTTTTCGAGCGTATGTATGTATGTGACCTTATTCTTTGCCACGCCCTGCAGCCTAAACCGTTTGACGGATTTCGACATATGAGGTGTCGTTGGATTCCTCTTAATCGTGGGAGTGACAAAGGCAAATTTTATAAATTTGAAAAAAGCAGTTGGGTTTTTTAAAAAATCTCTTAATTTCACTTGTTGAAATACGATGCTTATCTGAATAACGTCATAATACATTTAGTGGGTACCCACGATCTGCACTGATATTATACCGAGAAAAATACTGTAAGGTTGTTGCTTTGTATGTTTGTATAAGGCTGTTGCTTTGTATGTTTGTATTTAGGGGGTAATATCCGGAACTACTCATCCGATTTCAAAAATTATTTTACCGATGGACTTTCTGGATGAAAATAACCGATATTTTATCCCGCGTGTTTGCCTGCGTATTTTCCAATAGACGGGCGAATCTGCACGAGCTTGTTACTAACAAACGTGTGTGTTTGATTTGTCGAGATCATGGGCACTATGATTGCTACGAACCTCGACAACTTCATACAAGTTAGGCCTATTACGTCATGACTCACAATATATATAATCCAAGGTTTCATAACCGGTGTCATGCTCTCCGTACAGTCGGCTAAGGAAGTCGTCTATGTCTTTTAAAATGTCGTCTGCGGGGCTAGCATTACTGATGCCGTCCCGCGACGCGAGTCGAGAAAGATCTACCCTCCTCTTTCTAATTTAAACGGTGTAAGCGAGACAGGAGACACTCAGTTGCGCGCGAAGCACCTAAGTAGAAAGTTGTGCGAGACGTACTGGTTGACAAATAATCGTTCTTTCGTAAACTGCTTTCGTTAAATCTGACTGTGGGAAGTTTGACAGTTATCTATAGGATGACAGCTGCCGGCGCGTGCGATTTAACGTTAAACAGTCTGTAAAATGCGTTCTGAACCGGCCCTAAGTAGCAAACACTTAGTAATTCTTATCTTAGACCGTTTTGAGGCACAGGCGACGCCATCAAAAATGAAAATCAAAATGTTACTGCAAATAGGTCACGAGGGCACTTTTACAAGTCAATATGTATATCTATTGATTCTAAATTATTTATCATTCATAAGAAAATAAATAAGATTATCAACAATGTTATAAATGTTAAAAAAAATAAAGAAGTATTGGTCATAACATAACCATAGTCGTCATAGAGTCTGTTAGCTCGCGTGTCTGGTCGCGCAACCTTACGCCAGTGCGATGAGTCCAAAGAAGATAATAGATCGACTGAAAACCCCGCGTGGTATTGGTTAAGAATGGCATCACTTCCTTTCTTCCCGTGGGTGTCGTACGAGTCGATTATAGGAATAGGCAACTAGTTTCACATGAAACTATACTTTCTCCATCTTTAAACCTACAATTAATAATAATAAATAAATAAATTGCTGGAAATTGTTCTGCCTACCCTCTTTGGGAATACGTGGCGTTTATTTCAGTAAAAATACTGAAAGGAATTCATATTGCATACGGCCATTATGTAATATGAAAAAGAGGTAGATACGTTATCTGTATATACTAAATTCCGTGTTTAGAAATGGCCACCAAATATGACGAGCATACGTTTCCATTGACGGCGAGAAACTGAGGAAAGTTGGTGCAATTTGACTCAGTTTTAGTGTGGCCACTTTTGGAGCGCTTATAACCTCTTTTTAGTGTTCCGTACCAAAATCGGTCCAACGGGACACTTATGCGATCACTCGGAGGCTGTCCGTCTGTCACAGCCAGTTTTCTCGAAGACCTTTTGACATAGGAAGCTGAAATTTGATAAAGATATAGAAATGTATGGCCTAGTTACATAAATAAAGTCAAAAAGGTGTAAACCCCAATAAAGGGGGCAGTTAGAGGGGTAATAAGGGGTTCCGCAATTTTTTTTAGGATTTCAAGGAACGTAGTAGGTATCATTCGAAAGCTCGTAAAATTTTGAGACGGTACACACATTTTGAGTTCTTTTTACGATAGCTCTTACTAGTGTAAAATATGACCAAAGTAGCTTTTTATATTACGTCATTGCATATGACTATGTTGTGATTCAACTACGCATACCTGTGATGTTGCAGTAACGCGGCGTGTGGGCACATTTGTATTTGCTGTGAGCGTTGTGCAAAGTTACTGTCATTCTGCACAAATCGAAAATTGAGAACTCGAAATTATTGGTCGAATCTGGATGATGTCAATTTGAAAATCCTCGACATGGAAAATTGTCCAGCCTGAATAATGCTAAAATTTGATTACGTCCAAAAGTAAAATTAACATGATTTATATGGGTCAAAAGTAGTACCTACGTCTATTCGGAATTTCGTAAGTACACTAAAAATATGACCGATGGGAAATACGTCATTGTACGATTTTTGTACAAGTAGTCGACTTTCATATTATAATATAAGATATTTATTTTGCACGTGTTTAGGTATGAACTTAAGCGGCAGTGGGCGGGGCACATTGCATGTAAAGCCGATGGCCGTTGAGGCGGAAAGTTTATCGAGGGGCGACCACGTACCGGAAAAGCGCAGCGTGGGTAGACCCCCACAAAGTGGACTGATGACCTGGTAAAGGTCGCGGGTGTCCGCTAGATGCGGGTGGCGCAGGACCGGTCATTGTGACACTCTTTGGGGGAGGCCTATGTCCACTGGACTTCTGTCAGCTGATATGATGATGATGAAATATGAATCTATTTCATACTGGACATAATTCCCTTTGGGCTAGATATATTTGAACAAAAACAAATCCATATGTGCCGTGTGTCAATAAATCGTTTTGGCGTAAAAAATAGCATGTAGTCCTATGATTGTCCCATGCAAAATATACCTAAATAGAATTGTCTTTCTATAATTACTTCGGAGGGCTATATCGGATACCTTGGTTCTGCTGCGGATAGCCACATTTCTGATGCGATCGCGCAGAGAAACTCCAAGCCCTCTCCATTGCCCTTCGGGTGACTTTGAGCCGTCTTATGAGGCTCATAGTGAGCAACCACGTTTCAGTGCCATATGTCATCACTGGCAACACACACTGGTCAGAGACTCTCGTCTTGAGGCACTGCGGAATATTGGACGAAAAGATGTGCCGTGGCTTCCCGAACGCTGCCCAGCCGAGTCGGATTCGACTATTGACCTCTTTTTCGATGTTGGACCTACCTAACTGGACAGGTCTACCTAAGGTCGCGGGAGTCCGCTGGATGCGGGTGGCGCAGGACCGGTCATTGTGGCACTCTTTGGGGGAGGCCTATGTCCAGCAGTGGACGTTTTTCGGCTGATATGATGATGATGCTGATGTTAATTACTTGGAAAGCTACGATAGCCTCAGCAAGTAGGGTTCGTTTATGCTTATGTACGCAATATATTTTTTTATTAACCATTCACTTGTCGGAAAACATCTTGAGGAAACCTGCATAGAATTGATTGAAACTTACGATTTTCACGCATTATTTTTACTAAACGGCACCCAATAACGATATTATAAAGAGGAAAAGACTGAGATTGAAGCTGTGTAAGTTTTTATCCGATTTAAAAAATTATTTCGCCTGCGTGTAGACTAGGTTCTTTCTAGATAGTTGTAGGCTGTATTGTATCACAGACCAGTATACCTATAGACGTCGCATAGTCTGGCGACCGCCGCTGCCACACATATGGTGAATTCACTCTAGTTTTGAGACGCCCCCTTTACTAAGTTCAGTCTGCGGACGGCGTTTGCGCAAGTAACATCGTTACAAAATGCATTATTATTGCGTAAAATTGTGTGGAAAAACCACTAAAACTTCAAGTGTGTAAAAAGACGGTATATCATTTCACATGTAAGCCGATTTTAAGAAAATTACATAATAAATGAGGGAGTTTTTAAATAAAGTTCTGTGTAGACCGTGCTCGGGGCTCGTTGATGTCTTTTAACAGAAGTCTCTTTCTATCCCGCTGCACAGAATAGGTGCTCCTTCCTTGTCTAGCATTAGGCTAAGTAGGTAGTGATGTCCATAGTATGTATTCGTTTACTATCGATAAGATAATTAACGGAAGACGCAATACATCGTAAGATTCGTAAGTAATTTAAAAATAGCAAAATATTACATATCATATGCAAAATATTTGTGCTGTGTGTGTGTATGCTTCACTTACGAACTGTGTTGAGTATTGTTGACGTTTAGTTTTGATTATTTTACCACATTTTTTGTTTGATCTAACAGCTATGATATTATTAAACTTATCGTTAATTTATTAATGTGCTGAAAACTCTCGAGCGTCTAGCTGGAAATCAATGTTTTGAAAGTAAAATCTACCCCAAGTCTAAAATTGAGTTTGCGCAAATGTCCATTGAAAATATAAATTCTTCTAGGTCTTATGTAAAGATAGTGGTGTTTCGGAAAGTTCACATACTATTATTCCATTGGTGATGAATGCAGCACTGTATATACCAACAACAGAATTAAGTTTATCTTACACTGCTATGCTAGTGAGTTTCTGAGTAAACATGTTTAGTTATTAATTGAAATATGATTCATTCTTCTAGGTCTCGCCTAAGGGATCTGGAAAATCTACACTCTGTTCCGTCAGTAACGAATGTGTCACCGTTTATATCAACAACAGAGGTTAGTTTAAAGTCTAAATAAGAACATTTTGATAATTCCGCGCCGCTTTGCCTTCTGTCTCTCTTAGTTAAGGATAGGTAAATCGGATTAAAACCAGAAATAAACTGTTATTTTTTAAGATTAACATGTCTTTTTGTTTCACGCCCTACTTTGTACAACGTATTCTATTCTTAGGAAAAATCAGATTAAAAACGTGAATCAATCAGCAAATTAACTTTTAATTACAAATATTACAATCGTACAACAAAATACGACGCAAAACAGTATGACGACCATCCCGCACCAAGCCTGAGCCAAAAGTGAGTTCGCTCGGCGCTGCCTCCTTCAGAATGACGCCACCGGTGCGAAGTTGGCTGCGTGCCGCGCGGCAGAAAGGGCCCTGGTGCTAACTTCGTGTCAATACTATATAATAAACGCAAAATTAGAATATATTTATGTATTATTTCAGAATCGAGATTGGAATCCATTCTATTTGCTTCTATTTCATTATAATTATGTCAGATAAAGATAATTTATGTGTAAAAAAATTAATGTCCTAAACGTACTTGTAAATAAAAACAAACATTTATGTTTGCTTTACATTTTGTTTCGCAAAATATTATTGTATTTTAGGTCACACCTGGCCATATGGAGTGGCCAGATGAAGACGTAAAATTGTGTACTTACCACGGGCGGTGAATTCGTAAAGCCCCAGAGCGCATATTTATGGCCCTCACCTTCGGTTCGGGCCACAAACAACTGCGATCTGGGCCATTCACGAATTCACCGCCCTAGGTACGTAATGTACTATTAACGCGTGGTAACACGACTGCTGAATATATTTTTAATTATTATATAGTATAATCATCCTCGTTATTATTACTAGTACTACTTTATAACATTCGACAAAGTATCGCATGTGTCCCATCACTGCAGGCAGGCACGTGTTACGCGCGGCCTTGAATGCACCAATCACAGCGCACTAGTCGTCCCCCGCGCTCCGCAAGTTTGGCAGCTTTGTTTATAAGTAAAAATTAGGCTAAGCGGGGTCTTTAGGATATATGGCCTGTGTATTGTATCCAGCAAGTTTGCCTGCGTTCTTTGTACGCGGGCGAAGTCATATAATTTAATTTATTTATCCCCTCTTAGAGGTTCCTCGACGTTTTAGGTTTCACACCATCCTTGGTCGCAAGTCGCGGGTTTTTCAGCTGTAAACAAAGCATTCGAATAAGTATATGTATTGCATAGTAAAAAACAAATGACATTTAAGCAAATAAAACCTATAGGCAGTTGCTAGGAAGTGCTTTGCTAATATTATGCAAGTATTCGTTTGATGACGTCACGCGAGTTCACGGCCGTACGCCAAGTTCATAGGTATCTCTAAACTACTGCATAATTATAGCTTTCTGTGGCCATAGTACTCGAATTTGAACCTTATTCAACAGACATAAGAACTTACATGTATGCCTATTTTTGGAGGTGATCGTACGTAAGACCTTTTTGACCAGCGCTGGTTGAGACAATGAAGAAGAGCACAGCTTATATTGTGATTTTCTTATCGTGGTTATATAATTTATTGATCTAGGAGCATTATTCAATAATGGTGGCTAACAAGCGTATACAGTTAAAGCACAAAAAAAACATAAACTGTATCCTGCCTGACTACGGAAAACTAACTGGAAATAAACAATATTTTAAAATGAAATAAACAAAAGACACGCTCATAAAAATGTTTTTCAAAACCGTATTTTTCCTGGAGTACAAATACTTATAGTAAATTTTTACTTCGAAGAAGAAACATTAAAATTCTGAAATTTTGGTGTGCCTCGTAAGACTATGAATTTTCCTGGCAGATTATCTACCAATAAACCAAAAGCTAAATAAAGTAGATGCGGTTTTTGATGCATGAAAATAATTCATTCAAATTCTGTACGCAATTATGCGAATAAAATGTTAATACTTCTGACATTTGTTTTTTTTTAGGTTGCAGGTTGTGTCAGTGTTATTTTCCGTAGTTTTGCCGAATTAAAGGCCTTTATTTTTATACAGCTCTCGGTCTTTTGGATGACATTTAGCTATAAGTTCCTGTTTGGGTTGGCAATGGCCTATGCATATTGAAATCCTGCATCTTATAAGCTAACTTCGTATAACGTATTATTATTATTATAATCGTATGGCATTGAAAACAGAAACATAATAAGTACAACTATTAAATAATTTTAAGGCCTGTCAGCCACTTGATGGCGTTTTCGCTAAGGGTGATCAGGTCTTCCGGAGGTCCGTCGGCGTAGATGGGGCAATCCTCTATGATGTGACGAATTGTTTGTTCTTCGGCACTGCACAAGCAAGTTGGTGATTCCACCCATACGCAATCGTGTTTATAGTGAGCGCAGCGACCGTTACGGAGTCGGTTAATGGTACACCAGTCCTCACCAGTCCAGTGGAGATCGAACCCTTCTATACAGGAGCCTGGTGTAATTGTGGAGCCCAATTTTCCTGCCATCTTGGAGTATATACGTACGTTTTATTACTACATGAAGCTGTTGCATTAACATTGAAGTTTTATGGTGTTAATGGATTTAGATGGTGACTAATAATGTCGCTGGACTGACAGGGATGCGGATGCGATTTTTAGACATATCGCGGATTTCGTTGTGTCGAGGCAGAACCTGACCGAATCGGTAGATTACAGAAACGAAATGAAGATTCTCATTGACTAATGCCAACTAGGGCATCTGAAAACCCCGCATCGATATTTATGGATACGTTGCGGATCGAATGCAATTTCACGGTTGAAATCCGCGTCTGGTGCGTTCGATTTTGCTTAGATGATACTTCTTTCAAGGTGGTGGTTAGAACGCAAAAAGTGTCCAAAGAGTTTGAGAAGCCTTTTCTGCTTGACAAACGCTACTAAACTCCAGCGAAAAGGTTGCTAACTTACCTACACAATACGATTTCTATTTAAAAGCAACGGTTGAGCTTACCCTTAGCCGCTCACTTGATTTCGGTTTTTAAGAAAAGGTAGCCCTAATTGCTTTAATTTTTCTTTCAAGACGCCCATCCTTTGCTTGACAACTACAGCAGCCACCATCACTTTAGGGGTGCGCGAAATGGCGAAATTAGCATCTGTGGTTGCCACGTTGCGAGTGGTTACGTTTTTCTATGGACAATATTGCCGTAATATAGTCCATCATCATCATCATCATCATATCAGCCGAAAGACGTCCACTGCTGGACATAGGGTTCCCCCAAAGAGTGCCAAAGTGACCGGTCCTGCGCCACCCGCATCCAGCGGACTCCAGCAACTTTTACCAGGTCATCAGTCCACCTTGCGGGGGGCCTACCCACGCCACTCGAGAACCTTTCCGCCCCAACGGCCATCGGTTCTACGTGCTATGTGCCCCGCCCACTGCCACTTAAGTTTAGCCATTCGGAGGGCTATATCGGTTACCTTGGTTCTGCTGCGGATAGCCTCATTTCTGATGCGATCACGCAGAGAAACTCCCAACATAGCCCTCTCCACAGCCCTTTGGGTGACTTTGAGCCTTCTTATGAGGCCCATAGTAAGCGACCACGTTTCAGTGCCATATGTCATCACATCACTGGCAACACACACTGGTCAAAGACTCTCGTCTTGAGACACTGCGGAATATTGGACGAAAAGATGTGCCGTAGCTTCCCGAACGCTGCCCAGCCGAGTCGGATTCGACGATTGACCTCTTTCTCGAAGTTGGACCTACCTAACTGGATAGTTTGTCCTAGGTATACATAATCGTCTACAACTTCGAGTCTAATGTAGTCCATACAGACAATATTGCTATGAGAGTGGCCTGGATCGTGTAAATAAATGTCTATTCAAGACATAACCACATCACATAACATAGGTATACCCTATTCTAAATAAGGTTAGAAAAATCGTGCGTTAATGGTAATGCGATGTCAATAAAAGTAATTTTAAATAAAAAAAAATACTATTGCTAAGTTTAAAAAGCACTTGATGATCGAAATAAGTAAAACTAGTACATTATTTCCCTTTGATATCCCAGATAAACAAAGAAGCGTAGACCAATTTGTCCGTTAAAATTCGAATGTTATCTGGAATGAGGTACAGGATACATACACATGAATTAGAATGAGGTACATAGTAGGTATGAGAGGGAAGTAGTTCGCGCCTTTGTGAACTAACATTGTGGTTACCGACTTCTGTAACACACAGGCACCAAAGTCAAAGGCTTCACAACTACTGCAGACCCATTTTTGGGAATAAACTTTATTATGATTATTATTATTTGTATGTTTTTTCCTTGTCTCGGGACCATGGGGTCCCAGAAGGGAAGACATGCGTGGGACCGAAGCCAACAGCGTAGAGGCCCTTTAAAACAAAAATAATCCAAAGCGAGGGATACACATTAATTATTATCCTCTTTATTTATGTTTTGTGTTGGGCTAGGTTTTTACAATAATTATATAAAAAAATATAAAACATTCATACACATCATAAAATCATTATAAAAACCTAACCTATGGTGCCGTCGGCAGCGAGGCGTGGCCTAAGCCACCGGTGGTCAAGGCGACAGAGAGAGGGACCTCCTGACTATCCTCGCAGTGTCCAGGAGTACCGCCTTCTGTATCTGACCCTTGATCAAGCCATCTAGCGATAGTCTCTTGAGATGTTGGTTGAGACTCTTCGCTATTAGACTGTTCGCAGAAACGACTATCGGGGCAATGATTGTCGAATCAACATCCCACATGGTGGTTACCTCGTGAGCCAGGTCAAGGTACTTGCTGGATTGATTGATGAGCTGATGGTGATGTCGACGAGCACTGCCTAGCGTTGCGATCGATCTGTCAGCCCAATATCTGGTCTATTCGCTAGAATAGTCCTGATGACAGATCGATCCCAATAGATCGTGGCACGACCATTTTCGAGAACTGGCGCAGGCGTGTACTTATAGTAAGGCACTTGGGAGACCACAAGACCGTATAGCAGAGTCGTTGTTGAATAATCCTGGTTACGTCTGTGCAAGTACTCTCCATTATTATTATTATTATGTATGTCTTTCCCGCTCACGGGACAATGACGTCCCGGACCTTTGGGAGGCGTGCGTGGAGCTAGGTACCTACAAAGTACCAACTGAGCCAACACGTAGAGGCCCTTTTGACAATTTAATAAAATGCAAGGAGTACACCGAGCGGATGCTGTCCCTGCCCGTGTCATGGGACGCACACAGGGACAGCACCCGCTGAGGAGTATAGGGCCTATTGATGGTTGATGGAATCTAAATGAAACGGGTTATTGGGTGAAAATTATGGACTAGTGGCTGGGCTATTGGGTGAAACATCGGACGCCTGCCTAATAAACCTGTCTCACTTTTTATCTCTGGCAGACGGTGACTCGCCAACTGCTAGATGGGCCCCTATTAATAGCGACATTAAAAAATGGCCTAAGGGGTTGCCCTTAGGCACCGGTCAGAAAGCTGGGGGGAAGAGAGGTGGCACTGGACTTTAAACATATAGCCAACTCGCCACTTAGGTGTCCACATCAACCCTCGAGCAACAGCTCTTGCGACTCCACTCTGAACGGCCAGTAAAGGCAAGCCAGAGACAGGGGGCCTGTCCAACCATCCACCCGGTCGGCTCAACCTGACCACAGGACACCCCCAGGAGTACTCAGGTACGTAGGGTCGCTACGCCCTAACAGCCCGCCACAAGCTGCCTTACGTTGACTGATTGCACCAGAAATCTGGTGGGCGATGGGGCCGTCACATCCCTACGCCTTTTTATTATTATTATAACATTATCTTACTCGTAGTTTCGTCCCTGTCATGTCGCTGTTTGTATTTTTACGTTGATAAACATTCGACGCACTTGCATACGAGCAGATAGTGCTATCTCAATGAACATTTGTTTTCGCACGGTTTCAGATAAGCTAGTACTAAAGCACTACCGTTTTTGGTGAGTCTGGACTTGGTGTTAAATTAAATTGAAGTCTATTTCTTCCCTAGAAGATAATAATATGACGTGACGTTTGAACTGTCTATCTAGCTTTAGATGTCGAGGTACTTAGTAAGAAATTAGGTCTTGGCTAAGTGAGTGGTCGTAATAAGCGGATTAATTACACTGTTTAGGTAAAGGGTCAAATTAATTTATAACCCAAAAACGCTAGGTCAAATATCAGTACTATCCATCCATACTAATATTATAAATGCGAAAGTGTGTCTGGTCTCTCTGTCTGTTACCTTTTCACGTTCCAACCGCTGAACCGATTAAGATGAAATTTGGTATGGACGTAAGTGTAAATCCCCGGGAAGGACATAGGGTAGTTTTTATTCCGGAAGTCATCCCATAAGGAGGTGAAATAGGGGGTTGAAAGTTTGTATAGAGCTACGATATAAACGAGTTCCACGCGGACAGAGTCGCGGGCAGTAGCTAGTTATTTTTAAATATAGGTCAAGCATAAGAATATTCTATCAGCATCTATTAGAATATTTTTTTGGAAAATTGAAATTGGAAGATATTACACCTTTACACCTTAAGGATTAACAAAACGGGATGTGCTACCGTGGTGCTACCGAAAGGCCTCTACTCAGCAAGTCACACTGTCAAGCGGCGGTCGTGAGTTCGAATCCTGGCTCTAGTTTTACGAAAGCGACTGCCATCTGACCTTCCAACCCATAGGAAAACTAGACCTTATTGGGCCTGGCTTCCTCACGTTATTTTCCTTCACCGAAAAGCTAACGGTAAATATTCCGTACATAAGTTCCGGAAAACTCATTGGTGCGGGCCGGGATTCGAACCCACGACCGCCGCTTGACAGCCGCATGCCAGGCTAGGCTACCGTAGCTTTTCTATAATAATTATAATGAGGAAAAGTCTTAGAGTTTGTATTTCCGATTTTTAAAATTCTTTGACTTTCTGGATGGTCTTAGGCTATTTTTTATCCCGCGGTTTTGCCTGTATTCTTAGCAATACGCGAAGGAAGCCGCGCGGGTAGCTAGTATTTTATTATATAAAAATTGTACCTAATGTTTAGCCGCCCTGACTTACTGAGTCAAAGTCAGGAATAAATTCTAGGGTTTTATACGTAACTATATAGTGTTAAGTAAGAAGCAACCTTTTGCCCTAGTTAAATTTTATAATGTTTGTAGACTTGTTTAATCCTTTATTGGTTTTAATATACCTAGACTAGCGGCTCTCCCGCGCGTTACTAACAGCCCAAGCAAAGCCACGGGATAAATAATAGCCCATGTCCATACCAATGTACATTTTGTATACACTGAAATATGTTTTGTAATTAGATCAGTTGTTACGGAGATTAGTTCTACATACAAAGCTACTCACAAACGTTGACTCTTTGTCATATTAGAATAAATAAGGATGATAGATAAAGATTTATAAAATGATTTTTACGACGTAGTAGTCTCCAAAAACAAGCTTTTAGTAGGTGTATGTATTCTTAGCAATGCACCACCAGGTGAACACGTATAATTAGTGCGCAAATCGGAAGATTACGCAAGAACTAGGTGTAATATCGTCATTATAACTTTACGGAAAGCTAGTTACAATATTTTCATCATAACATGAATCTAGATGTCATTCTAGGGTCTACGAGTGCTACGGGCGGCGTAGCACTTAGCTAACAAAAACTAAAATGAATACTAAATGTCATAATAATTGCTAATGTTTCTCAAGGTTTGTTGACAACAGCCTGGTAGTAGTTACTGCATACGAAGCTGGACGTTCTAGGGCCGAATACAGCCCCCCTATTCCGTAACTTGTTTTAAGCTCACCACAACGCTCACCCACAAATATATCTTGACACCGTGATGCGTAGTAATTAAGCGTAGGCATCGGTCTAGTTTCTTGACGGGTGACCGGCGGGGTGAGTCGCATTAGCGCGTAGCTAATAACGGCCTTGGTAAGGCATTTATTTGGGTGATGAACACGAATGTTTGTTCCTGAGATGTATTCAAGTATTTATCTATATGTGTCGCCGTCTAGAACTCACATGCTTTAACTTACTGCGAGGTTTGTTTATGCTTAGTTTGGGACTAGGTCTATTTGTGTAAGATTGTACCTGGATAGTTGTGTAAGATTGGCCCTGGATATTTCTCAAAGGGATCTGGATATTACTGAACATCTCTCAAACTAAATAGGTCTCGTTTTATGAAATAGCAGTTTGCATGTAATGTTGTGGTTGTGTTTTTCAAATAAATCATTCATTCATTCATCCGTTCATTCATTCAAATAACCTAAAATACGAGTGTATTTGCACTTCGTGATGAAAATATTACAATAATCCGCATTTTCCTATCATAGTTCGTAAGAGTACTTATATATGGATAAAAAATCGTATTCGTATAGTTCCTTCATTGCTGCTTGTGCGCCAAGAAACATAGTTTTTACCGTCTAATACAAGTGTGTGGCAAAAAAGCGGACACACCCAGCCAAGTGGGTATCTACATCTACTTTTTCTGCATGAACCTACCTATAAAAAACTCGTTTCTTATGGCGTCGATTGTAAACGGCGTTCCAACGATGTTTATACTCACATATTTCGAGTTTACGACGGTGTAATTGTGTTTTATCTTATCTCAGATACAATGTGCATTTCCAAACAAATGACGGCGTGTTATGCGTAGATTTCGATTGCGAATACGCTGCGTCATGCTTTCGGCGCCATTTCCCCAAACTGTTTAATTAGGGAAGTTCGCTCCAACCGGATTAAAATTCGGCGGAGCGCATGAATCGATAGAGGTTGCATATACCTATAATAGTTCGGCAGGTAGGCTCTAAGCGGAACTTGCTTTTCCCCGTCACCTATGTGTGCATAGGCCGCGTGTGTGTGTGCGTTTGCCGTGCAACTAGCTCGGCCGAGGTCGCCCACATCTGATCTGTGCAAATTTCGTTCGGTTAGGTCTTTGCCCGCGCCCAGGGTCGCACGGTCGTATCACTCAATTTTTGCTTGTTAATTATAAAAATAATGCGTTATATAACGCTGTTCGTGTCTCGCTCGCACCCGCGGAGCGTCACATCTCCACGTCGCGCCGCCACCGGCGTTGCGGTGCACACATTGAAGCGGACTAGAAAAATACATCCACGAATTTCGGCTATGGGTTTGCGTGTGTGCGTGAATGACGTTATCGCACAATGCGATTACAGGGCCGCACTTGGGTGCGCGGTTCGCTCGTTGAAATACAATATGCGTGCGTTGAGTGAAAACAAAGAAATCCTCCATAAGTACTAAGTAAAACTACATTACAATGCTTTTGTATTAAAGTTAACGAGATTCCTCGTTATAAGTATGGCCTAAAGCCTTTCATGTGTCTAGTTTTCTGTCTGTTTCATAAGATGAAGTGCATTATAGCATTGTGGGGTCGAATTCGTACCCCGCCTTACACGTGCCGCGATTTTGTCGTTGGCATGTGGATGCGATCTTTGGCAGACATTGTATGCATCGTGTTTGCGCAGACCCCCCGCCACCCGCTTCCCCCGCCCCCGCGCCGTGTTCGATTTGAATTTGAACACATGCACGCAGCGTTTATGAAAAGGTTGGATGTCATTTGATTGGGCTTAGATAAAATGTTTGGTAATTAAATTGGCGGTCATTGCTTATCTGGGCGATTTATAGTTTTGTAAACTATACGAGTGAATCGTCGTGACTAAACTTTAATTATGCTGCAATTCATTGTACCGTAATGTAGTTCGAGTACAAATACACATTAAGCATAATCATGATTGCATATTTACATAATCTGTCAAAATATGAATCTGTATAAATCAGTAGTTGGAGAAAATATGGAATTTGACTTGGGAAAAACACTAAGTTGTTGTTTGTATTTCAAAACGAACCTTATTTTTTATTCAACGATTTCTAAGAAATTGACAGGGAAAGTCGTACGGTGCGATAAAACTTTTCTAGCAATAAGAAGATCATCACAAACAAACTATCTGTTTTGTTATCGTTAATGTTGATATGAAATGAAATGAAATGAAATTTATTCATTCGTAACAAACATATAGCTATCACATACATACATGTATAATACTATTTATTTTTGATGTGCTAGAACAAATAGTTTTTCTTAAAAAAACTGCTTAAATAACATCAATTTCAACAAAATTAGGTCTTGTCAGCCTCTGCAACACTTAGTCATGTCATAACACCTCTTGCTCGTGTCATAACACCTCTTTTAGGTTCTGCGTAAGTGGAAGCGGGATGCACGTTTAATTTATATAAAACAGTAGCCGCCTGCTTCTTGCAAAGAACGCAGGCAAACCGGCGGGCTAAAATATACTTAACCCAGAAAGTCCATTCTACATACAGATTAAATATTTATTGAAATCGCATTAGCGGTCCCGGAGATTACCCTTTACAACAAACTTATAAACGTATAAAGCTACAATCTCACCGACTCTTCCTCTTTATAATATTAGGTGGTACCTATAGAGTATAAAATAATATATTAATAAATATAAAACATTATATAAGAATTAAACATCGAATTATAGTAATACACTTACACGGTAAAATAACGTACTTATTAAATGACATTACGGGTGACATGTTTCGAACTCTTCGGGAGTATTCGTAGTGACATTTAACCGTATAATTATTAGTAGTATAGAATTAAAAGCGCGACTCACCGATTCACAAAAAAAAATACGCCTAATTAGAAAAATCTCGAGCTCGGCACACGGACTGCTTAGCGACGATGGCTTTGTTTCATTTGTAAAATTTTAATTAATAGTTTAAAAACATAATGCCTGTGACAACATTTACTCATTGTATCTAATAGTAAAAGTTTGACTTGTTACAAAAAGGTATATCTTTAATTGCACACGTGGCAGCTTTTTTGCAAATTTTATGAGAACAATTGAAATTGTATCTTAATTACCTGGTCCATATTGTTTTTGGTAAGTATTTGCAGCTAATCAACAAAATTGGTGTGCAAAGAACGTTGAAATTTTCATTTAAGTACTTGTTCATTCTAACACCAACCTTTATTCGCGGTTCCGCGTTTTAGCATAATAATTCTCATGACTGATGCAAAACCTAATAATGAACAATAAATGTGATACTCATAAACTGCATCGACTGGGGTATAGTGCCTTCGTATTCTTTTGTTAATTTGTCCTTCGGCGCTTATTATTTATTTATCCATTTTGGGATTCCCTTTTTGACATTACGGAACATACGTTTGTATAATGTAGTATTTTATATAGTGGCTGCAATACCTATGCAAGAGAGATAATGTGTGTCTTTGGCTCGATTGGCCTCAATACATATTATCCTCCAACATTGTTTGTAAAATACACAAGTGAACTATTTATGTGTTATAAAACATAACAATAGTATATGTAGGACATTTTCCAAAATATTCAAAATCTAAGTATTCAGAATACGTATATATTGGGACAGTTATCCATTCCTACCTTAGTTTTAAAACTGGTGTCAAATAATATTGCGTGTTATGAATTTGTCCATATTTGTATTGTAAGTACTAGCTTTTCCTACGAGTTCGTTCGCGTCGACTTTTGCTGGGATAAAAAGTATTCTTTATGTTAGTCCAGACTATACACTATTTGTATAGTAAGTAGGTGTAGCGTGATTTAGTAACAAACATCTTAACTTTCGCGTTTATAATATTAGTAAGATGATTGCTGATTTTCAATAACTTTTAAAATAACATGCTTATAATGGAATCTGTATATAGGGAGGAATTTTGTCCGTAATATATTATTTCTGGGCTGGCATAAGAACGCTCGCGAACTATCTAGCGCGCAAGATAGACTAGACTATAGGTACGTCTAAAGGCCTCCACCCACCGAACGCGTGTCGTGCGCGGCGCGTCTCGTGGGCGGCGCGTGTCGGGCGTGGTTGAAGCGGTATATTCACACCGCAAGCGGGCGGCGTGCAGCAACGCGGGGGTACGCGGCGTGCCCGCGCGGGCTTGCCGCTTCAGCGACATGCGTCATGCCTCTCTCACTACCAACACATTTAATATTTATCTCACTATCTCTATAACACTTAGCAGCGCGGGCCCGCGCGTCATATCTCCCTCACCACCAACAAATTTAATATGTACCTCACTATCTCTATCACACTCAGCAGCGCGGGCACGCGCGTTCCCGCCGCGGCAGCGACGCGTTAGCAACGCGCGTCATATCTCTCTCGCTACCAACACATTTAATATGTATCTTACTATCTCCATGACACTCAGAAGCGCGGGCCCGCGCTTCACACGCGACGCGCACGACACGCGGCCGCGCTGCCGAGTTGTAACTTTAGCTTTAGTTCGGACCGCGTTCGATTTGTGTTTGAAGTGTAGTTTCAATGCTTATAACTTGCGCGGGCCCGCGCAGCACACGCGCCGCGCACGATACGCGTTCGGCGGGTGGAGGCCTTAAGTGTTCTAATTGGTTGTTTTACTGACGTGCAGTCTAACAGTGCTACGGGGGTTAATTCGGAAGTTACAAACTGGAATATTAAATGACTCCAGGCTTGCATTTTGGAACTAACCATTTTCATTCAATCTAATTGGTGTATTTTGTATTTCTCGTGTTGCACTTGTCCATTCTTGCAAACTCATGGTAACTTCAAAGAGATTAAGGGTGAAGTATTTTCTAAGAAATGACATTTCTATCAATAAGAATGACAGTCTTCACACGGAATTCGAAATAAACAACAATATGAAAATTCTAATCCTTGATTGAAAGGACTATAACGATTAAATAATAATAATAATATTTATTTGGAAAATGTTCGTCGAGTAGTTTTATCTGTATTTTAATTTTATTAAGGCTGCGGTCTCATTTCGGTACTTAAAAAACGTGTTCTGGTACCCTTATTTCTCCCCTGGAACATTTCCTTAGGGCCTCCGTTTTTCCGTCACGTTGTCGAATAAACTATCAATGATCACTGGAAATCGATGGAAAGTGATATTGATATCCTAAGATGTTTGCGCTCGGCACTCGCAATAAGTTACACTTGTGTCCCAAATAGGCAGTAGGGCAGTGACGGTGTTAAGGAGCGTAGCGTGGACTTTCCATACAAAAGTTTTTTGGACGGCATTGCTTAATTTTAATTGAACGAGCGAGCGAAATTCTTCGCTGCAGTTCTTCTCCTCTACTGAGGCTCTAGTATAAGTTTTACCAAAACAAAACGTTACGACCGCGTTCGCGTTTAGCTGTCAAATCCCATACAAATTGAGGGTAAAACGCGAACGCGATCGTAACGTTTTGTTTCGGTAAAACTTATACTAGAGTCGCATTTCTCAACCGATTCTCGTTAAATTTTGTGAGCACGTTCAATAATTATCTTTTGTCGTTTCATTTTTTTTTATACAACACATACCTACATACATACATACATACATTCACGCCTTTATTCCCAAAAGGGGCAGAGCACATGAAACGTATATTCCAGCGCCACTTTTAGCATAATTGTGGGTATAAAAGATCGACAAAATGTGAAATGTGTGTGTGTTATACAACGTCGGTGGCAAACAAGCGTAAGGCCCGCCTGATGGTAAGCGGATACCGCAGTCTATAATAGACGCCTGCAACTTCAAAGGAG
This sequence comes from Epinotia bilunana, assembly GCA_947049275.1. Taxonomy (NCBI): domain Eukaryota; kingdom Metazoa; phylum Arthropoda; class Insecta; order Lepidoptera; family Tortricidae; genus Epinotia; species Epinotia bilunana. Next base: position 21,746,616 of record OX346258.1, on the reverse strand, counting down.
TAACATGGGCGCGAGTTTTAAAGCTCTCAGAGCTACTAGTTACAAAACCACTTATGTTGCTATGGTTTAATCTAAATCACGTCACAATTAACGCAAAATTCAGTCATTCAATATGACATTATATATTCATGTGCAATGCGGTATACAGCGCGGCTGTGTCATTGTTATATGGAAAATAACACCAAATGAAACGATAGTAACTATTTAGGAGGTTTTCTAGTCGATGATGTCTTTTGATATATAATGTATACATATATAAGGTTTTTGGTATATATTGAGACTGGCTGTGTCAAGCGTTCCCTTCTAGTAACGTAACAGCATCTAAAGCGTAAAATTTAATAATACCTACTGTTTAAATTCCGATGATAATTCTGTTAGCAGACGCTTCTGCGTAGTAACATTTACTGTTAATAGTATTTACTAATTCCTTCGTCGTTCCCTCATGGCTGAGGATTATGTCCTTCCATACCATAGGGGCGTACTACAAGAAATATCTCTATATATTTCGACGAAGTTAAATATAACAGAAATAAATCCCGGCGTTTGCTTTTCCGCTCGCTTTTCGTGGCCGGCCGAGAAACGCACCTTACGGCCCATGTGGAAAATCGCGATCGACCCACTTTGTGCGCTAGGGCTATTTCGGACACGGATGTTTCGCAGATGCATTCTTTGTCGAGGATTCTCTCCGTTCTTCGTTCGCTATTCGTAGAGAAAAACTATCGGCTTGATTGCCAAGGAATGTTCGGTGCCGATGACAGGGCTCAAGGATGATCAAACACTTCACATCAGGGTTTTTGGAAGTTGATACGGAATGCTTTTAGGCAAGATAATGTTTGATTTTTTCTATTCCTGCTGATACTGAACGTACGCTTAATAATTTACTTTAAAAACAAAGTTTTAACCGACTTCAATTTATTACTCCGCCAAGCCACGAGAACATTTCCACATTTATTTTCCAATTTACCACATGAACTGATTAACGAGAGCAAATGCGTTGATTATTAGAGAAAAAAACCCAATCGCTGTATGTGGGCCGATAATATTTGAGGACTTCCTTCGATTCCACAAAGATCACTTCTTGGCACTTCATTAGTTGCTATTTCAACGGAATCTTATCAGAATCTGTGACGTACTTTTGTACTTTTAAGTACATAATTGAGGAATTCCATAAGTCATCTGTGGTCTTTATCATCAATTCCACTCCACCAAATTTATGCTTTCCGGGTGTAAATACACGAGATATAATAGAAAATACCAAAATCACTACACGTGTGCCTAATATAATTGAGGAGATCCCTCAATTCCTCATAGATCACATCATCCAACTGAATTTTTGAAAAAATTGGACCCACCTGGAAACAATACTTACAAACAAAAAAATACGAATCGGCTCATCAATGACGGAGTTCTGAGGTACTTAAGTAACAAACATCGAAGAAAAAAAAAACCGAATTGAGAACCTCCTCCTTTTTTTTGAAGTCGGTTAAAATCATGTCTAAAATAAGGGGAATTATGGATAACTTAAAGGAATACCAATCCAAAATTACAGGACTACTTTTGGAGTCAGTTTTGTTGTCACAATCTGACACAGCTAACATTAGGTACCTCTGTTGCACAAAAGATCGCACTTGGTCGACACGCATCCGAAAGGGCCCTGACTATGATAAGATAAGATTAGGGCGAGTGGATATCACCACAGTTGTCGGCTAGGCTAACACAAATGCAAGTACCTACCAGCGCATCGCCAGCTCTGATGACTACTCACCACAAAAGATATTGAAATGCGATCGGTATGTGAAAGTGCTGAACCAAATTGATACCTAGGAGAGACAACTTAGTTTTTTTTTATTGTATTGAGAATATTTTTTTATTGTATTTATAATGCATGTAATAGGTATAGCACGCTACATAGAAAACATTCAAGACTCAGGTACAAGCATCCGTGCGCACCGGGATTTGAATCCGGGACCGCCAGCTTCGTTCGCTAGGTAACCAACTAGGCCAAAGCGGTCGTCAATGATATTAGAACTAATTAAAATAGGCCTAGTTTCGATTTAGACAATTTTTAAATGTAACTACTGCCAGTTTTGATCAATTGACATACTTTTTCTACATTCTAGTCAGCGACCTTAATCCTTAATTAACAGTGAGATTTATGCCTATGCAGCGCGCCCGGAGGTCAACTTTTCGCAAGCCTACTTGCGAAACTTGCATACATATATACATATATTTACACTTATACATAAACATTATTGCTTGCAATAAATAAAGTTTTTGCATTTTATTGTATTGTATGTGTGGTAGTCTTTAAGGTATATGTAAATATGGGCCTTATATGCCTGACATAAATCGTTATATTATTTGGTTATTATTATTATAAACATGATACTAGTTGGCATCAAATCTACTTGCATAAACTTGATTTTTGGTATTTGATTGATTTGATTTAGATTTTTTGTTTTCTTTTGTTTTGTAAAAACAACTAAGATTTTCTCGGAAACCCGTCTTCTCCCTCAAAACCTTCTGACTTTTAGCAGCCGGACAATAATTAACAATCTACTGCTTGGTCCTAATCTCGGGACTCCGATTATGATGTTCCTATTGAAATTTTAATACATTTCAATTGATATTATGCATACATACATACATTTACGCCTTTATTCCCAAAAGGGGTAGGCAGAGCACATGAAACTTATGTTCCAGCGCCACTTTTAGCATAACTGTGGGTATAAAAGATCGACAAAATGTGATATTGCAGTGATAGGTTGCTAGCCAATCGCCCACAACACACTCCAACCCTGCTCCCTTAGTCGACTTTTACGACACCCACGGGAAGGAAGGGGTGGTGAAATTCTAACCCGAAACCACACGGCTAACGGGTTATTGATATTATGACCAGAATTATATTGTTTCACAGTTGAATAGAACGCGACAAGTTTCACGGAAATAATAAAAACTAACTAATTTGGTTCAGGGACCCAAAAAGGGTCTTGGCCTCCGAAACGAGAGCACGCCATCTGTCCCGATCGTGCGCAACTTCTTGCCAATTGCCGACTTGAAGATGTCGCAGATCTGCCTGCACACTGTCCTCCCAGCGGTACCTGGGTCGCCCAACCGGGCGGCGACCAGTCGGTCGTCCCACGTACGCTCTCTTGGCAGCACGATCCTCTCCCATTCGCAGTAGGTGACCGAACCAGCGAAGTCTGTGTGATTTGGTTACGCCGATGATGTTGGGTTCGACCACCAGCTCCTGGATCTCTATGTTTTTACGGATCCTCCACGTGCCGTCGTCTCTCGGAAACAATACGGAAATAATACATGTGTTAAATTGACGACCGATTTCCTAGAAAATTCCGAGTTTCTATAAATACCTACATATATCAAGATGTATCTGGTGCATAAAATAGTGACATCAAACCCATAAATATTACTGTGTGGGTTTTGAGGAGTAGGGATTTAATCTGGCCCAGTTTTTAGTTCAACTAGCAATCTATTTTTGAAGATAACATTAATAATTTAGGTATATTTCACTGCAATAGTTCTTTTAAATTAAGTTTACAAAGTAGGTTTTTATCTTGAACTTGACTTCTACAACGTAATACTATAAATATATATAATTCAAGAAGCACCAGCAAACGTACAGTTGGTACCTTCACGATTGTAAACAAACACATCCAGCTCTTATAATTATTTAAATGTCGTTATTTTGTATATGCAATGTAAAAAATCGAATGCTTGGGAAATTAAGATCGACCGTGATTTCGAAAGGACATTGTGACACGACTGAAGCATCGGCATAAATAAAATACATTTTACATTTACACAATTTACAAGGCATTAAATCCGAGAGGTCTAAAAGACAAATTGATACGAATTACATATATTACATTCATACTAGATTTTTCACAGTATCCCCCGCAATCGCTCTGCGCCAAACCCATCACTTACCTACACTTTTCATGACAGATTGTTGATATGGGATACTTTCCAAGATATACCTATGACTGGGTTGTATTACTGTTATATCTATTAGACACATTAATTGGTTAATTAACCACTCAATATGACAGCCACTTTATGACAAGTTTATTTTCAGTGTTTTAGTGTTACAAACCTAGGACCCATAACTTATAGTGAGTGAGAACAACATCACGGTTATCACAAGACGGCGCGCGAGCTGTGTCGCGGCGAGATAGACGAAAAGAGGGTGAGAAGTGACCTAATTAGAAAAAAACAGAAAGTCTATCTCGCCGCTACACAGCTCACACGCCCCGTCTTATTATAACCGAGGTGCACGCATAAAATGTCATACCAACATTATACCAATGCACCGAAGAATTGTCACGTCATTGGATAATTTGGGTAATTCGACTTACATTGTTGGGTCGCTAAGCAACGTTGGACCGTCTAGCAGCCACTTTAACCTGTCGACGCACTAATGTATACGTCAAATGATCACTGTAAGTTGGCACTTGATGAAATAGGGGTCAGATGCCATAACGTTTAATCATCCATACTTCTAGCGTTAATCCCGGTTGTGCCCCTAAGGGTCCGGGGTCCCCTTTGACACTAAGATTTGGCATGGACACTAGTTGCCATCTGACCTTCCGGCCCAGAAAGAAAACTAGACCTCAGCTTTTCGGCGAAGGAAAACACTGTGAGGAAACCGGTCTACGGTTTCCTCAAAATATTTTCCTTCGCCGAAAAGCTAACGGTAAATATTTCGTAAATAAGTTCCGAAAAACTCATTGGTACGAGCCGGGATTCGCACCCATGACCGCCGCTTGACAGCCGCATGCCTGTACCACTAGGCTACCGTATTTTTGTCTAATTAACGTTTAATGTTAAAGTGGTTCGATTTCTATACAAAACGTCTTTTGACATTCGCAGACTAACGGCGTGATATTTTGAGAAACTTATGCAACAAACTTATTAGCTTGGGACGTGATACTTTGGGGAAAATATTTCCCATATTATTCTAGTTTATACAAGTTTATTCGAGGAAAGGGAGAATTTCGCGCAAATGGAAAGCCAATTTATGAAAGTTTGTTACATAAGTTTCTTAAAATATCACGCCGTTAGCCTGCGACACCGAACACATCTGAAAATCAGACCTGATTGTTTCTAATTCTAGTCAGAACGGCGTTTTAAAGCACGCGATAATTTCCAATGCACCGCCTTAAAACAAACCGGTAAGGGTCATCACCAACCCGTAATGCAAGAGTAGCGAATATACATCGCATCGTTTGACCCAGATATCGGTCTATTTCGGAATAGAGAGCAGGTGCATTATTTTTTGGGCAGCCACGGTGACCCGGTTTTGATTCAATGCGCAGCCCTGGGATCCTTTATCTAATACCTTTTCTTTAAAATAGATGTACAATTGGACCGTCAGTAGAAGTAGGTGCTCGCTCCAAGAAAAAAAAAAAAAAATTGGGACAATCTTACACAAATTGTCTCAGTCCACAACTAAGCAAAGCTTGCACTATGGATACTAGACGACGATAAACATACTTATATTAGATAAATAATAGTAGTTTATGCAACTGATAAATAATCAGAGGCCTTAAAATACTAGTGTGGTTTTAGGAAGCGAGCGTCAGCGAGTTTCATAATAGGATCACACGAGTGTTTTAAGGCCAAATCATGTACAGTTTCAAACTCTACTTTATCTACACACATATCATAAGTACTCTAAGATGGGTTCAGAAGCCGTAGGAAAATGACCTGCATTGCTACTATAGTGCTACCTGTAAAATATGTTTGTTGCAATCGTGGCTGCATTTACGATATCCGGCGGAGTGTGCATATCGCTCTCGGAGTCACTACTACTCATATTTTCAACTAAAATGTGAGTTACAAACAATTTTTCACAATTCTACTTTCGTAACAACAAAAAACCAACAAAGAAATGACAACAGTAATAGCGGCAATTCGATCCTACGTCAAGAGTGTTTTTTTTTAATGATAGACAAACGAATGAAGTCCCTATTCTCATGTCACTCGAGATCAAATATCGTGCGGTTTATATTAAAAAAAACATACCGAATTGACGTTTCGCATCGATAACTGTTTTAATATCTATGAATACTAGAATAGAGACCCATATGAGTTTTGACAGCTGTTCCAAATTTAAACTCATAACCTTACAAAAATCTGTACTGTAATAACATTACAGTACAGATTTTCCCTACTACCACAGACAAGAAAGTTCTCATAGTAAAATCAGTTGTAATAATGCTGGTTATTTCCTACGGTTTCTGAACGCATTTTGGATATGTGCGTAGATAAATACTCAAATACATAGAACACAAATACAAATAAATGCCCTTACCAGGATTCGAACCCGGGACCTCCGGCTTCGTCGGCAGGGCACCAAATAGGCCACGGAGGTCGTCTAGTTATTGACGTCTGTATTATAAGACAATAAGATCTTGTTTATCATTATAAGTACTAAACGCGTATTGCTACTTCTGTTGCTGACGTATAGTGGAAATTATTTATTGGGACTTATTGTAAAACGAACATTGGAATTGGAATCTTTTACCTAGGTCGGTAGAGTTGCGTTTTGAATGGTCTCATCATCATCATCATAATATCAGCCGAAAGACATCCACTGCTGGACATAGGCCTCCCCCAAAGAGTGCCAAAGTGACCGGTCCCGCGCCACCCGCATCCAGCGGACTCCCGCGCCCTTTACCAGGTCATCAGTCCACCTTGTGGGGGGCCTACCCACGCCGCGGCTTCCGGAACGTGGTCGCCACTCGAGAACCTTTCCGCCCCAACGGCTATCGGTTCTACGTGCTAGGATGATATTGAATGGACTATTTTGATGCAATTCGGCCAACTCGAATAATCTCAAGGAGCCTGTCTATTTACTAGAAAAAGCTGATTTAATATTTAAGTGTGCTGAAACTTACTTGTACGCTCAAATACAGGGTGCGGCCTGGAATAGGAGCAAACAATTAAACGTTAGATTATTGAGCTTGTGAGCATTTATTTCCAGGCGGTTTAAATTGAAGAAAAAAAAGCATTTTTTAATTTTCTTTAAAGTTAGTTTACGTGTATTTTTTACTCTTCTGGGGTGACACAAGTAGTTTTTTTTTAATTATGAGAACAGAACGAACTAAACAAAACACGAAACTATGTTTTAAAAACAAAAATCAAAAACTATTATGACTCATGACATGATGTTACCTCAAAATCTGCATTGACCGCTGTGCTATGATCTCGTGGTGCCAAGATACATTACTTGGAGGTCATAACTTTAGACCAACATTTCTCCGAATTAAAAAAAAATTAAAAATTTTGGACACCATGGGCAGGTGCTCTAAGGAAGCGTTCTTGTAAATATTTGCTACTGTTACAGGCCACACACTGCATAACGTCCAAGACTCAGTAACAAATACTCTTTTTCGTGCCACCTTGGATTTCAACCCAGGATCGTCCGCTTCGTAGTTTAATGCTTATCGTACAAACAACATCAACACAAGGTGGACTGATGACCTGGTAATGGTCGCGGGAGTCCGCTGGATGCGGGTCATTGTTGCACTTTTTGGGGGAGGCCTATGTCCAGCAGTGGACATCTTTCGGCTAATAAGATAATAGAATAGAATAGAATAGAATAACATTTATTCATGACAACAACACATACATGCACATAAATCGAAATACATTAATATGTTGTAATTTTTTTTTTGTCTTTATCTGTAATTTTGACATTTGCGCCTGTAAAACAACTTAAAAAAGTTGAAAAACCCCCGGCATTTTCATTTCATAGTCCAATATCTCAAAAACGGCTGAACAGATTTTCATGAAACATGGCTAAGAACACTCGGGATCACATCAGCTTTCGAATAAAAAAAACCGCATTTAAATCCGTCCATCCAATTGGGAGCTACGATACCACAGACAGATACACAGATACACAGACACGTTAAACTTATAACACCCCTCTCTTTGCGTCGGGGGTTAAAAATAGAAGACAACATTGCCACGAAACGGTTCCATCTCAGCGTAGTGATGACAGCAATGGTGGAAATTTGAATGGTAGGTAGTGTTAACCTTTTCGACGCCAACGACGCATACATCCGCACATCAGGTCCAACGCCAACGACATATGCGTCGAGGTGCCGGGCGATAGCAACCTTCTTGCATTGACATATGGTTTAACTGCGCACTAAACGTCTCGTTGATTTGGCGTGTGGTGGCACCTCTTCTCTTTGAGAGAGCGTCGAAAAGGTTAAGGGGCACAAATATAGTAAAACTATATTTTATCCCAAAAAAAACACGTTATTTACGTCTCCGTTATCTATAGTGTTCCACAAATGGGGTGTGAACCGATCAAGGGCATACAGGTATCGTGTTCTGATAAGAAAACTAAAAGATTTTTTTTTGACGCGATTTTCTTTTTACATTCGTGTGGAGCAGGTTGCTCCAGTCGGCCAACGCTCCATACAAATGTAAAAAAACACGTAAAAAATATTTTTCTCTTAGTTTTTTCTATTATGCCCTTCATCGGTTCACACCCCATTTTTGGTACACTGTATAAGGCGATATTTTTCACAAAAAAGGGACATTGATAAATTAAGGTATTCCCTCAACAATCTGATTTGGTATTTAAAATAATTACTTTATATTCCAGTTACGCCGCGTTTAAAAACCCGGGTTGTTACGAGCTTAATAAAACGCCTAGATAGCTTTAAAACGCCGATCAAAATTACTTCAAAAGCTGGTTTTGCGAGTTTCTACAAATTGAATTTGTTACATACCATTCAAGCCTAAAGATTTAGGCATTCGGTTGTGTCCAAATGTCAGGGCCAATGTTTTGCTAAATGGGGGATTTTCAAATGTCACAACTTGTTTCGTGCGTATTTTAATGTGTTAACCTAATTTGCGTTCTGGATTACGATCTATCTAGTTTATTTACATAACTCAGTTATTCTGTTTCTGATTCTAATTGTATTTAAGAAATACGAGTTGTGGGGGTTGTTTAAACGTACCTATCATTCAAAGAGGTTTGTAACGTCCATTTTTAGGGTTCCGTAGAATCAGAATCATAACCAAATAATCGAGCATGTATGTTAGTGTCCTTAAGATATTAAAGTACGAATTTAACACGTTTACCATTATGCCTGGTTCTTTTATAGGGTTTCGTAGTCAACAAGGAACCCTTAGAGTTTCGCCATGTCCGTACGTCCGCCCGTGCGTCCGTCCTCGGCTTAGCTCAGTAACCATTACTACTAGAAACCTGTAATTCGGCATGGGTATATAAACCAATCACGCCGACAAAACAGTACAATAAAATGTTGAAAAATAAAAAAAATTGTGTACCTCCCCTACACCTAAAGCGGGGGTGTAATTTTTTTTATATACCATGTCAAAGTATTTCTTGGAAAGGGGCTGTCAACTTAATTTGCTACTGTTTCACAAAATATTTTCGCGGTTTGTTCGAAAATTGTTGGTTATAAATTTGTATACAATATGAACGTACACTACGGTACTAGCTACGGTAGCCTAGCGGTTCAGTCAAGGTTGTCGCACACGTAACCGCTCGGCACCGGACCGCCGCCGCCTCAACTCGAGCCGTCCAGTATTCTTTGTAAGAAATTCCATGCTGTAACGCACACATATCGGCATCTGAACAGCATCGCCTCCGATGCCAATACCTGTGCGTTACAGTATGGAATTTCTTACAAAGAATACTGGACGGCTCGAGTTGAGGCGGCGCCGGTCCGGTGCCGAGCGGTTACGTGTGCGACAACCTTCATGCGGCTGTCAAGCGGCCGTCGCGGGTTCGTATCCCCGCTCGTACCAATGAGTGTTTCGGAACTTATGTACGGATTATTTACCGTTAGCTTTTCGGTGAAGGAAAACGTGAGGAAACCGGTCCAATCCCTGTTCTAGTTTCGCATCCAGCGGACCGTTGCCAAGTGATGACCTGGTAAAGGACTGATGAGTCCACCTTATGACGGATCGGGGCATTTTTAAAAATTCGTGTACCCAATTAGCGTGAGTTGTTAAATAAAAATTAAGTCAGTGTCAGTTTTGTGACGACAATTAAGTATACAGTTTGTATACAAATTAACTTTTTCTTTTAAATTTATAAATGCTATGCATATACACGTTATTTACATGTGAAACAAGTTCAATTTCACATAATTGGAATGCTTAATTGTCGTCACAAAACTGACGCCGAGTAAATTTTTATTTAACAACTCACGCTAATTTGGTACACGAATTTTTAAAAATGCCCTTCTACCAACGCTGCGCCTTAGTGGTGGTCGTTGATTCAACGAACTAGTTGATAAAACGTTCTTCGTTCGTCAGCGAACGAAACGTTTTTTTTAACAGACTCAACTAGTTGACGGCTTTAACGTACAAACGTAATCGAATCGGAACGCTAAGCTAATTGCATGGCAGTATAGTTGAGATAAACATTCCTTTCATTGATTCAACTCAACCGACAATCAACGTCGCAACGCCCTTAACATTTTCGCCCCTACTCAAAATAAACGTATCGACTCAATGCCTTTTTCTCTTTAGTTAAAGCAAAAATCTAGTTGACGAAATCAACTAGTTGACGTTTTCTAAGTTAAAGCACTGGTCCCACCGCCGGCTAGTAAGCTAGAAAAGTTGGGCGAGTAACGGTTCATTGCGTGCTGACCAGGCAGGAAGTGATGCTGTGACATCATAGAGATGTCGAATTTTGCTACCATTAGCGAATTTGTTGCGAGAAAAATGGCTTGCTTGGATAATTATCCTTACACCAAAATCCACTCGTAGCAGATTTATTGGACCCATCAGCGGTGGTCAAGCGACTTAAAAGGGACCACCTATTTGATTGGTAGAGGTGGCGCTGGCCACCCCACCAGAGCAAACCATTTTTCTCGCAACAAATTCGCTTATGGTCTAACGACCGATTGCAAATTCACATAAAAAAAAAATTAGAGTGAACGTTTTTCATACCAAGTCTCAAATCCTTCCACTAAACTAATTTCTACCTACATATGGCGGATCCAAGAAACAAGACCGCGGGTCATTTCTGGATGAGACTAGCACGGGACTGGGATAACGTACTCGAAGAGAGGCTTATGCTCAGCAGTGGGCGATTAAAGGCTGAAAATGATGATGATGGCGGATGCTATCCATACTTACTTAATATTATAAATGGGAAAGTGTATGTGTGTCTTTGTTTGTCCGTCTTTCACGGCAAAACGGAGCGACGAATTGACATGTTTTTTAAAGTGGAGATAGTTGAAGGGACGGATAGTGACATAGGCTACTTTTTGTCTCTTTCTAACCCCCCACTTCCCTATAATGGGGGGTAAAAGTTTGTATGGAGCTGCGATATAAATGAGTTCCACGCGGACGGAGTCGGGGGCAGAAGCTAGTTGTTTATACAATAATTCATGTTATTCCCGTGTAACCTTTTAAAATGAGAGCCAAACTACGTTTGCATGAAAAGTCGCGACCCTCAAGTGCGACTGGCAGCTAAAAGATAGCGATATCACCATCACATGTCGAATACAAACCTGTTCACGTGGAAATACTTACTTGTTAAGTCGTTCCAGGGGGGCTAGCACAACTGACGCCGCGCCGCGACGCGAGTCGAGAAAGATCTACCCTCCTCTAGGTATCTAATTTGCACGGTGCGAGTGCGACAGGAGTCGCTGTCGCGCGCGAAGCGACTTGTCAGCAAGCTGTGGCAGACGTACAGGGAAACTATTGTCTTCTTTTGTTTAGGTATTTAAAATCTTATTTAAAATAATGAAGCATTAGGGAAAAAGGTAGGTCAAGTGGCGGAAACCCATTTCACACGTATGAAAAATATAATATAACATGGAAAAATATCATAACATAAATGTAGATATTCATATGTATTAAATACGAACCGAATCCGACTTCAATATTGTCTATCCCTATTGAATACACATTCTAAAATTTACGAAGCCTTTCCCACAGCTGAGGGGATGTTTCCAGGAAATTGCGAACGTCTTTGGTTCGGCCGAAAATTGTCAGGATTCAATAAAGGGAAATTTGCGGCAATATTTATATCTCCTCAGTACCCATGTATTTCATTTTTCCTCCTCGCCGCTCCGTCCGCGGCGAAGCAGCGATAAAACCACCAGAGATTTCAGACGCGGACAATAATCCACCGAAACCTCAATAAAACGCGAGTAAAACTTTTAGGGGCACCGTCTAGTTGAAAATACACTGTAAAAACCCGCAACCCGCAATTACCGGCTGATTACACAGTAGTCGCTCCAATGCCCCTCCGATACAGGTGGATAATTGATTGGACAAACAAAGACTTTGGGAATTTATAAAACCGTTACGCAATGCATTTTTTAGGGTCGAGGGGGGGCAGTCAGCGCTTTTCAGAAATTACGGCGGGCGGAGGTGGTGCGAACGGTGCGGCGGGATATGACGTTCGATTTAAAGGGTAGGTGGCCTGGGGTGGCCCCCGGGCGGGGGTCGGTTGCAGGGCGGCTGTTGACGGGTGCTCGGCGCCTGCGCGCTGGGCCGCCGCCCGATTTCCGCACGAGCGTTGACAGTTCGCCCGGACTACTTCCTCGATACCGCGCGTCCGCGGCGCGCAGCATCCAGGGTCGCATTCTCTGGCCCTCGCCTCCAGCTGATCCAGCTGACCCTCTGCCTGGCCTCCCGCCGATGGCGGAGTGACAACGCAACGTGAGTACGCCGGCATTTTTGTGCGTTTCGGTTTAGTGTGCGATCGGCGTCCGGCGTGATTATCGCCGTTTTACAGCGTTTGCAGTACGTATATGAGCGGATACGTGCATTTCCTTTGTCCGCTGATTTCTATTCATGGCCGTTTCGCACAATGCGGTTTGATTTTACGATAATTTTTGTAGGTTCAATGCATTGCTATCAAATTTAAAATAAAAAATGACAAAAATAATTTTAATTTTGATGCCTGGATTTATAAATACTGGAAAAAAATCATGTAACTGTAGGTAGGTACTTAAAACGCGGCGTGGGTAGGCCCCCCGCAAGGTGGACTGATGATCTGGTAAAGGTTGCTGAAGTCCGCTGGATGCGGGTGGCGCAGGACCGGTCACTTTGGCACTCTTTGGGGGAGGCATATGTCAAGCAGTGGACGTCTTTCGGCTGATATGATGATAATGATGATGATGAGGTACTTAAAAAGTTGCAAAATATGATAACCGTCATAAGAAAAATAAACTGGTCTAATTATAAAATCATACTTATTGGTCACGGGAAAACATATAATATAGTTGTTATAATATACATATAAAATAAACCGGAAATAGGTCATAGTAACTCGTTGTTATTATACAAATGAGTTGCCTATAAAATTTGGTTCACTTAGACCACCCGTATCGTCCAAGTACGTCATTGTACATTTCTAAGTAGTTCATATTACGCATGGGTTTATAAATATGTATATATATGTTTATTTCATTGAGAAAGTTTAGAAATGTACATAATTATGTCACCTCTACTGAACGTAAATTTAGGACTGAATATACGTATGATTATATTTGTGGCAGTATTCATAAACGTTCTACAAGCCTATTTTAACTAAAATAGCGTTAAAATTCGTTTGTCTCTATCTGTCACTTTGACATTTGTGCTCGTCAGAAAGGGACAAAGCATATTTTATTTAGCAGAGGCTAACGGCGTGGTATTTTAAAAAACTTAAGTAACAAACTTTCATAAATTGACTTTCCATTTGCGCGAAACTCCCCCTTTCCTAGAATAAACTTGTATAAACTAGGATAATTGGATAACAATCGTTTTCCCTAAGTATCACGTGACAAACCAATTTCTCAAATTATTCTAGTTTAAACAAGTTTATTCCAGGAAAGGGGGAATTTCGCGCAAATTTAAAGCCTATTCATAAAAGTGTGTTACAACAAAATATCACGCCGTAACCGTCTTATTCATAAAACTTAAAATGCCTCTGCTAAATAAAATGTGCTTTGTCCCTTTCTTAGGAACACAAATGTCAAAGTGACAGAAAAGGACAAACGAATTTTAACGCCATTTTAATTAAAACAGGCTTGTAGGACGTTTATGAATACGGCCGTTAGCCTGCAAATGTCAAAAAACGTTCTGTATGGTCGTCGAACCACCTTAAACAGATCTAAGAGGGCCATACACAGATATAGGCTCTCGTCTTTGCTATGTCGAAACATTGTCGCTACAAACCCTAATTTGTGGTTGGTCTCTTAATCCGCATAAACGGCGTTTCTCCCTTTACCTATATTATCATGCGAATAAAACATTATTTATATGCACGTAAGCTTTTAACTTGACAACAGACCAGACGAATTTTGTTTTTAACACTGTGGAAGTTATGTGTTCTAATTCGTGCAACAACGTATTATTTAATATGTGTTGGAAATCCAGGTGCTATAGTGAAGTACCTATTTATCAAGTCAGATGCAAGCATTTGACATTGAACGCTTGTATGTACGCATGCGCAAATATTTGTCCAGATGTATGTGCGAGTAACGCCTGAAACGCCACTGACTCGCGATTTGAAATTCGAACGTTTTCTTTTTGTTTTCGTTTTTAATTAAACTGGTTAATTTACTAGCTGCCAGCACGACTGTGCCCAGCAGTGGAACTTATGTAGGCGTTTTTTTTTTGCTAGGACTAATCTCCGGAACAACTCATCCAATTACAAAAAATATTTCGCCGGTACATAAAATGTACATTGGGATGGACATAGGCAACTATTTATCCCGTGGCTTTGCTTGAGTTCTTTGTAACACGCGGAAGGAGCCGGCTAGTCTTTATTAAAACCAAACAAGTCTACAAACGTTATAAAATTTTACTAGGGCAAAAAGTTGCTTCTTACTCAATACTAGTTACGTATAAAACCCTAGAGTTATTTCTATATTCCTGACTTTGACTCAGTTAAGTCATGGCGGCTGAACATTAGGTACAATTTTTATATAAAGTACTAGGTGTCCGCGCGGCTCCGCCTGCCTATTGCAAAGAACGCAGGCAAACCCGCGGGATAAAAGCTAGCCTATGACCATTTAGAAAGTCCATTTTAAAATTAAGGTACGTAATTTATACGAAATAAATTATTTCGACATTGCAAATAAACAAAACTCATTAAAATTCTCGAAAAAAATCACGCCTCATTTTGGCGTGACCTTTTCCCGTTATTACAAACGTCATACTAACGACTTTTGTTGTTTCATTTAAAGTCGCTGGTGTGACTATCAGGCAACATCCTTATATTCTACTAATATTATAAATGCGAAATTTTAGATGTTTGGATGTTTGTTACTCAATCACGCTTAAACGGCTGACCGATTTAAATATAGGATAGTTTTTATCCCGGGTCCACACGGACGAAGTCGCGGGCGGAAGCTAGTATTATAAATGCGAAAGTTTAGATGTTTGGATGTTTGTTACTCAATCACGCTTAAACGGCTGAACGGATTTGAATCAAATTTTGCACGAAGATAGTTTATAGCCTGGATTAAAATATAGGATAGTTTTTATCCCGGGTCCACGCGGACGAAGTTGCGGGCGGAAGCTAGTATTATAAATGCGAAAGTTTAGATGTTTGGATGTTTGTTACTCAATCACGCTTAAACGGCTGAACCGATTTGAATGAAATTTTGCACGAAGATAGTTAATAGCCTGGATTTAAATATAGGATAGTTTTTATCCCGAGTCCACGCAGACGAAGTCGCGGGCGGAAGCTAGTATGAAATATATGAATAAAAATAGGTCAAGATCGCGGGAAATCGTTGGAGGAATTTGTCCAGCATTAGACGTCTTTCGGCTGTAATAATGACTACAGTACTGATTGACTGGTCTGTAACTTTTCGAGTTCGTGGCTCGAAAGAAAAGAAACCTTGTGTTGTGCTCAATAAGATTCATATTCGGGAAGAGAACTTGTCATAAACCTTCTCATTAAAGTATCACCAGTTGCTTCCATAGACAATGCCGACAAAGGGCAACTTTTTTACTAATACAATAACTGTCAGGCCAAATCAATTAAACTCTAAAGTTTAATGGTAATGAATGACCACTTAAATAAATGAATAAATAAATATTTTGGGGACAATCTTACACAAATCGACCTAGTCCCAAACTAAGCGAAGCTTGTACTATGGGTACTAGACGACGATATACATACTTATATAGACAAATAGATACTTAAATACATAGAAAACATCCATGACTCAGGAACAAGTATTCGTGCTCATCACACAAATAAATGCCCTTACCGGGAATCGAACCCGGGACCTCCAGCTTCGTAGGCAGGGTCACTACCAACTAGGCTACAGACGTCAAAACTAACTAACTTATGAAGCTTGCGGCCCTTGTTACATAACCTGGTAGGGGAAAATATTTGTGCGATGAGCCTTAATAATTGTTTATGAGTCTTGGATGTTTTTCTTTCTATTTAAAGGGCTATTTACATGGGGCAATAACTCGCATGCGAGTTTTATTACATTGCAGGGTTTGTTTCAATTCGTCATATTCCGCTAGCCCGCAGCCCGCAATGTAATGAAAATCGCATACGAGTTGATGCACCATGTAAATGACCCTTTAGTGTTTATTATAAAATAATATATTCATCTAGCGCAGCGTGGGTAGGCCCCCCACAAGGTGGACTGATGACCTGGTAAAGGTCGCGGGAGTCCGCTGGATGCGGGTGGCGCAGGACCGGTCATTGTGGCACTTTGGGGGAGGCCTATGTCCAGCAGTGGACGTCTTTCGGCTGATATGATGATGATGATGATGATTCATCTAGACGCACTGCCATCATAAGTCTAGTGGCGCTATCTCAAAATTAAGTGTCATTGATACTGTAATTTAAAATCTATTTCAAATGGCATAACATACAAAAACATATTATTTTAAGATAGCGCTATTTGGCTTATGAGGGCAGCATATCACAAGCGTTATTGAACGTAGATGCTATGGGGATAGTGTGATTTGTGTCAGATTGTGCCTTCAAATACAATCGATATTTATATAAGGGGGCTCAGCCATATAAAATAAATATCTATTGTCGGAATGTGGAGAATATCTTGGCTTAATGGCAAACAGCGGCTGAGGAAAATAAGTTGTTCGTATTCTATGAGCATCGGCATTGCGCTGGTCACCCTCTCCCTTGAATCGTATTACGGAAAGAGAAATAACACTGTGTATTTAAATAGCGTAATAATAACAGTAAGAGAATGGAACGCGGTATTATGTATATTCAAGTATTTTTATTTCACATTAATACGATATAATTATATATATATATATATATATATATGGGAACGAGACACAATGTCAAATCTCCAGACAAGATCAGCGCGTATAGGCTTTTTCGTCTGTCAAAATATTGTACTAAGACGTCACGGATTTATTAAGACTAAAGTATATAGACATGAGATGTCGAGAATGTATTAATTAGTCTTCTGATCCTACTTAATTTTGTCAGATTAATTTACCTAGTAATCCCTCAAAGGCATTCGCTAAGACTCCATCTATTCAATCTTTATCATCCCTAATCAACGGTTCCCAACAATATCTTCTCTATTTTTATTGCAATTTACCCCATTTATTCAAAGCAATGACGCGTATTTGCAGTGTCCAAGAGGCAACCGGATGGCTCGTGGTATTTGAGCCCCCGAAGTGTTGTAGAACCGCCCTGTGCAACCCAAACTGAACGATGGTTGGAAGCATCAGGTTGCCTCTCGGACGCTGAAACTACGCGTCATTGCTGTAACTAATTTTGGAAGTGCTTAAATTAAAAAAAACCAGCCAATGCGTGCGTATCGGGCCGGTTCCGTTGTTGCCTGTCTGACTTAGTTACATCGACGTGCGGTGCGGTTCGTCGGCCGAATTTGTACGAAAATTGGCCTTTCCAAGCACGCATTAAGTTGGTCGAGTTTTACTCGGTAACTACTTATGCCTACTTGTCCGTGATAGTTGTCCTTTTAAATTCGTTATAAATATATATATATATATATATACGTTGTATATACTACAACCACGATTTTTTTCACATCAACAGTAGTAGCCATTCGGCCGGCAGGGGGGCAAAAATTGGGCTTTAAAGCGCAATATCTCGCAAACGAATCACTCGATTTGAAAAGTGGTTTTAGGAAACCCATAATATTTACCCATAAATTTGGAACGAGCTATCTAACGATACCCAACACCAAGGGTTTAACGACAAAAAAAATACATCCTTGCTTTAGGTGTAGGGGAGGTACCCTAAAAAATTGTTTTGTCAAGATTTTATTGTACTGTTTTGTCGGCGTGATTGATTTATATACCCATGCCGAATCACAGTTTTGTAGTGGTAATGGTTACTGAGCTAAGCCGAGGACGGGCGGACGGACAGACGGCCATGGCGAAACTATACGGGTTCCTTGTTGACTACGGAACCCTAAAAAAGAACCAGGCATAATGGTAAACGTGTTAAATTCGTACTTTAATATCATACATGCTCGATTCTTTGGTATTTTTTTATACAAGGTATTGTACCCGTGTCCGCATCGAAGGCAAGTTTTTAGAAGAAGAAGTTATTTATTCATAATATATAGAAACAAGTTTAGTTATAGTTTAGTATTGCGTATTGACGCACGACGCACAACGCTCTAACTAGATTACGCACGGATTTACCCATGCTGCGGTTTAAAATTCTCAATTGAAACTATACGTTATTAGTCATCAATTCATCATGTCATGATGCGGCTATTTAAACTTTAATAAATGGGCGTTTTGTTAAATTTTCTGGTTGTTGTTGGCGAGTCCGACTCGCACTTGTCTTATTTGACACTAGCTGCCGCCCGCGACTTCGTCTGCGTGGACCAAGGATAAAAACTATCCTATATTTTAATCCAGGCTTTAAACTAACTTCGTGCAATTATTTATTCAAATCGGTTGAGGCGTTCAAGCGTGATTGAGTAACAAACATCCAAACATCTAAACATCCAAACATCTACTTTCACATTTATAATATTATTAGGATTACTGATGGACATAAGGTCTAGCGGATAAAACCGGGGGATAAGTGTCGTGTTAGTCATATTCTTAACGTATTATTAGATGTGAATGATCCTCAAATTAAAAAAGGGTCTTCCTTATTTTGTCGACAAACTTTTCATCGAATTTCATTTCATCGAAAACGTTTCAAGTAGCACGGTAAGTTTAGTTCACGAATTATTGTTAAGTGTAATTTTATTTCTTGACCTGATCATTCCAATTTATATTATTTCATAGAATAACTGTTCATGGAATATTATTTGGCAAATGATTCATTTTGTATGAATTTTAAATGGCAGAATAACAAAACAACGAATTTCATTTGTTCGAAATTTAATTACAACATTACAAAAAAAAACAATTGTATTATAAGTAGGTTAGTTTAAGGTTAACGTGTGCCCCTCAGAGCGGAAATAGGCACCCCGCCAAGCGGGGTGACGTCGACATGCTGGCCGTTAGGTTAGGTTTAGGTTAGGTTAGTTTATTAGATTTAAACACTTCACAAACAATATTTTCTTCTGAATCATCCATTTTTATAACAAAAATATCATAATAACAACTCCAATGAATAGTTATACGTCAAGCTAAACAACTTAAAATCTCAAGTACCTACCCACATTTAGCGCGTGGAATCCGATTGCATTGCGTTCCGTTCTCAACATAATGCCATATACCTATAACTGTGTGTGTGTGTGTATGCCAACTATCTTAAATTTAAATAATAAATAATAATAATAGTAATAATTTGTAAGTTAATAAAAAATACTTGAAAATGCGGCGCCATGGTGGACAAACTGGGCCACCATGGCCTCTCTTGTGTCCGGAGCGCTGGTAGGATCTCCCGCCACGCCAGTATTAACGATATCATCCGTCGGGCTCTTGTCAGTGCGAGAGTGCCGGCAGTCCTCGAGCCCAGCGGGCTGGCCAGGGACGACGGCAAGAGACCTGACGGAATGACGCTGGTGCCTTGGAGCATGGGTCAGCCGCTAGTTTGGGATTCTACTTGCGTTGATACCCTGGCACCGTCCCATGTTCCAAGCACCAGTGCCGCCGCTGGCGCTGCGGCATCCTCGGCCGAAAGCTTCAAGCGCCGCAAATATGCCGTCCTAGGAAACAGCTACATGTTTGCGGCGTTTGGAGTTGAAACCTTGGGGCCTTGGGGTCCAAGTGCGCGTCGGCTTTATAAAGATTTGGCGACGCACTGTGAATCGAGTAGAACATGCAAATGGGACAAAAACCCTTATCAAATATCCAAAAACTCATTATGGTAGGTCATTACTAATGAGTATACATTAAGAGTCCCACGTGTTATTTTTTCCTGCAACCCCCCCTTACATGAGTAATTAAGGTGACTATATAGGATGAGTGCAAATTTACTATGCATTCATTTGCGTAATTGCTCTTGGCTTAAAAATAATTGTGTGCATTTCCAAGTTATTTGTGTTTATTTCATTATTATGGATTCCAATTTGGAGGGTAAGTAGTATTTTTAGACATATATTGATTATAAAAATATTCATTGTATTTTGTAAAATATCAACATGTTTCCGAATAATCATTGGAATTTTACCCTAACTTTGACTTTCATGGTCAAGAAATTACATGTCGGCATCTGTCTACTCTGTGAAATTTATATATAATATACTTATAACTATAAACCGTCATATTTAATAAACTCCCTATCCAACTTTTGAGTACAACTATTTTTTTTATTTTTTCTTTCAGAATTCGATTTTTGCATTTCAAAAGTCAATTTCTTCGATGTATGGCAGAGACATTTGAAGGAAGCGAGAAACAACGAAATATATACATTTATATCATCTGAGCATGATTTAAGTGGAATAACCGAGGACTCCCAGAGACAAATTAAGGTAAAGATATCCCAATTTTCATCCAGGATAGCTCAGAAGTGGGATGCTGCTGGTAAATGTAGACAGCGATTTCTCGAGAAGAACTCTGACTGGCTTCATGGTGAACCTATCAAGTTTGAAGTTCATAGACGTACGACGATGCCGTCATCATCCACTGAAGCTGTAGCAGGCCCTGGAAGGCCCCAGAAGGAATTCTCGGACTCTAGCCTGAAGACTAAACGACGAGTAGAGAATTTAGTTCAATCTACAAGTTCCGAGGAGTTATTGTTTGCAGCAGAAATATCGTCACGTCAATCGGGCTCCAAGGAAGTGGCTAGAAGAATGAAGAACATAATTGAAGATAACAAGAGCGGCGACACCTCAGGCAACAAAGAAAACACCAAGTCATGCAAAGAAAACGCTAGATGTTTGACGAATGAAGAAGCTTTGGCGTGCTATATAGATAGCAAATTGACTACATGCACATACAACATCATAAGGCAGTCGACTAGTAAGGTAGGGCATACCGTATTTCCATCATTGTATTGTTTAAAAAAGGCTAAAGTTGCATGTTATCCTCCTGAAGATAGCTTTTTGATTAATGAAACGCGTGCTGAAATCAACGTTCAGGCAGTTTTAGATAAAACCGCTGAACGTTTGGTTTTATCACTGGAAGATGTTTTAGATAATTTAGTGTCCCCTTGTTCATCATTCAAACTAATTAGTAAATGGGGTTGCGATGGAAGTTCCGGTCATAGTACATACAAACAAAAGTTTACGAATAGTAATGACACTGATGAATTTTTGTTTGTATATTCGTTCGTTCCGCTTCAATTACGGGATGATGCTGATAATGTCGTTTGGCAGAATCCACGCCCGTCATCTACTGCATATTGTCGTCCAATAATTTTTTTCCAAGGAAACAAAAGAATTGACTTTTGCCGAAACAAATCGAGTCTTGGAAGAGATAAACGCTTTATTGCCAACATTATGCAAGGTGATGGGAAGGGAAGTTTCTGTTGAACACATTATGCTTTTTACCATGGTTGACGGAAAAATTTGCAATACTATGACCGAAACTTCTTCTGCTCAAAAATGTTTCATTTGTGGAGCTACTCCAAAAGTTATGAATGATGAATCTAGGGAATATATTGCAAATAATGATAATCTTGGTTTTGGTTTATCAACTCTCCATGCTTGGATTAGATGTTTTGAGTGTTTACTTCACATAAGCTATCGCCTTGAAGTAAAAAAGTGGCAACTTAGAGGAGAAGCCGATAAAGCGAATGTAAAGAAACGCTCACTAGAAATTCAAACTAGATTTAAAACGGAAATGGGACTGATCGTTGATAAACCAAAACCAGGCTTTGGTAATACTAATGATGGAAATACAGCTAGAAGATTTTTTGAAAACCCGGAGCTTAGTGCTGCAATTACAGGGTTAGATGTATCACTCATTAAAAAATTTGATATAATACTTCGAGTTCTATCATCGGGCTATGAAATAAATTTAGAAGCGTTTGAAAATTTGACACGGGATATAAGAAAACATTATTTAAATCTCTATTCGTGGTATTACATGCCTGTTACAGTACACAAATTATTGATTCACAGTAGCGACATTATCCGATCAGCACTATTGCCGATTGGACAGTTATCCGAGGAAGCACAAGAAGCTCGAAACAAAGATTGCAGACGATTTAGGGAACATCACACACAAAAACGATCTCGTCAAGCCACGAATAGAGATTTAATGAATATGCTGTTGATTACATCTGACCCTTTAATTAATAGTTTTAGAAATGTACCAAGGCAAAGAGTAAACTCGTTGTCTTCTGATGTTTTAGCATTGTTGAAACCCCCTAGAGTTAATGAAACTAATGTAGATGTAGTGTCTAGTTTGTTTAGTGTAGATGATCATGACACGTCAATTAATGATTCGCAGGATGAAGATGATGACGGTGAAAGTAATTAATAAAATGACCGCTGTAATTAACTCTAATTGATTTATATGTACCTACTTAAGAATCCTATGTAAATGTAGTTCCTAATTAGTTTTACTTTTCCTTGTAATGGCATGATAATGTTAAAAATGATGTTGATTAAAAGATTACTGCAACAGTAGATTTAGTATTTTATGTGTACATGTAATAAAATATATAATTCATTATTGTACATTCACTTTTATAATATTGTTTTTTCTGAACCCCCACCCTACCCCTCTAAGTCACGAACCAAAGTACATAAACTATACGTATATGTATATTCATACATAATGAGCTCGTATAAGCTCAAAAAACTACTAAAATAATTTTGTCCCATATGCTTGTTCTACTCGATTCACTGTGCGACGCGCTTAATAGAAGCCTCGGGCGACCAGAGGGCTGGCCAGTATTTCGCACAGCGTGTTAGTATCGCTATACAGCGAGGAAATACGGCCAGCCTTCAGGGCACCATGCCCGTTGACGGCGATTTATGCCAAATTTTTTACCTATAGTTTAAGTTTTATGTTTGTTTTTTTTAATTATGGTTGCTTGAAACAATTAATCATAAAACGTTTTCCATGACATAATTCAATTATTTATTGAATCATCCGACAAGTAAAAATACACGATTTAAAATTACTTGTAATGACTATTTCACGAACTGAATTGTCGACGAAATGTAAATATATGAAATGTTGACTTCGAAGTGAAATTCGACGAAGTGAGTATCGCCAATTTGATGATAAACCGACAAAAAAATATTAAGGGCGGGTTGTATCGAGCAAAATTTACTGACCGGTAAACCCTAAATATCTGCCCGCGCCTTTTTGTCGTCTCATAGATAACTGTTAAGTAGATTTCAACGCATGTAACTTACGATTACATACAGGCGATTTGAAATAACCGTGCTTTAGTTTGTATTGTAGTGATTTGAATACACACTGGGTACTTAATGTAAAGTGAGCAATAGGTTTTTCCTAAAAAGCAACTGTCCATTACATTTTAATGTTACCTATACTGCGAATATTCGTAGTATACACATGGAACAATATTTCCTTTAAAAACAATGTTTAAAGTAGATCTGCTCTCAAAATATTTTTTCTTGTATCTTGACTTGAATGATTTTTAAAGATTTTCTTTAAGCCGCGATTGAGGCTTTTTCCCCATCATCAGAACTTTTTCGAAAAGCCATTTTGTTACTGTTATCTTAACCTATTTCCGCGCTCACGACACACATGCGTGAGAGGGCTACATGCACTTTTTGCTACATATGGAAATAATCTGCCACGGACTACGGCGTAGCGCTACGTAGCTTAGCAGTTATTGAATTGAATACGAGAGAAACGAAATTTTTGCGTGTCCAAGTACCAGTTGACGATCCATATCCAAGTGTTATTCCTGATAGTGATCAAACGAGCCCGGTGTCCGCTTGGGCACCTAATCCCAAGACTTAGCGTAGGCACTATTTTTTACGTTAGCGACTGCCATCTGACCTTCCAACCCAGAGGGAAACCTGGACCTTTTTGGAATTAGACTGGATTTATTTATTTATTTATTTATTTAAACTTGATTGCACAATACAAGATATAGTACAAATGGCGGACTTAATGCCATGGATTCCTCACGATGTTGCCCTTCAGCGGAAAGCCCCTGTTAAATATCAAATGATATTTCGCACATAGGTGGAAAAACCCAGTGGCACGAGCTGGGGTTCGAACTCACGACCACCGGATAGAAAATCGCGCGCCTTTCCGCTTGGCTTCAATAACAAGTCCCAGTTGACGATTGCCGTCGAGAAAACTGAAAACTGTTTGTTTAAGAATTGACTCTACCAATATGACTACATACTTAATTATATAATTATACCTATAAGGGCTTGTCAGTGTCAATCTGAGTGAAACAGTTTTCTAACACGCACTGATAACGCCTGCACTTGTGTGCGTCTACGAGCACGACACATGCTGATTAGATAGCTGTGCAAGAATTTTGTAAGCCCTCTGGTTTAATACATGCTGATTGTCTGGAGACGTGATCAACAGGGATCGGTTATATAAATGCTTGGGTCAATGAACTTTTTCTTGTTTTTATTCCGTCCCGGTAAGCCAGGAGACAGTCACAGAGTTTCTTAGAAAAAAATTGGACTTGTATAGTGCTAAGGAGATGAAACGGGTTTACCAACATAACAAAAACACGTGTTTAGTGGATCAAAACCCCATAAATCATGGTTTTAACCTCGTAAGTCCTGTGTTTTTTCAATAGCAGTATTCATATCTGCTGGATGTACTATACCAAGTACAAACCCAGAGTAGTGCTGCAGACCGAGATAAAAAAATTACCCGGTACATGTTGAATGAAGAATTTGTACTTGGGTAAGTACATTAGGCAGTTATTCGTGCTATGCAGTTTCATTATCAGGTCTGAAATACTATGCTTAGTTTGTACTTGCACAAGTACATGGGGACTTACGAGGTTAAAGAGTGAGCTAGGAGACGTAACCATGGAAACGAGCCACAACAAATTGTTTCGCGGCGGCGTTGATGTTGAGTCGTATGGAGCGGCTCACTTCAATTGTATTAATTCAATTCCCGGGATTTACTATTAGAGTAAGTACTTAATTAGTAAAAGTCGTCCATGTATAGATCTACTCTACTTAAATGTAATTTAATTTACCTGCAATTTATTCTAGTATCTAACGAAGTATTAGTAGCAAGTTAGTAGCAACTACTATTGACTCCAGTTTAAACTGGAAAAGCCACATTCAAAACACGAAAACAAAAATAGCAAAATATATCTATGCACTAAGTATATTAAAATCGAACACTGATCTTGAATCTGCGTTGTCTGTGTATTTTGCATATATTTACTCGAGTCTCCGGTATGGTGTGATCTTGTGGGGAGCCAGCGTTGACTCTCACCAACTATTCACAATGCAAAAGAAATGTATTCGCATATTAGCTAACATCCATATTCCAAGCAGCTGCCGCCCTCATTTTACTAGACTTAGGTTGTTAACACTACCCGCTGTATATATTATGGAAGCAGCCCTCTTTGTTCGTAAACACCCAGACCTGTTCCCGACAAAACCGGAAACGTCAAAAACTAGAAGTCAATATAAGAACAAATTACTTTTACCTAGATCTTACTTAGCCATCTTCAAAAATGGGCCCCAATATAATCTTATTTCAATTTATAATAAAATTCCGGACATTATTAAATTAGAACCAAATGATAACATATTTAAAAATAAATTAAAAGACATGTTAATTAATCACTGCTATTACTCAATTCAGGAGTTTTTTAATGATGAAAAGCTGACGAGGTAGTAAAACGGAAAATTGTAAATTGTCATCTGCATGTAAAATACCTAAATTTAAGTTAACTTAATATAACTGACTAGATCATATGTATAGAGTCTTTTGCACGCCAGCTACGATACGTTATTTATGATTTAAAACAATTTTAGGTATTAAACTAAACTAGATTTAGCAAATATTGTGTGCCCTAACAGGGTTTCATGAACTTACCATCCTTAGTTATAAGACCTTATTATGTAAATGTGTTCATGGCTATACAATAAATGAAATGAAATGAAACGAAGTTAAATTAACGTAAACTTTTATAATAATAATTTTAAAATTTTCCACTATGATCGAAATTTAAAAATGTTATGTTAGTAACTCTTGCGTCCTTTTTTCAAAAAAAGTCTAATTACGTTCTTCGTTTACGGCTATTGTTTTTGCGGTTCAATTAAAGCATCCAATATACGTATTGAGGTAAACTAAAAATATAAGTATCAACTTAATAGGTCCGAAATCCAATCTATTTCAGGGTAAGCCCTTAAAATTAATGGGTTACTCAACAGGAAACACTGAAACAGTTAACACATAGTTACTTATTAGCGTTAGAAACATTTAACGATCATTACTAATTGGTGACATATCAAGTTTCCTCAAGTTCGAAAATATGCATATTAAAAATGGTCTAAAAAACCAACACTCTGTATTCTAATTCGGGCGTTATCATAATTCACGTGGCCTTGCTATTATTGATAAGGAAACAGTCAGTATTGAAATTTGTTTTTCTTTATAAGCTGCAGTTAGTAATTATGATACTTATACATAAATACGGAACTATTTGTAATAGAGGCCACTGAAATTTCAAAGGGTCGAGTTTCCGCTTCGATTTTAAACCTTATGTCCTTGGGATAAGTTCCACTTGATTAGACGCGGTGGGACTAATATTATACAGGATGTACAAGGTTGGACGTACTTACCGTGTACTTAACTAGCACTATTCTGCTACCGATAGATTTAACTGAAGTGGAATAAAGATATGGTTTTATAAAGAGAATATTACATATGTGTAGAAATAAAAAATATCGCATATTATGTTGAAGTAAATAGTAATAACTGCAAAAATACGGGGATTCGATTTACTACTATTCTAATTCACTAGCTGCCCGGTGTCCGCGCGGCTTTACCCTGGTATTGTAAAGAAATCAGGCAAACCCGCGTGAAAAAATATAGCCTATGTCGTTTCAGAAAATAAAAATAAAATAAAATAAATATTAGGGGGCAATCTTACACAAATCAACCTAGTCCCAAACTAAGCAAAGCTTGTACTATGGATACCAGACGACGATAAACATACTTATATAGATAAATAAATACTTACATACATAGAAAACATCCATGACTCCCGGATGCCCTTACCGGAATTCGAACCCAGGACCTTTTGCTTCGTAGGCAGGGCCACTACCAACTAGGCTAAAGCGGTCGTCAAGAAAGTCCATTCTATACGCAGGTGAAATCATTTTTGAAATTATGGATGATTATTTCCGGCGTTAACCCATTACATAAAATCAAACAAACTTACAAAGTTACAATCTCACATAGTTTTCCTTTTTATAATAAGAATTTTGATGATTCTTTGTAATATGTAATTCAATATTGAAAATTTAAGGGCGAAAATAAGTAAACAACGCTGTACTATATTTTTCTGACCATAAAAACGTAAAACTTGTCATAACTTAGGTACTCGTATTTATGAACGAAACTATTTAAATTAGTATAAATCACAAATAATATAAAAGCTTGCAAAAAGCTCCTGACGATACGATCGAACTTTGATTTGGGAAAATGCTTCATCATGAGTCCTCTATGGTCACGCCGCCGCGTCTGCCTTTTCGATGCCGAGTCCCATTCAATCTCGATAAATGGTCTGTCACCAAGATTGCTTTCAGCTGCTGACTTGCTTACTTTCCCGAACCTCTGAAAATAAACTTTAAACGCCAAATTTGCGATAAATTATCCGTGTTTTTACGGTACGCATTTGTCCACTATCTCACCTGACGGTTAGTGATGAGGTCGCGGAATGCATGCGTTATTGCATAAATATCTAGATAGTGCGTATTCACTCTTGCCTAGAAAAGGTCCAAGTAATTGAACGATCGAGCGAGTGAAGCGAATGAGGATCTCAGTTCAGTTTGGGCAAATTTTATTTCGTCTGCCTGACGTCTGAATGGCTGTTCTTATCGCGTTTCTCAACCGATTCTCATGAAAATTTCTGAGCTGGTTCAATATTAATATAGAATACTTAATTTCGATTCCGTTTTTTTAAAAAAAATAAAGACAGGCTACAGCTCACAGACCCACTAGTAGGCACGAGTAGCTGGGATAAGCTTTGCCGGAAGTGAGTTCCACTCGAATGAGAGAAGAGTGCCCCTCGTAGGTGCAGAAAAATAGAAGCAAAGCTCTATAAAATATAGGATATGCGGTTGATAATAATAATAACAAGCGTAAAGACAGTAAAGAGCGTAGCACAGACGGGCGCGGTTGTAGCCTGCACGCCTGCATCATGCGGGCCGCGAGGGCGCCTCTAACCATCATTTATTTCGCGTGCGTCTTTTTTTGGCAGCGCGAGTTAACCTTGGACTTTTTCATAGCGAAGCGTTGCACGTACGTTTGCGTTTCGGCTAGTCGTAGAGCGCCCCCCACTCGACGCGTCCGAATTTTCTGCATTCGGACGGCGCGAAGAGTTTTCGGCGGTCGCGCGATCGCATTCGCGGGCTCGGCTCTCAGCGACTACCAACGTACGGCGCGGGCGCGGCGCGGCATCATGCGGAAGTGAACACACGTCGGTGCCAAACTAAAGTGTAAGCCAGTGATACAACGTAACACCAGTGAACAAAACACACTCTACAGTGATACGAACTATGAGTGCACCGCTCTGTTGAGCTCTAATGGTTGTCTATTAACGATTCAAGGACTTTGGAATTGCAAACATGGATACGAGGAAAGTATTGTCCTTTTTCTGTTATTTTAAAAAAGATCGATGCTAAACTACGTTTTTAATTGTTAACGTTTGATGCATTAGAAAACTATTTGGACCAGGAAGTGTGTAAGTGATGTAGTAGAAAGGCCCCAAAACAAGGAGTCATCCTAGGCAAACAGACTTAATGAGTGCCTACAGCGATTTGGCATTGACAAATGTATTGATACGCAGCATACGATGAATTTAAAAAGCGCGGAGTTCTCTGGCAGAGTGCACCTTAAGCTGATTCGTACAGAGGACATTTTTGCACACTGTTGCGCCGGAGTGTTGTTTTTGCATACACGTGCTGTCGTTTTGAGGCTATTGAACTTGATAATGAGACATTCATATCTTACATTTTTTATTAACCGATAATTGCATCATTCATTCTTTTCACAATCTCCCAGGACCGGTTCCTTGTTTCACGAACCGGTGTCATTGCTGACATCATACTCGTCCGTTTTTATCTATGATTCTGAATAAATAAGCAGCAACGACGAATCCCTTCCAATCAGGGTTTTCTTAATGAATTCATCAAAGAATCCAGTTTACCAACGCCTCGGAAGATTATGGATGGGCGTGAATAGACAAGAGTAGGCCCGGAACTCGCTGAGTCAAAACTGGTCTCGCAACGCATTAGCATTTGCATAGAAACTGTCGTGGCCCCGAGCAGGCCGTGGCGGCTGATTAGCACCTACCGGGTGCGCACACGCACTGCAAGATGGTGTTCACAACTGTTGACAAGTGGCAACCAGTGCAAGACCATGGTTGTTACAAATCTCGAGGTCATGTTCAGTCACCAGCATTATCTGCCAAAACAGAGCGGGCAAAAATATTTCACACATTCTAACGGCCCTAGAAACATCTTGCAGATATTTATGCGCACATTGATGTCGCAAACATTAATGCTGGTGACTGTAGATGAGACGGGAGATGACTAGAGATGCGGTCTATCGCGCATTAAGGCTTTCATTCATAACAAGCGAATTCTACAGGAGAACCAGTACAGATCTGACCTCCAGTTGTGCATAGTTTTACGAATCCAGTGTTTAAATTACATAAGTAATATATATATTAGTGTATCATATCTTTGCATATAAGTAATAATAATTAATTATATATATGTAGGATTATGTTTTGAATAAGTCTGTACTACGCTCTAAACGTTGATCATTTACTCTGCACCAATTATTAAGTGTCTCTGTTTTGGCCTTATGGTTGACTGGTAGAGAATGCCATTTGGCATTAAGTCCGTCATAAATAAATAAATAAATAATTAACAAGAGCAAATATTTTATTGCCGGCCAGTCACCCGCTATTAGATGTCTCAGAAAAACTCCCATAATGCGTACAAGTCCTATTTTAGCAGGCATAAAAACCGGTTTAATAGGTAAAAAGACGTTTCTAATTCATATATTCGTCATGACAATTCAACATTGTTTCTTTGCACTTTAAATTCTATTCTGTCATTTGTTTTTAACTCCTATTTTACCTTGAATTTTAATGTAATACGCGTGCATTAGAAAAAATCGTTTAAACAAAAACAATAACAGCATAAACGTCATTTGTTAATTCTTGCGTGTATTTTTATGAGATCGATTCGGTTTTTTATCTTATAGCATTGTGTGGCATAGTCAGCGTAGGTATGAAGGTCGGGTCTACAATTTATAGTACAATCTTTCTGTTATACTCTGGGTTTCCGTACACGTGACTGCCGAATTCTACCGGCCAATAGGAGACGAGCGCAAGACGTACTTTTAAAATTCGAACTCAATTATTTGACCATAGATTGAATGACGCGCAGATGTGAGGATAGGTTAAGTGTCATGTACGAATCACTTTAGCAAACTGTTTGTGTGCGGTTTTTCTATTCGCGATTTTACAACGTTTAAATTGGTTAATTTGAGTTTAGCGACCTAGTCTAATCAGTTAATCATAATTAAATGGCAAGGCTTAATCCGCATTTCCTGCTTAAAGATCGTCTTACCTTTTCAATTATTCTGCGTATTACAGTCATAGCTACAATATTAGTAACAATATTAGTGTTTTGTTTCCCTTTTTGCTATGGTATGCGCTTCTAAGAATTGGTCCGAGTTGAATTCGGGCACGTGTTTATCTTCGCAGGGAGATAACCTTACATTTGATAGGCCTACCGCACTCGTTATTAATATGATGATAAGGCCATTAGACGTGGCATAAACTTCAGACGACTTGCAGGCGAAATTGACATCTTTAGAATAAATAAGGCTGTTTACTGTACTTGATTGTGTTAATTTGTTGCTTTTGTTAAGGTACCTGGGCCATACACAGTGTACAAAACAAAATTCTTCTCTCCTGTGCTCAATATTTCAGAGCTTAATTGCATATTAACGATGTTTTTATTGCATATATAATAGGTGGGCATATAACAGATGCCGTTTATGCGGATTAAGAGTCCAACCGGAAATTTGGCTGTAACCCTTAACTTTGACAATATCCACAGGAAAGTCCAAAACCCAAATGTGTGTTGCTCATACCTACACATTGACGATTTCAATATCTAATTAATTGTGCATTTAGAAACAGTGATTTCAGCAACACGTTCAATGGATTACATTTCTAAGAACGAACCAGACCAATAGCTCAAAAATGTTTAAATAATTTATTTTATCCTGAATCAACTGGCAGTTGTTCAGTAGGTAGTTTTCATAAAGTATCGATAAAATACTAGATTTGCAAAACAAATATTTGACTTAAATTTTTAGGGCGCTTCCTTGTTTTTTCTTGTCTATGAATCATTGCGCATAGTTCCATTTCTGCACCAATCTTATCTACATCCCACGTTTCGATCTGCGTGGGCGA
This sequence comes from Epinotia bilunana, assembly GCA_947049275.1. Lineage (NCBI taxonomy): Eukaryota > Metazoa > Arthropoda > Insecta > Lepidoptera > Tortricidae > Epinotia > Epinotia bilunana. The sequence continues at coordinate 21,714,620 of OX346258.1, read as the reverse complement.
AGTTTGTCATCGTGCGATTTTGTTATAATAATAATGAATCCTTATTTCCGAGTGGCCCTGCTCTGGGACCCAGAGGGGTGGGGGCCAAGGACATACTCGGAGGACCTCCGAGGCGCGACGCTTACGCAACGGAGGCCGTGAGGGCTGTGTGCACGGGGCGCCAGTGTGCGTGACCTATGTTTGGACCAGTGTTTGTTGTTGGTGCGTGTTGTGATTGGTTTAGGAGGTGGGAAAGAATATCTTAATTCAATTGTCAATTTTCGTGAATCGTTTCATGAATGGACGCTTGACAAAATTTATATTAATAAAAAAAAAGATTTCAAGAAACAGGTTTCTACATTCACAAAAAAAACCCTAGGTCTCTACCACTACCACGCTTCCTTCAACTTGATCATATAATGACTGAACGAATACATGACTAGGAATGTATTACTGCATTGTGTCAGTCATTATGAAAATATAACTACTTACATGCAACGAGTTACGAATTGGTTAATGGACAAATTGCTTATTAAATATAAATTATTTTATTGTAAAAATAAAAATTGGCGACGTTACTTCCCATACTCATACTCATATATTCATTACGAGTTTAACGAGCCTAAACTTTATGCACTCGTTTTTATAGACTTTGTATGAACACTTAATCAATCACAACCATAATTATTTATTATATGCTACCATGGTATTTACAGGATGTTCTTAAAATCCAACCAGTAGAAAAATGGACCTTGTTAATTGACATCTCACTTACTTAATTAGTCGTAAGTGTGCAAACTCAATTGTGTTGTATCCGTGAAATATCCATAATCACCTTAATTTTTTTAACTAAACATTATGTAATTGAACAACTCGTATTAGCAAAAAATACTACAGATTGTGAAGCAACTTAAAACTAGTGCCTACGCTAAATTTTGGATTTAGGGGCCACAGCGGACCCCGGGCTCGTTTGAGTACTACCGGGAAAAATGCTGGGAGGATGGATGGATACAAATACCTATCTATATCGATGCGTTGACACCGGCAACTAACTTAAAATATGTAAATAACTATGTCAAGGAAAATACGATATTTAAACAACTACGTACTATTTGAGTCACTAAAATAATAATAATTTCATTAGATACATGTTAAAATAAGGTAATACTCGTATTATCGGAATATTTTATTCAAGAGTTAACGGTCAAATTTGACATTTGCTTGCAGTAACTAAAAATCGGTAAAAATAAATGAAGGAGTCTAAGAAAACCTGAAAAACTGTGTTATTATTAACTTTTTACAAGCAAAAGCGTTATATGTATCAATCATCCCGTATCATCAATTATCTCATAGACCACCAGAACTCGTCAACTTTTCAGGAATGTTATAAAACAAACCTCACCTAATGGGTTCTACAGAATAACCTTTTTTGGTTTCAGCTGTACCCAATAAAAAAAGCCGGAAAAGGGTTACTTAGTTTAATTTGACACCTACCAACAATTACGGGCATTGTGCAAAAGAAAAAAACAATCGTGCGTACCTATAGATAAATTATTGACCTGTACCTACATGAAAAGACCGGAAAAATGTTGTGTGTCAAGACACGCAAATAATGCGCAGCAAGCCCATATACGACGTTCAGTTCCTGGTGTTAATAGAATGGTTTTTCTAAATGTGTTCCCTAATTACTGGAGGTATAGGTACTCCGAGGGCGATTCAGCCACAAGACTAGCATACACGTATCTAATACTGGGTTTCCCAAAGCGGTTTTACAATTGCGTGACACTGACAGGGAAACATAATGCTTTAACTACTTATAATCTCCTTTAATTGGCTGAAAAAGATGTAAATGCGAGGCAAACGGCCTGCAAATATAATTTTAATTAATTTTTTGACTACGTACCTCGTAAAGCGTTAAGGACCAAATTGGTTTTTTGTTTCGGGCTCTGTAATATATTTTTATATAAACTTTTCTTTGACAACCAGCAAAATACAAAGCTGGAAAAATACATAGATTGGAAAATTGAAGTAGCAAGAACTGTCTGTACCTATCTCAATAATGGACTTGTGCTAGTATTTCATTAAGCTAAAAAGAATTAAGACACAGCTATATCAAACAGATTGCGTAGTTAGGAAAAAATATTTAGAAAAAAAAATGGCGAAGTCATAGGCCGTGTAATTCTCAATCTTATTTTGCAATTCACCACTCTCCCATCGTTTACGACGCAAACTATAAGTAATATGACCTGTGTGTGATTGTTGTTCTCCAAAACCGGTATTTGCATTTTCGTAAAATTAGGTCAAGGATTATGTCTTTGAAAAGACACCCGGTTTTTGGTCACCCCACACGGAACAGAGTACCTACATCCATTATGACTTCATGCGGGGTATGCACGGGTTGGTAGTCGGTATCGATCAAAGGGTGAATATGACTAAATATATTTGGTTCAAATTAAATTTATATTTGTTGAGAATATTGTTCGGACGCGTTAGAGCGGCTTTTTGCAGCGATACAAACGCGTGTTTCACGAACGCACGACTGTTGAGCGACTTTAAGGGGGTGAATTGGAAATTATCGCGTGATTTGAAAAGCCGTTCTGACTAGATTAAGGAACATTAGGGTCTGATTTTCAGATATATGATTCTTGACTATATGATTGTTTATCTGACTTAATCGATACGATTGCCTAAAATTTCCTCGATAGAAAAAAAAAACAGAGTTGGGTCGTTATTTTCCTTTTTTACTCAGTCTACTCAACCAATACATTATTTTACGACAGAATCAAGTTAGTACTATAGTATTTTATTTCATCTAAAATCTCACTTAATCCTACTAATATTATAAATGCGAAAGTTTAGATGTTTGGATGTTTGTTACTCAATCACGCTTAAACGGCTGAACCGATTTGAATGAAATTTTGCACGAAGATAGTTTATAGCCTGGATTAAAATATAGGATAGTTTTTATCCCGGGTCCACGCGGACGAAGTCGCGGGCGGAAGCTAGTGAAATATAAATAAAACTTCAATAAGTTAGGTATTTATCGAAAATTTACCAAAAAAGCTATTCTCTAAGAGTGTTGATCTCTTTTTCTCGTGCGCGGAAGGCCTAAGCGTGTCTCTGTCACGGGGGCGTGGTCGACTCCCCTTAACCATAGATCAACTGTATCGATACAGTTGTGACCGCTCCGAGGGCGAGTTGCACCGACTTGCGATTACGTACCGATCAACGTTAAGTATGGCGCCCACAGCTGTCATACCTACCATAGAAACTTGTCAAACTTTACATACACGTAACATACACTCAGATTTCAAATACGATTACAGAAGGTTTGGTGCAATCCTTAGGCTCAGCTAACGTGAGCTGCAAATGTTAAATAATAATTTATTGAAAGCTAAAAACCATCCAAAAAGTTAAATATCCACAGCGCAGGTTTCGTCAAAAATGAGCACAGAGCGAGTATCCGCAACAAACTTCGTCCAATAATACATATTTACAACCAGTGATCAGCAACATGCTTCGTCAAGACACATCACAAGAATAAAAAAATAAAAATAAATTACGATATTGATTACCAGGCCCGATAAGTACCCGGCGAAAACGTCCCTAATACACTGGCAGCATTTCCCCTCTGTATTGCCAGTGAAATCCGTTGTACCAAGTACGAACCTGACCTGGGATCGCAGCCCCTTTCCCTCAAACGTCGTCCTAATGTCTTCACCAACGACTTTGCCTCCTCGCACCACGGCCCAGATGTCTCCACTGCGACCGGAACAAAATCGTACACTGGTTCCAAGTTAGCATATTTTGCATGCTTTAGCCTCGCCGCATTCTCTGCAGCAGCACCTGCCCGTCGCGTTGTGTGAGCGAGATGTGTGGGGGCAAATGTGCTGACACATGTTGCGTCCCAAATGAGACTACGACCCCTTGCCCACGGAACCAGTGTCAATCCGTCCGGTCTCTTACCGTCCGTTCTACTTAAACCCTGAGGTTCCAACACACACGGTAAGTTAGCAGACACCATTGCCCTCCGAATTATGTCATTTATTGAATGGTGCCGAGAAAACCTACCAGCGCAACGTAAGCAACTTAGCCCATGATGACCATTTGCTTCGACTGTGGCCCCACAAACACACTGATGAGGTTCGCACATCGGACATCCCAGCCTTAGCGCTACCCCCATCCGAAGAGTGTCATTATCTAACAACGTACCTAAGTGTGACGAGGGTAACGCATGAAGCCATGCCCCAGACTCTGGCTCCAAAACAGCCTTTAAGCGGGCCTCGTCAGCTCCCAAAGCTACCCCCAAAAGGCTATCGTATGTCTGCCTACTCAAGATGTCATCCCAGGATCGCTGTGACGCTAACTCGTCAGGCACCTTATCACTGGGGCACCTAATCTTCCACTCGACCATAGCCTCCTGCAAGAACGGAACCTGATAGTTGCCGCCATCTGTGTTCAACATGCGAGTGACAAGTTCTCTAGTTCCGTAAGCAGATGCTATAAAAGCAACCAGGCCGACATCGTGCACCCGACGAACCCCGAGACCACCATATCGAATAGGCAGGGTTGCTTGAATCGATTGTGGTTCATCCAAGTTGACATTCACTATAATTTCAAGACCCCGCCTAATAATCAAATCAAAGGCTTGAACCTGTTGTGACGGCAACCAAGAAGGTGCCGTCCTCAAAAAGTAAACCATACGTGGCATCGAAAAGCAGTTACGAAATAAAACCAAAGCCACATGAGACGAAAGCTGTTGCAAATGCACTATTGACGAAGACAAAGCATCCGCTTTTCTCTGCATTGTGACGGCAATGTTAAATTGATTTTAATCTAATAACTTCAGCCATACTGACCTATCGGTTATATATTTATAATAACCTATAAAGCAGTTTTGATATAAATAAACGAGCGATCATCGAGCTATGAGTATGTTATTAATGTTATTATGTACCTAAACTGAGCATAGCATACTGCCAATTATACCTATTACTTCGTTATTCGCTAGTTTTTCAATGCGTAGTTTTTTGTTCGTGAACTAGGCGCGTTGGTTCAGGCCGTAAGGCGTAAGGTATATTTAACACGTTACTAATCTAATTGAATCTATGTACGTACATAAATGATAGGTATTACGCTGTGGAATGTAACGTGTGTAGTAATGACAGAAAGTTATGCGAGTAAATTGCAATCTTTCACTTTACCACCAAAAGGGTTGATTTAGGTACGCGCTCTGGAACGTAATTTTAACGATTATCGTTTAAACGCGTTTTGATCTAATAAAGAAATAATGTACTTAATAAACAAAATATTGCATAACCAGTTAATGCTAAAACGAAAGTTGTCATCCGTGAATTGCAAACACATTAATTACGTGGAACTAGTTCGTAATGTGCAGTTTTACGACTTCACTTATTTATTGCGTCTCGATAATTGTAATTCGATACACGTTAAAAGGTGTCGTAATGTTTTAGATTTTATACTTAGCATTTAACTTTATCTAGTAGTGTTATACTGGTACGTTTTGTGATACCGAAGCAGTTTCTCACGATAAATTTTACTACGTAATTCTAAGGCTTCCCATAGTCTCATCTACTTACGCATACTATAGTTATATGGCGGCGTCTTCGAATATCTAATTTAGATTCCCTAGTTTTAAAAGAGCTTATCTTAATAGGAGCTGAGCAATAAGAGAAGTCGTTTTATGGCGCATGGCAGGTCGACCTGCGCTCGCGCAGCGAACGCAGCGCGTACGATGCAATGTGCGTGCAACTTTCTATTTTGGCGGTTGTTGGGCCCTGCACGTATTGCAGGGAGCATTGTAGAAAGTTTTGTTTGCAACCGTTACATGTGCAGTATACTAGTTTTACACCAGCTTACGTGACGTCGTTTGTTTTGTTTTAGATTTGCTGAAACAATTGATAAATGTTGAAAAAAAAGCGTTGTGCAGCAATATTGAATTTTAATTCGTAAGGTCGCAGGTGAATGATTGTCATGCTAATTTTATTTAAAACTTGCATAGAGATTTGCCAAGTTTGCTTCAGATACGCATATACATTTGTCACGAGTCAAATAGGTACGTGAACTTTATCCAAAAATACATTGCCATATCAACCGTCTCAATTAACAGTTATAGTATAGTTGATAAAACGGCCAATTAACCTTACACGTTACATACATACTAGTCATAAAAAATCGTTTGAACATGCGGATGTAAGCCCAATTCAAATTAATAATTAGAAAACCCGTTTTGTATGAGAGCGTCTATGTCGAAACTCACCAGTTTACATAATCTCAGAGCAAACGGCACCAAACGCAAGTACTAAACCGCCCAGAAACAAAAAACCTTACACACATGGCAACTACAAAGAAAAAAGGGTTCTAGATACGCGGGACGTAGTAGCAGCGGGATCCACTAACCGAGCTAACCGGCCAGTTATGATGGGGCTTTGTGCAGTACTATGCGTCTTGGATGTAAAGGCTAGTTTGGGATTGGTCGCGTTGTACGCATCGGCGGTCATCCGGAGTGCCGCGCCTCTCTTTCACAACCGCAGAATGCATTTCTCCGTCACGATGACGTCGCCAAGCGGTGACCCACTATTGCGGTTAGGGTTGGCGGGAGTACCTATGCGCTTTCTTTTGTTTTAGATCGCTTTTTGGCTCCGCTCGGCTTACCGAGTATGATGTCGTGACAGATAATTTTCTAACGTTTTCATGTCGTGTTTCGGTACGCAACAAAATAGGCAGAATATATTCTTGTAAAGACGAAATCTTAATACGATAAGTGAAAAATACATATTGATTCGGTATGCTCTCGCAAAACGTTGAATACTTAAACGAAAATTACGTCTATTTTGCAGGTTCTTTAATAAGGTTTAAAGTCAGTAATCTCGCAAATGTCAGTAATACAATTAGCTTAAAGCTCTCACGGCGCGTAAACGGCCATTTAAGTAGTAATTCCACAAATGCGAACAAAGCATTGTTTTAACTACGATACGAACAATGAGCCGTTCTTAGAGCATCGTTAAATTCGACTACGAACGTATACGGTACGATTCCAGTCACAAAGACAATCTATTGCTACCATAATAAAAGATGAAAAGTGGATTCATACGAGTATCCACCTTATTGCGTCGTAATACGATACAAATCGGTGTTCTGAAAGAGTTATTTGAAATCATGAGATATACGAATACGAGCGAAGATGGGGGAACAAGGGGAGTAGTAAGTGTGCAGTACGTAGATTCCACTCACGAAACTTGGATGAAACTGTAACGTAGCTGCTTATACGAACATTTTTTGTTGAAAATGTCGTGCATTTCCGCGGTTCTTGTGCGTTATTTCACGGAATACGGATGTGGTAGTAGAGGCGGGGCGTAGTGCAATCTTTTGTTTGGAAACCGTTAGATGTAAGTACCTGCTTATTATGCGATTTGACAGAGAAAATAACGTACAATCTTCGACGTGATATTTTGATAAAAGTTTGGTAATTTTAACAGTCTTACACTCAATACTAATACTCGTAGTGTATTAGGGGACAGGAGGACTACTACTATAACTAATTCACTGGGCCTATTGGATTCTTCCTGCTTTTCAAAGCGTACATAGATTGCTATTATGCTGGTTTTCCCAGTGAGATGTATTTGACCAATGACCGTATGATCATTTCGTCACTGGCTAATCTAGTAGGTAAATAGCAAAAAAGAAACACATAAAAGTAACCCTTACGTGTACTTGTTTGTGTTGCGATGTCATATTGTTTTCCTCTAAATTAAATATAGGTAACAAAATGTCTCATTAGTAATTTATGGGCTGGTGAAGTTACTAATGTCATTGTGCACCGCAGTTTTCCGGACGATCCGATACCTATTTCAGGTAAATATTTTAGATTCAATACAATTTAATAACATATGCGTAATAGGCAGAGAACTTATATTAATGAAACAAATACAGCCACGAGAGCAGGCCTGTTCCGAGCTCTGGGACGTATATAGGCTGATTTATTATTGAATATTTATTATAAATTTGTGATTCGTGTTAAAAGTGCGTATTTTCTGTGTATCATGAGGTTTTGACGTTCAGGTAATTGCTATGCCGCTTTCCCATCCTCTACACGAATTATAATGTAATGTTGCCAGCTCTAAATTTGTATTCTCGAATTATATCATACGATGTGAGTATCTCCATCATACATCTATATCTAAATAAATAATAAAGAAATAACTGCGTTATTTATATACCTAATATTCTAGATCCATACCCATACTAATTTGTATTATAAATGTGAAAGTGTAATTTTATTAAACCGATTTAGATGAAATTTGGTATAGGGATAGTTTGAATCTCTAAGGGAGTGACATAGAGGGTGAAAGTTTTTATGCTAAGCTACTATATAAACGAGTTCAACGCGGACGGAGTCGCGGGCAGAAGCTTGTGTAGAATATAATTGCTATAAAAATTTAAGTACTTAAAGAATTGTAGTTGTCGGGTGACAATTGTCAAGTTCGTGAAATAGGGGCCAGATGTCCTTTGATATGTTTACTATTTGGGTGCTCGTCACGTTAAACCAAAACACAGAGTTTAGTTTCGTAACAATCATATTAATTTATTTTCTTTGTAATTATCTTTGCGTTTCTTAAGCGTCATATTGGCCTGGGCCAGTGGGCGTAGCATGGTTGCCATTTTATCACTTATCGTTGTGGTAAAGCCGCCCATCACGCTCTGACAAGTATGCGAGTGCGAGAGTGACGGATGCCTTATCCACAACGATAAGTGATAAAATGGCAACCGTGCTACGCCCGCTGGAGGCAGGGCAGCCCAACTGTTCTTGTGGCATCCAGAGAGTTTTCGTTTTTAAATTGCCCAGTAAAAGTAAACGAGGCTAATCCTTTCTAACATAATAAGCACCTACACTTAATGAGTTTATAAATTGCTGCTTCTGCGAGGCATAAAGCTTATTTTTCATCCCCAGCCAAGATAACAAAAACATCTAACGCATGAATATAATATAAGAATGTTTATAAATTTTGTCTTTTGCAAAAGCACTACAGCTTAACAGCGAGGCTTAAAGCTTATTTTTCATGCCCAGTCAAGATAACAAACACATCCAACGCATGAATATAATATTTTAATTTTTCAAGTGTTGCAATATATTAGGTTAAAACGTAGGTATAACATGGTGGTGAAGCTTGGCCGCTTATGTTGGTATCACATATACCCCATTCAATATAACATATTTTGATTTTTAACGGACAAACTCGTGTATCTACGTTTTTTTGTTTTTCTAGTGTGTCAAAAGGAAACATTGTACTAGTGTCACTTATTTCGATCAATAATTTCATTATTCTGCGTTTCAAAATGGTTCTCCTTTAAATCGCATAACTAATCTTATATGAAATAGAGTATAGCCCATTTTTACATTTATTGAATGTCTCCTACATTTTAAGTGCGTCACTGAGCGGGCAACACCGGACCGGCGTTGCAGCGAGCGATACTTTGCGCAACTCGGTGCAACTCCCCCCCGCGCCCCGCGCCCCACGCTTGCGCGTGTGCTGCATGCCGGAACCGGGTCGTAGCCGAAATACTTTACCACCCAGACTAACCTGGCCTCCCCCTCTTAACCAATAAACCCCACTACCAATCCCCTGGCTCCACCATCACGGGCCACTTTAAACTGGCCGTGTATACGTGCACGCATGCAAATGTACAGTTAGCTGGATGGGAATCTAATCGATACAGTATCGACTGCACCCAGCCTTGTCGAAGCCTGTAAATTATTGCGAGTGCTTTGGTAGCAGGTGCTGAATTAACATTTCACCTGATGTATCAGAGACGTATTCCGTAATGAAGTATTGCGTCGCGAGTAGGCGTGGGACTGGGAAGTGAGTAGACACTTTAAGTTTTAGTTTGCCTGATTCAGTGTAGCTGAAATGCTTTCAGTTGGATTGGGTCTTCGATATCTTAAGAATCAATCTAACGTGGTCTTCATGTAGGAAAAACGATGAACAAGATCGAGCATGCTTTGAGTTTTATAAAAAAATGCCATACCCTGAAACTTACTCGACTCTCTTCATAATTTCATCATGGTCATCCTTCAATGGTCGGATTTAGCGTCAGACTTCATTATCTCTTGAAAATGGTACTTTAAAACCTGCCTCTGAATTCGTTCCTGCGAAAAATGCCACAAAATTTTGTTCTAAGCCTAATTGGTTTCAACATTGCATGGCAACAAAAATTTTGACGACCAACGCCCACAGCACACGGTAATCTCAAGTACACCCGAAATTCACGAAACGGGGTCGACCATTTCAAACGTTAATCGCCATAGGGAGAGATAAGGAAAATCCTCAGAAAACGATGTGGGGGCAGAGAACTCGCATTGAAAACCCTGCTAAGTGAGACTCGCCCGATCCTTATTACTACCACAACTTAATTTTACAATAATAGGATTGGAGTTTTTAATCTGGAATTTTTCACGTCGCTCACTGGGTCTGCCTTTATCCCTTAATTTCACTGACAACTCAAAATCGTCGTAAATGTTTCAATCCGTTTTGCAAGAGAAGACGATAAACAAAGATTCAGTATGTCAACAACGTTTATACGACGCTTAAATTTGTTACTTAAGTGATTAGGTTTTGAAATAACTAAGAGGGGTTACAATTAAATTTCATGAATACCTGCTCAGATTTGAAACTTGAACTCTTGCACACAACGCTCTATAAATTGGGGTGAGGAGGAAACTTTGATGCGGTGGGGTGTAATAAGTACTAATGATCGCTCGGGGGGCGAGGGAAACTACTCCCCCGTTGAGGTAACACATTCAGTAAGATTGATTGGTGTTAAATAACTGGTATCGTAGTTCGGGGGATAGATAATGATGGAAAAGCAAGCAGTTATGAATGGCTTGCCATGCACATCCATGAGTTCTATATCATGTTCAACGAACTTTGAAATTAACGTTACTCGTAACAGAGATTCCATATTTTGGTCTTTATTTACGTATACACCAACTATTCTATATTTTTCACGATATATAAGCTTAGTCAAAATACCACTGTGTACAGATTAATGCTGAATTCGTGGTTGTATTATTTCAAGATTCGTTTAAATTAAGGTTAATAGAAGCTAATGATTAGAGATCATCTTCCGTGTGATTTTGTTAGCTAGCCATCGTCTCTGTCTGCAACATGGGCTTTTCATAGGGGCTGAAGATATCTAGTTTAATATTAGCTATTATAGTTAGCGTTTTTCTGATTCATTATAAATGTCCCCTTTCAAATTATCCATTAAGTTCGCGTGTACTAGATTTTCTTCCATAGGTGTATTGTGTCACCTCTGAAGGACAGTAATACGATATGTTAAGTAAACACGTTTATTGGTAAAACTTCTAACCTAAAAGCTTTTAGGCCTAAATAATTTCCACATAAAGGGTATTTGGTGACCTTAGGGACCCCTCAAACTATTGTTTCGTGACAGATTATGGCGGTCGTCACGCGCCTAATATTCGGAATAACATCGTTTATTAATACGCTTTTGTTACACGTGTTTTGTCTATTCTGTGAGAGATAAGTCGAAGATCTGGTACAGCCTTTAGACCTACGGCGGTCATGTCTATTCTCATTAACAAAGCCGTCCTTCTTGACAAGAGCTGAATTATATCTATATGAATAAACAACAAAATGAGATCATTATCATGGCTGTTCCGGAGATGCTGGCAGGAGATGTTGCTTGCGCCACGTCCACTGAGCAAAATACGCAAATAATAGGTGCATCTCATCATCGCTGCACCAGCATGTTTTTTTAGCTTAATACTCGTAACAAAGGAATACTGTTCTCGTAACATATCGTGGACCTCCGCAAAGTAACGCCAATCAATTATTTATAAACTAGAACACTGGCTTTCCCTTATCTCACTTAGATCGCATCGAGTCTTAGCCGGCCTTTCTTACCAAAACGGGTTATCGACAATTTGACAAACTCCATGTAGCACCAGCGTACCGAGTGTACCGTGGGAACTAGCGGTCATCGTCATTACATATTCATGGTAGCCTGGCCCGGTATCGATCATGCACCGGTTGTTCACCCGACCTTGGACCGAGCTACCTTCCGCCCCGCACCCGGTCTACCTGGTAGGTACATTGACTTTATTTTTAAGGGATTTCATATGCAAAGTCGGAAGGCTGTTTTAATAATAGATTTGCTGCTGGTTCGAAACCTTTAAAAGAGCTTTACCAATTGGTTCTATCCTACTAATATTATAAATGCGAAAGTTTAGATGTTTGGATGTTTGTTACTCAATCACGCTTAAACGGCTGAACCAATTTGAATGAAATTTTGCAAGAAGATAGTTTATAGCCTGGATTAAAATATAGGATAGTTTTTATCCCGAGTCCACGCAGACGAAGTCGCGGGCGGAAGCTAGTATTCCATATTAGGCGCCAAAGTGGTTAGAAAAAGAAACTGAAACCAGCTGATATATTCATACGTATGCCACGGGAGATTTAAAGTCATAAGATTCTTGTAACGTGAAAGAAACAGCTGCTACAAATATGTTGTCTTTCGTTTCCATCAACTATTATGCCATCCCGTCTTTTAGACGTTCCCCTAAATGGTAGCGTAATTGAAGCACTTTGCAGATTACAAAATCTCACCAACAAAATGATCCTCCTGGTAATTCCAGATTAGCCTCCAGAGGCTTTAATATTTACATTTTACAGAACAAGACACTTAATCGTATCTCGTTAGGTTTCGAGTTAAGTTGTATCCAACTTTTAATACAGTGTTTCCATCTAGTGTTTCAATGTGAAATTAAAAATTGTAGTTCGCAAAACAGTTTATGACAAGCGACAGCCGATAAAGTCGCGTATAGTTTCCGAGGACTTTGGTCTAGACCGTTGTCTAGTTAAACTTCTCTCGTGTCTAAACTCTTCTAAAGTAGGAAAGGACATATTTTGTGTAAACGAGTTCTAGTTTAGGCCTATATTTATAATGTAGGGATTAAAGTATATCGCAACTTCAACCTTATCTTTCGAACAAAACATATTTATAAAATAACTGTACCTATAGGGACTTAAAACGAATATACTTAATGGCGAAATCATCAATATGGGGAAAACATCGTGAGGAAACCGGTCTTATCCCAATAAGGTCTAGTGCTTCCTCTGGGTTGGAAGGTTAGATGGCAGTCGCTTTCGTAAAACTACTGCCTATGCCAAATCTTGCGATTTGGTGCCAAAGCGGACCCTGGTCTCCTTTAGGGTACAACCGGGAATAACGCTACGAGGATGATGACTCTATGGCGAAATCTTCCCATAAGGTCAACAACATTACTTCGAGAACGAGCTAGTCTTGCGATCGCCAGAGAACTGGAGAAAGTTAGTTATTTACACAGTTACATAGTCATGAAAAATTCCCGTCTCCACTCCCCACGGACCTCATCTTGTTTTGAACGTACGTTATGTTGATCAAAATGTATTTTTTTAGGAATATGACAGTTGAGTGAACATTCGTTTGAATACTTACGCAATAACCCCTTCTGCCCTTTTTTAGTTTAGATATGTTTCCTACGTCGGACATACTTTGAAAATTCTTTTTTATTACAGGGAAGGTAACCGAGGCGGCCCGGGCATGGACACTCAGCAGCAGCAGTACTGCCTCAAATGGAACAGCTTCGGTTCAAACTTGGCCACGTCGTTCGCGAACCTCTGGAACTCAGAGAGTCTCGCCGACGTCACATTATATTGCGAAGGTGAGTTATTTTCTTCCTCACTAACATATTAACAACCTACAATTGGCCAGTTTTGTAGTAAGTTTCTGCCAAAAAATCATTTTTGGCACAAGGTTTAATTGCTGACTGTGCCTTTGTGCACTCCCATTGAGAGTATTTTAGTGAGCCCAAATACGTAAACCCTTCGTATTTGGGCTCACTAAAATACTCTCAATCGGAGTGTGTAATTGAGAAGTTTCTGTGGCAACTTTCCGTCTCTATTATAAGACCAGCTTTATGGTGCCATAGTATTGCATTGTCGTCCGACTTTCATAATTATCAAAATTTAAACTCGATTGGACATCGGGAAGCTGGTCAAATTTGACTTGCAAGATTTGGCCTGCACATACTAACGAACGAACTAAAAAGGCAAGTTAATGCATGTAAAAAGTGGCCGTTTTGTTATTGAAGTCATGGAACGTCCTGAATTCGGCCCGTGCATTATTATAGAATGAGGAGAGAAACGACGAGTCATGATGAATTGAGAGAACTCGACCGCTAAAAATGCGCAAGCATGCTTCAAGAGATTCAAGGGATGCGGTTGAGTTTCTGAGAGTGCTTAATGCAAATTAGGGAAGACTACTAAAAAAAACCTTCGTATTATGTAGATTACGTAACTCTTTAAAATGAGCGCTAAAATTCCCTCTTTTTACAAGTGTTTTGGTAAATAAAGTATCCAAAATACTGCACATCCATAAATAGTTTTTTGTTTATTTACTTTGAATATTGACAGTGATAAATACAGATTTTTTTTGCTTTCAATGTCTAGAGATGCTTTGTCGAGGTCATCAACCAAGGCTGCGTGAATGCTAAGACCTCATACCAACTAGTCGTTAATGCGCTAATTGAATATCTAACATACCAAAGTGACAACATTTACTAAGCAAACAAACTCAGCATACAGCATCGAATAATACGTAGTACCCTAGTACTGTTATGATATAATGTTAAGATTTATCATAATTTCTCTTCATAGTTAAATCAGATTAAAACAGCAATTGTAACTTATGTAATTACAAGAGCTGAAGAAGTACCTAAACGACACTTGGTTACTCTGTACTGTTGATTCCATTTAAAACATAATTCAAGGCTTCTTTCAACTTAACGTCGTATCAAGGGAATTAATAAAGTACCATCGTTTGTAGATATCGATTTATGGACCTCGAGCTTCATTGTTTAGGCCAAACTTATAACGGGCCCATTTTTCAGAGCTTTGCAAATTTAACAAATACCATAATTTGTTTTATTTTACTATATAAACAATTTTAAAAGAAAACTTAGACTGCGATATCGGTAACATGCCATCTTTGATTTGCAATTTCAATAAGAATTTGTACGTATTATGGTTAACTGTTTGTCTCGAAATAACTCAAACCTGCTAATTGGTCGATATTTGCGACATTGTACGTTTGAGGTTATCCATTCAGATATTCAATTATTCCATTTTATTTTCTGTTCCTGATCTGCTTCATAGAACAATGGAAATTATTTGAATGATTCACAAATTTTGAACTTTCTCTTGGCGACAGTCGTTTCCGAGACTTTAGAATCATCAATCTGAATCGTAAAAGGCCTTTTCCTCGACCATTGTGTCTTATTTGTCTGTTGAATACTTTGCTCCTTAAAACCAAGTTTGCTTACCCTGAAATTTTAATAAAATGATTAAGTAGTCTAAAGCATACGCACCGTAACTAATAATCGTCGCTTCTTATAGAGTTCTTAAAATATCCTTTATTAGTTATAACCGACATACATTATGTGCAGAACGTTCTACCCGTGATAAGATGCAAGTTATATTATCTATGTATTATCATAACACGACGTCAATACGAATATTGTACGAGCTTGCATGTCCGCAAAATCTTGCTAAAATGATAAAAGGGTCGTTGACACTGTTTGCGATAAAATTGGCACTTTTTTCAACTGGCCTTGACGTTTTATGCAACGATTTTACGATGCGAGTATTAAATTTGATAACAGTATGTGTATTATAGATATTGAGGGAAAAGGGGTTAGACGATGATAATGCTGTTGATTTTGGAATCATTGATTTCAGTGCAGTCAGTTTATGTTGTGGTAAATATAAATGTAACTAAACGTTAAAGCATTAGAAACTATGACTATTATTGACTATGTTTATAAATAAAACGTTTTGACTTTTATTAAATTGAATTTCATTATTCACGCTAGAACGACACGCGTATTTCTGTATAAATTGCATAATGGGTAGCTTTTTGCGATCAATTCGACATTTGAACTCGCTGGAAATGTTATTGTAAAATTTGTTCCAAATAAGACCATAGCTTATCTTATGTAAACAAGTCCTTGAAAAACAAATTTGTCGCATGCACCGGTTATCATGTTATTGCGTTTTTCTTAAAGAAGCACGTGTAAATGATTCAAAACATGTTTACCCTTAACTGACAATATTATTAAGACTTCCTAATAAACCACATTTGCTTTGCTTGCTACGCAAAAACTTCACCGCTATATTTCATCAAAATAAATTCGGCGGTTGTAAAACGTTCAGATATTAAATTTCACCTGGGGCCCTTTAATAACACCGTAAACTTACACCGCTAAGCTGTGCGCATATAGTATATGGGTAGGCATTTCTATTCAAATTCGGGTGTTAATTAAAGTACGTCACGTCTCCCATGAATGCGTTGCCGAGGAATAGCCGAGATAGTTGTCGTCGAATCTCCCGCAAACATAGCGAACTTTGACGGTAGGCCGTTTAATACACTTCATGCTGATAACAAGAAACTTGAACTTGAACTCAATGTTGCTGAAGTTTTAAAACATAACGCTGCAAGCTTTATTGAGTTTTGTGATGAAATAGAAATATAACAAGAAACTCACGTTTAACGAATGTAAAGATATTGCTCACAATGCCATTGTTAGATAGAACAACTGTGAGCTAACAAAGTTGAGAATTTTTTCAACGACCGTTTGACCCTACTTCACAATGAAGTCTTAATTGCAGTTAATTTGCAGGGCTGTTTCAATGGATTTTATAGGAGTTTTTCCTGTAAGGCTTCCAGCCGTAACTTTTCGAGGTCGCCCCGAACAAGTATGCTAGACGCAATGGGAGGGCGAGGGTGGGTGGTGGGGGGAGTGCGCCCGCTCCGAGGACCGAGCTGTAGAAACGTTTGCTGTTAATGTGGAGATGGCTTTTGGGAATTGAAATTTATTTTCAAATCGTGAAAATACTTTATGTGGTGTTCATTAGATTACAGTCGAGTTGTATGCATCTGATGCAGTAAGAATATGTGTTGTTTAACACTAGATTAAATAATCATGATCTAAATGATATGGATAATAACAATACAGAAAAAGTAAAGGAAATTCAACATGCAATACTTAATTGTAAAGCTACCTACGTAAAATCTTAAAATTGTTCTTTTTAATGTTATTTTTCCCATCAGTATTTTCATTTGTATGTATTACCACGTTTTGATACTGCCGTACCTTACTCACGTCGGATATTCGCTGGATCTCTTATGGCACTTACCTTTGAGGTTGGGGTGAATCTCGTTATTCTGCATGGCCGCTCCGAATTCTCGTTATAATGCTCCTTTGCTATGGTATTAGACTGTCGCACTTTCCGAGAACACGCATCTATTGAGTGACTGATCGTGTCGCAATTAGTCCCGAACTTATACTCATGTCATGGTCTTAACTTAGAACTGTTTTAAGAAAAACACCTTTTGTATCATTCAGTTGATTCTGCCGCAAAAAAAATTACGTCTTACTTCTACAAAAATTCTTAAAGTTCAGCAGGAATTTAGCGCTGAAAATTTTCATTTTGAAGTACCGCATACTATGCGTTTCGACTACGGCGAACGCATCGGCGCGGCTCGCTTCCCTTATCGACCGAGCCGCTATATGTGTCGCGAGGCAACCGACCCTCCGGCCTACCCAAAAACCTCCCAAACACCCCCCCACTCTCGACTTGGCCGTATTCCAGCTGCCGACACGGATTGCACGGAGTCACATAACGCTAACACAGCCTAATGCGGTGCTCGAAAATTCCGCTCCACAAAATTGATTACCTACACTGTGTCAAACCAACGGAAAGTTGGAAAGGCCTTCCTTTTGCATCATTTTTACGGTTTCACTTTCTGGTGTGAATATCGTGCGTGCATTTATTCAAATGTGCGGCGGGCGGAGGTTTACGTGGCAAATATTGGATTGTTTATTCTCGACAACCATGTGCGACTCGGGCGATACCTTGCGACAGTACATTCGAATATTCAGTGTATGCTGCCAGCTTACGTTGGTATAATATTTGGTTCGGCGTGGTCTTATTCGAGAGGATCTCGTACCTTATCTATTATGAGATCAATAGTACTGATATATTTGTTTTGTTTAGTAACAAAGCTATTTATAAGCAAAGTAGTGCATATCGATCACTAGATAAACTTCTAGTTATCATAGTTGAAATAACAAAACGCCACTACGATAAAACTATAGTAGATTAACCGACCGACAAGAGCTCAAGGCTTAAAGATTGAAACAGGAATCGACAATAGTTCGTCGCCAAATCTTGAATACTTGATGAGGAGAGGCGATTTCAGTTTTACGTTCAATAAAAGGGAGTTTACGTCCTATTTATAGCTCAATTTCGGTGTTTAGATCAATAATGTGTTTTAGACAAATGTTTTAGTTTAGAGGAATGATTTTTATTAGTGTATATGTTTCACTTAGTATGATTGATCACAATCAATCAGATCTATTTGCAAATCCGTGACGGTCTCCTTCCCAGAGTTTCTAATCCACTGAAGTATATTTATGAATTTCTTATGTATGATTTTTACATTATTATGCTACCATTATCGTGAAAACGTGGTTTCAGTCCAAAAATACTTGACGAACTATTTATAAGCGGATTTTACCGTATCTAAAACTCATAATCGTAAACGGGTCACTAAAAGCGTAATAGACAAGTTTGTTTTTATATTGACATTGCCTTCGTGATCTGACAAAAATTAGAGGCATCTCTTCATACTCCGTCGAACATTAAAGTGGCATTTATCACATGGTTGGTTTTAGGTTAACGTCAAAAATCAAGGTGTTGGTGCGGTTGGCCAAACGATGGGAAAAGGGGGAAGGAGGGGACTTAATACCACATCGACGCTCCCCCCTCTAGCTATACTTGAGTGCATTATACGTAAAACAAAAGCCACCCCATAACTCCCAGGAGTAATGTGCGTTGCATGGTGACTGGAGGCACAAATTTTTAACCCTTTTGGGGGTGCTGGTTCGTGGCCGTTAATTGCATTTAGGGATGTGCGCTGGGGTTGTGTTACCTTAACAACTCTGATAATCTCGGATAGGGTGGTGCACACTTGTTATAGCTTATTGTTTTAACTTTTTAATTACTTGATTGCTATGTTCTATGCTTTTGTCTTTGCTTGGCTACGGGAAGTATGTCGTCTGAGCTCTGCGGTGATGAACGAGGACATACCGTAAAAAGTTCCTGCCAAAGTTGCTGTGACTTCTGACTTGTTGAGTGGCTAAAGTAAACTCACGAAATAGTACGCAATAAACCAATCTTGTTTTGAATCACTAAAAATTACAGTTTTAACTCCAATTTATAACGTTTATTAGGTTGGCGTGGGTCGCGTGCGTGCTTCTTATTAATGTTCCTATTTTAAATGAACACTTCACGAGAACCTTAATCGCTTTAGTAATTTTGCATTGAAGTGACAAAAAGCTCATAATTCATATTTTTCTAAGCCACATTGTATTAGGAAATTCTGATGCGTCGTCAATTTTGAATTCTAAACAGAGGTTCATCTTCAATGCATTATAACGGATTACGTAACGCAGTAATGTAACAGTTGCTAGGCTGGGCAACCCCATTACAAGACATTATCGACGATGTATGCCGATTATCTACGAGCTTCTATAAAAGAGCGTGGCAAGAATTCATTTGTCTTTATCAAAACGCTGGCCTAGCGCATGTGTAGCACAGACGAATACCTGAATAGGCACAGTTATAAAAAGGTTCGTCTGCAAAGGCGTCCTCTGGCTGTCCGTGATTGCAATTCGAGCAGAGCCAGACGCAAGCCCACCATCGTCAACCAGCGCACGTAGAGCGGACCCGGCGCGGCGTCCGAAACGGTTCACCTAGTTTTTCAGTACTCCCACTTTCCCCCTCCGTGCAAGATTGATTTTCTCTCGCACATTTCGCTTGCACTTTCAGTGGGGGTGTGTATCTCTCCCTCTCTAACGTGGCCCGGTCGACCTTGAAACGGGGCGGGCGCACACAGACGTCTGGCAAGGGATGCGTCGTCATCTACACATAGTAGGGTTGTGTGGGTGAGCCTGGAAACGGGGTTAGTCGTGCTCCCCACCCCACTGATGTCGTTTTCACTTGCATCCGGGCACGGGCTATACCTACGGTGCTTGTATATGTAGGGGACCCGATTTTCGATCTGATTATGGTGCCGGCAACGAATTTTCCCTTTCATTTCGGTGGAGCTGGTGGCTGTGTGCAATTTGGTTTTGATGGCTGTTACGTGTTTGCGTAACTGCTTTTAGTCTAACACTGTTTTAGTTTTTGGTATTATCTTATGTTTATTGGCCTCGTAAATTGCTAAACAATGTTTTGCACTTCTTTGTTTTAATTTTGCGATTCACGCAACGTGACCTCGCTGTAACGCCACCAAGCAACAGCTGTTGTCGATGCTTAATATTTATTTATACTTTATTTTCTTCATGCTTTGTTATGTTAATTCCATTTTATGAGTTATGGCGTTTTCAATGCACCTGTTTTTCTTGGGGCATTATTTTACTTCATAAAGTTTATTGGCCTTAATAGTTTTGGGTTTGTTCAATGTGTTATCGCTTGACTTTTACATTTCAATTCGCAGCGTTTATTACCAACCGACAACGTAATATGAATTTTATTATTGGCGAAATATTACCACGTTTTTCGCTTATCTAGATCGAAAATTTCTTTACGGTTCCTGGGAACTAACTTTTTTATTACTTGTAGTAATATAATATGTCAGCAATATAATCTACGATAACGCCAATTCTTTGACGAAAATATACCGACCTATAAGTGATAATCGCAATATCGAATTGTGATTAGGATACAAATTGTTTTAAGTATTAAAACTGTTTTCCAACCAAACCGCAAGTAAATATTACCATGGATGACTTCACCACAATACAATGGGCTCATGTGATTGGTCATTTAAAGACAGTCTTCGGAGTGTGGTTGCGCTATTTTGCATTACACTGCTCGCTTTGTTAGGGAAAACGAATGTGCGTGAAGGACCCGGCCATTCGTCACCCTCGCATAAAGGTTCCTGTAAACTGCACGATTTATCACCGAATACCGTTTGGGCAAGAGTTGGAATGTATCGATACAATGTTGTTTATAAATACTGTTAACCTGGCTGGAGGGCGTTTTATGAAAGTGTAAGATGCACGTTTTTTTTCAGAATTTGGATGTTTCGAAGTTTTCCTAATCAGAATAGGTAATGGATGGGATAGGATGGATCAATCCATGATTCTATAAAAATTAACAAATCAAAAAATAACGGATTCGAAAGGTAAAGGCTGTAAAAAAGGGCCAAATTGCCCCTGAACGTTGGCGGAGCTGGCCGTGCGGTTTACGAGAAAATGCATACTTATTTAGTGATATTTTACAGATATATATTAGACTGCGACTAATTTTCTCTGGTGTCAAAATATCCTTTATATTGCCATAACTTTATGTAACACAATAAGAAGCGAAGATCGCTCGTTAGAGTTAACAACTTGTAGTCCGTCCCGGCTAGCCGGCGGGTAAGAAATAAAACGAATAGTTTATATAGTATAATAAAATATGATAAAAAAAATATAGGAAAGAAATGTGATAATCTCGAGAACTCTACATAATATAAATCATTAAGTTTTATGTTATAAAATAGGTTTTCTCAAACGAATGCGTAAGCTAGTGAAAATTTCTGACAGCAGAAAACAAAACGGCCGTGAAAATTGTAAATTTTTCTTTATCGTCGGCCAGTGCGCTAGCGGCCGCGCGGCGCAGGTTTGCCGTGTTACAAACTAAGTATGATTACGAAGCCTACCCCGATTTGTCAGCCAGTCTTGTTTTAATGACTTCATTCGTCGCGCCCACACAATAACTTACTATTATCCTGTCCGTAAACTTTGTATTAACGAATAGTAGCCGCTTGCATCCTCCCGCGTCGACCTATTTAGCTGCGCGGTGACCTATTTAGGCAATGCAAGTCTAGGGGCCCGGGTATTGTAGTACCTATCATCGTTATTTTGGGCATTGGGCGCCTATGGCATCGCCCTTTGTGTTTTCCCCTCGGTCCTGTTTTTGGCGGCCGGCCTTTGGAAAGCGATTAGAATGATTGCAGTACGTTGAGTTGACGGAAGCGATTCGCATCTTTGTCGCTGAATTTTGTTGTGTATCTTTCATGCCAATGAAGTATGTACTTTGTTTTACTAATATCTTAAAAAAAACTCGTTCTTGTTTATGAATTTTTATTCTAATATTTACTTGCAATATCTGTATCTTTTTCCTAAAATCCATAACGATATACCTATATATAAAAATAATAATAATATATATATTAATAATGATAAACTCTACTGTAAGTGAACTTGCAGTGGGAATAATACACAAACTTTACCAAAACTAGGTTTTTTTACAGTCCTGCGAATTTTCAATTCCTATGTTTCCGGCGAATAGAAATATTAAATAAATGTGTTATCCTCATCAGAACAGTAGGTTCTTAAGCGTTTCAAAGCAAAGTCCCAAATGCCACTTAGTATGTGTACCTATGCATTTTTACATCGTCCATTGTCCACTAAAGTGTTCCAACACCGAAAACGCATTTGCCAACACATTTCAATGAAAGCTATACAAAAATCCGTTGAGCGCATTGGTGTGACGCACAGATAGTGTTAGTGGGTCTCGGAACGGGGCCAATGTCAGTGTTGCAAGCCGCGCCTGCGCACCCAATGTCGTTTTATTTCCTATACGTGTTGCTGCAATGATGCGTTTGTTATTAGTCTAAACTTACAATTCCTTTTACAATATACTCTTTATCACGTAAAAGTGCAGGTAAATAACCAGGCGGTCTTATTGCTAAAGGGCGATGTCTTTCAGACAACCGAGCGGAGAAATTGCAACAATAATAATATATATTTTTAAATCCTATACTATTAAACGAGCAATAACTGTAAGTATATAAATATATATATTTGAAATCACGTTCTCGAAAATGGCTCTAACGATTTCAATGAAATTTGGACTATAGGGGTTTACGGGGGCAGCTCGCACGTACAATTCGCCTTTGCGCAGGCAAGGTCATTTGCTCAAGTTGTTTGCCGGGAATTGTACATGTGGACTTGTCTATCAACCCGAATACATCATTTTGGTAAAGCTTGTAATGTTACTGTAATACCTTTAAGGAATCGTGAACTTCTAATCAATTCACTTCATTTTCACGAAAATCTTTTAATTTTCGCAAACGTCATCTAGATCCTAGCTAAATAAAGATAAAGTAACACGTAAATTTTCTAAATACACCTGTCAATTGTTATCAAATTATGCAACACTACCTCGGTAATCTATTTTTTTCGCCGAAACGGATACGCGTTAAACAAAATTTGCATAAAAATAATGAAACGGCCTGACGTCGAATTGTCAACGTTTCGGACGCATTGTTTTCAGTTTAACACCCTTGCAAGTTACTTGTTAGTCTGTACAGGCCGTTTAAGGGCTTTTACATCTCTCTTAGCATCTCTTTTTAAGTGTTCTAATTTGAAAGAGGCGAACTGCAGTCTATCTCGCCGCGACGCAGCTTGCGCGCCGTCTTGGGATAACCGTGCTGTTGTGCTCCTAAAGGGGCTTCTACACTGGCTATACTTTTCGGGGAACGTGTGCGTCTCCTACGGGCGTCTTGTTCTAGCATGGAAGTAGAGAAAAACATTTGCCGGCCACAAATTTCCGGAAAAGTATAGCCCTAACAAGCAATCCAAGAACGCAGTTTGAGGGTTCTTTTATTATTAATGAAATATAGTTAGCATCAAAAGTAACTACGCAATCCAAGATGTCAAAAGTTCTCATTCCCTTTTAATAAAGACTTTGGACGTCTTCGTTTGCGTAGCTACTTTTGATGCTGACTGTACCAATAACACAGTCAGTTTTATTTTACTAGTTGCCCGCGTGGCTTGCTCGCGTATGACAAAAAACGCAGGCAAATCCGCGGGATAAAATTGCCTATAACCATCCATAAAGTCCATTCTACACACAGGTGAATGAATTTGTTTAACTGCTTATCCGCTCCGAAACCGCTAATCCGATTAAAAAAATATCCCCATTATAATAGAAACTTACAAACTTAAAAAGCTAAAATCTCATACGCTATACTGTTAGTATAGATTAATATCGAAAATAAATGACATCGGATTATAAAATAACGTCTTGTTTAGTTGTAGTTGGTTTATGTCTTCTAAAATACCGTCGTCAATGAACAAGAGATATTACTATAATAAATTGCCATAACAACCCTGCTATAACAGGAAGATTATCCTTGGGCCACTAATTTGTCCGTGTACCATGGCCTATCCCAAGCGAAGCCACAGATGGCTTGGATATATAAGTGACTAAGTTGAAGTCTTATTTAGTTAATCAGTTTATTATCGAACTGAATACTAATTTGTTATACGTGTAAGCCTACAGTTCAAACTTTAGTGCTTACTCAAATTAATTTGACAATATTAAAATATCGAGACGACTTTTCGGTACCCACTTCTCCGAAACAACCCGCTGCTTTTCTTACTACAATGAAGGATTTCATTTTTTAAGAAATATAGTATACTTACCGACTTAGGTACCTATAGAATTAACCTTTTTTGGTCACAGTTGACCAACAAAGGTTATAAAAGGTGGCTGAAACGTCATCATTTTTTTCCTTTATGTGCATCTCTTAATACCTTAAGCATTGCACCTATATGACGAAGTGAATATAATTTCATTATTTAAAAGCATAAATACCTAGCCATTGGACAAAACACTTATAAACACGATTCCGCTTTGACGTCTGAACTCAAGATACCACTAGTTTCACGAAAGCGACTGCCCAGATGGCCTTCCAACCCGGAGGGAAAAGTAGACCTTATTGGGATCAGACCGATTTCGTCACGATAATTTCCTTCACTGAAAAGCTAACGGTAAATATTCCGTTCATAAAGTTCCGAAAAACTCATTCGGGATTCTTACCCACGACGGCCGCTTGACAGCCGCATGTCTGAAACACTAAGCTACCCTAGCTTAAACTGCGCTTGAATGTAGCATGAAATGAAGGGATTTGTTACTTTATATTTTCAGTAGCACGCCCTTTTCTAACATATTATCAAATACAGCGTTCCCTATCTAAGCTATGTAGGCGATAGCACTATCAGATGCACAGAAAAGCCGAAGGACAGATTGACAAGATTACCGCATAGATCGCCCCGTCTAAACTATTTCGACGGTCTGATAAATAAAATCAGCCGAAAGACGTCCACTGCTGGACATAGGCCTCCCCCAAACAGTGCCACAATGACCGGTCCTGCGCCACCCGCATCCAGCGGACTCCCGCGACCTTTACCAGGTCATCAGTCCACCTTGTGGGGGGCCTACCCACGCTGCGCCTTCCGGTTTCACTTCACCTTTCCGCCCCAACGGCCATCGCTTACGGCCACTTAAGTTTAGCGATTCGGAGGGCTATATCGGTTACCTTTGTTCTGCTGCGGTTAGCCTCATTTCTGGTGCGATAGCGCAGAGAAATTCCCAACATAGCCCTCTCCATTGCCCTTTGGGTGACTTTGAGCGACCACGTTTCCGTGCCATACGTCATCACTGGCAACACACACTGGTCAAAGACTCTCGGCTTGAGACACTGCGGAATATTGGTCGAAAAGATGTGCCGTAGCCTCCCGAATGCTACCCAGCCGAGTCGGATTCGACGATTGACCTCTTTCTCAAAGTTGGACCTACCTAACTGGACAAAATTCTATAATATTATCATCCTATAGAAACTATGAGATTGAACCACCAATAGTGGTTTCGTACTTCTGTACGGCCCTCTGTCTAACAAAAACGATGTTTGAAACTGAAATCATTACTGCATTCATCCGCATAGCAGGTGCTCTTTCTTCTACTTAGGGTTGTCACGTTTGTGTCATGGTCGTGGTTAGACGCCGGCCGCGGTACGATGAGTGTCGCTGTCACCAGTGTCAATGTCAACCGCGTTCGCATGAATTCCACCTCGGAGGTGCATGAAAACAGAGTTTAGCCGAAGCGGCAAGAGGACCTTCTATGGCACGTTTAAGGACAAAATTACTACATCATAAACATGCAATAGTCACCTACTGAACATAGGCTTCACTTCGAAGACGCCAATCATCCTGGTCTTATCTGTGATCTAGGATTGACTTGCGATCTTTCTAATGTATTAAATAACCCATCGAACTTGAGCACCCCAGAAAATAAAATTGGTGTACGAACCACTTATACAGTGAAACACTGAAATATTTATTAACAAATAATTATCATGATGTGATCTCATCTCATCCATGAGAAGACTTGTGCCCATCAGTAGGGACTATATGATGACGATTAATGCTGTTTATAACAAAGTACGGGTTCGATAAAAATACTAACTTCAAAATACAATTTTACGCGCCATAATTTTACCTACACAAATATTCACGGTGAATCGAACACACGTCATTGCAAATAAGTCATTCTTAGCGCATCCACGTCAAACAAACTTTAACCTGTGCCTAATACTAAAGACTTGGACTTGGGGCATAGCTAATTTAAATGAAGCATAATAAAGAAACAGAGCTCACGTAACGTTTTGTCGATTCAATATGCAATTACATTCAATTCAACATGAAAAAGCGTCAGCCCAAAACGGACTTTGTCACCTTTGAATAAAAGTGTAAACAATACAATCATAGTATAAACAAATGCTACAGATCGGCCCGCGCCTTCAATATTATGTTTTAATACGGTGGCATTGAGTTGTGTTTGGACTGGTGTGCTGATCAGCCGAGTCAAGTGCAGAACGAAGCAAAGATCACGAATGAGGAAGTGTATGAAGCTAATCCGTGGGCGGTGCTTGAGGCAGCCGTGCAGCGAAGCGGGGTGCTTGCTGACTTACGGTTATTGTGACCGACTTCTAGAAATTAGTTCAATGGCGAGATGAAACAATGAAGTGGCAACTTGAGTAGAAATACTATCAATACTCTCTGTCCACAGCTGTCTGTTTTCAGGAGCTCTTGAGCGTTTTCTCACGACCTCAGTGTACCTACGATTTGTTTGGCTGTAAACTTTTCCCCCAGTTGGGCTACAGCGAATTGGAGCGAGATGAAATCTCGTCGTACTCTGCCCCTAACCCCTTTCACCTTTAAAACTATTTTTATTTTACAATAGACTAACAAACGGTTTTCGTCTCTTTCAAAATCCTTAAGCGAGAAAGGGAGCTGGAACGCCGTCATCGATTTAGTACTGATTTACCTGTCGAATAGAGGCCCAGTTTCGGCGTAGCCGGCTAGCATGCGCTAGCGCATAGGCGCTCAAGGCTAAGCGTATTTTGTTCCGCGCGACTCGCTCTGACGTCACTGCCCAGATGTACTGCTGCTATCTGCATGAGGAAGGTACCGTAATATATAGGGTAACTAGAGTCTCCGTTCTGTGGTATTGATATTTACATTGTGAGCTGTAGACGGCCCTACAGACTGACCCGGTATTTATATCCACTTAAAACTCCAAGGTCTGCGCTCTCAGGATCTCATTCTGAACGTACTGGAGCCCTCGCACATCGCTACATCTGTTCTGTCCTAGGGCTTTTAAAGCGAGTGCCGCGGCCCCGCCACTAGGAATAGTCGCGACCCCGATGACCCCCTTTAGTCGCCTTGTACGAAAGGCGTGTAATGCCGTAGACTTATTTTTATTCAAACCTAGTTTTTCAGAGCTTGGTTTGCTACCAATATAATTCACATTAGATTTGAGCTATAGTTTGACGACTTGATATACTCCATTGTCAATGCATCATCGGATGAAAGTGACATTATCGTATTGCCAGTGCGGTTCCTGTCGTTTTCCTGTCACAGAGTCATGACACATGAGACCGTTATATTTCCAAATAAGTCCTAAATTAATGATATATATTTTGACCCTCCTAATTCCTTCAATGCTATTTTCGTTTGTGTGGTGGGTACACACACGAAAATAGCATTGAAATGGTCACAGAATCAACTAATAATGAAAAATGATTGTAAAATCCTGTAACAGGAATAAGTCATACAAGTCGTCGCATTAGCCTAAGGACTTCTTCTTTATTGATTACTAGCTTACGCCCGCGACTTCGTCTGCGTGGGCCCGGGATAAAAACTATCCTATATTTTAATCCAGGCTATAAACTATCTTCGTGCAAATTTTCATCCAAATCGATTAAGCCGTTTAGGCGTGATTGAGTAACAAACAACCAAACATCTAAACATCCAAACTTTCGCATTTATAATATTAGTAGGATTTCAATAAATAATGAATTCTTCCTTATCTGTTCAAATTACAGGGACCCGGGTCTCTTCACTGTTCTGCGATAATTCATGTGATCTTGTGTTTTTTTGGTGACACCTGTCTTTTGCCTTGGGCTTTCTGAGTAATAAAACCTGCTGTAGGTAACTAAATTATTTGACTCAACGAAATGACTTCTTTTTCTGTTCAATATTTGATGTAAAAAGGACGTATTCAGTACATTCTTGTCTCTTACTTGATAAGAGGACAGGGACATGTTAAATTCAAGGAAATCTCTACCATTGGAAGACATTCATAAATAGTTATCTACATGAATTTGTCGCGCTCCATAATTTTGTATATTACCTTGAATCCGGTTTGTCATAAGTTAAAAATAACAAAAATATTTGGATGTCACAAAATAATGACATTAATGATCATCAGTCATTAAACTATAGTCAGGAGCAATAGAAAAATGTAAATTGCATTGTTTTTCATGTTACAGATACACACATTAACTTTGTTGATGGTTTTACTTACAACGGATGCTTAGGCTCTGCGGCAGGTTATTTTAACATTATATCGAGATATAGTCAGAATTATATACTCAGGTGATAGAAGTTTTATTTTTTTAAACCGCAGCAATTGTTCCTGAGACTATTTATTTATTTGACATAAAGTATATTTACACTATCCGCTATATACAAACGTACACACTCACAGGCTTTTACTTTTGTTAATATCAGTATAGTTAGAGTATACAAGAAATGCCAAACATTGTCTCAAAAAAACACCTAAATCACAGTATTCATTATACACGCCCAACACACAGAGACAAATCTAATCTCTCAGTATAAAGCGCATCAGAAAGCAAAGGCCACCGCACACGATGTGTACTCATTAAAAGATCATAACAAAGCCGTGATCCAGTCTCATATGTCTCGTATAACCATTATGCAACTTGGAGATCCATTGAAAGTTCTTAGAAGCCCACAGACCACCTCGATTTTACTATATAGTACGTAGAATTAACCTTCAAACTGACTTTCCTACATTGTGTACAAACTACTACTACAATTATTTATAGCTAGTATTTATAGAAAATTTTAGTTAATCGATTTCCCACTTTTGCGACTGCCACTTTACCACGTAGCTTCACCTCACCTTGCTTATTACTAGAATACGTAGAATGAATATTTACATCGACTGTCCTTCATTGCGTAGATACTACGACACACTACTAGTATTGCATACTATTATTTTGTAGTATTCATAAAAAAATTGTCTACAATAGCTTACCGTCACTTTTACGACAGACTTTTGTCTAAGCTAGACTTGAAGCACTTAACTTGTATTGTAAGTTGAAGAAAACTTAAATGCATTATCGACGCCGATCAGTTCATGATAAGTGCATACATAATTACATGTAGATGTATAAACTCACGCCGGTTTCTCAAAAGGGGTGGGTAGAACATTATTATTTTTACTAAGAGTAAGTGTCCCACTGCTGGGCAAAGGCCTCCTTTTTTTTTCTTCTACATATCCCTATCCTGGGCAGACTCCCACCAGTCTAGAACATATAAAATATAATTGTCAATGCTTTTTTAAATTGAAAAAATATAACCTTGGCCTTTCATTTGGGGCGCCAGTGTTACCATACCTACGAGAGAGACGAGTGAAAACTTTCAGTTAGTTTGCTAGTCACATGGTTGGCTGGTCAAACATGTGCTGGACAAATAATGAAGTTACAGAGATCATCTAGTAATTTTTTCCTTGTATCACCGATCGCAAAACAGTGAACAAATTATTATACTCCAGGCAAAATACGGTTTTGAAAAACATTAATTTATAATAGCGTTTTTTTTGTTGATTTCATTTGAAAATGTTATTCTAAGATAATATATCCAAGAACAAACTTTCCACCCGGAAGTAATTATGTAGATTTCAATGAAGCATGCATTGTCTTTTTTATACGATTTATCTTGAATATTATAGAGCAAATGAAAATGAATCAAAATAAAGACAAAAATATTTATTAATATTTATTCTGACTTTTCAGAAGTTAGTTAACTTATCATTTTTTTGATTTAATTGATAATTTACACATAAAAAATAAGCTATTATAAATTATTTCCAAAATTGTCATTTTTTCCATACGAGTTGTCAGTTCATTTACTGGACTATTATACAAATGTTCAAATGTGAATATTTGAGTAAGAAGCGGATTTGATGTTCTACGCTCCAATGGAAAAATAAAGAATTAGGCCTAAAACTACATTTTGGTGTTCAAAACCTTTGGAGACCCAACAATGAACATGCAAATGTTTTATTTTTAACTTGTATATGTGCTCAATAGGCACTGTGTGTTCAGTTAGCAATAAATTCATTGACGATTGTTACGAACTGTCGTCATAGGCCGTTGGCATTATTAGGTTCTATAGGAATGTATGTCGTACCAACGATGAATATTGTATAACGAATAATAAATAACAGCCCGGATATTCCCTTTCTGACAGATTATTTTAGTTACCTGAGTTACATTTTGATGATGTAACGTATTCGCGGATCGGAAGATTAAAATGGCCAGTACCTTGCCATTTTAATCTTACCCAGACGACCGCTTTAGCCTAGTTGGTAGTGACCCTGCCTACGAAGCAAGAGGTCCTGGGTTCGAATCCCGGTAAGGGCATTTATTTGTGTGACGAGCACGAATATTTGTTCCCGAGTCATGGATGTTTACTATGTATTTAAGTATTTATTTATCTATATCATTATGTTTATCATCGTCTAGTACCCATAGTACAAGCTTTGCTTAGTTTGGGACTAGGTCGATTTGTGTAAGATTGTCCCCTAATATTAATTTTATTTATTTATTTACCTACACGTCTATCTACGAAATCTGAACATTCATCTTTGCCCCGATTACGACTAAAATTATAATATTGCCAAGTTCTTTAAATCTGACTATATAGCTTTTACCCTAGGGCTCATGCCTGACTAGTCCACAGCTCGTAGAGCCACGGAGATGGCGCTTAATGAAACCATGTCAAAGAGTACTTCAGCTAAAATGATAATGATTCCCCCTGGATTTTCAGCAGACTCTCCCACCACGCGTTCCAGTCGCTCTACTCGGCATATAAAGCAACAGCCAGCCTAAAAAAAAGAGTGCTGTTGAAAATCCTCACGCCCCTAAGCCTCCTTCTCCATCTTTCCAGGTCGCCAGTTCAAGGCACACAAGGTGATCCTAGCAGCGTGCAGCAAGCACTTTCAGGAGTTGTTCGACACCGCTCCGCCCAGCCATGCGGGCGCCTGCTACGTCATCCTCGAGGCCACCACGGCAGACAACATGCAGGCGCTGCTCGAGTTCATGTACAAGGGCGAGGTGCACGTCAGCCAGGACGCGCTCTCCAGCTTCCTTAAGAGCGGAGAGAACTTACAGGTCAGTTTTTGAAGAGCTGTTTGACACTGGCCACTTTCTGGAGTGGTTGGAACTGAAACTGAAATTATTTGGGACTTAGCCTCTTTATTGAATATAGAGGACGCGCTGAATTTGACACAGTCAGTGCCAACGATTATGTATCATTACGATCGTAGCCGATAACATGCGATAGACCGTTTGTAGAGGAACGCGCCTATACGAGTATCGCTCACCGCAGGATCCCGCTATTCCTGACACTCAATGTGTTAAGTACCTACTTCTAAAATCTGAACGATGTTGAGAGCTCACGAACTGCAAACACAATAATCCTGCTGTTACTTGATGAGTTGTTTTAGTCAAAACTAACCGGTTCCAACGAACAATTCCAGGTCAAAGGTCTCTCGATGGAGATGTCACAGGACGCATGGGTGAAGCAACAGACGCAGCAATCCGCCGGGGGCCACCAGGCTCGCGTAAAGACGAGCCCGGTCTCCGGAGGCAACGGCGAGGGGCAGGAGGCGCCGCAGTCGCACACGTCGTTCGCGCCGATTATGCCCGGGTACGGGCTGCCCTTACACGGTGGAGCTGCTGGGATGGGCCGCTACGCGCCGCCGGCGCACGTGCCGTTGCATCCCACGCCGCATCGAAGACCCGCGCCGCCTAAAGCGTCGCCGTCTCCGCTTACTAGGAATTACAGGTAAACTTGACTTGACACTTATAGGTCGAGCTCTGGCGGCTATACATTTAGTATGGCGCGCAGAGCTCTTTTTACGTGTGTCGACTTATACACTTACCGGTTACATGCATACTTTCTTTATGATCGTTCAAATCAATAGGTTGATGCAGGTGTCATTTCTATACCGCTAAAGAACGTGCAGGTCTATTAGTGACAATGAGGCGAAGTGAAGTAGATATACTTGTATGCTAGAAACGTATAATGGGTTTCCGCAAAGTAACGCCCTGTGGCTTGTCCATATCATCCATATCGTCAATCGTTTTTTGAATAAGAATAATAAGAATAAGAATAAGAAAAATGTATTCACTTAAACAACCCTTGTTTTACAGTATTTTCTTCTGCCAAACTGCAGGACAGTTTGTTGGCAGATCGGCTGCCCTAAGCAAAAATCAAGTATCTCAAAATTTTGCCAATTTTTTTTAAATTTACTTTTTGAATCACCACATCGAAAGGCATCTTTTACAAAAGGAATTTACTGAAAATAACAAATACTTTTCAAATTATAGGCTATTATGTAATCCAAGTATCTTTTTTCAAAGAAGTGAACTACGCTTAAATCAAGTATGTTCCTTGCGTCAAAATGTTATTACTTCTTTCTATTAAAGATATCGAGTTTCACTCCAAAGTAGTTGTTTACTTACTTGTATTTTTTAACCTATCGAGATTAACTTACAAAACCTGGAATCAATCATCTCGAGTTACTTGTTTTTCCATAGAAGGCTACCTTACATTAGCAACATTCGTTCAAAGAAGAAAACATTTTTTGATCTTTAAAACGAAAATAAACGTTATATTGAAAAAAAGATCTCGGTATGAAACTAATTATTTTTTACTAGATGATATTGCATCATTTTTTCAAACTTTTTTCTGCGTATTATTTGTAGAAATGAAAAAAGTACGTTTTTTCGCTCTCCTGTAAAATTTGCCGTAACTGAGTTACTTGATTATTGCTTAGGGCAGCCGAGATATCTGTGTCGGTATGTTTTGATTTTGATATTTCTATTTTTATAAGTGCTACGAGTAGATAAGGTACTTCAAAAAAGCTTAAAACAGACCAATTACATATGCCGTAAACATAAACTAATTACTCAAATCCATTAACAATAAGCCCAAAAATCAAAGCAGTCAGCATTTCCTCCTCGTTCATTTCCCATTTTATTACAAGTGATCAAGTTCGGAGGAGGAAACAGTCGAGAACGAAACCTCGATTTTTATGATTTTTACTCATGACTTTTAGTCTGAGCTGCAGTTGTCCTTATCGCACGGTAAGCACGTAACAATCTGGTAAATACTTGCACAGACGAAAAAGTAATAGTCAATTGTCGACACTAAAGGTCGATATCCTAGTGGTGTGTAAAGTTATCGATAAATCTAAACTTCATCGATATCTTCTTTTTACCCGACTGCCAAAGGAGAGGAGGGTTATGTTTTTCGAGCGTATATATGTATGTATGTGACCTTATTCTTTGGCACGCCCTGCAGCCTAAACCGTTTGACGGATTTCGACATATGAGGTGTCGTTGGATTCCTCTTGATCGTGGGAGTGACATAGGCTACAAAATTTGAAAAAAGCTGTTGGGTTTTTTGAAAAATCTTTTATTTTCACTTGCCATAATTATGGCCTTTTGGTGAGAAGTATAAATAGGGAAATTCACTTTTATTATTGATAGTAAGTCAAAATAAAGTATTATTTAGAATATCATAAAACCGTAAAATGCCCTGACACATAGTTCACCTGCTGAGCAAATACCCAACAAGGGCAATACTTAGTTCATAAATGTGTGTTAAACTGTGAACTAACCCGTTAAAATTGTTAGACAATAGGTAGGTAAAGTGATTATAATAAAAGGACAACTTAGCGAATTTTGTTATACCTATATTTTATAGCAAACCATATTTTATATTCGTGACATGAATGTGACTATTACAAAATAATTCTTTTGCTTAAAAAAAACTAATAATTTTTGTATGTAGGAAGTAATTTAGTTAGATATGACGAAAATTTAGAACGTATTTAGAATTAAGATTTGCTTAAATATGTGTTGTTTTTTTTAATAAACACAGCATACTTTATAATAGAATTTCGGACGATTATATTCAACTTATAAACATGAAAAAAAATATACTTCACTTTCTTGGACCCGAGACCTATTAGGTAAACGTTTACTAATCACGCCACGACGTGACCTACATTATTACTCCAATTATTCCATACAAAACGTTATTCGCAGGGTAACGGCGTGGTTTTTTTTTTACTTATGTACTAACTTTCATAAATTGGTATTCCCCCTTTCTTAGAATAAACCTGTATAAACTATAATAATTTGAGAATTGCAAAATGGTCACTCTATGTCAAAGCAATATGGGTTAAATTCGAACTAAGAAGATTTTTCTTCATTGGAATTTAAGCCATGTCACTTTGACATAGAGTGCCCGTGCCACATACTAGTACAGCGTCGAGCACTCGGATGTTTACCTTATCTTTTATATATATCGTCTTCTAGTACCCATAACACAAGCCTTATTGAGCTTACGGGGCTAGTTCGATTACAGTAAGATTGCCCCCTAATATTTATTTATTTATTATTTGAAGTTGTCATTCAATCTTCTTTTTTACCTATTTCCGATCTAGTGGAGGTGTTTATAATTATTAGATGCGCCTATAGAGTTTGACATGACAGATATTATCCGCTTCACCCATGCAGGCCATGCCTAATTTGTACGTCGCTCGCAGGCAAAGTTCGTCGTCCTCGCATTGCGGCAGCGTGGCGGAGGAGCCGGACACCCGGTCCTCGCCGGGCGCCGGCACGCGGTACGACGAAACGCCGGACTGCGCCCAACTCAACACTATCAAGAACAACGGCTACGAACGGACGGGTAATGACGACATGATGGAGCGACGCGACACTGAACAGGGGGCCGAAGGTAAACGAGCCGAACGCCGCGCACGGGCATTCGGTGACTCCCATTTGTTCCCAATAACGTTGGCTGCGCAAAGAGCGCTCTTTCAAAAAAAACGGAGTTCATTTATTATTAACAAAACTTGTCGAAATGCCCACTAGTGCTCATAGAAGAGGGAAGCGGAACGTGGCAAAAGCGAGAGGGGCTACCGCGAAACGAAAACGAACTTCGTTTGTGTGTGATCTCCGTCTCTGTCGCACTTGCTAGTTCGAGCGATAGAGAGGGATATACACGAACGAAGTTCGTTTTCGTTTCGCGGTAGCCCCTCAGGATAACGTTGGATAGAAGAAGTGAACGTAAACTTTGGTTAACAAACGCATACTTATGATCAGGGCTCGGATTTTCCATCGCACGGTACGAGGAAAAAAACCACGGAGTCGTTATTAACATTAAAACTTTACTCATTTTCTTACTCCCGTATTTTTTTTATATTTCTCATGCTGTAACTATTTCGACTTAGTTACACAGACTATATTGCTGCGATAGACCTAACGTGGGTAGGTACAGGCCGCTTTATCAAATTTAATCGTGTGCGTCATGTATTTATTATCGACTTTGGACGTATCATTTATTTATATTTGCAATCGGTGCACACTGCGTGAATTATTACGTGAACATTTTATTATTTGGCCCATAATGCAATAAAACATGGAAGTTAACATCTTTATGACTATTTATAATATTGCATCTTTTGGTATTACTTAATCAAATAAATGAGTATGAATATGAGTAAAGTTTTAATGTTAATATCGACTACATAGTTTTTTTTTCGTCTTACCGTGCGATGGGAAATCCGAGCCCTGGTTATGATTATCAACCTTGACTGGGCGATGAAGAAGATGTATATACTTTCAATGTGCGCTTGCGCACTAGTGCCGCTCAGTTACTGCCATCCTGCTTTGTACGCGCCCGTTAAGTCCAATGCTCCATTCAGGTCTGTTGAAACTGGTATATAAAATTGACAGTCCCGCCTGAACAAATGGGAAGTACCTCACGACACACATGTCGCGTATCAAACTCGCCTAATCAACGCGCTAACTTGTACATTTTATTTGCATAATAAACTTGTACATTCAATTAGTAAAATTAAATTGATTTTTAAGAAATTAAGCGATTTTGGTATGATTAACTTGACACTATTCATTTATCGATAGTTTGATGCTAATAACGACACTTAACATTTAAATAATAAAGACTATTAGGGTAAGGACAAAATTATTGGCCAGATAACCAGGCCAGGGTGTAGACTCAAAAATTATTATTACTCCACATGAAAGAAGGCAAAATAATATGCCTAGTGACGAAAATCCCATTCCATATCTCAAGGAATAACGAAGCTACAACCGTTTTTAATATTGCTTGTTAGAGAGAGAAAACGCGAACAGTGTGTGACGTCACGTTACAAGATGGTGCCGGGGGGCCGCGTCGAACACGATGGGGCGCGGCACGTTGCCGTCTATTAGTGTGACGTCACAATCTTCCGGGTCATCGTTTCATATGAAGTTGCGTTTTGGGAAAAAGGGACAGAACACGACCCTTCCCAAAACTTTGGACACTTATAACCTAGTGATTATTTAACCTTTTGCGTTGATTTTTTCTCTATTTGACTACATTTTTTAATCCTTTTTCGAGAAAATATGACATTATTAATTATTTTATTTAGTGTCTACACCCCTATTTCTATGAAAGTTTTCCGTTGCGACACGAACATAAACCGTACAATTCTATGGTTAATTTTGTGTCACAACGGATTTTTTTTTTATTTCTTCGGTTTGAATGGCTAACTAGCTACTAACCAGGCTAACTACTGGCCAAGAATTTGCTCCTTACCCAATTAAGTATGGCAAAGAACTCGGAATATTATTAGTATCGTAATTATTATATTAGTACTTAGGCACTTACACGCTATATTTATACAAACACACGTGTATATTTTCTATAAAACGCATGACATACATTACACTTAACGTTGGCCCCTACTATAATGTTGGCAAACGATCGGCCAACTGCTCAAATAAACTAACTTCGTATACTATTCAACGTTATCTATCATATTCGCTATACCTCCTACTGATAATAATAATATTTTTTTATTATATGAATAATCATATTTTTATTCATTCACACATAAGTTTACAGTTTAACACCAAATCACTTATGTGGTACCTATACCTAGTTTCGCTACGAAATACATAACAATAAACAAGAAAATAAATTTAAATCACATACAACATAAGGTAACGTTACAAAAAAATAAAAAGAAACTAAAATAAACTCATAAACAACTTCAACAAGAAAAAATGGCACGATTTAAATCTTAACACTGCATATTCTTTGTTAACTTAGCATATGATATGGAAGAGCGGGATCTCCTGTCACAGGTATATGTATACTTACAAGGAGATCCCAACATTTGTGTATTTTACCCATTTTGTTTAACAAAAATAAACAATTTTAATTTTAATTTTAATTTTTCATTTTCATTTCATTCATATGGTAAGAATGCTAAAACTTTTCTACGGAATACACCAATACCGCCAGCTAATATAAATTGTTTATGCTTACGGCTTCCTGCGTTACATGGTTTAGGGCAGGGGTCAGCAAACTTTTTAGACAAAGAGCGAGATCCCGGAAAAATTACGATTTTTCGGAAGCTCAAAGAGCCACAGTACCAAATTTTAGAGAAATTATTTTGCTATTTACGATTTTTTTTGTCTGATTTTCACAAAAAAGAAACATTTTTTGGGGGAACCTAAAGAGCCGCAACAAACCTTTCAAAGAGCCGCATGCGGCTCGCGGGCCGCGGTTTGCCGACCCCTGGTTTAGGGCATAAAATGGCTATTCGTAAACGTGTATCGCTCTACTCTTCAGATCTACGGGTGAAGAACGAGAACGAATTCCACACGAGCGGCTACAACAACACGTCGCCGCCCGCGGCCACGATGCCGCCCAGCTACCACGACAAGCCGGTCGCCACCTCGCCCGTGCCCAAGCCCGCCGGCGACATGCCGTGGCCTCCCACTAAACTCATCACCAGCAAGTCCGGCGGCATCGCCACTGCTGACGGTGAGTACAGCCTACAGCCCATCTCCGCCATACCATTTCGATATATACGACCGCTTTAGCCTAGTTGGTAGTGACCCTGCCTACGAAGCAAGAGGTCCTGGGTTCGAATCCCGGTAAGGGCATATATTTGTGTGATGAGCACGAATATTTGTTCCGGAGTCATGGATGTTTTCTATGTATTTAAGTATTTATTTATCTATATAAGTATGTTTATCGTCGTCTAGTACCCATAGTACAAGCTTTGCTTAGTTTGGGACTAGGTCGATTTGCGTAAGATTGTCCCCTAATATTTATTTATTTATATTTATTTATATACCTAACTTGGTGGTTTTATATCTATTTTATTAAGTGACATTTTAGATGAGATAAAATACTATTGTATTAACTTGTTGTGTGACTGATTTAAAAAAGGAAAATAAAGACCCAACTTTGTTTATTTTATCTATCGAGTAAATTTTAGGCAATCATGTGTCGATTAAATCAGATAAACAATCATATAGTCAAGAATCATATATCTGAAAATCAGACCTCATTGTTTTTTAATCTAGTCAGAACGGCGTTTCAAAGCACGCGATAATTTCCAATGCATCCCATTAAACTGCGTCCATAGAAGGCACTTATGTACGTGGCCTGTAAGGCCGATACGGGAGCGACAGCCACGACCACATATAATTGGCAAGTGACTCTGCTGCCCGGAGATGAAAGAGGTCGTGAATCAATCGTGGTCTTTACTGCAGAAGGTCGTGTCTGTTTTCAATGTCTGCTCTCCTACTTCCATACACGCCGGCTCACGTGACTGACCCCTACGGAACCGTTGATATTGAGGTTTCACGTCCGTGCATTGGAACGTCAAGCACTAATAAGTTTCTGTCAATTTTTTTTGATACAAGCTTTTATTGCCGACTGTACTTTTCTGTATACCGTCATCAACTACTCATTGAGACGGTTCTAACAAAATTGACATCCATGTCCAATTGTACGTACACAGTCACAATCTAGTAAATAAATTTATATTCAATATGCAAAATAATGTTTATTCAAATGCCGTACGCAGTGACAATTGTGCTAACCTAGCTAGCGATGGGGAAAAATGTTAAACTCGCGACAGGTCATGTGACCGACAGATTCGTCAGATTGAAAATTCGCAAGACGAACACGTGACCTGATCGAAAAACTGTTACAATGTCATTGAAGCCAGCAATGAATTTTTAATGTAATATAAATGGTCATGTTTGTGTAAGATAAATAAATGAATATTGTATTTTACCACTCAAATGATAGTACTTTTATACTGATAATTAAAGCAATTCGAGCAAAATTATTCCCTAATCATTCCAAAATATCAAAAATGCACAACGTTAATATTCAAGTTTTCACTACTGCCGGCACTCCCGGAGGCGGAGTTCAACCCTCAAATCAGACCTCATTGTTTTTTAATCTAGTCAGAACGGCGTTTCAAAGCACGCGATAATTTCCAATGCATCCCATTAAACTGCGTCCATAGAAGGCACTTATGTACGTGGCCTGTAAGGCCGATACGGGAGCGACAGCCACGACCACATATAATTGGCAAGTGAATCTGCTGCCCGGAGATGAAAGAGGTCGTGAATCAATCGTGGTCTTTACTGCAGAAGGTCGTGTCTGTTTTCAATGTCTGCTCTCCTACTTCCATACACGCCGGCTCACGTGACTGACCCCTACGGAACCGTTGATATTGAGGTTTCACGTCCGTGCATTGGAACGTCAAGCACTAATAAGTTTCTGACAATTTTTTTTGATACAAGCTTTTATTGCCGACTGTACTTTTCTGTATGCCGTCATCAACTACTCATTGAGACGGTTCTAACGAGCCCAAACTCAACGGGGTTACGTCGGTAAAGTACTGAATTCCCATGGCCACCTTCTGCGTCCATCATCAGATCAGGTCGATGGTACCATAATATTGAATTGACATTCAAACTATCTTTACCCAAAATTTCAGCTCAATTGGTAGAAAATATCTGCTTCAAAATTTAGTTGCAAGATTCCACCCGGAGAAGCATACATACATTGCAAGTTTATTAAAAGCTGGTAAAATATACATACATACCCACATGCTTTTATCTCTAAAAGGGGTAGGCAGAGCACATGAAACATGTAAAATATAATTGTGTCATTCTCACGCAAAAGGTACTGGTTTGTCGATTGTCAGTTAAGACCATTTTTAATTGCTTCGCTGTGCCAATTAACGCTATTGACTTGCAACGAAATGTGTACCATTTTGCCCGGAACAACGCGGTTGTTGGTACTTAAAATAATTCAATAACATCCATTTATCACAATAAAATTGACATCCATGTCCAATTGTACGTACACAGTCACAATCTAGTCAATAAATTTGTATTCAATATGCAAAATAATGTTTATTCAAATGCCGTACGCAGTGACAATTGTGCTAACCTAGCTAGCGATGGGGAAAAATGTTAAACTCGCGACAGGTCATGTGACCGACAGATTCGTCAGATTGAAAATTCGCAAGACGAACACGTGACCTGATCGAAAAACTGTTACAATGTCATTGAAGCCAGCAATGAATTTTTAATGTAATATAAATGGTCATGTTTGTGTAAGATAAATAAATGAATATTGTATTTTACCACTCAAATGATAGTACTTTTATACTAATAATTAAAGCAATTCGAGCAAAATTATTCCCTAACCATTCCAAAATGTCAAAAATGCACAACGTTAATATTCAAGTTTTCACTACTGCCGGCACTCCCGGAGGCGGAGTTCAACCCGTTTGTTTTTTAAATAAAAGACTAACCAGTGATCGACTCTAGTGCCACCACCACCATGGTAAGCGACGACCGAGCCTAAGATGGAGCTCACTGGTTCAGTAATAGCCTATTCACTCTTATTTTTGATAATGAATAATTGACAGAAAATGCAGCTAACGGGAGTTAATTATATTCCTTAGCAGTTCGCATTAGGATTGAAAGTCACATTTATATAAGTAGCTAGTGCTTTTTAGATTGCTTGGGTACGAGGACATATGTCGCTCCGGTACATTTTATAACCTATTTTACGATTTAAGTTTATAAATCATATTGGTATGACAGCAGGTGTCACTGTACCCAAGCTATCCCGTATCGGCCTACAAGCCACGTACGTAAGTGCCGCTCCTCTAATATGGACGCTGTTTAAATCATCTTTTCATAGATGTAAAGGCCAATGATGACATATATATATATATATATATATATATATATATATATATATATATAACAAACTAAGCAAAGCTTGTACTATGAGTACCTACTAGACGACGATACACATACAATTATATAGATAAATAAATAATAAATTTAAAACATTTTTTAACTAACGAATTAACAAACAATGTTTACATATTTTTGCCTGTTGTCACGTCCACATGTTTGAACTAATGTTAAACAGTAATAAAAACATATTTCCGTTGACGAGTCAGGATTCATCCTGTATATAAAGCCGCTGTTCTCAATTGCAGGCAAGAAACTAAAGTGTCCGTACTGCGAGCGGCTGTACGGGTACGAGACGAACCTGCGCGCGCACATCCGCCAGCGGCACCAGGGAATCCGCGTGCCGTGCCCGCACTGCTCGCGCACCTTCACGCGCAACAACACCGTGCGCCGGCACATCGCGCGCGAGCACCGCCACCAGGTGAGGGGGAGCGGGAGCGGGAGCGGGAGCGGGAGCGGGAGCGGGAGCGGGCACCAGGGCATCCGCGTGCCGTGCCCGCACTGCTCGCGCACCTTCACGCGCAACAACACCGTGCGCCGGCACATCGCGCGCGAGCACCGCCACCAGGTGAGGGGGAGCGGGAGCGGGAGCGGGAGCGGGAGCGGGAGCGGGAGCGGGCACCAGGGCATCCGCGTGCCGTGCCCGCACTGCTCGCGCACCTTCACGCGCAACAACACCGTGCGCCGGCACATCGCGCGCGAGCACCGCCACCAGGTGAGGGGGAGCGGGAGCGGGAGCGGGAGCGGGAGCGGGAGCGGGCACCAGGGCATCCGCGTGCCGTGCCCGCACTGCTCGCGCACCTTCACGCGCAACAACACCGTGCGCCGGCACATCGCGCGCGAGCACCGCCACCAGGTGAGGGGGAGCGGGAGCGGGAGCGGGAGCGGGAGCGGGAGCGGGCACCAGGGCATCCGCGTGCCGTGCCCGCACTGCTCGCGCACCTTCACGCGCAACAACACCGTGCGCCGGCACATCGCGCGCGAGCACCGCCACCAGGTGAGGGGGAGCGGGAGCGGGAGCGGGAGCGGGAGCGGGAGCGGGCACCAGGGCATCCGCGTGCCGTGCCCGCACTGCTCGCGCACCTTCACGCGCAACAACACCGTGCGCCGGCACATCGCGCGCGAGCACCGCCACCAGGTGAGGGGGAGCGGGAGCGGGAGCGGGAGCGGGAGCGGGCACCAGGGCATCCGCGTGCCGTGCCCGCACTGCTCGCGCACCTTCACGCGCAACAACACCGTGCGCCGGCACATCGCGCGCGAGCACCGCCACCAGGTGAGGGGGAGCGGGAGCGGGAGCGGGAGCGGGAGCGGGAGCGGGCACCAGGGCATCCGCGTGCCGTGCCCGCACTGCTCGCGCACCTTCACGCGCAACAACACCGTGCGCCGGCACATCGCGCGCGAGCACCGCCACCAGGTGAGGGGGAGCGGGAGCGGGAGCGGGAGCGGGCACCAGGGCATCCGCGTGCCGTGCCCGCACTGCTCGCGCACCTTCACGCGCAACAACACCCGTGCGCCGGCACATCGCGCGCGAGCACCGCCACCAGGTGAGGGGGAGCGGGAGCGGGAGCGGGAGCGGGCACCAGGGCATCCGCGTGCCGTGCCCGCACTGCTCGCGCACCTTCACGCGCAACAACACCGTGCGCCGGCACATCGCGCGCGAGCACCGCCACCAGGTGAGGGGGAGCGGGAGCGGGAGCGGGAGCGGGCACCAGGGCATCCGCGTGCCGTGCCCGCACTGCTCGCGCACCTTCACGCGCAACAACACCGTGCGCCGGCACATCGCGCGCGAGCACCGCCACCAGGTGAGGGGG
Organism: Epinotia bilunana; assembly: GCA_947049275.1. NCBI lineage: Eukaryota > Metazoa > Arthropoda > Insecta > Lepidoptera > Tortricidae > Epinotia > Epinotia bilunana. The sequence goes on along the minus strand of OX346258.1, from coordinate 21,671,076 downwards.
AGCGGGAGCGGGAGCGGGAGCGGGAGCGGGCACCAGGGCATCCGCGTGCCGTGCCCGCACTGCTCGCGCACCTTCACGCGCAACAACACCGTGCGCCGGCACATCGCGCGCGAGCACCGCCACCAGGTGAGGGGGAGCGGGAGCGGGAGCGGGAGCGGGAGCGGGCACCAGGGCATCCGCGTGCCGTGCCCGCACTGCTCGCGCACCTTCACGCGCAACAACACCGTGCGCCGGCACATCGCGCGCGAGCACCGCCACCAGGTGAGGGGGAGCGGGAGCGGGAGCGGGAGCGGGAGCGGGAGCGGGCACCAGGGCATCCGCGTGCCGTGCCCGCACTGCTCGCGCACCTTCACGCGCAACAACACCGTGCGCCGGCACATCGCGCGCGAGCACCGCCACCAGGTGAGGGGGAGCGGGAGCGGGAGCGGGAGCGGGCACCAGGGCATCCGCGTGCCGTGCCCGCACTGCTCGCGCACCTTCACGCGCAACAACACCCTGCGCCGGCACATCGCGCGCGAGCACCGCCACCAGGTGAGGGGGAGCGGGAGCGGGAGCGGGAGCGGGCACCAGGGCATCCGCGTGCCGTGCCCGCACTGCTCGCGCACCTTCACGCGCAACAACACCGTGCGCCGGCACATCGCGCGCGAGCACCGCCACCAGGTGAGGGGGAGCGGGAGCGGGAGCGGGAGCGGGCACCAGGGCATCCGCGTGCCGTGCCCGCACTGCTCGCGCACCTTCACGCGCAACAACACCGTGCGCCGGCACATCGCGCGCGAGCACCGCCACCAGGTGAGGGGGAGCGGGAGCGGGAGCGGGAGCGGGAGCGGGAGCGGGCACCAGGGCATCCGCGTGCCGTGCCCGCACTGCTCGCGCACCTTCACGCGCAACAACACCGTGCGCCGGCACATCGCGCGCGAGCACCGCCACCAGGTGAGGGGGAGCGGGAGCGGGAGCGGGAGCGGGAGCGGGCACCAGGGCATCCGCGTGCCGTGCCCGCACTGCTCGCGCACCTTCACGCGCAACAACACCGTGCGCCGGCACATCGCGCGCGAGCACCGCCACCAGGTGAGGGGGAGCGGGAGCGGGAGCGGGAGCGGGAGCGGGAGCGGGCACCAGGGCATCCGCGTGCCGTGCCCGCACTGCTCGCGCACCTTCACGCGCAACAACACCGTGCGCCGGCACATCGCGCGCGAGCACCGCCACCAGGTGAGGGGGAGCGGGAGCGGGAGCGGGAGCGGGAGCGGGAGCGGGCACCAGGGCATCCGCGTGCCGTGCCCGCACTGCTCGCGCACCTTCACGCGCAACAACACCGTGCGCCGGCACATCGCGCGCGAGCACCGCCACCAGGTGAGGGGGAGCGGGAGCGGGAGCGGGAGCGGGAGCGGGAGCGGGCACCAGGGCATCCGCGTGCCGTGCCCGCACTGCTCGCGCACCTTCACGCGCAACAACACCGTGCACCGGCACATCGCGCGCGAGCACCGCCACCAGGTGAGGGGGAGCGGGAGCGGGAGCGGGAGCGGGCACCAGGGCATCCGCGTGCCGTGCCCGCACTGCTCGCGCACCTTCACGCGCAACAACACCGTGCGCCGGCACATCGCGCGCGAGCACCGCCACCAGGTGAGGGGGAGCGGGAGCGGGAGCGGGAGCGGGAGCGGGCACCAGGGCATCCGCGTGCCGTGCCCGCACTGCTTGCGCACCTTCACGCGCAACAACACCGTGCGCCGGCACATCGCGTGCGAGCACCGCCACCAGGTGAGGGGGAGCGGGAGCGGGAGCGGGAGCGGGCACCAGGGCATCCGCGTGCCGTGCCCGCACTGCTCGCGCACCTTCACGCGCAACAACACCGTGCGCCGGCACATCGCGCGCGAGCACCGCCACCAGGTGAGGGGGAGCGGGAGCGGGAGCGGGAGCGGGAGCGGGAGCGGGCACCAGGGCATCCGCGTGCCGTGCCCGCACTGCTCGCGCACCTTCACGCGCAACAACACCGTGCGCCGGCACATCGCGCGCGAGCACCGCCACCAGGTGAGGGGGAGCGGGAGCGGGAGCGGGAGCTGGAGCGGGAGCGGGAGCGGGCACCAGGGCATCCGCGTGCCGTGCCCGCACTGCTCGCGCACCTTCACGCGCAACAACACCGTGCGCCGGCACATCGCGCGCGAGCACCGCCACCAGGTGAGGGGGAGCGGGAGCGGGAGCGGGAGCGGGAGCGGGAGCGGGCACCAGGGCATCCGCGTGCCGTGCCCGCACTGCTCGCGCACCTTCACGCGCAACAACACCGTGCGCCGGCACATCGCGCGCGAGCACCGCCACCAGGTGAGGGGGAGCGGGAGCGGGAGCGGGAGCGGGAGCGGGAGCGGGCACCAGGGCATCCGCGTGCCGTGCCCGCACTGCTCGCGCACCTTCACGCGCAACAACACCGTGCGCCGGCACATCGCGCGCGAGCACCGCCACCAGGTGAGGGGGAGCGGGAGCGCCCGCGGGAGCGGGAGCGGGAGCGGGCAGTGCAGCCGGGCCGTCCCCATCCCTGCCGGGGGGGTGCGTGTTCGTAAACGCATTACGTCTGCGTAAAAAAAAAGAAGCGAGTTGTGTCGGAGATACAACCGTTATTATACATTTCTTACCAAGGGTTGTAAAAGAAAGAAAGCCCGAAATCGCAGCTATTTGTGAATATGCGATAAAGGGCTTGCTTTTTTACTGCCCGTGGTGAGTACACAATTTTACGTCTTCACCTGGCCACAATGCGAGTTTTACCGTACGCACAGCGTGCGGTAAAACTCACATTAATGCCAGGTGTGACGTAATAGTACATTACGTGCCTAGGGCGGTGAATTCGTGAATGGCCCAGATCGCAGTTGTTGGCTTTACGAATTACCGCCCGTGATAAGTACACAATTTTAAGTCTTCATCTGGCCACAATGCGAGTTTTACCGTACGCGCAGCGTGCAGTAAAACTCGCATTATGGCCAGGTGTGACGTAAATTAAGTTTAAGTGGATATTTCTTTGTTGGCTATAGAACCCTTTTATTAAAAAAACACAAGCCAAGCCTGCTATTATGGTGAACCCGTAAAATATATATCTGAATTAATTCACTAAAATCTGTATAAGTACAGATAAATCGGTATATATGGCAACATTCACTGACGTAGCTCATTTGACTTACGGTACATTGAAAATGACGGTCTTTTCAGCATTATTTTCATGTCCGCCACATAACGAAATAACATTTTGTGATTAACAACTAATGGCAAATAAGGAAGGATTAAAACATGTAACAAACAGATATTTTAAATCAGATTAGGCTTCTCTACAAAAAGATATTCCGGAAGTCACGCGATACATTTTGAACTGAGGCTCTAGTATAAGTTTTCCTCAGTACCCCTCAGTACCCCTATACAAGAACGCGAGCAAAGAAGTATCCACTTCAAAAAGGTGACTAGAGATGCGCACAGTGCTTTCAAATGTAATGCCATAGCTCATTACATCTCAGTTAATGAGTTGTAGCACATTTTGATATCACATCACTCGGAACATCACCCGTTAGATTAGATGGCATTGCCGCCGTTGCAACGTTTGCATACGCTGCTTCAGTACATTACAACTCTCATCGCTTTCCGTTGCGCTGAGATAAATAAGGCGAGCGTAATAATAGAATATATATATCTATCGATATATATCTGTTGACGACCGGTTAGCCTAGTGGGCAGTGACGCTGCCTACGAAGCTGAAGGTCCTGGGTTCGAATCCCGGTAAGGGCAAATATTTGTGTGATGAGCATGATTATTTGTTTCTGAGTCTTGGATGTTTTCTATGTATTTAAGTATGTATATCTATTAAATATATCGTCGTCTAGTACCCGTAACACAAGCCTTATTGAGCTTACTATGGGGCTGGCTCGATTTGTGTAAGATTGTCCCCTAATATATATATTTTTTATCGCGGGAGTCTGCTGGATGCGGGTGGCGCAGGACCGGTCATTGTGGCACTCTTTGGGGGTGGCCTATGTCCAGCAGTGGATGTCTTTCGGCTGATATGATGATGATGATGCAGATTTATCGCACAGAGTGATGTCTAGCGTGATGCTTGTATCTTCCGAGTGATGTGTAATATAATGTGTAATATTGTGATAACGCGGTTGCGTGATATTGAATGTGTAATATTAACCGCATGACTTGCACGTGCACAGGTGACGCCGCACCTGCCGCAAGGCCCGCTGCCGAACCACGCGCAGTAAGCAAACCTCAACCAAGGCCCGGCTCCAGCCGGCCGCTCACGATATACCTCGTCGAAGCATATTATAACCGGTAATCTACCTCAAATTGATCTAAGGTTAATTTTAATCGTGCGATAATTGTTACTTAATTTTCACAAGTGACTTGGAATGGTTGCTCAGCTCTTTCGGTGCCGTGTTGAAAACATTTAGTACCGTTGCACTGCTTTCGTAACATTTTCGGTTGAACATTGACGTCCGGTTGGTGAGATGAAGTTACCGTTTTTTATAGCCGATTCGTTTCGAGTTCTCGATGGTGTACTGTAATATTACTTGAGCTAGGGATCTTATAAATGATGTTGAGACTGACGGTCATAGGCTAAGTGTATGTAAATAATAGGAGAATATTGTATAACGCCTTGGCCTAGGTTGAGACACGCGTTTTAGGTTCAATGTGGCAAAATCTCCACATTTTATTTTCTATACTATTTACAGAGCATTTTTTATACATGGCACTAAAAGATAATATATTAATTATAGTCTGCTGGGTTCGGTTTCTGCAACTCATCTGTGATACAATAATAAACGGGCATTTATTTTTCGCTTCACATTTTGCCACATTGTCCGCTCTAAGGGTTATGGAACTGCGAATTGCATAAGTAGATTTTTAGCAGTTTTGTACTGTACAGTGAAATTGAACGGTTTTAGTTTTGTACAAAGTACAATTTGCCGATAGGTACATAAGTAGTTAGGTAAAAATAAAATCGTGTTTTAAAAAAAATGCTCGTGAGATTCGATGCATGAATAGAATATGTTTACAATCCATAGTTTCCGTCGTTCGTTTGATCCGGGCAGGTTGCCTTGTAACAAGCGGCCCTCAATAGTCCACTCCGCGTTGCTTGCACCTAATTTGTTTGTTTTTAAACGGAAGGAGTCCGTTATAAAATGATTAAATTATGTCATCATTTAAACTATCTTGATAGTAATACGTAATTTTTCCGATTTATATTATTATGAGAGGAAACTCATCGCAGACTCGCGTTGTTACATCGCCGCCGCCGGCTCGCTGCTCGGATGTTACTATTGAGACCAAAATAATTATATGTTTCAAGGGGATGGTATCGATTTTAACATTCCGTTTTTATGTGTTTTTTTTTGTCTTAGTGCATTTAGGTGAAGGCCACTTACATACACTTTAATATTCCTAGTCATTTCAGTGCAACCAGTTGAGGTTTTTTTTTATTATTTAATCGTAAATTGCGGGCGGGCGTCGGGTCATTGTATTATATGTTGTGTGGATCGTCGCTCGCCCTTTACTTGAGAAGTAACATTATTTCCGCTGCAATACATGCTCTTAGTTTATCGTAACTCGGATGGGAGAGTGCCAAATATCCTCAATTTAAGTTCACATCAATTTATTTATTTTATATTATTCTTTTATTTCGTTAAGTGTGGGTGTAGCGACTGTGTGTTATATTCCTGATATTTAGGAATACGCTACATTCATATTTATTATATTTATATTTAGGATACACTTGAATATATTTATGAAGATGCTTTACAAAGGCTCAGTGATTTTATTTTAGTGATTATAGTTTCTGTTAGGTTACCATTGGGACAGCGTTTTAGTTCTCTTTTAATGGTTTCGGGTACAATAGTACCCGAAACAATAGTTAGTTAGTAACAATAGTTCTCACCCATGGAGTAGTTAAGTTCAGTCCGTGGGTCGGATCCGTCCGCACATCCATTCAGTTTCGTCATTATTCAATATCACAATCAAACATAAATAAATCGATTATAGTGTCCTTCCAAAGTCACTTAATTAATTTGACTCATGACACATGAATAGAACGAAATTACAGAATGGCACGCATGTGTATTATTTGGCCCGATTCTTCATCTCCGTTTTGATATTTTAGGAGTTACCTCTTGCATATTATGATGAAAAAGTACAATTCAAGTTTTATAAGAAAGCCTATTTTCTAAAATAATATTGATGTTTAAATCCAGTGTAATCTTGAATATAAGTAACTCAGTTTTGATTTGGATTGGTTTTGTATAGGTATTTTATCGTGGCAAGAGATCGCAGGCCAGACTGTCCTGTCTCCCGGCAATAAAAACCTTATTATAATATACGTTATAATAATTATCGCACAGAATAATATGTTGTCTACTTATCGTATTTTGTCTGAGATCTCTTCGTGGGTAGGGTAGGGTGTTTTAGTTGCCTAACAAGAGCTTATCGTTCCAAACATTAACATCTCTTTGGTCGTCCCTCAAACGATCGTTTTGATTATAATTAAAGATATAAAAGTACTTTTCATTGATTTTGTGGCATTATTTCGATACATATTTTAATGTTAAGACGAAAATATTTTGCTATTACGATTATAAATTGTTAAATTTACGTTTTTATTTGTAAAATGATTGCGAAAAAATTAAGGAAGATTGTAGTTATATTTTTGTCTTTTCGTTTTTCTTATGAATTCAAAATTCATAGTTGTGATTATTTTCTTTTCGACATTTAATGTTTTTTGTGATACATAAATAAAAGGGAGCTGCATTAATGCATCACGTGTTTAAGCTTTTGTCGTTTACTTTCGTTTAAGTTGAATGATGCGTTAGTCGTAAGGGATGTTCTCGAACGATGCCTCGCGTGGCGCTATAGGGTCGTCGGAATCATTATTGGATTTACTTCTTTCTTAAAAATAAGGTACAAATTTTAGATTACAAAATCAAACGTCAATTTTATTAATAACCGTTTATTTCTAGATTTATTGGATGTTTTCTTCGAAGTGGTCATTGTACAATATTCCGTATACTTACCTGCATGGGATAATAACAAGTTTAAATTAAGTTGAATTGTTAAAGCTAATAGCGGACAAATTACTAGAGGGTCCCTATATAGTTATAATGTTGTATTTGATGTGATAGGTGAATTCACGTTAGTCGGTGTCTGCAATCCCCCTACACTAAGACTTGGCCTGACTCCCCTTTGTGGCTGTAGGTACCTCTGTTAAGATGACAATGGTATGATGGAAAGTACTTGCGTTCGTTTCAACAAACGTTTGGCATGTTGGTCGGTGTTGGTGAAGCGGACGCGGTATAAGTGATCGAATCCAAATTATGAAATACAAATGCTTTCAACTTGATTGGGGATGATTTAAGAAATCGCCACTTTGACAGTCAAATACCCTTGTATTGGAACTGAATTTGAAAGTGTATTTCACCGTGACTATTAAATAACATCTCACGAAGTCATCCCTAATTCAAGTTTGCCGTTCGTTATTTTAGGAAATTCTAAATTTTAAGGAATCTGTTACCAATTGTTTGGTTTAGTGATTTGGAAACAATAGACGCGTGCCAGTATGTTCAAACAGTTTGGTCAGACGAGTTGTAACCATACTACAGTCGCCATCAGATATATCGGAGCGGCCAAGGTGCTCACAAATATCTGAACACGTCTCTAATGCCTCGACAATAGATACGTGTTCAGATACTTGTGAGCACTTTGGCCGCTCCGATATATCTGATGGCGACTGCACACGGTGGACTGGTGCAGATGAAACTGTTCGAACTTCTTTCCGCGTCTGTTGTTTTTCTACGTTGTTGGAGCCTGATTGTTTTGCTGGAACAAAACTGCCTGCTTTGCTTATTTTACGGCTCCACTTTGAGTTCTCTATGATAAGTTTACGTTTAGTTAGGTTTCTTTTTAATTTTAAATCGCGATATGTCGTGATGGTAAAGCCAAAGATTGTTACGGGTATGGTGACCCTCTGCCGTCACACTGGCTGTACAGTGCCCACACATTCAACCTCTATGGTCTTAAAAAGAGACCAATTTGAATAAAGAACGGATTAAAAGTCGCTGAACGTGCCCCACTGTACAGCCTCTCTAGCTAATAAGTTAATCTACCTCGAGAAATATAACATAGTAATAAATAAGCTTTTAAATAGATTTTTATATGCAAACGATATAAATTAGCGTGTAAGCGTGTTGCGAAAATTAAAAAAAAAGTACAAACTATGCTACCTCAGGATTCAACGCTTTAACGAATTGAAATTCTATAATTATCCTCCAGATGTTTAAGAGTATTTACAAACTTAAGATTTCTATACTGATCGCGAGACGATTTAATACTTAAATAATATGGACTGAACGTTAGAGGAACAAAATATTGTTAAAGCTGTTGTAAATAATGCTCATATGCGTTCAGATCCGAGGCTAGCGCAGACGTGAATCTCGGTGACCGTCGCGGCGACTCGCGTCGCGGGTCCGTCGCGTACCTTGACAGTCGCGTCGACCCGCGACGCGGGTCGCTCGCGTCGCGAGTCGCGCGCCGCCGGGCCGCTGAGGTGTCGCTCCTAACCCTAGGCTAAGTTGTTAATTAGGATAGTTTTAATAATCTCATGCATAGACTATTCTACCTCATTTCGTAAGCAAATGCATGTCAGGGGAGTCGGCCGCCAGTCACAGCGTAATCTAATTGTACCTTCCTTCACTCTCTGGAGTATAAAACATTTTTATTGGTAATTTTTATTATTATTACTTTTTCCCAGTTACTTTTTGTGTTACATAGATGTTACTATGTTTTAAGGAGATGAAAAATGAAAAATATTGTTTGTTAGGTTTCAGCGAATTAAAAAAATTGTAACAAAATTATTTTTTCGTTTTGTTTTTTTTGGTTCCCCTTTTCCCTCCTGTTTTGGTTACTTTTTATTTCTCTTTAACAAGTTACACCCGTCCATCGTGTTTAGTATTTATTGTAATAAATTTAAGTACATTATTTAAGGAATTGACGTTTAAGTAATATTCATAAAATAGAGCACTAACTGGACAGGAATTATTTAAGTACCTAATCATTCGATGTTTTTATATTTTAAGTGTGCACTTACATTGAATCGATCTCGGGCGTATCTCGGTGATTCACCTCTACGAATTTTATAATGGAGAAATATTAATGTTCTGTCGCATTTAATGTAAGTATTAAATTAAAATATTAATGTTATAACAATCACTTTCGAATTCACTAGAGTAATTCACGAGACAACCCTGACAATAGTGTTAAGTGTCGTGGCTCGCCAGCGCCCTCTGCCTCGGTGTTGACTCGTAATTGAGTTGACGACGAACAATCTGTACACACACATTCGAATATATATTGATGTTTTGTAATAGCTAGCTCAGCCAGAAAGTGGCCCGAATTATAAAGGTCGTGCATGACTGTAAATACAACATTACTGTAGTCTACGTGTTAAACGTTAAGTTCGAGTGGGCTAAGTCTCGATGTCTTTACTATGTTCTTGGTGTCAACTTTGTGTAAGTGTAGGCTATCTACACAAAAAAAGCGAAAAAGAGCAAAAATACAACGAGCAATCATTGTGCAAGAACTAAAGTACAAATTCTGAAGTCTTAAAAGTTAATGCCAGTACAAATTATGGTATCGGATTTTATGTAAATGTTGCCAAAATTGTATTTTTTCGGCAGATTATTTATAATTTTAGTGTAAGTGAGGAGAGTACAAAATGGTTCGTGTTTTATTCTGGTCAAGCTGTGGTTCCGTTCGTTCCTTTCCGTTGTTCTGGTGAGTTGTGTCGGTAGGGTAGGGTAGGGTAGGCGACAGACGCGGCGGCGCGCGCGGAGTAGGTGCGAGGTACGCGAGGTGAGTTAGGATCGAGTCTAAGGTATGTACATTTTGTAAACCAGCATGGTTGTAAAACTAAGTAGGGTTTTATATCTTAGCAAGTTAATGCTTAGTAAAAATGCGGTCAACGGTGGTCTATGTCTGTAAAAGGGAAAGTGATTGTCTGTGATTTTTATGCGACTTTTTTATATAAAGGAATGAAAATATTCCTTAACAGTAAGAATAGCACTACTTGTGATTTTACATTAGGTATTTATTAGTTGACTTCTTTTTTTGTACTATACAATAGGAACGTAGCTGTGGTGTAGTGGTGAAGGGGGTTGGGTGTGCATAACATATGTATAGCTGTCTAAATAGGTATTTACATACAAGCTGCTATATCCGGAATTGGTGAATATTTGGCAAATATGGTTTGACCACACGCGTCGAGTATTGTGTTCGGATCGCGTGTACTTCATAGCATTGAGTTTGAATAAAGACAAGGCAAATTGATGCTGCTTAGTTCTAAATGCTTCTCTATATACATAAGTGCAAACAGTTCCCCATTGTACAGCGGAAATTTACTAACAAACCTCCTACATATGGGCTTCGTGTTCACGAATGTGGATGGGAAGGATAAAGGACGACAGCGTTGCACTATACATAACTCGCACAATTTGTAGTGGGTCATGGGTTTAAAATACTTTGGGAGATTTAACAGTAACAGGTACCTCGTCAGAATGTGGCTGTCTCGTCAACACCACCATCATCAGTCAACCCTTGATTCGACAAAAGTGGTGAATATCTATAGTTCATGCATCGGAGTGCATCGAATTCTTCCAAACGACTGTTCAAAAAAAGACGATCAAAAGTTATGTCCAGCCGGGTCGACGTTGTTGAATTAAGGATTTATGTGTCCAATCCCTAAAGGCAAGCCATAACAGAGGGGTCACTGGTTACATTATTCTCGCAAAGTAAAACTAAAACTTAAGTACTTAGCTAAAAACCTTGTCAAACTAACGAAGTACGCGCGGTTCTCATTCAAATTAGCGAAATGATTTATTGAATGATAGATTTATTAATTTAAATGGTTCTAGCGAATTTTTTAGTGTCTTAATGATATTTTGGCGATTTATGTTGTGTTACGCGGTAAGTTTGTCGGTGTTACGTTTGCTTCGGTAACCGTTCGGATACACGGACTCTTGACTCCATGAATGTCCATTCTGCTTGACTGAATTAACTCCTTCGTCCATCGGACGTATCTCAGTATATATTGGTGTTACATGTAAGCGTGTATTCGGACATTAAACTAAGTATATATGAACCTGTGGAGAATACAGGTACATAATTATATTTGTCCACGAACACTGCGGGAACGCATAGAGGCCTCGGCCGTCACATCACGAACCTACAACCTGATTTAGATAATAGTTATTATATGGAAGAAAAATTTGATCCACTGTGGAATTCTTAATAAAAAATTGTTGCTAAAATATGTTACGTTGTTTATTTAACCCTGTGTAAACCAACATCCACGAAGAATCAGCCACCAAAGTGCTTAAGAGTCCGCAGTAAGCTCGATTCTCCATACAAACGTAGTTTCGCTCTCATTTTAAAACTACGTGTTGGATTGTAACGAAACTTTGCATATACAATGACATGAGGTATATCTATGTCTGTAATTAGTTTATGTAGCTTCAGATACTATAGTAAAAAAAACCAGGGAATATAAGTTTTTCATACAAAACTTGTTTTTACTGTATTTCGTTTGTTTTATACACTGGAACTATATAAACTAATTACAGACATAGAAATACCTCATCTCAATGTGTATGCAAAGTTTCGCCACAATCGTTGGATTGTGGCGAAACTACGTGTTGACGTAGTTTTAAAATGAGAGCGTAACTACGTTTGTATGGGAAGGTGAAATTCGGCAGAGCTTACCGCGGACTCTTAATTAATGGTGCATATCTATAGTGAGGTTATGTACAGTCAAGAGCACCAACGGTAATACACCACAGTCTAAAAATATGTAGGCAGATCTTATTCCTGCAACAATAAGGTTGCAGTATACACATATATATGAAACTTTGACTGAATACATATTGGTCCCCTTGACTGCACATTACAGTAGAGCAGTCGAGATCAAGGCAAAACTTCACTACAAATGAAGGTGCTATTACGATATGACTAGGCGCACTACGCACTAATATTCCACAAGCTGCTCGTGAGGCTTAGCTCGTAAATTGCAAAGAATACAGGCAAACCCACGGGATAATAATATAGCCTATAAGCAATAACTATCCAGCAAGGCTATTCTACGTGCAGCGCCGGATGCTACCCATTTACATGCAACATTGTTATTCTTACACTCTTCTACTTACAAAGATACAACCTCAGACTTTTCCTCTGTATAATATGTTTTTTTTTATTTTTTTTTATTATTAGGGTCACACAACAAATTACAGTCATACATTGAGTACATTAAAAGCTTAGTGTCTAGATCTGGACTACAATTCTAAACAGTGTGTGCACAGAAAGATTAATAACTTAGACAAACTATTCATTACATATGAGTATTGCCCAACTTACAGGGATAGGCAATGTGCATAACATTTTATTTACATTTAAAATTAACCAGAATAACAGAATATTGAGTTAATAACTAACTTAAATCTTAAATCTTAAATGCCTAATTTGAATGCATCTTTAACTTTATTTTTAAACGAGGGTAGGGTGTGTATAAAGATGTCGAAAGAAGGATGTTCAGCCACCATATCATTATACAAACGGCACATTCGGACAACGGGATTATAAAATGATGTGTTATTTTTGTAAATTTCGAGTTGGAATAATCTGTGTGATGGATTACGAGCTTTGTACCTGGTGATAAAGTTCAAGAGAGAAAGAAGGGAAGGACAATCAATGTGTGAGTGTACAATTTTGTATAATGTAATCAATTCACTACATTTTCTACGAGATGAAAGAGATGGAATGTTGAATTGTTTCAGCCTGCTGAGGTATGACCTTAGATTGCGCCCTAGTTGAAGCCTGAAGCAAAGGATGTTAAGAAACTGCTTTTGGACTTTTTCTATCCTATCGATATGAACTTTGTAATATGGTGACCAAAATATAAGTATACTTAGGTAGACTAGTAGCCTGCGCATTGCAAAGAACACGGGTAAACCTGAGAGATAAAATATATCCTATCCAGGAAGGCCATTAATATACACATGTGAAAGAACTTTTGAAATCGGTTAAAGTGGTTCCGAAGTGTAGGGTGGGGTAGGGGTGTTCCGTTTGTGTGTAGGGGATTACAAACTCTTTTTCTTTATTGTAAGTATTTAGGTAGTTTGTACGACAGGCTGTAGTCACATGTATGTGACTCACGTGGTGCCGCTCGCGTTGAAGGTACCCAATCGTTGTCCCATACTTAAGCGTCTGCAACTCTTAGGATACGGTTACCGGGATACTACGAATCCTATTATCTCCTGAAACTAGACCTACTTCATTCAGAAATACATCTGAATAGTTTCAGTGCATAAAGCATTCCGCAGCAGAACCAAGGTAACCGATATAGCCCTCCGAATCGCTAAACTTAAGTGGCAGTGGGCGAGGCACATAGCACGTAGAACCGATGGTCGTTGGGGTGGAAAGGTTCTCGAGTGGCGACCACGAACCGGAAGGCGCGGCGTGGGTAGGCCCCCCGCAAGGTGGACTGATGACCTGGTAAAGGTTGGTGGAGTCCGCTGGATGCGGGTGGCGCAGGACCGGTCACTTTGGCACTCTTTGGGGGAGGCCTATGTCCAGCAGTGGACGTCTTTCGGCTGATATGATGATGATGATGATGATAAAGCATTAATCTATGGTTAATCTAGATATTATCCAGACAGGCACTATGGATTTTTTTAACATTAATAGATCACACGATAAAAAACTAAAGTGCCTATATTATTTATGCCAAGTGGTGCCGTCTACCATTTGCCATTAATTTTTAACCGACTTCAAGGTTCTCAAGCCATTTATGAACCGATTCATACATTTTTTTTGTTTGTAAGTATATGCTTTCAGATCGGTCCCATTCTTTTCAAAAATCCAGCTGGATGATAGGATCCATGAGGAATTGAGGGAACTCTTCAAATATATTAGACACGCATGTAGTATACTTTTGGTATTTTCTATTATAACTCGGGTATTTACACCCGGAAATTAAAAATGTGGTGAAGTGTGGGAACTGATGATGATAACCACAGATGTCTCCCGGAACTCCCCATTGATAACCACAGATGTCTCCCGGAACTCCCCATTGATTTACTTAAATTGTTCAAGATTCTTCGATAGCGCAGCGAAAAGGGGGGTCGGAAAGCTTGAATTCCCCAGAGAAAGTAACCAAGGCGATTACCGATAGAAATTAGCAACCCACTCACCTTGTGAACCTCAATGACAGCTACTCGTGTTATGATGAAAGCCCAGCTCCGTTCTCCTTCTGCTATGTCTAGGTCTTAGCAGCCTGCAGAGCTGGGTTCGGCCCAGGTTAACGTAAAGCATATAGAAATCAGTGAAAGTAGCTACGAAAGCACCGTGGTGAGTCTCTGCGGCTGTAAGGGATGCGCGCGCGACGATAGCCATTTGTCTACTAGTCCGCGAATGTTCCGGACGGAGCTATTCTGAAAGGGCGAGATTCGCTTGGCATTGAAGGAGCCTTCAGTGATGGGCTACTCGAAGCTCCCGACAAAAGCCTGGTTACTAAATCCTAAACATAAATCTATAAAAGTACGTCACATATTCTGCTATGATTCCGTTGAAATAGCAACTAATGAAGTGCCTAAGGTCTCAGAATTACCTTTCTTGACGAATCGACGGCGCTCCTCAAATATTATTGAGGACTTTCACATACAGCGCTTTGGTTTTTTTCCGTAATAATCAATGTTAATGTGGTAAAGTGGAAAGGAAATGTGGAAATGTTCATTTGGCTTGGAAGAGTAGGTACCTTGAAGTCGGTTAAAACTTTGTTAATTATTGGTAGGTGTTTCATACGTCCCTAGGTCCAGTCAGCATCATTTAGTTAGTAAGAAAGTGTTATGATATATTTAGCTAATCTGACCCCGTAGCATGGACGGCCTTTATCAAGACAAGATAGAGCGTCCGTCTCGTTCTATTGAACGGTGTCAGTGACGGACGCTCTATCTTGTCACCTATCGCGTGATAATGCCGACCATAATACGGGGTCTGGTGGCTACTAGCTATACGATGCTTTAATCATCTCCGAGATAACAAGCATAGCTCCGAAACACAATACTCGATAAAAAAAACACCTCAAATCTGTTGATCCGTTTGGTACCTACGATACCACAGAGATACCTACACACAGATACACATGTTAAACTTATAACCACCCCTCTTTTTTGTCGGATGGTAAAAAGGCTTTTACTCGTAGAAACGAATTAGCATTGACTTCTTTACAAGCTTTTATTGGCGACTGTAGCATATACCTAGCGCCTGTAGAAAGAATTATTATATTATTTAACCTACATGTCACTGTAGAATGTTCAAGCTCGAGCTGATTAGAATATAGAAATTTTCCAATAGTCAGTCTTCAAGGATCTCCGGCCGAGTTATTGTTTAACATACTTACTTTGTAGAACAAAACTCCCAATAAAAAATGGAACCTAAGCTGCAGCCAAATATACAAAACTTGCTAGGCAATAAACAATAGTAACAAAAGCAAAGCATATTATGATCAACATTCAAAAAGCAGAAATGTTTTACTTGTTATTAAAACAAAAAAACAGCAACAGTAGGTACTTATACAAAATTACCGACAACCCCCATTCTGTAGGTGACTGTGGGAACTTAAAAACCAGAAACTTCTGATTCGTAATAGGTGGACAGGAGCGTAGTGTGTACAGCCAACAATGCAGTCTGCTTGCAACCGCAACCAGACGGAGTTGACCAGAGCTCCTGGAGAAGGAATGGAGCCCACTAATGATGCAGGTTCGATCCCCTGGGTATCTGAAAACCGGTATCCTGTACCCTCCGGTATCGGTACCGGTGTTTAACGTCTGTAACTGTTTGCAGTTAGTTTTGTTTGTTTTATTTTGATTTGAGAAAGAAAGAAGACATTTATTCACTACACAAAAGACACACAGAGACAAAGGGAGTACAGATACAATACAATTGACACATAATGTGTGTGTCTCCGCGGCAGTGAATCGGTCGCTGTCTCAGCATTATGCCAAGGTGTCAGACAGACACCTACAGCGCTGATTTTCAGACAGCACCGTACGTGACCCACGGAACGCAACACAACATACTGCCGATACAAACGTATACACATAATAAATAAATAATTAATATACTAAATCTGTTAAATATGTGACACAAGCATAATGGGATTAGAAACAATGTGAAAAACGCGAAACGGTTGGGATGGATAAAAATTAAATAAAGTGCTGGATGGGTTAGGGTTGGGATTTTTGGAGTGTCAACAAATAGCCCTTAAGCTGGCGCCTAAAGGTATACCTGCTAGACGCTCCTTGGATAGGTGGGGGGAGATCATTCCAACACTTGGACGCCGCGAACCTGAAGATACCTCGAAACGCCGCGGTCCGATGCTTGCAAAGAGAGATGTATTAGGATATGGCAGTTTGGCAGAAGAAAATACTGTAAAACAAGGGTTGTTTAAGTGAATAAATTTTTCTTATTCTTATTATTGAATACCTATTGAGTTTATGGGTGAGGACCTGGTGCTAATTTATATAGTAATTAGCTCTCGGTTGTCTATGCTTGAAAGTACTAACAAAGCGTCCTTACACCAAACGAGTAACGGTTGTTGTGTGATTTGATAGAAATACAATTTTTATACCGATTATATTTGTAGTGTATTGTACTCTGTATTGTAGGTATTTGTTTATGCAGTCGTCAACAGCTTGCTGAAAACCGCTCCAATTAGTCCAAACGGGTTTATCTTGTGTAGTTTGGCCTTCTATATTCAACATCAGATTAGCTTGGTGGTGCTATAATGTTACATAAGGATGCCAAACAGTTCAGTCGGATATGGTCAGTACCTATCAGACGGAAAGTGGCTGATAAACTTGGGTTCTCACATATTTACTAACGTACGAACAACAGCTTAAGGCTGTGCATTGGAAATTATCGCGCGCTTTGAAACGCCGTTCTAACTAGATTAAGAAACAATAAGGTCTGATTTTCAGATATATGATTCTTGTCTATATGATTGTTTATCTGATTTTATCGATACATGATTGTCTAAAATTTCCTCGATAGAAAAAAAATCCAAAGTCAGGTCTGTATTTTCCTTTTTTTACTCAGCCTACTCAAACCATACATCATTTTACGACGCAATCAAGTTAATACTATAGTATTTTATCTCATCTAAAATCTCACTTTATGAAATTTAAATAAAACGTCTGTAAGTTAGGTAGGTATTTATTGAAATTTGTCCAAAAAAGCCATTCCCGAAGAGTGTTACATCTCTTTTCCTCGTGTGCGGAAGGCACCAGCGTGTCTCTGTCTAGGGGGCGTGTTCGACTCAAATCAAGGCATCGCCGTAACCGATCGCGTTATGGAGTGGTATATTCCCACTAGTTTTATCTGTTCTATTGATGGAAGTACCTAGTTGATATTTTACATAGGTAATGAGAATAAATCATCAATAGAACAGATAATAGAACTACCAGAAATAGGCCCAAGCAGTCACGTACGATTTGAATCCTACTGTTAATTTAAATGCTAAAGTTTAGATGTTATGATGTTTGGATTTTTAGATGTTTGGATGTGTGTAACTCAAACACTCCTAAACGGCTTAACCGATTTGGTTGACATTTTACATGAAGATAGTTTATAGCATGGATTAAAATATAGGATAGTTTTATCCCGGGTCCACGCAGACGAAGTTGCGGGTCGAAGCTATTCTACACTATAATCTACACTAATATTATAAAAAGGAAAGATTTGTTTGTTTGTTTGTGTTGAATAGGCTCCGAAACTACTGCACCGATTTGAAAAAAAAAAAAATATCATTAGAAGCCGACATTGTCCCTGATGAACATAGGCTAATTTTTACCGCGGGAAAATGCTTCATTCCTACGCACTAACCGTGCGAAGCCGGGCCGGGCAGCTAGTCACTTATAAAGAGAACAGTTGCCTATTTCCAGTATTTGTTATGTTATAGAATCATAAAGTAAGTAGGTACCAGTATCAGATTATGTATGGTATAGCAAGTACGGCAAATGGCATCTACGGTTTTCCTGGGATGAAGGCATTATTTTGTCGAAGATCTCAATTAGGTAACTTTTTGCATAGGTTCTTAATTTACTTAAAGCAGCAATGTCCCCCCCGCGTGACATTTGGAACGCCAATAATTTACGTCTACCTACTTCAAAGCCGGCCCAAATGGCTGTTTAAAATTAGATCAGCAACCATGTGATAAGACCGGGTACTTCTTAATCGCTTGGTAACATTTATTGTAATGTATGACCGAACCGGCTTAGCCTGATTCTGTACCAGCGAATTACGTTTTTAATGCCAACACGAGTAACTGACAAGTGACATTTTTGCTATGACATTTAAGGGTTCCCATTAGGAAGGAACTATTTGGCTGTGGGTAGCCTAGTTCGTGATTGTTTATTTTAGACGTCCTTGCTGTTACAGGGCTAATTTTCTAGTACGTCGAATTCCAAGCAGGCTTGGATAAGCCAATTTTCTGACTAGGTAGCTTCTTCCCGTGACTTCATCCAAGTGGAACTTCTTTATATCGAGCCTCCATACAATCATTCAGCCCATTTCACTCTCTTAGAGGATGATATCCAGGATCAAAACTATTCTATATATGGCCCCGGGATCCAAACTACTTATCTTCACACCTTTAATCGTAATGGGTTCAGCGGTTTTAAGCGTGAAAATGTGAGAGACAGAGTTATTTTCGCATTTAAAATTTTAGTATGGATAGGTAGGTAAGTACTTAATCACTCCTTGAAACTAAATTGCGAAAATAGGCAGCGTAGAAAGTCAAATCAAGACCATTTTTTAGGGTTCCGTACCCAAAGGGTAAAAACGGGACCCTATTACTAAGACTTTGCTGTCCGTCTGTCTGTATCTCAAGAACCGCGATAGCTAGACAGTTGAAATTTTCACAGGTGATGTATTTCTGTTGGTGCTATAACAAAAAATACTAAAAACAAAATAAAATAAATATTTAAAGGGGCTCCCATACAACAAACGTTTTTTTTTCAGGCTGTATCTCAACAACCGCGATAGCTAGACAGTTGAAATTTTCACAAAATATGTATATCTGTTGCCGCTATAACAACAAATACTAAAAACGAAATAAAATAAATATTTTAGGGGGCCTCCCAATACAACAAACTTTTTTTTTACTTTTTTTTATAGATAATGGTACGGAACCCGTCGTGCGCGAGTCCGACTCGCACTAAATAAAATAAATATTTTAGGGGGCCTCCCAATACAACAAACTTTTTTTTTACTTTTTTTTATAGATAATGGTACGGAACCCGTCGTGCGCGAGTCCGACTCGCACTTAGCCGGTTTAAAAAAAAATAGTTTCATTAATTAAAAAAATATACAACCCCTTTGTCTCCATATTATTACGCAGAGAACTAACCTCATAACAATTTTAACTTAACTGAACTTCGGGAAGTTATTCTAATTAGAGTTGCAAGACTTGATCTGAACAACCCCACCTACATACCCATCCTCCTAGCGTTATTCCCGGTTGTGCCCTAAAGGAGCCCGGGTCCACTTTGACACCTAATCCCAAGTTGGGATTAGATCAGTTTCCTCACGATGTTGTCCTTCACCGGAAAGCTGACGGTAAATATTCCGTACATAAGTTCCGAAAAACTCATTGGTACAAGCCGGGATTCGAACCTGCTACTGCCGCTTGTCAACCACTAGGCTACCGTAGTTTTTTTGTACGAACACACCTACACATTGCAAGCTAAATAAAAGCTTGTAAAATAAATGTTGGTGACATAAGCACCACGTTTGACCATTGGTACCCTAATTGAAATAGGTAATAAGTGACGGAAAATTACGTCATTACACTACAAATAAAAAATAATACCAAATCCTAATACGAAATCAATCGGCGCCACAAAGGAAAACGGCAATAAAACTAGTCCATTAAAAACCAGAAGTTACTAAATTTCATTAAAATTTACATACAAACACTTATGCTGAACAATTAATCAGTTTGCGCACAAAACTGAGTTGATATTCACAAAGCTTACTTCATGTTGATGACTCGTAATCGTCCAACCAATATTAGCCAAGTAATTATTAGATTACACATTCTAACACAAGAACGCAGAGATAATATCACCACACTTGCTCTGATGATGATGATGATTTCGGCCACAACGATTTTCAACTGGAATACTGGAGCGTCGTGGTTCTATACCTGTATGAGTATTTTTTTATTAAGAGTCTGCAGTAAGCTCGATTCTCCATACAAACGTAGTTACGCTCTCATTTTAAAACTACGTGTTGGATTGTAACGAAACTTTGCATGTACAATGACATAAGCTATATCCAGGTCTGTAATTAGTTTGTTTAGCTTAAGATACCATAATAAAAAAGATACAGCGAATTTAAGTTTTTCATACAAAACTTGTTTTGCTGTATTTCGTTTGTTTTCTAAACTAGAACCATATAAACTAATTACAGACATAGATATGCCACATGCCATTGTATATGCAAAGTTTCGTCACAATCCAACACGTAGTTTTAAAATGAGAACGAAACTCCGTTTGTATGGGAAGGTGAAATTCGGCCGAGCTTACTGCGGACTCTTAGAAACTAGAATTAGACATGAATATACATCAGTTTGACTGGAGTCAAAATTGCAGTCCTCATTTCTCTTTGACATAATCATAAAATAGGTAATAGTGTGTTAAATATCAACATTATTTGTTGTATTTTGTAGTTGTTATTAGAGGCAGTATGCTATTAAGCCACTACCGTGATATTAAAAAATTCAACATGTCGAGGTCATGTTACACTGGATCGCGTTTACACTCGGATTATAATGATTTGTGAATATAGGTTGGCCTATTTCAAGATTGACTAGTGCTCGATATCATGTGGATATATAAACGGATGGTCGGACGCAGCAGACATCATTCAGTGATTACCTCAATCAGCAATGGCAGCTAAGGTACCTAATCAGATTTAATTTTAAAACTATTTAGTTATTCGACAACGTGTGCTACTAAAGAAAAAGTCAACTTATAGTTATAACTTAGGAAAAATACGCTTGTCTGTCTAGTGAGCATGATCGCGTTTAAAGCAACTTTTCTTCTCTAATTCACAGCCAAGTGCGTAAGTGCGAATGGGAGGAATGCTTTTAACGTCGGAGGCACGCGCGATCACGCTACCAGCCCAGCTAGCTATGATATATTTTATCGTTGTTTTTCGTGTCGTTTCATAAAACCTATCGTGCTAGGGCCTCAGTGCTGGTGTTGTAATCGATAACATAAAAGAAACATACTTTTAATGGTTATTGTTCTTGCTTTTTGACATCTGTGAAATAAAAAGAATCAAAACCCACGGGTTGGAACTTAACTTACAAAGCCTAGTGATACCTAAATAATTTCTGGGTATTTTGCGAAATAAAATTGCTTGAAATTTTTTGTCAATTACGTAGTTGCTCGTGCTTGAATATTCTACCAAGAACGAATTATGGGGCCAAGAATGCCAAAATTGAACGAAGAAGAATCGAAGTTCGGACTCCGAACAGACATGTTAATATTTTGTGCAAAATAGCAACTCATTTCATAAACACGTTAAATGGAAATACCATAGTGATTAAAATTCAGAGCATGTTCCTCAAAGAATGTCAATGACAATAGGTATGATCAGTTGTCGAAGCCTACTCACCTACTACTAAAGGAGTTAAGTTTTATTTATTTAGTTTGAAGCAAAGAGTAAAGTAAGTATAAGTAGTTTTGAAGTATCAATGTTAACTAAAACAAATGATCACTCGGGATTCTTCCAGTCCGGTATAATGACTTAATCTGAGGTTAAACGTCAAAGGCTAGTCTCGGAATAAACCCTATCCGGGTGAGGACCAAATTCTTGGCCAGTAGTTAGCGTGGTTAATTGGTAGTAGTAAAAAAGTTCCGTTGTGACACGAAAATTAACCAAAGAATTGTATGGCTAATTTTCGTGTCACAACGGAACTTTTTAACTAATACCAATTAACTAGGCTAACTACTGGCCAAGAATTTGGTCCTCACCCATCCTTGTCTGGTTAAATTGACAGTAGAACGACTACTAAACACTTGTCTATTGTAATGTAAGTATAATACAGGGCCATTTACATGGTGCATCAACTCGTATGCGATTTTCATTACATTGCGGGCTGCGGGCTAGCGGAATACGACGAATTCAATCAAACCTTGCAATGTAATGAAACTCGCATGCGAGTTGTTGCCCCATGTAAATAGCCCTTACTTATCTATAAAAGTTCATTTTCTCTTCAAAGTAATAGCATGATCGCGATTACCTATGTCTGCCATAAAGCATTCGCTCGTCTCGCGTCAAGCGTCGTAGGTATCACGTTGTTGTCTATAGTATCTATACGTTAGACTCTATTATGATATGTTTGTTAATAATTATCCTAATTTCAGTTCGTCGTAGTGCTCGCGCTCGCGGTGGCGTCTCAGGCGTCGGTGGTGCCTGTAGGCGTCGCGCGCGCAGACGACTACTCTAGCTTCGCGTACGACGTGGCCGACCCCAACACCGGCGACTACAAGAGCCAGGTGGAGACGCGCGCCGGCGGCGTCGTGCAGGGCCAGTACTCGCTCCTGGAGGCCGACGGCACCAAGCGCACCGTTGACTACGCCGCTGACAGCAACGGATTCAACGCCGTCGTGCGCAAGGACCCCGTCGCTGTTGCCGCTCCCGTTGTCAGCGCACCGGTTTATGAAACCGCCCCTGCCGTGGTTGCCGCGCGCACCGTTGCCGCGCCTGCCGTGTACTCTGCTCCTGCTACTTACGCTGCCGCTCCTGCCGTGTACTCTGGTCTAACATCGTACGCTGCCGCTCCCGCCGTGTACTCTGGTCCTACATCTTACGCTGCCGCTCCTGCCGTGTACTCTGCTCCTACACCTTACGCTGCCGCCCCCGCCGTGGTTGCCGCACGCACCGTCGCCGCTCCTGCCGTGTACTCATCTACTTCTTACGCTGCCGCTCCTGCCGTGCACTCTGCCTCTCCCGTCGTAGCCACACGCACTGTCGCTGCTCCTGGTACTTATTACGGGACTCCCGTTTCTTCTGCCTACGTCGCCCACAACGTTGCCAGCCCTTACTACTTCGCTCCTTATGCCTCATATTACTAAATACACAACACTGACCTCAACACGACATCGTTGGTCCCCTTTCTGTCTGTGATGACTTCCGTTATTGTCTTACAGCTATTGACAGGGTTTCCAGGTGGCCAGAGGTGTGGCCTATGCGTTCAATTACTGCGGAAGAAGTTGCCGATACTTTTGTTCAAGGATGGATCTCTCGTTTCGGTGTTCCTTCTATCATAACTACTGATCAGGGCACCCAGTTTGAGTCCGATCTCTTCCGACGCCTCATGCACACTTGCGCCACTAAGCGCATTCGGACAACCGCGTAGCATCCTTGCACGAACTTTGAATTTCGATAGTAAGTCATGCTTGTAAATATTTTTGTGTGTTTTTAAGTAAAATTAATAGTGAAACTACCAAATTTATGTCGTTTTATTATGTTTTTACGTTTGACATAAGGCTTTTTATCGATTTGAATTAAAATGTTGATAGTTTAGCTGTCACAGAAAAAAGTCAAAGGGAAGAAAGATGAATAGTAAAATAATTGGGTGAGGACCAAATTCTTGGCCAGTAGTTAGCCTAGTTAATTGGTAGTAGTTAAAAAGTTCCGTTGTGACACGAAAATTCGCCATACAATTCTTTGGTTGGTGGGTCCCACAAGGTGGACTGATGACCTGGTAAAGGTCGCGGGAGTCCGCAATCCGCTGGATGCGGGCGACACAGGACCGGGACTTAGGCAATCTTTGGGGGAGACGTGATGATGATGAGATTGTTTATGGTGTTATTGGCATTCCAAAATGCACTTTCACATCAGAAATAAAATAAAAAATAACATTATTAGCATATTGCCTTTTAAAAATATAATGTAGGTAATTGTTAAAGTCCGACCAGGAAAATAATAAACCTGCTCTGGGGGCGCTAAATTAGCAATAATTATAGCAACACTAATTTATGTCATTTTGACAACAATGTCGGTGATGTTATTTAGAGAAATAGAGTAATCCTTCAAACTTTCTCTCCGACAAATACTTCGTCATATTTTATATCACTTTTCTTAAGTCACTTTTAATAGTTTTCGGGTATTTTAACGCACATATACGTTGTGTGTATATACACAATATCCAAAAAAAAACACCACGTACAAACGGCACCTCTTTTTGGCAGCAATTGAAAGATGGCATTAGTGACGTCTACCAAGTTACTGTTGCCAGTTGAAGAAATTAGTTCCAGTAGTTTTCCGCAATATGTCGAAGTTTTTTATTTATCTGGTCGGGCTTTACAATGGTTGTTGTTGCGACACGTCGTTGTTTTAACTGGCACTGAAATTAATTTCACGGAAAACGCTTCGTTAGTACCAAAACGACACGGCAAATATGTAAGCAGTTGCACCGGCATTTCTATTACTAAATATCGAGTAAATAGTATAAGTAGGTACGAGTAGTTTGTAATGTTTATCTAACTAGGTATTTCGTTCTTAATTCGACAACGTCCACCCGGCTAGACATACTTGTTGGCCGTCTTTTTGGATATTTAACTATTCAGCGTCACGCGAGGCTTGAACTGGACTTTTGCTGTGTTTTATCAAAAAGGGTTAAACAGTTGTATCTAATTTGAAAGTTTGAAACATTACCAAAAATAAAAATAAAGTGTAACTTTATAAGACACAGAGGTCATAGAACACTTTACTATAAGTACGCCATATAATTGAATACATGTTTCTAACTCGTGGAAATCCTACACCTCCAGATTGCAGCTTGTCGGGATGGGATGGAAGTGCATGGATTCAGGACGCCTTTTGGTCATAGGTGCCACTGCTGGGCTGTTATTCTGAAGGCACTCATTCGCCTCACATCACCCGTCACGCCGTCTTGAAGTTTCGAAGATATATAATAATAATAATTTTTAATAATTTATTTCATTTATTCAGATAACTAAGATCCACTGGTTAGTAATTACAAATCTTACAAAACTATTGTTAAGGTAATAAAAAAAAGAACATAAATAATTAAGATACTCACTTAATGATTACCAATCAGTTTTCGATTGGCAATCATTAATTTGTTGACATGAAGGTATATGGGGGAATCAGGTTTCGCCGCAAACATTTCCAAAATTCTATTGGAGCTGCTCCGCATCCTACGCACCACCGATGCGACCCTCTTCCGTAAAATGGCGTCAAACCCATCCGTGTGAGCTTCGGCAAACATAAGTGATGCGCTACAGAAGCGGGGCAGCCTCAACAGTGCCCTAAATCCATTATTATATTGGACTTTTAGGGCACTAAGCGATTGTTGAGTACAGTTAAGCCACAGGCTGCTCGTGTAAAAACTCTGACAGTACGCCTTGAAAAGGGAGATTTTTACTTAGGTGTAACAACAAGCAAACCTGCGGGCCAACATGTTACTTCTCACCGCCAGTGCCCTGCGTTCTTTTTCAATGTCCATTTGATCCTTGAGGTCGTCGGTAAGATAATACCCTAGCTACTTAAAACTGTAAACCCTTCGTAGCGGCACGCCATTAAGGATGACAGCTGGCACATCATCCGGTATCTTTTCAGGACATTTACCGAAGGCCTTAAAGATCAAATATTCACTTTTCTTAACGTTATCGCATAACCCATGTCTGGATGCATACGATTCGCATATCCTCGTAAGCTTTTTCAGTGCACTCACCGTTGGGCTCAGCAGCACCATATCGTCCGCGTAGCTGATGTTGTTTACGCAGACACCATCCACATGACACCCGACACGGGTGCTGATGAGCTCACCGATGAGCTCGTCCACATACAGATTAAAGAGCTTAGGTGACGATAGCCCCCCTGTCTCACCCCGCACTCCAATCCATACGAGTCGGACAGCACACCCGCCCATCTTACGCTATTCTTCTGATTGGCATACCAGAACTGGAAGATGCTAGTCACCTCCACTGGCACGTTCCTATCCCTCATCTTTTCCCATAAAACATCGTATGAGACTAAGTCGAATGCTTTAGAGAGGTCTAGGAAACGCGTACACAGTGGTGTTGCGCTCAGTGTAGTAATGAACAGCATGCTTAAGGCTCAAAATGGCACTTTCGGTCGATAATCCCGGTCTAAAACCAAATTGACCGTCTTGAAACTGTAAGTATTCATCCAGTTGAGCATTAAGCATGCTATCCAGCACCTTAGCCAGAACATTAGCCAAAGAGATCGGTCTATAGTTCATTTTGTCAGCTATATCTCCAGTCTTGTTTTTTACTATGGGCACTACAATAGTGTTCATCAATTCATTAGGTAGGTACACATGGCTAACAACAGCCAGACAAAGCGAGTAGAACATAGACAAAACTCTTGGCAAATGAGATCCTGCATATTTCAAATGTTCCATGCTAAGACTGTCACAACCAGGGGATTTGCCTCTAGTCATATTTCTAATAGCTGTCTCTATTTGTTTAGCAGTGAAACTAACTGACGTCCTGTTATGACTAGTCTCAGCATAGATCACCGACTGTGACGGACCCAACGGCGATGCTACTGCAAAATGGTCCCGAAACATCGTAGCAATGTCCTTAGGATTGCTCACGCCCGCCACGCTCACGGGCAGGTCAGGCCTTCAATTAAGTTTGTTGGTTGCTTTTTTTAGAATTTTTTAAAGTTTTTGGATTTACGATGTGATGCAAGTATATCCATTTTTATCTATTCTTGGTTTTTTAAACACTAGTTTAATTTACTTTTAAAAATCCTACGAGACTCGGTCATCTTATCAAACACCTTACCTTCAGTAGGTTTATGACACAAGAGCCACATGCCATATTTAAGCCTGGCCTCCCCATGAGCACTACGTACGTGTTTATTCCAGCCACATACACATTTATTTCGCTTGGACGAGGTCACTTTTTGAACATACCTAAGTTTGAACGGCAGCATCCGAGAGAACACAAAGAATATCGCGATACATTTTATTTAAAACTAGACGTGCCCGCGGCTCCACCCGCGTGAATGAATTATATGAATGCATTTGTCACAATTGCATTTTTATTCATGAGCCCTGCATCATGACGATATGGAAATAAAAAAAGAGTATATATTTTCATATAAGTACATTTATTAAAATGTCAACATGAAACTCAGTAATACGGGCGTAGACAAAAGAAAGAAGGCAAAAAAATATGCCTAGTGACGAAAATCTCATTCGAAAATCTCAAAGAATTACGAAGCTACAACCGTTTCAATATTGCTTGTTAGAGAGAGAAAACCCAAACAGTTTGTCACATCACAAACTGCGAGGCTGGCGCAGAGCGCGTCGCGCGCGCGGCAGGCCGCGTCGATGCCGGCGCCGAACACGATGGGGCACAGCACGTTGCCGTCTTCTAGTGACGTCACAAACTGCGAGCGTTAATTTTTTCATATGAAGTTGCGTTTTGCGAAAAAGGGACAGAACATACCCCTTCTTAAAATTTTGGACACTTTTAACTTCGTGATTATTTAACCTCTTGCGTTGATTTTTTCTCCATTTGACTACATTTTTAATTCTTTTTAGAGCAAAATATGACATTACTTATTGATTATTTTATTAAGTGTCTACACCCCTATTAAAAAAACCTCTTGTACTCTGCGGCCACCAAAGATTACTCGTCAACGTCAACAGCCGCTTTAAGCCCACATCACACTGGCGCAGCCTGGCCGCAGCGGACCATAGTAAACTTGTCATTAGCTGTCAAATTTACTATTGTCCGCCACCACAGGCCGCGGCAGGGTGTTGCAGGCCTTACATACATGCATACATATTTATTTCCTTTTTTTATCTGCATAGCACAATGTTTTGAACTGGAAATTTGGAATCTTCGCACTTTGATTGCGCTTACTGAACACAAAATTCCAATTCAAGACACTCACTGTTTAATTTATCAACCGAAAATAATAAAAACTAAATTTAAATTATAACTTCTTGTATTCGAGGTGTCACAGACAATTTATTTATTTATTTAAGCTTTATTTTTTCCATATTGTTAGTATTCACTTATCTAAAAAGTTGTGTTGTGTTAATGTTTTTATACAAAAATATATGTTTTCTTATGGACCCCATTTGGGTAAAAGCCTCCTCCATCTCATGCCATTTTTCCTGATCTTTGGCCAAATTCATCCAGCTAGGTCCGGCAACCTCGGTTATGTCGTCTGTCCACTTTTTCGTGGTCTACCTTTCTTTCTTTTGCCTTTCGGCCCCGACCATATTGTTGCTTCTAGTGCCCATCTTTTCTCCTTATATGTGGCGATATGGCCTGCCCATTTCCACTTAAGGCACAGTGCTTGGTGATGTGCATCTGTTATTTTTGTACATTTTCGAAAAACTTCATTTCGGGTTTTATGTATGCTTTCTTAACTCACACCTTTTTGGTCCACCTACCATCATTCTGCATGGCAAGGTGTCCTGCCCAAGTGAAAGCCTGCCCTTAGTGCGACGTCGGATCTCAACATTCCTCACTCGGTCTTGTAGTTTACTACCGAGCATGTCGTAAATAACCGAATCAAGGTCCAGATGAGAAAACAATAGGTCCAGCCGATCGGAGCACTTCAATCAATCAATTTTTGGGGCTATATGGCTCCATCAAAGCCTTGATGATTCCGCCAATGTCAAGTTTGGATAAGATGCGGTCAGTATTTAATCTTGACGGTGGACTACAGGTAGTGTTCGGTAGTATATCTGACCGAACGAACATCAGAGCACTTGTTGCACACGATAACAAACGATAAATAATAATTAAAGTAACAAACAGTGACAGTGACGGACTGAACTCAACCGTACGTTCCATTTCATGTAAAATTCTCTAACCGCAATTTCAAAGTTCAGTTTTAATCATTATTATTTATACACAGTATGTTTTTTAGCCGAATCAATTGTATAACGATTATACCAACTTGGAAATGTAGTCTCAGATATAATAAAATTACGTAAAATGGAATTTACCTGAATGTGATTAGCCGAACATTTCCGAAGATTTCCGAACAATGGCCTACGTTTCAAATTGTCAATGTTATCGAGATTTCATTACGTGATTGTAGAAAAAATACGCAACAGAATCGGGAGCCTTTATGCTCTTATTCTAAAGTAATATCCAGAAAATTGATTCTAACATTTATTTGTCGTGTTACTTGCGTTGTTTTTGAGAAACGTGTCGCCGGAGATCGTGTTTTTTGTAAGGCGCTATCTCGCTCGTTCCTTCGTGTTTTATCCCGTTCTGGTTTTTCAATTTTATATAATAGATTATTTTATGTTCCGCACAGCGACACAAACTACCACAGCAGTTAGTAAGTTCCTGTGGGAAATCGATTTCACTTAATTTACTGTTACATATGCTACGATACATGTCTATCTGCTCATCGTTCCTGTCCCCCCATATTATTTTATTAGTATGACATATGCTTTGCTTTATTTTGGATCTTATGATGCTAAAGTTACATTCAATAATGAGTGGTAAATGGTCTGAACAGTAGACGTTATAGTCTATATACACACGAGCAACTGTACTCCACGCGCGCTGAGTAACCACACAATGGTCTAGCCACCTTTTACTACCGTGAGCGTCGCTCACAAAGGTGTGATTTTCATGTGTAAAACCTAAGAATTGAAATTCAGCGCACGTCCACGATTGTTCCGAGCAAAAATTAAGCAATTCGCTACAAAATAATTCACCTGGATGTGAATTGAAGCCTCCCAGAATGTATACTGCTTCCACGTCACTAGACTCGACGACCGCACTAATTTCACTCAGACATTCTATAAAAATAGGGAGGTTATCCGCCGATTCCGTGGGCATATACACACTAAACACTAGTATTGAACGATCGCCAACTGTCGCTTGTATAGCCGTTATACGAGAACTATTGCACTCCAAAACTGTCACAGATTGAAAAATGCCCTTTCGCCACAGGATTGCCACACCGCAATAAGGCCTCTTAGAATTCCAGATGAAATGTTCACAGCTGATTTTCCAAATATATATCAGGGGTGACGGGTATAAAACAAGTTATAGAAATAGCCTAGCTAGGCACTTATCTTCGCTTGTCTCTGAGACTGTAAACTACGAGCATATTATTAGCGAATACAACTGACTCAATACCTACGGGTTTTTAAGATATCCTTCATGCTAAACGCACGCAAGTACAGTTTCCCTTAAAGGAAGCGCGGACGGTACCGCAGTGTGGGCCGTATCAAGGCGAAGTGTTATGCTCCATTTCTATAACTGCGATTATTAATGACAACAGGCAGTGCGTATAGAACCTACGCAGTACTTACTATTTTCTTTGTTCTTGGTTGCAGAAGTGACCTTTTGCAAAGGTGCCTGTGTACCACCATGTGGTGGTGTTTGTGCCTCGTGTTGTAGAAGTGAGTCATTGTTATTTTCGAGGTCTGAAAAAGATTGATGTAGGCTTATCCAATTAATCATTATTTATCTAATGAGGTTACCGCCCAGTATGAAACCCATTTAAGAGCCCTATGTCTATCATGAGGGTTAAGAGTCATCAACATCATCATCATCATTTTATGGGTGTCTTGCCTGTCCAATAAATTATATATATATCAGCCGAAAGACATCCAGTGCTGGACGTAGGCCTCCCCCAAAGAGTGCCAAAGTGACCGGTCCTGCGCCACCCGCATCCAGCAGACTCCCGCAACCTTTACCAGGTCATCAGTCCACCTTGTGGGGGGGGCCTACCCACGCCGCGCCTTTCGGTACGTGGTCGCCACTAGAGAACCTTTCCGCCCCAACGGCCATCGATTTTACGTGCTATGAGGGATAAGAGTATACCTACCATAATCTTCAACATCATATTTTTTTTAGTGAAGTGAAGACTACGAAGCCTATATACTTAGGCATTTTTGTTTACCATATCTATTATATCGTGTCTCTGGTATTAGATTTTCTATTTTATTTGAACTTTAACCTTGGCACATCCCATGTTTTTTGAGCTGAAGATGTTGGAAACCTATTTTTGGCTTAAACTTTATCGGCACATACTACTTTGGACGTAGTATAAAACTTGTGGGTATATGAACCTATGTGAAATGAAAATGAATATTTCAGATAAAACGATTCACAAGATGACAACAAGGTTGGGGCTTCCTAGTAGATTAAAAACCTGTGTTAGGAAGTCCCGCTGCTCCATTAAATGCATAAGCTAAATCAAATTAAGTTTCTATTCTTAGGACTATAGGTGTGTGTGTGTGTGTGTGTGTGTGAGTGCGTGTGTGTGTGTGTTAACGTTCGATGAGGTAAATGTCCCAATGCTCGACCACTCAAAGCCAACAGTTGTCACATATTATTCACCTCTATAGTTTTGACTTTATGTTGAAAGTGGCATGTATTATTGGGCCAGTCACGAACACTATGACGTAGAACTGGTTTTCACTTTGCAGTAGAATACTTGAATTGGTAATTATCTAAAATCATACCATAAAGTAAGTGAAAGTCGTGAGACGAACTGTTTTCGTATTTTCTTGCTGCATGGGGTTTTATTCCAAAAATTAAAGATGTAGATTTTAAGGAATAAAACATTTTTATTTCGGATACATACGTATATATGTACAAAGTCGTATAACTTATTTACATTAGAAGAACACGTCGTGGTTTATGGCTATAGAACCTTGAGACAAGGCTTTGTTTAACTTTTTACCACTGCGCGACCGGGGCAGTATAAGCGCCATAGGTGTATGGGGTGCCCGCGTAGTAAGAGCCAGCGTACACAGAAGGGGCGGCGTAAGTACGAGCGTAGACGGGCGCTGAAGCGGTGTAGACGGAGGGGCCGGCGACGGTGCGAGCGGCCAGCACAGGGGCGCCAGCGGCGTATACAGCGGGTCCAGAGGCAACCACGTTCGAGGAGTAAACGGCAGGGGCAGCAACGGTGCGCGCAGCTACGACGGGAGCGGACGAGTACACGGTGGGACCGGCGGAGTACACGGCGGGACCGGCGGAGTACACGGCGGGAGCGGCAGCGTAAGTAGCAGGAGCGGAGTACACGGCAGGGGCAGCGACGGTGCGCGCGGCAACCACGGCGGGCCCGCCAGATACCACAGAGGTGCTGTAAACTGGCGCGGCAACGGTGCGCGCGTAAGAGACAGGAGCGGAGTACACGGCGGGGGCGGCGACCGTACGCGCGGCTACCACGGCGGGGGCGGCGGCGACGACCGGTGCGCTGACGACGGGAGCGGCGAGGGCAACAGGGTCCTTGCGCACAACGGCGTTGAATCCATTGACGTCATCGGCGGCGTAGTCCACGGTGCGCTTGGTGCCATCGGCGTCCAGCAGCGAGTACTGGCCCTGCACGACGCCGCCGACGCGCGTCTCCACCTGGCTCTTGTA
This sequence comes from Epinotia bilunana, assembly GCA_947049275.1. NCBI lineage: Eukaryota > Metazoa > Arthropoda > Insecta > Lepidoptera > Tortricidae > Epinotia > Epinotia bilunana. The sequence continues at coordinate 21,638,578 of OX346258.1, read as the reverse complement.
GTCGCCGGTGTTGGGGTCGGCCACGTCGTACGCGAAGCTGGAGTAGTCGTCTGCGCGCGCGACGCCTACAGGCACCACCGACGCCTGAGACGCCACCGCGAGCGCGAGCACTACGACAAACTGAAACAAATTGATAATGTTATAATTCAATTGTAATATTGTAATAACCTAATATCCCATTATGACGATTGAAAAAATATACCTAATAATGATAAATCAGCTTATATACGTCTCACTTCTACGCAAAGGCCATAGGCCATAGGCCATAGACCCATTGTGGATGAGAGGAAACGGCGTAGGTTGAGGACTTCACCTACACTTTTGATTTACTTCACAGATCGCCTCAGGGTTCCTTCACCGAAAAGCTAACGGCATATATCAAATGATATTCCGTACTTAAGTTACGTAAAACTCATTGATACGAGCTGGGATTCGAACCCGCCGTTTGACAGCCGCATGCTGGAACCACTAGGCTAACGTAGCTATACGATTGATATAGCACTTAAAAGCACAGGTGAGTTTAAAAATGTTGGAGTCAATAATTTCGCGTTGGTGACATTATTGACGATCTTGTTACTTATAGTACTATCGACAACACAGCTAACTGACTATCCGTGCACTTTATGTCCATCGTAATAAGGTTCTATTTAAATACAGGATGGTCAGTTAACAGTGTTGGCGTTTGTACTACTTACTTACTCCAGGAAAAATACGGTTTTGAAAAACATTAATTTATAATTGTAAAATGATATTCTAAGATGCTTTATTCAAGAATCCGACAAACTTTCCACTCGGAAGTAATTATGTAGATTTAAATGAAGTGTTGTCTTTTTTTGTATGATTTATCTTAAATATTAGAAAATGCAGCAAATGTGAACCAAAATAAAGAGACTGACTTTTCAGAAGCAAATTTTTTTTTGATGTCTGAAATTTTGTCGGATTCTGTCGCTGGGTAACTATTTACTTGATAATATATCCGTTACACAAAAAAAAGCTATTATAAGTTATTTCCAAAATTGACATTTTTTCCATACAAGTCAGTCAGTTCATTGACTGGACTATCTATTGTCAATCACTGTTTACTGATAGAATTGAGCTTAACAAAATTTAACTTTTCTTTTTATACTACTTTCAAATTTGACTTGTGATTCCCTACAAAAAGCCTGGACAAGTTTGGTTATTAACAGTGCCTTGGTATTTGTATTTGTTATAAATAAAAACTATGTTTTAATTTAATTTACTTAATGTAACATTTACTTTACTCAGGTAATTTGGAAAATAAATCCTACTAATATTATAAATGCGAAAGTTTAGATGTTTGAATGTTTGTATGTTTGTTACTCAATCACGCTTAAACGGCTGAACCGATTTGAATGAAATTTTGCACGAAGATAGTTTATAGCCTGGATTAAAATATAGGATAGTTTTTATCCCGGGTCCACGCGGACGAAGTCGCGGGCGGAAGCTAGTAATTTCATATATATTGCGAAATAACACATTCACACTGTTGTTTGCCTCTAGTTGTATTAGTATATTGATTGTGTTCCGTAGGTTCTGTTTCTTGAGGTGTGCAATGTATTTAAGTATTTATAAAAGATTCAAGAAATTAAAGTACTTTCATTAGTAGGTAACTATAAGTAGTTACTGCAACCGTAGGCTTTGCGCTTACAGTGTTCAGGCAATTTCTTTCAAAACTTAACGTGCTTATTTTCATCACGATTTAACACTTAAATGGATAGTGAAATGAATGCTTTCGGCACATTTTTTAATTTCTATTGTAAAATTGAACGATTTGAATTCTGAAATGTATAATTTTTTGCCAACTTTACACTATAATATATGATAATGAAAAAATCGCGCCAACGCAGCAAATACGAATGTCAACCAACACTATTGAATAATAATCACATTAATCACATCACTAGTAATTATAAGTAGATCACCTTAGCAGCCATTGCGTATGGACTAGAGTACTTCCAACCGAAGAATGATTCTCATAGGCCTGAGACGAGCTTATATAGGAAGAAGCAAACACGAAGGCGTGGTAATACAGTATTGGTCACCCCACATGCGACAGACTCACGTGGCGACATCCATAGACCGTAATTCTTTGTGTTAAGGTTCTTATTCTCTTGTTTTGCTGGCCATGTAGCCAGTAGAACTTTAGGACATGTTGCATAGGGCGTTTGTCAGATGGCTCCGGAAACGCAAGGCCGTTTGAGTGATCTGGATGGCAGATCGGTCGGTGCATTCTTCAAGTAATTTATTCCGTCTGTGGCAGAAAACGTGTTTTCGTTTTTTTTTGGTCAATTATTGTGGAATCTGTGTGCAGCCGCTTATTTGTTAAGTTATGTTTGTGTCCTTGCGGAAATACACATCTTTATTGAGTTTTTTGACTTTTGCAACTGTTATAAAGTTTTGATAAATGTTAAGTGCACGTTGTCAGCAGATTCATATGGGAAGAAGTATTGAACCAAGTGTTTAGGAAACGTAGTCCAATGTTTTGCCTTAAAATTGAATAGTTTCGTTCTAGCAGTTATGTGTGCGACAGATAAAGCAAATGCAAAAAAAACATCGGTGACAATCATTTATTTTTTATCGGTTTTTGCAATAAAAAAATATACGAACTTATTATACCAGTGAACTTAAGCAGCTCCTTTATTTATTTGTGTAACTACACTATACTGGTAGGTTACTGTATAATTTTGTAGGTTGACAATACCAGGGGCCGTAGACAAGGTTACAATCGACAAGCGCTAACGCCAACAGAAAACTAATAATTTACTTTAAAAAAGTTTTAACCGACTTCAATTTAGTACTCCGCCAAGCCACGAGAACATTTCTTTTTCAATTTACCTCATGAACTGATTTCCGAGAGCAAATGCGTTGATTATTATAGAAAAAAACCCAATCGCTGTATGTGACCCGATAATATTTGAGGACTTCCGTCGATTCCACAAGGATCACCCTTGGCACTTCATTAGTTGCTATTTCAACGGAATCTTATCAGAATCTGTGATATACTTTTGTACTTTTAAGTACATAATTGAGGAATTCCATAAGTCATCTGTGGTCTTCATCATCAATTCCACTCCACCAATTTATGATTTCCGGATGTAAATACACGAGTTATAATAGAATATACCAAAATCACTACACGCGTGCCTAATATAATTGAGGAGTTCCCTCAATTCCTCATAGATCCCATCATCTAATTGAATTTTCAAAAAAATGGGACCCACCAGGAAGCATATACTTACAAACAAAAAAAAAAATATGAATCGGCTCATCAATGACGGAGTTCTGAAGTAACAAACATAGAAAAAAAAAAAAAAAATACAACCGAATTGAGAACCTCCTCCTTTTTTTTGAAGTCGGTTAATAAAATGTAGGAGAATGACAGATGCCGACGAAACACTTTTCGTTAACTTTCGTTTATTAGTTTTCTATTGGCGTTAGCGCTTGTTGATTGTAAACTTGTCTAGACCCCCTGTAGTTTTATTGTATAATGTCTATTCTAGGGCCTAAAAGGTAATGTGTAAACTTACCTCGTCCCATACATTATCCAGAATATCATAGATAAATATGTTTTACTAGTATTACTTATTTCGATAATCAATTATGTAAAACGCTCCATAATTGTTTCAACTAATTTTATATGGAATACATGACCATGAGTTAATTACACCACATTAATTATTGCAATTGCAGTAGTATTCAACTATTTCACTTTCCTATAGTTTTAATTTAATATATATTAATATCCTTATTTACATTCTTATTAATATCCCACATAAGTGCTTAATTAGATCCAATTAATAATTATTTTAGATTTAAGTTAATATATTTACAGTCACATGTATTAGAGTACGTATATTAAGCAGGTTATATTTGTCAAATTTGCAAGAAAATTGGAACAGTGTTTTAGCAAACTTAATTAGTTCAATAAAATGCTAAACAAAATAACTAGTTATGCGCAAGCGATCCAATTTTCATGCAAATCTATGTTACATTTGTCGTTCCTTTTTAATCTCAAGGCAAACAATGTATTCAATTTCTTTGCCATCGCACTTGGCCGTAGAGTCGTAGGTTGGAGTAACAGCTCAATTAGAAAAGTAGAAAAACCCCCGACATTTTATTTTCATTTCAAAGTCCAATATCTAAAAAACAGATTTTCATAAAACATGGCTAAGTACACTCGGAGTCACATCAGCTTTCGAATAAAAAAAACCGCATTCAAATCGGTTTATCCGTTTGGGAGCTACGATACCACAGACAGATACACAGACACGTTAAACTTATATTATCACATTTTGCGTCGTTGTATTTGCGTCGGGGGTTAAAAAGTCTTCATTGGAGCAAAGTACGCTCCTGTAGCGGCAAGTAGCTCCCTGTCGAGATTTTCCCGAGGAACTCCAGTATGGGGTTCTGCACGAAAGGAGTGTATAAATTCTTAAAGGGTCGGCAACGCGCATGTAACATCCCTGGAGTTGCCAGCGTCCATAAGCTACGGTAACGACTTACCAGCAGGTGGGCCGTAAGCTTGTTTGCCACTGGTATTAAAAAAAAGTGAACAAGGATTGAAAGATATCTCTGATAAAGAACCATCTCTTTTTTGAAATCTATCGAGACAATGCGTACCTACCTACTTTAGGTATTGAACCTCCCCCCATACAAAATCGAAAATATCTGTAGGCTCTACGACGCGACGGCATTGCTTTTGCTATTTTTAGGGTTCCTTACCAAAAAGGTAAAAAGGGAACCCTTATGATCTTCCATGTGATAATTAACAGTTTATTACTCATAATTTAATAATTAAGGTTGGTTTCTGAAACTTTTTTCAAGGTTTTAGTTTTTTATATTTAAACTACCGTATCTAAGGGTGACAATGTTTTTTTAAAATAAAATAGCAAATCCTAATTTGTCTAATTAGCTGTCTGTAATTAAGAGATCTGCCTCATGATCTGCGCGGACATGTGGCCGAGCCCTAGGCGGTGTCCTTTAAAATCAGATTGTATGGAAAGTTGGACAAGTTTCTATGGAATTAAAGCTGTCGGCGCCATATTTAACGTGGATCGGTCTGAAATCGTAAGTTGTTACAATCCACCCTAAGTTTTTATTCAGGAAAAAAAAAACTATTGTTTTGGGTAATTACACTAATTACGAGTTAATATGGGTGTAGACTCAAAATCTATTATTATTTCAAAAGAAAGGAGATAAAAAAATATGCATAGTGAAAAAATCCCCAATCAGATATCTCAAAGTATACGAAGCTACACACGTTTTCATATTGCTTGTTAGAGAGAAAACGCTTGCAGATCGTGACGTCATGATCTGCGAGCGTCATGGTAAATGTAGGTAAAGTCGTTTCATATGTAGGTTCGTTTTGTGGAAAAGGGACAGAATATACCTTAAAACTTTGAACACATAACTTTGTCATTATTTAGTTTTCTCCATTTGACAATATTTTAAATCCGCTTTTGGGAAAATTCAACATTATTGGTTATTTTATTAAGCTCTATTATTGTGTTAGGCATAGATTACAGAATTATAAAACGTTTGGTTCCTGATCACCACTTAAAAATACCGTGTTTATATATGTCTTTGGTGGCTGCAAAATACCGCCTCAACACTATGCCTCAATACAGCCTATGACTTGTAAGGATTCGTGATAACTCCAACGTTATTTTAAACAGGGCCTTGCCGGTTTTAATATCAAAATGGACTCCGCATATTTGCATCTTACAATGTTTCTCTTATACAATCAAGCTATCTGCCCGATTGCTTTTACATGGTTTGTAGACACTTAAAACCTTCATCAGTTAATGAAAGTTATACCCACTTTACTTTGTATTTTTATTGTTCGGTCGTCTTTTTTTAACTTAATAACGTACACACGACAAGTCCCTTTTTAATGGAAGTTCAAGAAAAAATACCAATTGATTTCACGATAACGGTCTAAAGCTGTCGTTTCAGTTTAAGTTTCGATGTCCTTGCACCCTGTATATGTTACTGTAAAAGCCTGAAGAGCGGTTGATTTTAGGATTTACGCCCTTAGTCCACCTACGCATTCGCATGTGGTAGCGAAGCGAAACGAAAGAGATGGCCGCGGCGGCGGCGAGGGCAAGAATCCAAGCATTTCGGACAGCATCTTGGGTTTTACCGGTAAATCCTAGGATTTTGAAGTAATATATATTAATTTTCATTAGACTCTGGTTCCCACGCTAATCGCGAAACGAACCCTAGCGACATTTAGTCAACGGTCCATTGAATTATTACGATCGGCCATATTTCCCCCTTATGGCCCTTTACCCCGGATCTACCCTATTATTTAAATATAAATAAATAAATATTAGGGGACAATCTTACACAAATCGACCTAGTCCCAAACTAAGCACTAATGACAGCGCTTTACTTTTTCTTTTGTCTTTGTCTTGCAATATTGTATTTTGTGTTCTGTTACGAATAAATGTTTGATTCTTGATTCTTGAATCATAAGATACCTATTGCACACGTAATCGCTGCAAATCCTGTTCAATGCTATTAATGAATAATTTTACGATACCCAAGTCAGCAAACCAACGACGCCTCTAAGTACGTATAGCTCAGTCAGACTATTTTATATGCCTAATAGTAACTCGTCGTCCAGACTATTTTTTGCACACCTCTATAACAAGTTCAACAGGATATAACTTGTAGCAAATCGTACTTATTCAATTTTGGGCGTGCTACTTAATAATTGTGAGTTGTTCCACTTTAAAGATAAGGAAAAGGTTAAGCTCTCTCGATTTTATCTGTAGGTACTTAACAATATTGAGTAATTGCTTCATCGTCATTCATTGGAATCCTATTGGCGTTTAGTATTGCTAGTAGTATGTAGTGTAGAACCTACCTATATTTACCACTAGTACTGTAATGTAGACGACTTCTAAAAACGATTATTTTATTGAAAACTTGAAGTATATAGTTACTCCTCTCTCTTCTTCTTTACACTTAATATCCCAATTTATGTCGGGTCGGCACGGCTCTTCCAATTTTGTGGTAGTGGTGTAATTTTGTCGGGTCGGTAAATTACTTCTTAACTAGATTGTCCTTTATGCAAACATGAAAATGTATGGTATAAATACTCGTAAATCCATATTTATCAGTTGAACAGGCCACGCACGGGCTATTGTAAAAAAAACCTCTTTGGCACTTCGATCGATCTGCATGATGCTGCTTATCCGGCGAATTCGAATTGTAAGCGTGATAATCTAGTTTTTTCCAATATGCTCGGAAATGTGCGCCTTACTGTAGCAAAAATAGTACGTGAAGTTCCTCGTTACTGACAAGCGCAAATTTAAAAAGTTAAAAGTTATTACTGTACAGGTTTAGCGGCCAGGAAAATGTATGAAATTCCATTACTGTATACTTTTTTACCTTTTAACCATATGTTTTGACTAAGGCAAATTACTTCAAACAGCCAAATGCTCGTACGTTTAAAGGACTAACAATTTGTCACAACAACTTGCTTTAGTTAGACTGGTTAGTATTGTATGGCTGTCTCTTTCGAACTATTGCAAGTTGGTGTGACAAATTGCGCCCGTTTGTAGTTGGCCTAAAGTTTTCCCGCGTTTTCTTTTTTTAATTGTCATAGACAATTTTGTAATTGATCGAAGTGACGTTTTTAAAAATGTCTCTAATCGTTTTAAATTACGAAATAAAAATATTAACGAAATAAAATTCATAACGAATTAAATTTCAATCCTGTTTACTCATTAATAATTTTAAAAACACAAAACATTTAAAATTGTGATCGATTTTGATGTTTTATTTATTTTTATTTGTGTCAATTGAAACTGGCACCATGAGTCGTGCCGTGTACCTACTTTAAAAAATAAGTTGGGCGGGACCTTGATAGGTTATTGACATACGTAGGCTGTTTGAAAACATTATTGTTGATTGAAAATATTATTTGATTTCCTCGCATTTTTGGAGAAAAGCACTATATCTGCCTCGGCGGAAATGACAATTCGTGGATTCGTATCTATTGTCGGACTCAGCTTCGCTTCGTCCGACAAAATCAACTTATCCACGAATTGCGATTTCCCGGCCTCTGCAATAATGTACTATTAATTAAAGTTTTTTTCACCAATATTCATTTTATTGGATTATTAATATTAGTCTTGTTTATAAATAATACAATATTTACATATTGTCCTCCCATTAACCAGTATACGTTTCAACAGCTCCCATGTATTTTGAGAAGTTTACCATCCTCCGTAGTGCGCACCATAGCCGGCACCATGGCCGTATCCGAGTCCACCAGCGTAGCCGAGGCCGTTACCGAAGCCCAGACCGACGCCGTGAGCGCTGTATCCAAGACCGAGTCCGTGGCCGCCGTAGGCGACGGCGCCGTGAGCGATGGGAGCGGCGTACGCGGCTTGGGCCAAGGGAGCGGCGTGAGAGGAGTAGGCTACAGGAGCGGTGTGCGCAAGAGGGGCCGCGTACGTCAGGGGAGCGGCGTGGGCAAGAGGGGCGGCGTGGGCAGTGTACGCCAGAGGAGCGGCGTGAGTGGCAATGACGGGAGCGGGGTGGTATCCGGCATCTTTGCGCACAACAGCTTTGAATCCGGAGCGAGCGTCAGCGGCGTAGTCGACGGTACGCCTTGTGCCGTCAGATTCGAGCAGCGAGTACTGGCCGCGCACGGTGTCCCCCACGCGGCTCTCGTGTTGGCTCTTCACGTCGCCGGTGTGAGGATCCGATACTCCATAGGAATACTCGTAGCCTCCGTGGACGGCGCTGCTTTGCGCTACCGCCACAAACAGAGCGAGGATTGCGATCTGTCAATTACATGATTAACGATTAATTTTATGTATTTTAAAAACGAGAACCAATCATGATATGTAAATAAAATATAAACCGAGTCATAAAACTATTTTTGTTCCAGCACTAATATGAAAAGTATCAAACGAGTAAATAAACAGTTCAATCAACGCGTTTACAGTTAAGTAACTTATCAGTTATCACATTTTCATGCTATGTTAATTTCTTTTACTAACTGCATAATCCTTTTTTCGATAACCAATGAAATATTCAAAGCGTCAGATAAAATCGAAACCAGCAGCCAAACGTATAATGATATCAATTTCACGATCGCTGAGTCGAATAAGTTACGCACGAATATTTCATTCATTTAATTCAGCTGCCCGACAGAGCCTTGCTAAATCGATGTGTACCTTTGAGAACATGTTTGATATTGTTTGATGTCTTCACCACAACTGATAATAATTCGAGGTAGCATGTACTTTATATACTTTATATAGTAGTAAAATTAATATGTAACGCATGCTGAGCGCCTACAGGAAGTGTACGAAACTCGGGCTGAGTTACGGTCGCGGAAACCCCTTTCGGTTTTGGCTCATAAATAATGCTAATGCCGACATATTTAGTAAAAAATACTGCAATAAAAATTAAGTCTAAGACATGGATGGCATGGATATGTATGATTATACATACCTACCTACATATCGACAATACCAAAAGGCTCCATTAGGGACGATTTTTTATTTTATCTTTAGGTATTGTAGTGGATAAAAGTGAAACATTGTACGCATTATCTTTGTAATCTGGTTACGAGTACGTAGTAAAAACAATGTTATTTTTATTCTAAAACCAGCCTCGTGATTCCTAAGAACGCGTTTGGCTTACAATGAACTCTTCTTAATTTTTATAATGTGAGATTTCAGGTAAGCTGTATCCGTCGTAAGAATTGATTAGGTACCTACATACCTTCGTCAGATCTCGGTATATGAGCGAACGAGGCGCATACATTTGATGGAATATGTGCAGTATGTATACAAATAAAAATAAAAATAAATATCACGACAAAGTTTTGATTAGATCCGTCTAATGTCTGTTCTTTCTTTTTGTGGGCGAAGAAAAATTCGACGACGGCATTGAGTTCAAGTGTAATTGCGGACGATAGACTAACCAGCAACATTTCACTGTAACTAATAACACATTTTATAAGTCCTTAAACCCACAATTGTTAGAAACGCCTCTTCTTAAATTTAATGTCAAGTGCTCTGCCTACTCATTCTGGGGATACAGGCTAATATTGTACCTAATACGTAAATATTAATGCAAACCACGAAATTCTTATCTCACGATTGCAAACATTGTTACATCTGACGAGCGAAAGTTATCTCATGCTTATTGCAGTGTACTATACTTTGGGTTCGCCGCGTGACGTATTCGTCATGCTTGTGCCTTTGACCTCCAACTGGCCAATATAGTGCTGCGCTGCTCGAATATAAATAGTAATAAACTTCAGCAGTAATCAGTTGCAAGTCGAAGTCCACCACACAAACATATCAAAATGGCAGCGAAGGTACGTTTCAAATAAAATGCCAATGTTATTTGACTTCAAATCTTCAATCACTGTAGAACGTTGAGTGCTTATAAGTGGTCTAATAAACCAAGATTGTTACAAATATAGTAAAATTAGCTTTTCCCTATCTAAGTGTTTATCATTGACGTGATCAAAATTGAATTTCGCCTAGGCCTGTAAGTAAGGTTTTTCAACAAAAGATACTTGTAGCTGATTTGCTAAGTTACAAAATTTTCATAATAAAATCCTTCAATTTTTATTTGAGTTTATATTTAAATAATAATTTGTTTTGCAGTTCGTCGTAGTAGCTCTTCTAGTGGCAGCTGCCCAGGGCAGCGCCGTCCACGGCGGCAATTACAACAGCTTCTCATATGGAGTGTCGGACCCTCACACCGGAGACGTGAAGAGCCAGCACGAGACCCGCGTGGGTGACACCGTGCACGGCCAGTACTCCCTGCTCGAGTCTGACGGCACAAAGCGTACTGTTGACTACGCCGCCGGCCCGCACTCCGGATTCAACGCGGTCGTGCGTAAGGACCCCGTCCTTGGACACGGTTACGGAGCTCACGGGTACGGCGCTGCTCCTCTGGCATACGCCGCCCACGCCGCCCCTCTTGCCCACGTCGCTCCCGTAGCCTACTCCTCCCACGTCGCTCCCGTAGCCTACTCCTCCCACGTCGCTCCCGTAGCCTACTCCTCCCACGTCGCTCACGCCGCTCCCCTGGCCCACGCTGCGTACGCCGCTCCCATCGCTCACGGCGCCGTCGCCTACGGCAGCCACGGACTCGGTCTGGGATACGGCGCTCACGGCGTCGGTCTGGGCTTCGGTAACGGTCTCGGATACGCTGGTGGACTCGGATACGCCGGTGGACTCGGATACGGCCATGGTGCCGGCTATGGTGCGCACTACGGAGGATGGTAAATAATAATACCGCAAAGTTAACGAAATGTGATACTCAAATTAAAAGCTGTGATGTTTACTGAAAAATAAATAAATGTAATATTTATGAATAAATGACATGAAATATAAAAACGATTTTTTTTTTATTAACTTAGATGTAACTTGATGGTGAAAAATCGAGTTCCGGAAGGGACTCGGACTCCCGGCCACTATTTACATTTTAGTAGACTTTAACATTAGGCATGCTATCCGAAACAATAGGGGTATAGACACTTAATAAGGTAATCAATAACTATGTATTTTCTTAAAAAAAGGATTAAAAATGTAGTCAAATGTCCAAAGTTTTAAGAGGGGGTTGTTCTGTCCCTTTTCCGCAAAATGTTCATATGAAACGATTGTCATTTACTATGACGCTCAACGATCGTGACGTCACTATCTGCCAGCGTTTTTTCTCTCTGGCAAGCTCTCTGTTTGAAACATTAAAACAGTTGTAGCTTCGTAATTTTTTAATTTATTCTAATGGGATTTTCGTCATTAGCCATATTTTTTTGCCTTCTTTTGTTTTGAAATTATAATTCATTTTGAGTCTTCCACCCTATTGATCCACCGCTATTATGAAAAATCTAAGCAACATTTAGCTTTAGGTATAATAAAACGGCTCGCTAATCTGAAGTATTAGAGCATATAACATTGTTTGCAATTTCAAAACTGTTTGCCAAATTCTTTCCGCTAATGATCCTTGGGTATGTAGTTAGTAGTAGATTGAACACTTTTATTTCAAGTAAAATTCCTTACTAACAATTAAAAATGATCAATGAGAAAGATATAATAATAACCACGAAGCTATTGTCAAGGTTCCACGAAGACGAGTGACGAGTTTGTTCCGACGTCTTTGGGCACCTTGAAGAGTAAGTACTGATGATATTATTTTGTGATGGCTACTGCATACTCATATATTAGGATTAGAACCTACGAGAAACCTACTATTTACGTAGTACCTGTTTGCATTTGCTAGCTGAATAATTGACCTACTAGGCTGTAATAAGTCGTAACTATGTAGTTAAAGGATGATATTTAATTAATAAAAAAGACCGGGTTGCACTCCGGGAGTGCCGGCAGAAGTGAAAACTCAATGACATTGTAACAGGTTTTCGATCAGGTCACGTGTGCGTCTTATGAATTTTCAATCTGTCGAATCTTACGGTCACGTGACCTTTGGACATTAGTGTCCAGCGAAGCTCAAATAACTCGCCTCGGGAATGAACATCCCCGAGGAAGACGGAACAAGAAGATTGTTCCCTCGCCACACCAGCAGTGATCTCCGAAGTGTCGGTGCAGGCTCATTGAGTGATAAGTGACTGTTAGTCAGTGTCTTCCTACTAGAGTTGTATTTGCCATAATACTTATGATAAATAGTCACCAAAACGAGACTAAGTCCAACACCATTGTATGTGTTAGGGTGGCCGGGTGCCTCGCAAACTTCTATGGATCGTACTTTATGGTTAGCAACTCAGTATTTTTAAATGAATACTTACTGTCACTACCTATATGCTCCTGCACCCTCATGCGTTCCTACTTCCTAGTTACAGTAGGATAATTAGGGTTCCGTAGTCGACTAGGAACCTTTATAGTTTCGCTTTGTCTGTCCGTCCGTCCGCGGATAATCTCAGTAACCGTTAGCACTAGAAAGCTGAAATTTGGTACTAATATGTATATCAATCACGCCGACAAAGCGGTAAAATAAAAAGTGTTTTTTTTTTTATTAGGGTACCTCCCCTATACGTAACGTGGGGAGTGGTTTTTTTTTATTTCAACTCTAACGTGTGATATATTGTTGGATAGGTATTTAAAAATGAATAGGGGTTTGCCAAAATCATTTTTTGATAATGTTAATATTTTCGGAGATAATCGCTACAAAAGTAAAAAAAAAAGTGTCCGCCCCCCCTCTAACTTTTGAACCATAAGTTTTAAAAATATGAAAAAAAATCTCAAAAGTAAAACTTTATAAAAACTTTCTATGAAAATTATTTTGAACTTGATAGGTTGAATAGTTTTTGAAAAAAAAAAAAAACTGAACTAAGTTTGTAATTTAACCGTATAAGCAGGTGTTTATTGTACCTGTAATTTCTACAAAATCACAATGAAATGACGTGCTTTCAAATAAAGTAAAAAAAACGGTAAAAATCGGTTCACGCAATAAAGAGTTCTCCCATAAAAATTTCACACGAAACGCTCACATTGTACATGGCGCTGTTAAGATTTTTCCTGATTTAATGGGGTCGGAGTAGGTGCGCCCATACATTAGGTCGAAAATTTGTCGTGCTCGAATTGTCTTAGTTGTCTTTGATCGTTCGTTGTCTAATAATAAAATTGAGCGCTAAGTATTGCTTGTATTGTGCCTGTCTTTAATACATGGTCGATTTGATTTGGGAATTTGAACTCTCTTGCTCATACATTCGGTTCACGGAACGGACTACGGAACCCTACACTGAGCGTGGCCCGACACGCTCTTGGCCGGTTTTTTCTTTACTCAATCTATATTTCATGTCATACCTAAAAATAAATACGTGCTAGATATGCGCTCCTAGTACAATGACCCGACCTAGTCGAAACTCAATGTTTCTCTTTTACACGCTCATTACCTCACTCTCTCACACATGTACTTACGCGATACTCGCATATACACAAAACTAGGTGTACTTCTAATATTTACATCAATCTATATGAACCTGGTCATACTGTGCAATTAATTACCCTGTGTGTCCGCTGTCCAACGCGCTATAAATTATCAACTAAAGTTCTTACAACAACCAGCTCCATATTATGCACCCCTAGTACCGTGCTTCATAAATTTTGCACATCCCACAATACGCTACCAAAAGCGACCTCATGTTATTTAAAGGTAAAATTAAGTGTCCAGCCTACGCGCCCAAAATAATATTGAACGGAGTGGCTTTAAACCGTGTCACACATTTTAAATACTTAGGTCATATTGTGTCGGAGGACCTAAAAGACGATCTAGATATTGAGCGGGAGCGCAGGGCGCGGCGGGATGCTGGTCCACAGGTTCGCACTTTGTAGTGTTCAAGTGAAGCTTACTTTATTTAGAGCCTACTGCCTAAGTTTCTACACGTGCGGTCTGTGGACTAGTTTCAGGCTAAAGCCCTATAGTACCCTGCGAATCCAATATAATAACATTTTCGGGATGCTCTTTGGGCTTCCTCGATTCTGCAGTGCTTCTGGGATGTTTGCCGATGCTAGCATGTGTAGCAATGTCTGTGGTTTAGTCTATGGTCGTAGATGAATAGAAAAAGAATAAATTGTCTTTGATCTGAGCTGAACATGGCGAGTTTCATTTAAATCCATCCCGACGCCGATAATTATAATTTAATAGAATAACGCCCCATCCGAACCCTTAACAATAACGCATGGTGTCAGAAGCGGTTCCAGAACTAGAAGAAAGAAAAAGAAGTCAAGAAAATGCCTGATGGGACTGAAAAAACACAAAACGTAATATTAGCCAACGGACTTAAGCCGTTACAACTAAGCGTGCAAAATGGCGTCGGAAACGAATGTGCAAATTCTGAAAAATGGAGAAGATGGAGACAGAAATTCGAAATATACTGCGAAGCCAACGATTTAGAGAAGCTGCCGGAGAAAAAGCAAGTAGCAATTTTACTCAACGCTATCGGTGATGAGGGACTGGAGATATATAACTCTTTCAACATTCAAAGGGCAACGGAATCTCTCAATTCAATATTAGAAAAATTTGAAAGCAAATTCAACGCGTGCAAGAACACAACAGTCGAAAGGTACAATTTCTTTACCAGGTACCAAAAAGACGAAACGTTAGATGAGTACGTTACACATTTGAATAATTTAGCTGCAAGTTGCAAATTTGACTCACTAAAAGAATCTCTCGTAAAGGACATGTTTATCATTGGAATTAGAAATGAAAAAATCAAGGAAAAATTATTACAAAATGACAAAGTACAAGATGTTAATGAAGCCGTAACAATTGCGAAAACTATAGAACTCTCTAATAGAAGATCGAAACATATCGGAGAACAAGAAGAAACGAGTCAAGTACAATTTATATCCCAGAATAACAAGAGACAACAACATCAGGAGGTGACGTCACGGACGCCATACGACGTACGCGCTTACTATTGCCGCCGTTCATATAAAATAAAACGAGTTGCTTTATGCTTTGCAAATACGCTAATTTACTTCGCGTTGGTGTAAATATTGACAATTATCATTTGCGTAATTAAAGGTGCAGTGACAAAGCCTAAAAGTGATAAATAAAAGTTAAACACAGACGAGTGCTGCGACATCTACCCGCAGTGACAAAAAGAAAACAAAAAGACAAAAAATCAATAAAAAACAATGAAAAACGGCAAGTGTGGGGCTTGTGCTAAATTTATTGGGCGCACTGGCATCGTATCATGCCCAAAATGCAGCGGTCAGTACCACGGTGCTTGTGTCGGTGTCTCAGTTGGAGCAGTGATCCCCAAGGACTGGGTCTGTCCTAATTGCCAGCGCTTCCAGCCGAGAGACAACCGCTCCGACACGCCCGTTAAAGGCCTGCCGGGCCAATCGTCTTCTGCTACGCCAGCCGCCGCTCCGCTCGCCACCGACCAGCCCGCTGCTGCCGCTCGGCCCACCTCCGCTCAGGCCACCGTCACCCAGCCCGGCGCCGCACTGCCCGCCTCCACTGTGGACTCGCTGGAGGTGGGCACGGGCATGCCCGACTCTCCTGTGTCCTTTGGCGGGGGGGACATGGCCCGTGCGCTTGCTGAACTGAAACGGTTTATCGGCGTGGAGTTCTATACCATTAGACAGGAGCTGAAGGAATTTCGCGACGAGTTTCAGGAGATGAGAGCGCACCTGTCCGATTTTAACGAGAGGATGGATCGTTTGGAGGGCCGAGTCGATGCTATTGAGAAGCAGGGCGTAGATGGGGCTGCGTCAGCCGCTACCCGAGTTCTCGAGGAAGCCGTTGCAAACCTTCAAATGGAGCTGAACGATCGGGATCAGGAGCTCCTGTCTAACGACGTCCAGGTGACGAACGTCCCGGAGGAGCCTGGTGAGAGCGCAGCCGGCCTAGCCACACGGATCTGCGCAAAGCTGGGCGTGGAGTTGGACGTGCGCGACGTGGTATCTGTGAATCGCGCCGGGCGGGTGCGCGAGGCTGGCCGGCCGCGGCCCCTCGTGCTGCGCCTGGCACGCCGCACCGTCAAGGACGAGCTGCTGCGGGGCGCGCGCACGCGCCGCGGCGCCACCACCGAAGGCCTGGGCCTGGCCAGCGCGCCGCAGCGGTTCTACGTGAACGAGCGGCTGACTAGCGCCAACCGACAGCTGTTCCAGCGGGCCCGCGAGGCCGCGCGCACCGCCGCCTGGCGCTTCGTGTGGACCCGCGACGGCAGGATCCTTGCCCGCAGGTCTGAGGGCCAGCCAACTCATCGCGTGCGCCGGTTAACAGATATGCACATTTTTTTGCCATCCGAAGTCAAAACCGGTCCTTAGTTGTTATTGCTTTTGTTCATTTTGTTGTGAAGTCCTGAAATTGAATGTTTCGTTGTTGATCTTTGTTTGTAACTCGTATCTTGTAAACTGTATACTTTTAAGAAAATACCGTTCTTACCGGTTTGTTGTGGCCTTTATACTTGTTCTGTTGTTGCTATGTGTTGTCGCGGGAGTGGGCCGACAAATGTGCCTCGAACCGTCACGTGTTTCAGCCTGGAAACGATCACCTTGTATAAATATTTCCGTTTATAGTTTATCTATGTATATATATGTTATCGGTCTACGCTATCACTTTTTATTTACCACTTTGTGTTGCACTTATTTTATACTTTTATCTCCTTGCATTGACTCACTTACCTGTATGCAGTTATCCATTTGCTATTGTTATTTTAACTTGTTAGCTCGTTCTCGTTTTTATGATGTCGCGGTTTAATAATTTGAACGTTGGATTATTTAATGCTGGTTCCCTAGGTACGGGCCACGATGAGCTGATTGCGACTATAACAGATACGAACGCAGACATTATTGCCATAAACGAGTCGTGGCTTCGGGCTGGCGAGGAAGGACGTGCTCCCGCCGTGCCTAATTACCGACTACGTCACGTTCCCCGGCCGGTCGAAATATGTGGAGGACGGGGTGGGGGCGTCGGTTTCTTCCTGCGCCGGGGCCTCAACGCACGCACACTACCACATCCTCCCGCTGCGCTCGTAGAACAAATGTGGTTGAAAACAATAATTAACGGCAGACATTTAATAATAGGAACCGCCTATCGACCACCACGGCTAGATGTTGACACTTTTTTTGATGCCATTACTGACTCAATAACTTCTTTTGTTAAATACGATCGACTAATTTTACTTGGTGACTTTAATATAAATTATACGGACAAGAACGACAGAAAATTTAAATGTTTGACACAATTTCTGACAACGGTTGGCCTGACACAACATGTACGCGACCCGACTCACTTTACGGAACACAGCCAAACAACTATAGACCTTATTTGCTCCGACGCTCGTGTTGTGTCTGTAGACGTGCAGCATATCCCGGACCTAGGGAGACATGCATTCATCACAGCCGAGTTTGACATTAAAAAGCGGAAACCGACACCTAGACGTATTACTTATAGACCTCTGAAAGACATAAACTTGACTGAATTTAACAATGACCTTGACACCATCAACTGGGAACAAATTTTATTACTTAAGGACGTAAATGATATGGTTAGACTATTTAACTCATTGCTACTTGGACTTTTTGACAGACACGCGCCGGAAAAGACGATAGTTGTGAAGGAGGCACTTAAACCATGGCTTACGAGCAACGTTCGGCTCATGATGCGGCTCAGAAACGAGGCTCACGCTCGTTACAAACGAACCCGAAACGATGTTCACAAGCGGTATTACCTCGACCTGAAACACCTTGTGATAGAAGCCATCTATAGCGAGAAACGTGCCTTCTTCACGCACCATATCAATGACATGATTGACCCGAAGTCTCTCTGGAAAAACTTAAAGCGCACTGTTCTTCCAGATTCACAGTTGCAGACTGACCTCCCGGTACAATTTGATGACCCTGATTTGATCAACCGTCATTTTCTCAATATACCTGGAAAACAGGACGTGACTTTATCTGACTTGACTTTTTTTGAATTTTATAGACATAACGACAAAACTTTCACGCTTTCGGCTACCACTGCTACTGCCGTCACAAAAATAATTAAGTCAATTAGAACTACGGCAAAAGGACTGGACTCAATTGATATTGACATGTTACTTCTGACATTACCGAGAACTACAGACGTACTGACTTACATTATTAATAAGAGTATTCTTACTATGACTTTTCCGGCTGACTGGAAAATCGCTCAGGTGAACCCGTTACCTAAAAAACCAAACCCCACTGATGTGTCTGAACTGCGCCCTATAAGCATTCTTCCTTGTGCATCAAAGATAATTGAACGGGTAGTTTGCGAACAGCTGTCCGATTACCTGGAGAAAAACAGCATACTTCCTGAACTGCAGTCGGGTTTTCGCAAGGGTCGGTCGACAGCTACTGCGTTGCTCGATGTAGTCGACAACATCTTACAGGCTCGCGATGCTGGTAAAAGTACCTTTTTAGTTCTTTTAGACTTCTCCAGGGCCTTCGACTGCATTAGCGTACCTCTTCTATTATCCAAGATGTCTTATTACGGGTTTGATGTCAATGCAACCAAATGGTTCAGTAGCTATTTGTCTGGCCGTGCGCAGGCAGTTGCGTTGCGTAAGGTGGATGGTGGTGCTCTGCGGTCCTCTGTTTGTACTGTGACGAGAGGAGTACCGCAGGGTTCGATACTTGGTCCCCTGCTCTTTATACTGTATAGCGCTGACATCACAAACAGTATAAAAAGCTGTAAGTATCACCTGTACGCGGACGACGTGCAACTTTATTTTTCTAGCGCGCCGTCAGACACTTCTGCTGCTATAAACACAATTAATGCGGACCTTGATCGTATTTCCTCTTGGGCGGAGAAGAACTGCTTAGTTCTTAATCCTAGCAAGTCGAAGTATGTGGTTTTCGGGTCAAAACATCAAATCCGTAATACCCTTAATTCCCTTGATGCTCTGACTTCCGGGAATGTTGCTGTCATGGGCGAACCAATAGAACAGGTGGTAGAAGCAACCAACCTCGGCCTTCTTATGGACGGGAATTTGCAATTTGAGAACCACATACTAAATGTTGTGGGTAACTGCTTCTATCGCCTTAAAGTTCTATATAATATACGTGATTACCTTAGTGTCGATTTGTGTGTCGACCTATGTGAATCACTCATATTATCTAGATTAAACTATTGCGATGTCGTGTATGATGGGTGCATTACTGGCCGTTCGAAGAGGCTAATACAACGAGTGCAGAACGCATGCGCTCGTTTTTGTTTCCGAGTCCCTCCCCGGTCCCACATCACTCCGTACTTGAACGCCGCTAACTTGTTGAACATGCCTGCACGCCGGCGCCTGCACCTGGCCACTCTGCTCTTCGGGGTGGTAAAGCATGAAACCCCATCTTACCTATTTCAAAAACTGGTATGGTCAAAAAGTGCGCGCAGATTCAAGGCAATGGCCCTGATACCTAAGCACCGAACCGCTGCTTTCCGAGGTAGTTTCAAGTTTGCGGCGTCTAAGTGCTGGAATGATATCCCTCCCCCTATCCAAGGGGCGCTTAGCAGATACACCTTTAAGCGTATGCTTAAGGGTTATTTGTTGACGCTCCAGAAATCGATATCCTAATCCAGCACTGTGACAGCAAAAATATGCCAATTAGTAATTTTGAAATTTTTATTTTATTTACTTGTTGTTTTAAAAGTAAGAATGAATTTGAATGTCGAATGTTTTTTTTTTTTAATTATATTGATGCTGCATGTAGGTAGTACGTACACAGCTCTCACCTGGTTTTTAAAATTATATTTATTTCTCTCTCGCCTATCCCAATAGTATATTAGTATAGTAGTTTATATATATATTAAATTGTATGACGTTTCCGTGAGTCACCAACGGTGCTGGCTGAAAATCAGCGCTGCAGGTGTCTGACACCTCAGCATAATGCTGAGCCAGTGTCCGGTTCACTGCCGCAGAGACACACTTGTTTCATGTTTCATGTGCTTTTCTTGTTTATTTTATTATTTAATAACCATGTGTGTCCTGTGTGTTTGTGAATAAATGTATCTTTCTTTCTTTCTTTCTTTCTATCAGTCAAGACCCAGAAACACATCAAAAACCAGATACCGAAGCTCATCGCGCTCTTCATCAAGACCGAACCAGCAACCGTACCGACAAGCAGCAAGCTCTTCATCGAAGTCCAACTATCCCAGCAACACGACGTGCAGGAGATGTGGACAAGTTCACCGCTACAGATGTCCAGCGCAGGGCAAGACCTGTGCCATCTGCAAAAAGCCAGGACACTTCGCACAGTATTGTTTTCACAAGAACAAAAATGTGAGTACTATAAGTATGACGAATCAGAAAAGTGACTGCCAAAACGTTCAGACAAATAATTCAGACTATCAAGACACTTTCTTCATAGGGGCAATTAGTCATAGTCATAATAGCAAGCCAAGTCAAGACAATTGGAAAATCCAAGTTAAATGTCAAAATCAGATGTTAAACTGTCAAATTGACACTGGAGCGGACATCAATGTAATTTCTAGAAAGACACTTACAACTTTAGAAAATGCGAATAATACTAAAATTCCCATTAACAAATCACATAATAAGATCTTTACATTTTCAGGACAAATGATTGATAATTTAGGTAGTGTGATACTGACATGTACTTTTGACAATGGAAGACAAGCTGATATACAGTTCATGGTTGTTAAATGTGAATGTTCGACTATACTGGGCTGGAAGACATGCGACGACTGTGGAATAGTCAAAAGGTTACTTGAATTAAAAACTCAAGATCAAAGGTCAGTAAATACACTCTTAGACAATTACTCTGACACATTTGAAGGGTTAGGTTGTCTGCCACACAAAGCTCATTTACATGTTGATACAAGTGTTGTGCCTAAGATATGTCCTGTCCGTAGAATTCCTTATGCTTTACATCAAAAACTTAAAACTGAGTTAGATAGGATGGAAAAGTTACAAGTCATAGAAAAAGTTACAAGTCCTACAGACTGGGTTAATGCTATAGTTCCAATAGAAAAACCCAATGGGCAATTACGTATCTGTTTAGACCCTAGAAGCTTAAACAAAGCCATTAAAAACCTCACCATCCTTACCCTACAGTAGACGACTTACGTTCTAAAATAGCAGGTGTAGCTGTATTCTCAAAATTAGATGCTAACTCGGGCTATTGGATGATACCTTTAGACGAAGAAAGTAGTAAACTATGTACATTCAACAGTCAATATGGTAGATATAAATTCCTAAGATTGCCATACGGTATTAGCTCAAGCGGAGAAATATTTCACAAAGTAATGAATGACTTATTCGGAGACTTACCCGGAGTACTAATTTTTGTTGATGACATTTTGGTTTATGGTTCAAATCAACAAGAACATAATCAAAGACTAGAAAAAGTATTTCAGAGAGCTCGTGAAGTAAATTTAAAATTCAATAAATCGAAGTGCATGTTTGACAAGCCAGAAATGAAGTATGTAGGTCATGTTTTCAATAAGAATGGTATTTCTGCTGATTTATCTAAAGTCGAAGCTATAGTTGACATGCCACGACCGGAAAATGTCAAAGACCTTCAACGATTTTTAGGAATGGTCAATTATTTAGGTCCATACATACCAAATTTAGCGCATCAGACGGACTTACTGAGAAGTCTACTTAAAAAAGAAAACATTTGGCAGTGGACAGATAATCACGAAAAAGAATTCATTCAATTAAAAAATCTTATTAGTCAGTCACCAGTTCTAGTTCACTATGACGTCAATAAACCAATAAGAATGTCAGTAGACTCATCTCAAAGTGCTGTTGGTGCAGTCATATTCCATGGAAAAAATCCTATTGCCTATTCATCAAAGTCGCTAACAAGCACTCAGCAAAACTATGCACAAATTGAAAAAGAACTTTATGCTATTTTGTATGGATGTAAAAAATTCCATCAGTATATATATGGTAAAACTATACAAGTAGAAACTGATCACCAACCGTTAGTCACTCTATTTAAAAAACCTCTGTCAGACGTCCCTGCTCGACTGCAAAGAATGATGATGGCACTACAGTCATATGATTTAATTGTTTCATACACCAAAGGTACAGAAATGTATGTATCTGACACACTTTCTAGAGCACCCATAATGTCTAAAACAAGTGTAGAGAAATTTGATTTTGAAGAATTAGAAACTAACATTGATTGTCATGTAAAATTACTAACTACTAATCTGGCAATTAATCAAAACAAATTACAAAAAATTCAAGATCATACCAAGTCAGATAAAATATTGCAAAAATTACAGGAATATTACCTAAATGGATGGCCCAATAGTAAATCTCAGTGTGATCCTATTACTTTACCTTACTGGAATATTAGAGATGAAATTCATGCCATTGATGACATATTATTTAAAAATCAATCAGTAATCATTCCCAAGTCCATGTGATCAGAAATATTAAGCAGTCTACATGAAGGTCATATGGGGATAGAAAAAACTAAAAACCTAGCTTGTGGGTTAGTTTTTTGGCCAAATATATACCATGACATAGAAATTAAAATTAGACAATGCGAAACATGTATGATTTATAGTCCAAACAAAACAAAGGAAACTTTATTGTCACATGAACAGCCTTGCCTACCATGGCAAAGGTTGGCTACTGATTTATTTGATTACAATGGTAAAAAATACCTAATAGTAGTAGACTATTACTCAAACTACATTGAAATAGCACAATTAAATACAGATCACAGAAGTCAAACAGTCATTCAACATTTAAAGTCCATTTTTGCCCGGCATGGAATCCCAATGCAACTGGTCAGTGATGGCGGCCCGCCATACAATTCACAGGAGTTCCATAAATTCCTGAATGATTGGGACATCGAACACATCGTGTCTAGTCCTCACTTCGCAAGGTCCAACGGATTAGCGGAGATATCTGTAAAAATTGTAAAAAACATATTAAGAAAATGCCAAGAGTCAGGTACAGATTTCCACCTAGGATTACTACAATATAGGACAACACCTAGGAAAAATCTAAAGTCACCTTCAGAACTACTTATGTCTAGAAAGCTTAGAACTACATTACCTACACATCTAGATAGTCTAAAACCTAAAGTCATATAATTCTCCGAACATTCTAAAAATAAGTCTGATATTATTTCAAAAAGAGAGGCATACTATAATAAAACTGCTATTCCACCAGAGGAATTTCAAACAAATGACATTGTCTTTTTCAAGAAAAATCCTAATGATGTCACTTGGACAAAAGGTATGATAGTGTCCAAAACTAGGTACCCTAGATCATATATAGTCAAGAATATGGATGGAACAGTCTATAGACGGAACACTCAACATATCAAGTTATTCAAGTCGTGTTTGTCAAAGTCAAAGTCAAGATCTAGTAATAACAAGTCGACTAATGTCAGTGAAACAGTCAATCCCAGTCAGAGTAGTATGTCGAACTCTCAATCAGCACAGTCTAGTCGAATATACACAAATAAAAACTATCAGTCACAGTCAGTCACATTATCACAAGCCAAGTGATAACAACAAATATAAGTCAAGTCAGTGGCAAAATGAGAATGAAAGGGAGGATAATCGTGTGTATTACTACATTCCTGAATATTTACAGCTAAGTCAAAAGGAAAGTCCAGAAAATAACCTGAATGAAAGTGTAGATACATCTAAGTCAAGCACAATAAATGAAAGCTTCATATCTCTCATTTCAGAGGATAAAGATTTGTCTGTCAGTTCGTCAAGTCTTGATAGTAGTTTAAGCGACAAGTTGACAAGTCAGTCAACTCCCAGTAGTGATAAGAATGATAATAATGTTTGTATTGAAAATTTACCTTGTAATCCATGTATGCCAACAAGTAAGAATGACCAGGAACCTCGCTACAGTTCTAGAGGAAGATTGTTAAAGAAAACAAGAAAATTAGATCTGTAAATGTTTAATTATTATCGAAACATATGACAAAATGTAATTGTAATTTGACGAGGTTTCCGCTGATGTAATTTATGTCATTCCACTGACATCACTTCACTATAAGGTAATCTAGATGACAATTTTATATAAAGAATGTTAATATTAATATGTGACGAAATATAATGTGTAATGACAATGTTAATGTACAAAATGAAACTTATATTTGCCTGGTGTAAATACTAAATAGTAAAGTAAGGTTAGCTGTCATGACCCCGGTGTGACACAGTGACGTTGACATATGTCAAATTTATTTTTTATTAAAAAAGGGGCATGTAGCCATGTCTGTGGTTTAGTCTATGGTCGTAGATGAATAGAAAAAGAATAAATTGTCTTTGATCTGAGCTGAACATGGCGAGTTTCATTTAAATCCATCCCGACGCCGATAATTATAATTTAATAGAATAACGCCCCATCCGAACCCTTAACAACAACACAGCATGGATGACTTTTTTGCCATTGTAAGAAAGAAGACGGCATCGGTAGTATTGCAGATGAGAGGGAGCACAAATAGCATCCTGAAAATGATATCAGGAAGGTGGGATTCGGACATTCTCCGCCGATACACCATTTTGCATATCGTACGACCCAAAAAATAGATGTTTTAAATTGTAGTTATACTAACATAGTTCTTAAGTGTTTTCTTTTGCTTTTCTGTTACTAACAATCTATGGATCTGAATTATCTGGAAATAAATGATTTTTATTTTTATTTTATTTTATTTATTTATTTAATATATTCGAATATGTCTAGCACTCATCCTGCAGAACTATGTGCCCCTATTTAAACCCCCTCCCCCGGCCCGCCCCAGCCCCCAACCCTAGCCCCGTACGTCTTACATTACATCAAGCAATTTTCCCCCCCGCCCCCAAGCCTCGTCCTGAATCTCTCAGCATCCTACGGTCACGTGACCTCCTGAGATGTCACCTTACACATCTGACGTCACAAAAATCTGTGCCGAGTTTAACAATTTTTCCCCATCCCAAAAAGTGCACAGCGCCGCTAAAGAAGTTATCACTTCAATAATAATTTGCCATAAGGACCCTTTAGGCATGGAACGCCACATTTTATCTAAGCAAAAAACCATCCAAAAAGTTAAATAGCAAGTCAACAAAGGCGAAGGCGAAGGATTATTGAATATACATTACATTATTTCGTGCTCATGCTGAGCTGCCAAGGTCAATTAAAGTGTTCGTAGCAGTCGCATACTTTGCGGGTTCACAGTCATTCTGTTTCCTAAGCAATTTTGATGGGTGTCACCTCGATGCTTTGTGTGGGTGATCGAAGAGGGTGTCAAACCTTGCCGGGTGGGTAAAATGGAAAACGGCGTCGACTGCTGACCGGGCGTCGTAAGTTGTTGACGTCTTTTCGCGTTATTAGAAGTAATACCGCCTGACAAACACGAGACTTGAGTCACCCTCGTAGGCTGCTTTTTCACCTGCGAGACAAGGCGAGAGGATTACATTGATAATGCATACAATCTATCACGATAAGTTGTATGAAATTTACCAGGCAACTTTGTCTTGCGTCGCCGATGGAAAACCTCAATCAAGCCTGAAGTAACGAGCACGTCCTTTACGTCATAGCAAAGTCATATAATAACCGATAGGCTTTATTATTGCATTTCTACCTGGGTTATAAATAAATCATAATATTTTTCGTATGTGTCTAAGCAAAAAAAACCATAGGACGAATGTAGATTTTAATCATCTTATGATTTATATAACACAGTCGAGAAATCATATTATCTTCAACACGTGCATTCCGTCTACTAAGATAATATTTAGTGTAAATATAAAACAGAATAGAGCAACATCATTAAAAAGGTGAACAATTTTAATTTTAATTAATTGCTCTAATTTTTATAATAGTTTATTATTATTCATGATGGCTACACAAGTAGGTACCTAATAAACTTAGCCGAGTCATGTTCTATTTGATATTGTACACCGTTAAGGTTCAAATACTAACCGGCTTCGCAGGCGAGGAGTATAGGTAGGTACTATAACGAAGAAAGAAAGAAAGAAAGAAAGAAGACATTTATTCACTACACAAAAGACACACAGAGACAAAGGGAGTACAGATACAATACAATTGACACATAATGTGTGTGTCTTCGCCGCAGTGAATCGGTCGCTGTCTCAGCATTATGCCAAGGTGTCAGACAGACACCTACAGCGCTGATTTTCAGACAGCACCGTACGTGACCCACGGAACGCAACACAACATACTGCCGATACAAACGTATACACATAATAAATAAATAATTTATATACTAAATCTGTTAAATATGTGACACAAGCACAATGGGATGAGAAACAATGTGAAAACGCGAAACGGTTGAGATGTTTAAAAAAAAATGGTTAAAAATGAAATAAAGTGCTGGATGGGTTAGGGTTGGGATTTTTGGAGCGTCAACAAATAGCCCTTAAGATGGCGCCTAAAGGTATACCTGCTACACGCTCCTTGGATGGGTGGGGGGAGATCATTCCAACACTTGGACGCCGCGAACCTGAAGCTACCTCGAAACGCCGCGGTCCGATGCTTTGGCACCAGAATCATCGCCTTACACCTACGCGCACTCTTGGGCCATACAAGTCTACTCAGCGAAGCACATAAGTATGTAATGTAAGTTTGAATAAAGGCGAAAGCCCACTGCTGCGCTCTTTGCGTTTATTGGAATCGTGAGTATAGCATAGCATATACAAGTATACAGTCTATGTCAAAAATATGGATATGTTTTACTATGTACCTACCCTACCTAGTAGGGGGTGTCGATCTTAATTTTCAACCCACTTCCAAAAAAGGAGATTTTCCTTTGGACTGTATTGTTTCCAAGTTGTTAAAAGACTTTGTCCAACGCTTGGTATCTTCATCTATTTGGTATCTAATTGTCCAGTTTTTATCAAAACTGAGCTTCAGAATGGGACAAGAGGAGTTGACGGAACTTTCTTACTTATCATATTTTTCAAAATATA
Source organism: Epinotia bilunana (assembly GCA_947049275.1). Lineage (NCBI taxonomy): Eukaryota > Metazoa > Arthropoda > Insecta > Lepidoptera > Tortricidae > Epinotia > Epinotia bilunana. The sequence continues at coordinate 21,611,170 of OX346258.1, read as the reverse complement.
GCGATTGTAGTTTTTTGGAAAGGAACTTATGCTAGGCTGTACACAAAAGCGTTTTTTCCTATTCACAATTATGTATAATCGCAATTCTTCACTATATTAATTCACTACCTTTTTCCGTTGTTCAGTAAAAAAGTAAAAATGAAGACTGTGAAGAATTAGCAAATTGCAATGTACCTAAGCTGAAGAAACACCGAGCCTCACGAGCCAGTCTTAAAAAAAATAGAAGAAGTCAATCGGCAAAAAAGAACTATGTATATTAACTATTGTACCTGCTAACAAAATTTTGTAGTATTTGTAGAGGAGAACAGCCGGACAGTGGGACAGCGGGACATAGGAACAATTTTCGGTCCAAGCTGAAGCATAGAACTTCGTCCAATGATTTACAATAATGCCGAGGAATATCCTACAATACTTTAGACATATTAAATGGAAATAATTGTCCACGTTTTGTACTGGCACTTCATATATGCCTATATCAAGAATGATCTTGTTTTGCACCTTTAGGTACGATGTTTGTTCTTATTACGTAGTTATGCCCTTCCGAGATCCATAAACTATCAAAATATCTGTCCGGATTTAAGAATATCCTGTCGCCCTTGATTTAAGAGCGCAAACCCAATCCGGATTATTATCCACTACCGCGGATTATGACCTCCGAAACGACAATGCACCGCACACAAGCAAAATAAATAGTTGCAGAAACCTATAATGTATCACTTGCAAGTGGAAATCGAGCCATTATAAAGTGAAATAATGGCTGCGAAGGTAAATACTATTAATTAAAAAGTGTATAATAAAAGAGGAATGTAGCTGTTATATAGCATCGTTCCTCTCAAAGTAACATTGACGGAGTTATAACCTTGCAAAGGTACTAGAAACACGTTGCTTCGGTGTGGTTATAAGACCAATTCCTAACAAGAAGTATTCAATTTCCAGAATCTGCAAAGATATTTCATGTCATACGTCCGTGACTCTATGAGTGCACCTGTCATGTAGTGTCATCCAAATATCTAAAAACTGCCTTGTTGTTTTTAGTTCCTCGTCGTAGCTCTCTTGGTGGTGGCTACCCATGAAAGCGGGATCCACGGCGGCAACTACAACAGCTTCTCACCTGGAGACTCGGATCCTCATACCGGCGGCGTGACAAGTCAGCACGAGACCCGCGTGGGCGGCAGCGTGATGATGATGCAATGATGGAGTCTGCGAAAAATTGACAAAGCCCCTTCATAATAAATGTCATAAGCATGCTTACGTAATGCCTATTTATCTATTTTTTTAATCGTAGGCATACGTCCCAATTCATGACACCCCGCTTGTCACCTTTATATATTAAGTTTGAAGGTAACAACTAGCTTACATTGGTTGATCTCAGAGAAAAGTTTATTTGATGCCCACCCTTTGAACAGGGACTTAGTGGCAAAACCGATTCGGATTGCGGATAGGTTAGAAGACGAGGTTATTTTGAGGTATTGTTTTTAGAAAAGAGCGGAACATTACTGTTAGTCTGAAAACCAGCGCCGGGCACTCTGCCCGGCACATGCTGAGACTGGTACCCATTGCCTCACCTTTATCATTTTTTGTTATTATTATTAAGTATTCTTTTTTGTATAATTTATTTTTTTGTATAATTTATTTTTTTATGATACATAATTGGGTCTCGTTCTCCTACATACGAGTGGAGAATATGTTATTTAGTAGGTATCTGTTTCTGCACTGTATCTCTAAATTTAAGGTTTGGGGAATCAATTTATTCTTATTCTTATTAAAACAGGGAATTTACTACTAAGAAAAACATAGGCTCAAATCACTAAAATCTAAATACAAGCTTTCGGTATTTTCAATAGTGAAAAATCGTTAGGTAAGATTTTAGTGATATCGAACGTAGGTTATTTTACGTTGTAGTAGCCGTTAGTTTTTATTTTATTTTAGACATTGCCATACGTAGCCATTTTAAGCTTTCGGTATTTTGAATTTAGGTGAAAAACCATTAGGTATTTAGATTTTAGGGATTTTGAACGTAGGTTATTTAACGTTAGTTTTTTTAATTTTAGACATTGCCATACGTAGCTATTTAACGTTTTCGGTATTTTGAATTCAGGTGAAAAAACCATTAGGTATTTAAATTTTTAGGGATTTTGAACGTAGGCTATTTAACGTTAGTTTTTTCAATTTTAGACATTCTGATACGTACCCCCGTGATGCTGGATGCTGGTTCGAATTCGCCTCACAGAAATTAATAAGAAAAGTATTTAAAATGCACAAGTTATCGAAATAGCTATCTGTATTTCGGAAGGTCCTGTTACCCTTGATGGAAAGCGTGGACCTAATTTGAATAATACCTACTACCGCAAGCACGCGGACGCGGCAGATTTTGACCTCCGAAACGATAACGCACCGCAAACGGGCCATATAAATAGTTGAACAAACCCGACATATGTATCAGTTGCAAGTCGAAGTCGAGCAATTACACACAATAATGGCTGCGAAGGTAAATAATAATATTTTTTAAGTTTAGGTATCTTTTACAGTAGAAATGTGGCAGCTACATTTCTTATTAATACCATTTCTATAAAAAATATCCTTTAGACGCACATTATTGATTTACTGTAGTATAAAAACGGCTGGCAACATTCTAGCAACAGAGATCCAATCAGCAACTCGATTCTTCTCGCACTATCCGTCTTTTTCTTATTAGAATACTTAGAACACTTAGAACAAGAGTTTTTTTGTTTTTTCTTAACGCAAGAGCTCTTCTTTGTAGATCACGAAAATGATTTGGATGGAATAAAATTGCATCAGAATTTTATTCATATGTTACGAAATATGTCAAATATATAGTTTTGTTTTCAGTTCGTCGTTGTAGCTCTTTTGGTGGCGGCTGCTCAGGGCAGCGGGGTCCACGGAGGCAACTACAATAGCTTTTCTTATGGAGTGTCAGACCCGCACACCGGCGACGTGAAGAGCCAGCACGAGACCCGCGTGGGCGACAGCGTGGTCGGCCAGTACTCGCTGCTCGACTCTGACGGCACAAAGCGCACCGTCGACTACGCCGCTGACGCGCACTCTGGATTCAACGCCGTTGTGCGCAAGGACCCTCTGCTGCACGCCGCTCCCATCGCCATCGCCGCTCACGCCGCTCCCTTGGCGTACGCCGCTCACGCTGCTCCCCTGGCGTACGCCGGTCACGCCGCACCACTCGCTCACTCTGCCTACTCTACCAGTATCGCCCACGCTTCTCCCATCGCTCACTCCGCGTATGCCGCTCCCATCGCCCATGGTGCAGTCGCCTACGGCGCCCAGGGTCTTGGTCTCGGTTACGCCGGGCATGGACTCGGTCTCGGTTACGCCGGTAATGGACTCCGTCTCGGTCATGGTCTTGGTCATGGACTCGGTCTCGGTCACGGTCTTGGTCATGGACTCGCCTGGTAAATGTGGAAAAGAACTGATTAGAAAATGTAAGAACGGCTGTGTTGATAAATAAATTAAATATTTCATTCACGTGATCATTTTCTTTTCTTGTTAATATTGCCTTCCTAAACTTATAAACATCTAGTTACTCTATACACATAAATAGGAAACGCGTTAAGTACTTAGTACAAGAAATATCTGACACAGTGAAAGAAATTGTATACAGTAAAACCTGGATAATTGACATCTTGAGAGGCCAGCAATTTTGTGGTATTTCATACAACCAGCTCGTACCAATTAACCAGGTTCAAAAAAATGTGGTCTCATTTATTCTTCTTCAATAACCGAGGTCGTAATGCTGAAAATTTCTTTTATGGAGGTGGAAGTCTTGCAAGCTTACCTATGGCAAAAACACTAAATCCTTAAAAGCTAATACCTGAATCAATTTATTTTCTAAAGCGATAACAAGATGCAAACTACAAGATGATAACTAACATTAACTAAATTAAATAACTTAAAACTAATTTTAATCTAAAAATGGCTGTCGAGGCCAATGCCTCGACCGAGGATGCTGGCGGCGTTTCCTCTGCTGCGCTGAATTACAATGCTTTGCGCGAGAAAGCCGCAAATAACTTTTCCCCTCACTGCCTCGGAAAGCCGTCTTTTATCCTTTAAAACCAGTGAGCAAAAACGCATTTTATCCACTAGTAGGGAAAGTAATTTGACCTTGGAGCGTGTTCAAGTAGCTTTTGACAGTATAACAAAACGTAAAACGCTCATAATACAAAAAAATCACAAATGATGTATTTCTCTTGCCGCTTTAACAACAAATACTAAAAACAGAATAAAATAAATATTTAAGAACTATTCAATAATTGCTTGTTGCTTTCATCAAATCATCAGGCGGTAGGTTTCAAGATGTATGGGAAAACTAAAATCCGACTCGCACTTGACCAAAATTCTACTTGAAATTACTTAACGTTAAATATTACTGTTAAAAACAAATAAAAAAAGATTTAAATTAAATAAAGTTGTTTTGCATGTTGGTAAAGGTACAAAGTTGTATTCTCTGCCGAGGTCTCTATATTTAATGCGTTTCAGATTTTCGGCATTTTCCGCCGCTGCACCCGCTTTAGAAGTAGTCCGTTGCAGATGGGACGGTGCCAGTGTGACACACAGGTAGCATCCCAATACATGCATCCGTCCCAAACTCCACAGAACCAGAGACACTCCATCAGGTCTTTTGCCATCATCTCTGACAATGCCAGGTGGCTCAAGAAGAGCAGGCACATTGATGGTGGCAAGAGACTGGCGGATTATGTCATTAAGTTAAAACCCCCTAAAACTAAACATTTTTTTGGAAAAAAATCCTATACATCAAATAAAACAAATTATGTCTCAATTTCTTTAATGTTTTAAGTTATACATTAGAGCAATAGAGAGTAGGCTACACTGCGGTATCGAGAACGTTCCATTTTCAGCAATAGGTAATTTAGTTTCCTATATCACACAAACATGGTATGGAAAGATCCCTAAATATACCCCTAAAAATATTAAGCTCCTAAGAAAATCCCATGCTCCTTATTTCCCCCCTAAATTTAGGGGTGAAACCCATAGGGGTTTCACCCCTAAATTACGAACATAGGTTCGCACCCCTATTTTTTCACTATTTTGGCAGTCGACTTCAAAAAGCAAAACTTTAATATGTACAGAAGTCCCTTATTTTGGTAATTATTTGTGAAAGTCGCTTGCCAATTGTTTTAAATAGAACTAAGATGTCTTGGAACCTTCCTAGGTGAATTTGAGGCAGCGTGTACTGAAGTTGACGGTGAAAGACTGAACTCGGTCATATGTATGACTGGCCGCTCGTCGCTCTGCTAGGCCTCCAGATCGCGGCTTCAAGCTTCTTCAATGGCACCAAAATAAAGACGAAATAGAGACCAGCAAGTCGATCACGTAACGCATTGTACGCGCGTCAGTTAGATCAAAATGGCAATTTTTATATGGAAAAATGACAGTTGGATCTGCCTAACGCTCGTCCAAAACGTTACGTGGTTGCTCCTCAGGTGCATGTCGATCATGTACTTTAACGTATTGTTCGTACGTTAGGTAGATCTAAATGTCAAATTTTATGTAGAAAAATAAGTTTCTGCCAAAAATTTCATTTTTGGTACAAGCTTTTATTGCTGACTGTACTTTTCTGTATACCGTCATCAACTACTCATTAAGACGATTCTAACGAGCCCAACCTCGATGGGGTTATGTGGTTTTATTACGGAGTTCCTATGGCCACCTTCCAGCTCCATCATCAGATCAGCTCCACGTCATCATAGTATTGCATTGTCACGCGATTTGCATATTTGTGCAAAATATCAACTCAATCGGAAACCGGGAAGTGGATCAAATTTAACTTGCAAGATTTGATTACAGACAGACAGACAGACAGACAACGGGACAGGTGCACGCGCGTGCAAAATATTACGTGCGTTTATAATGAAAGTGCAGAGGGGTAATCCCTCTGCACTTTCATTAATGTTTTGTATGGGGCAGAGCCGTCTGCTAACGAAATTATAAAAAAAAGTGAAGACATGTTTGTAGAGAGTTGGGGTCCAATTCGGCTCAAAGCAATTATTTAGAAAAAAGTACTGTCGATTTCAAATGCACAAGGTATCAAAATAGCTGTCTGTATTTCGAAATGTCCTGTTACCCTTGGTTGAAAGTGTGGACCTAATTTGAATAATACTACCGCATGCACGCGGACAACGCGGATCTTGACCTCCGAAACGATAATGCACCGCGCACTGGTCATATAAATAGTTCTGCAAACCCAACATGCATCAGTTGCAAGTCGAAGTCGAGCAATTACATACAATAATGGCTGCGAAGGTAAATTAAAAAGTGTTTAAACGTGGCAGTTATATTCTGTAAATTCCCATCAAAATTAGGTTCGAGTCACGGCCTTGCGAATGGCCCACCTAGACAAACATTGTTGCTTCTTTGTGGGAATAAGTTTTATTTTTATTTTTATTTAACTAGCAAAATTGCTAGCAAGAAGGATGCAGTCTACGGAGTTTTACAATCTTGTGTTTTCAATTCATGTGACGTGACTAATTATCTGCTCATGACATGCGTATTGCAAATATTTAAATCACCGTTTTGTTTTCAGTTCGTCGTTGTAGCTCTCTTGGTGGCGGCTGCTCAGGGCAGCGGGATCCACGGTGGTAACTACAACAGCTTCTCCTATGGAGTGTCGGACCCGCACACCGGCGACGTGAAGAGCCAGCATGAGACCCGCGTGGGCGACAGCGTCGTCGGCCAGTACTCGCTGCTCGACTCTGATGGCACAAAACGCACCGTCGACTACGCCGCTGACGCGCACTCTGGATTCAACGCCGTTGTGCGCAAAGACCCTCTGCTGCACACCGCTCCCATCGCCATCGCCGCACACTCCGCTCCCTTGGCGTATGCCGCTCACGCCGCTCCCCTGGCGTACGCCGCTCACGCCACCCCTCTCGCTCACTCTGCCTACTCTACCAGCATCGCCCACGCCTCTCCCCTGGCCCACGCCGCGTACGCCGCTCCCATCGCTCACTCCGTGTATGCCGCCCCCATCGCCCATGGTGCCGTCGCCTACGGTGCCCAGGGTCTTGGTCTCGGTAACGCTGGTCATGGACTCGGTCTCGGTTACGCCGGTCATGGACTCGGTCTAGGATACGCCGGTCATGGACTCAATCTCGGCCATGGTCTTGGTCATGGACTCGCCTGGTAAATATAGAAAAGAACTGATTAGGAAATAAAGGAACGGCTTTGTTGATAAATAAAATAAAATATTTAATTCACTTGATTATTTATTTTTCCTTTGTTTTGAATATTGCTTACATAAACATTTAAAAACTTCCTCTATAACACACTGAAAAAATATCGTTACTTCGTGAAATATTGCGCAGTTTTTATCGGTTTTTGATTTTAAATATTCCTTTTTTGTGTTGAACGCAAATTACGCTACTAAGTGAAACATTTGGTGTCGGCGTAGCTGTTTAATTAGCTCGCTGTTCGTAAATTAATTAGCACAGGTCTATTTAGGTTAACATGATCCAATTTAAATTGTTTGTGTGGGACTAGCCATAATTAGAGCATGTAAAAAGAAGGGTCAAAGGTGGACCCTCGCTGGCAATACGGTTGTGGCTCCGCAAACGGCAAACGGCTCATACAAATTGACATAGCATTATGACGTCACAGCATTATCTTCGTACAGACCGTTGTATGGCATTGACAAATCAGGTAAATTGCTGTTTTGGCCGTAAAATACCTACGCTTTTAAGTACATAGTTGCTATACTTTTTTTATTAAAGTTATATATATTCTATAGAAAGGATTCCATTAATTAGTATCTCTACATTTGCTTTTATCAGGTAAAAAAATAGACTTTCATTCAAGTCTCGTGTATTTTATGTATTTTATTATTATTTACGCTTTATTGTAATAATTTGAATGTTTACTATCAATAAAGCAACACTACGTTATAAACATGAGGACAGTACCCAATTTACTTTTTCACTAAAATTGAAGGTGGCAACTATTGGGGCAGTATCGCGCATTAGGACATTTAACCGTAGGATACAAATAAGTACTATTATTATTTATTTATTTATTTATTATAAGAGAACTAAAAGGTTCCCGAGCGAGGGTGCGCTTTTTTGAGTGAGGGACCTACATTTATTTCTAGCTGGCAATTATCAAATTAATAAAGGGTCTGCAACGAACTTGGGTGTCCTCTGGAATCGCAAGCGTCCATAGACTACGATATCCACTTGATTATCAGGCAGGTCCTATGCTTGTCAAATGCCGTCGTAGTAGGAATAAAAATTATGTATATTTAAAATTTTAATCATGTGATTAGAAGCGATGCTACTGTAAGGCTGTATGTAAACACTTTAATGTACGCAATAACAGGTTACAGCGTATATAAGTAAGTGTCACAAAACATCGAAGTATATATCGAAGTATAAGGGATCTTTTCCAGCTACTGTTATGTTCTTCATTATTATGCTCTTCATAATCTTAACATATAATGACACAGATAACGTGCCCAAAATATAATTGCGTCATTATGTTTATTATATGAAAATACACTGATATTTTTTCAATCCTGTTGTACTTGGGGCGAATCGAATATACTTATTATTTGCAATAGTCAGAATGTACATTAATTTTATTGTAATTTAAAACTAGTCACATCGTTATACCCATATCAATAACTGAAATTGGGATTGCTCTGAGAAATAAAATAAAAAAAACGGCCAAGAGCGAGTCGGACTCGCGCACGACGGGTTCCGTACCATTATCTATAACGACGGCAAAAAAATCTCGTTTGTTGTATGGGAACTCCCTTAAATTTTTTTTTTTTTTGTATTTGTTGTTATAGCGGTATTTTTTTTTGTATTTGTTGTTATAGCGGTAAAGTACATCATCTGTGAAAATTTCAACCGTCTAACTATCACGGTTCTGAGATACAGTCTGGTGACAGACAGACGGACGAACAGCGGAGCCTTAGTAATAGGGTCCAGTTTTTACCCTTAGGGTACGGAACCCTAAAGACAACGAAATCTTGGGAGCTAAAAGGCAAGTAAATACAATACCTACCTTCGAATAGCATAAATTCATTGCAGATACCTTGTATATAGTGCAGAATTTAGATTATAGTAAGTATGTACAAACGACAACACTGTTAACTGACCATCCTGTGTTTATATAGAACCTTATTACAATGCACTTAAGGTGCACCAATGGTCAGTTAGCTGTGTTGTCGACTTGTCAATAGTACATATTAATAACAAGATAATAATAAACAATAAAAAATAAAATTGTCTATAACTAAAAAAATAAAGTATAAAAAGGGAAGTTATAAAAAGAACACCGCCTCTAGGAGGTCAGACTGCGGCATGGACCCCATTACGCTGGCAGCATTACCTCTCTGAATCGCAATGGAAATTCGTTGCGAGAGGTAAGCGCCAGCTCTGGGGTCTCCAGTTGCTTGGATCAGCCGCGAAGATAAGGCCTTGAAGAACTTACTTATATGTGACGACCAGGGACCCAAGGTTTCCACAGCAAGCGCCGCAAAATCGTAATCCTGTAACAAGGTGGAGTATTTGCGGCGCTTGTTCACTTGGGCCTGGTCGGCAGCAGCGCCGGCCTGAGAACGGGTGCCCTGGATGTGGGACTGGGCGAAGGTATCAACGCAAGTTACATCCCACACCAGGGCTCTGCCTAGTTTCCATGGCACCAATGTAGCCCCGTCTGGGCGCTTGCCATCGTCACGCGCCAAACCAACAGGTTCGAGAATTGCTGGTACGGAGGCGGTGGCAAGCGAATGACGGATCAAATCATTTAAAGTGCCATGGCGGTACAGGCGGCCGGCGCATCTATGGCAAGAAAGACCATGTCTACCTAGCTGGTCCACGGCCCTTCCACAGTTACACAAATGATTTAATTGGATAGTACGATTTTGCTTAGAGCTTGTGGTCTGTTCTTTGAACCTAAATGTATGAGCACCTGAAGGGCTTTTATGAAGGCGTGATGAGGGAAACGAGAACGACTCATCAGACTGGTAACATCTATCAAATTGATGCCGGAATCGCTACTTTACAACGGTGGCATTTTTTTGCGAACGAAACTTCTGTGGCACTTGCAATATTTTCTCAATTGACCTCTTAAGAGTCCGCAGTAAGCTCGATTCTCCATACAAACATAGTTACGCTCCTATTTTAAAACTACGGGTTGGATTGTAACGAAACTTTGCATATACAATGACATGAGGTATATCCAGGTCTGTAATTAGTTTGTTTAGCTTCAGATACCATAGTAAAAAAGATACAGCGAATTTAAGTTTTTCATACTAAACTTGTTTTTGCTGTATTTCGTTTGTTTTCTAAACTAGAACCATATAAACTAATTACAGACATAGATATGCCACATGCCATTGTATATGAAAGTTTCGTCACAATCCAACACGTTGTTTTAAAATGAGAACGAAACTCCGTTTGTATGGGAAGGTGAAATTCGGCCGAGCTTACTGCGGACTCTTAATACCAAACGATTAAGGCTGCTTAATATGTTAAGAAAAAATATCTATAGGTCATCTTGGTAAGTATTAGGTAGGTTAGCCCTTCCAAATACGAAATCCATAGCAATTAATTACATAAAAAATTGGAATTAAGGTTTATATTGAAAGAAACATTTTCTAAGCTGCGACTTCTACCTTGAGGGATGGCCGGGGTCTGTGGGGCTAGTACGCTAAGTTTTATGTCGGACTTAAAGCATTCGTCCCATTCTGGCAAATATGCGAGTGCAAGATGGATAAATGCTTTATGTCGGACATAAAACCTTGCGTGCTAGGGGGTCCGGACGCCAGCGGGCAGCGGGTCGACGAGAGTCGTAGTCGATTCAAATCTATTTACTTACGTCAGCTCGTTACTCGCTTAAAAGCACCAACGTGCCAAATTACATGGACAAATAGTAGGGTTGTATGTAATTACGTGAGTAGCGCCCCATGACACAATACAATACAATACAATACAAATACTCTTTATTGCACACCTCACACAAACAAAGCAGTTAAAAAGAAAAACAATACAATAACATGTAGGTAGAGGTAGACAACTGGCGGTCTGGCCATGATTTGTATATTCTTGTATTTTTTCTCTGTTTTCATTGTATTCCTTCAAGATGTTATTGCCTAAAAACAAATTTGCATGTCATCTATATGACAAAATATGTGAGACTACCTAAATTAATTTTAGTATCCACCCATGTATACCATGTTTTCTAAGCAAATAAATGATCTATGATTTATGATTAAAAACAGTTTTGTACAGGGCAGAACTAAATGTCGACGTAATTATAATTATACATTTTAACATTATGGGAAACTTAAGTATGGCATCATCCCCCTAGCGTTATTCCCGGTAAATATTCCGTACATAAGTTCCGAAAAACTCATTGGTACGAGTCGGGATTCCAACCCACGACCGCCGATTGACAGCCATATGCCTGAACCACTAGGCTACCGTAGTATAAGTATGTACAATCCATCCTGTCTGCCATGTCTGTCTGTCTGTCTGTTACCTCTTCACGCTTAAACCGCTAAACCGATTGAGATGAAATTTGGTATGGAGATATCTTGAATCCCGGGGAAGGACATAGGATAGTTTTTATCTCGGAAATCATCCCCTAAGGGGGTGAAATCGGGGGTGAAAGTTTATATGGAGCTACGATATAAACGAGTTCCACGCGGACGGAGTCGCGGGCAGAAGCTAGTAGTTTATAAAAACCATGAATTTCACGTAAGCATAATATATCAAAATAACCCTTTTGGAATGTCCTGTCGCCCTTGATTGAAAGCGTGGACCTAATTCGTATAATGCTATCGCACGCACGCGGATACCGCGGATCTTAACCTCCGAAACGATAATGCACCGCATATAAATAGTTGAACAAACGCAACACGTATCAGTTGCAAGTCGAAGTCGAGCAATTACATACTCACAATAATGGCTGCGAAGGTAATAAATAATAATGAAAAAAAATATTTATACAAAAATGGAAAATGTATTCACGTTTGAAGCGTCATGTTGGTGTCAGCGACATAAGTGTCTAAATATATTACTTACGACTCTCATCATCTTTAACTTCATTAAACTTACGAATACGTTGAGGTTTATGGCCTTGTCCCATTGTTGATTCGTTGTGGGAATAAGACGGCTAGTAAAATTACTAGCAAGAGGGTTTATGTCTAAATGTACTGTCAGTAATGTTTTACAATCTTGAGATTTCGTGTCTTATAACGAGATTAATTTATATGATTACATATGAGCATATGTACTCATTTCATGTGTTAGACAAATATCTTAATGCTATCGTTTTGTTTTCAGTTCGTCGTTGTAGCTCTCTTGGTGGCGGCTGCCCAGGGCAGCGGGATCCACGGTGGTAACTACAACAGCTTCTCCTATGGAGTGTCGGACCCGCACACCGGCGACGTGAAGAGCCAGCACGAGACCCGCGTGGGCGACAGCGTCGTCGGCCAGTACTCGCTGCTCGACTCTGATGGCACAAAACGCACCGTCGACTACGCCGCTGACGCGCACTCTGGATTCAACGCCGTTGTGCGCAAGGACCCTCTGCTGCACGCCGCTCCCATCGCCATCGCCGCTCACGCCGCTCCCCTGGCGTACGCCGGTCACGCCGCTCCTCTCACTCACTCTGCCTACTCTACCAGCATTGCCCACGCCTCTCCCCTGGCGTACGCCGCTCCCATCGTTCACTCCGCGTATGCCGCCCCCATCGCCCATGGTGCCGTCGCCTACGGCGCCCAGGGTCTTGGTCTCGGTTACGCCGGTCATGGACTCGGTCTTGGTCATGGTATCGGTCTTGGTCATGGTGTAGGTCTTGGTCATGGCCTTGGATATGGTCATGGACTCGCCTGGTAAATGTAGAAACGATGTGAATAGTAGATGAAGAAACGGCTGTGTTGACAAATTAAATGATTTATTAAATTAACCTCATTTCTTTTCTCCCTGTTTTGAATCTTTTATACAAGCTGTTTCATTTGTTGTATAAAGTGGAAAAAAAATAATTAACGCAAACCTGGCACTTTGGCACTTTGCTCGACACTTTGACACTTTCAATGTTAATTAATAAGAACAAGTGTCAACTATTAGGAATTAAGGTATCAAACATAAGTTAAGGACGTATACACATCTTCCCGACGATTCTGTGAAACAGAGTGATAGAAACGGAATCAGGTGTATTTACTATTGAGCACATAGTTTTGCCATTATGACTTAAGTAACGCAAAATATATGATGTTTCGTAAGCGCATTGCCCTTTGAATCCCTACACATAAAACATTTTCATAATCATATATCTGAGATACTTTTAAATATTTCAACAAAGCTTCATTTTTACTGCGGAAAAACAACATTGAAAAATATGTAGGTTACATTACTACTACCTCTAGGAGCACTAAGCGTGTATGAATTATGAACCAGCCATTTCAAACTGGGGCAAAAACTATTTCAAAGTTACTTTTTTATGTTACCTTATTACTTAAACAGGAAGACGTATGATTTACTAAATACTTCAGTGAGGCGCCATTCTCATTATTGTACACACTGTCTCCTCAGCCGTGAATATCACAACTTTACGTTGAATTTTATCAAGTGAGGGGGTGAAAAATACGGCAAATATTACTTATGTTAGGTTCTTAATAAATTTATCATTATTAGCGTTTTATAATTGCATCCGCGGTTGTGATATATACGGCTCTGACAAAAAAAAACAAGCAGTACCTAACGTAGCGTTTTGCCGGTTGTGCCCCAAAGGTCTCCCAAGACGAGTCTTTGACCAGTGTGTTGCCAGTGATGACGTATGGCACCGAAACGTAGTCGCTTACTATGGGCCTCATAAGAAGGCTTAAGTCACCCCAACCTTGCCAACCATACTATATTATATGTATAGTATTGCACTATATTTTGACTCTTTGTACTATATACTATTGAAGAAATATATAGTACGCGAAAAGACTATATTTTGAGGGACCTTATACGAAGTGCTTCAAATTGCCGAGATTTTTTACTAAATAGCAACAATGTCCAGCCAAGTACTTTTTTTTTTTACAGTGTACTATATTTTTGTCGTTTTTTATGAAAAATACTATATCTCCCCGAAAAATAATTGGCAACCCTACCCCAAAGGGCCTATGTTGGGAATTTCTCTGCCTTATCGGATCAGAAATGAAATGAGGTTATCCGCAGCAGGACCAAGGTAACCGATATAGTCCTCCGAATAGCTATAAACTTAAGTGGCAGTGAGCGGAACACATTGAACGTAGAACCGATGGCCGCTGAGTCGGAAAGGTTCTCGAGTGGCGATCACGTACCGGAAGGCGCAGTGTGGGTAGCCAAGGTGATCTGATGACCTAGTAAAGGTCGCGGCAGTGTGCTGGATGCGGGTGGCGCAGGACCGGTCATGGTCGCACTTTTTGGGGGAGCCTTATGTCCAGCAGTGAACGTCTTTCGGCTGATATGATGATGAACCTAAAGGAGGGCGGAGTCAGCTTTAGCACCTAATCCCAAGATTTGTCGTAGGCACTAGTCTTACGAAAGCGACCACTTTGTGAACACTGTGTGTCTGGCTATGAGGGTGCGCACAAACCGAGAATGGTCCAAGTATTTCTGTTATTATGCCAGTCAGGTTCGTTCAAGTTATTTTTGTAAAGGATGCTCAAATAGTTTGCGCAAGCGCAAGCTTGAATAACAAATTGTAATACCTACTTTGCGAAATTCCAATTAGACATGTTTATAATGTGAAACACTTGGGTATACTTAACAGGATTTGGCTATAAAAGAAAGTTTGTAAAAGAGTACCTACTTTTATTAGATAACCCAAATAGATTTCGAATATTGATTTCATTGGATTATTATAAACAGTATTGAAAAGTAATATAAAATGATATCTTGACAAAAAACAATTGTTGAAATAAATATATATATACTTACCATTTTATTCACTCCTCATATTTTCGACTGTGTATATGTAATAGCGGAAATATGTTGGGGCACCTGATACGACATGGCAATTACATAAAAACTATAATTGAAGGAAAGATAGACGGAAGGAGAGGCAGGGGTAGACCAAGACGTGCGTTTATGGACCAAGCTAAAGAGACAGTTAATGTAATGTCGTATCAAGAGCTCAAAACAGTGGCAGAGAGAAGAACAGTGTGTGTATAATACGAGTAGGATGGACCCAATATAGCGGTCGAATTGCGTGATTGGAGGGTAGCCTGGGGAAAATCCAGGGGAAGCATCCGGCACGACCACGCGGGGACACACTGTACGTAAGTATCGGTTGAGATTACGCTATAAGCTTGTAGGACATATCCTGCACGTCTCCCTAATATGAAGAAGCTGCACTCCTGGTATACAAGACTGGAGCCAGCTCCTCATTGAACCAAGAACCAACTTAATTTTAGAAACTATGCTATTTGTCTAGAGATTATTCAACCATAGAAAATAAACAGTTTTTTTAATTACTTTCTTAAATGAAGTGATATTTTACAATATCAATAAAGCATACGGTAGGCTAAACACAAGGAAATTGTCTCAGGTTCCTCCACATGTCATGTAGCCACTTCTGTGTCATGCTATATGATTGCGACAGTGTTTGACTGGCAATTGATCTGTTTGTAGGAAATAATGGTCATGAGCCAGTGTGACGTGTGAATGTGTGAAGGATTCCGCATTGGGATCAAAAGTAAGTTCGTAAAAAAAATACAAAAAGGTTCGAGACTTAAAATATGTGGTTTATATGTCTAACTAGCTTCCGCCCGCGACTTCGTCTGCGTGGACCCGGGATAAAAACTATCCTATATTTGAATCCAGGTTATAAACTATCTTCGTGCAAAATTTCATCTAAATCGGTTGAGCCGTTTAAGTGTGATTGAGTAACAAACATCCAAACTTTCGCATTTATAATACACTAGCTTCCGCCCGCGACTTCGTCTGCGTGGACTCGGGATAAAAACTATTCTATATTTTAATCCAGGCTATAAACTATCTTCGTGCAAAATTTCATTTTAAGCGTGATTGAGTAACAAACATCCAAACATCTAAACTTTCGCATTTATAATATTAGTAGGATGTATAATGTATAATCTATGCGTACACCAATTAATTAATTTCTAATTGAAGCCACTTTAACCAGTTTAAAGTTTAGAAATGTAGCTTGGAATAATAACAATCGAGACCATTTTCTTAATAAAAAGCCTCATTAGGGAATTTTTAAAAATTGATTTGTTAAATAAAAATTAACACGGTGTCAGTTTTGTGACGACAATTAAGCATTCCAATTTGTTTAAATTGAACTTGTTTCACATGTAAATAACGTGTATATGCAGAGCATTTATAAATTGCAAAGAAAAAGTTAATTTGTATACAAACTGTATACTTAATTGTCGTCACAAAACTGACACTGACTTAATTTTTATTTAACAACTCACGCTAATTGGGTACACGAATTTTTAAAAATGCCCTTATTTTTTTTCTACGAAAAAACAAAAGATGCACTTAAAAACAATAGGCCAAAATCTGGAACAAGAACTAGTCGTCTTTCTGTAGTTATTATACAATGCATAAACGGTTTGGGAACAATATAAATTATGTTCTGCGGGTCGATCACGTAACGCATTGTACGCGCGTCAGGTTAATCTAAATGTCACTTTTTATATGAGAAAATGACATTTGAGTTGTCCTAACGTGCGTTCGAAAGGTTACGTGATGACCCCTCTGGTCATACAATACATAGTAGCAAAGGTACGTGACATACCTGGAAGTCTATCCCCAGCGATCCGCCAAAATTAGACCTTTGAAGGCCTTCAAACAAAACCCTTCCACATCCACAAGAAAACCCTTAAACACTAACCCCCTTATTCATAAAACTTAAAATGCCTCTGTTAAATAAAATGTGATTTGTCCCTGTCTTACGAACACAAATGTCAAAGTGACAGATAAAGAAACGAATTTTAACGCCATTTTAGTTAAAACAGGCTTGTAGAACGTTTATGAATACGGCCTTACGGCTTTGAGAGTTACCTCTCTAAACATTTTTTGGTCACGAATGACAGATCTTTACTAAAACGGGTTCTTATTTGTTTATCAAATCTCGTTGTTATGCCAAATATGCAAACAACTCGTTCGTTTCGATTTCCGAGTTGCTCGAACGTAATTCGATTGCATTTATGATGTCAACGACCGACCAAACTCCTGGTCACTTTTAATTCATACTTATGTTACTATCACTTGGCAAGGTCGCCGATCCCCCTGACAAACAATATCGACGTAATTACACGGATACTGACTCAACGCTTACCTTACCAGCAATTCACCTTAGGTGGTCCAATAAAACGCTGGCATCCGATTACGCGCACTTATTACGAATCGCGGGGCCAGGCTACGCTGGAGATTGTAGACAGGTTGTGAATCGGTTCAGATCTTGACCTCCGAAATAATATCGCAGTGCTGTCAACAATATAAATAGTTGTTACAGACCGAAGTTAATCAGTTGCAAGTCGAAGTCGAGCAATACACACCTATCACAATGGCTGCGAAGGTAATTTGCTATTGGGATTCTATTTTACTACATTTATAATTCAAATGTACCCTACCTACGAGTATATGGGAATGGGGGCGAACATAAAGTTAACCACTGTTATATTTATGATATCTATTTATAATTTGAATTGGATTCAATGCAAAAAGAACCCATAAAATATTTCGGATGATATTTATAAATAAACCAGGAGAAAAATATAAATAAATCGACATGGTCCTAAAGTACTCTCTATGTTTAAGAATCAATAGATTGAAATAATATTCCATAGAAATAAGTATTATCTGGAATCTAACCCCCCATTGCCAGCGTATGTCATCGTTAACCTGTTTTTGTTGTTTTCAGTTCGTCGTTGTAGCTCTCTTGGTGGCGGCTGCCCAGGGCAGTGCAATCCATGGCGGAAACTACAACAGCTTCTCATATGGCGTGTCGGACCCGCACACCGGCGACGTGAAGAGCCAGCACGAGACCCGCGTGGGCGACAGCGTGGTCGGCCAGTACTCGCTGCTCGACTCTGACGGCACAAAGCGCACCGTCGACTACGCCGCCGGCCCGCACTCTGGATTCAACGCTGTTGTGCGCAAGGATCCTCTGCTGCACGCCGCTCCCATCGCCATCGCCGCTCACGCCGCTCCCTTGGCGTACGCCGCTCACGCCGCTCCCCTGGCGTATGCCGCTCACGCCGCTCCCCTGGCATACGCCGGTCACGCCGCTCCTCTCGCTCACTCTGCCTACTCTACCAGCGTCGCCCACGCCTCTCCCCTGGCGTACGCCGCTCCCATCGCTCACTCCGCGTATGCCGTTCCCATCGCCCATGGTGCCGTCGCCTACGGCGCCCATGGTCTTGGTCTCGGTTACGCCGGTCATGGACTTGGTCTCGGTCATGGACTCGGTCTCGGTCATGGTCATGGACTCGCCTGGTAAATGTAGAAAAGATGTGAGTAGGAAATGAAGGAACGGCTGTGTTGACACAAATAAATGGTTTATTTAATTAACTTTATGATTTCTTTTTAATCCCCTGTTTGACAATGTTTCTTACATAATTCACCATCATCTTGCAAGATTTTGCATACTTAGTGACTAGTTTTACGAAAGCGAAAAACATCTCTGTGGATAAAACATCCGTCACTCTCGCACTTGCATATTTGTCAGAGCGTGACGAATAATATCCAAAACGATAAGTGATAAAATGGCAACTATAGGTATGCAACGCCCGCAGGTTACCACTTTTAGTCGCGTTTTCTAAAGCAGCCCAAGTTATGACCATGGTCTAAGAAGACGCATTCTTTAATCAAGGTATTCGTCCTAATCCTAGTAGGCGGCTATATGACAGCATTGGCACTTTATGTCAAAATTACTTGGCTTAAATTCTAATGAAGAAAAATCTTAACTCGAATTTAACCTATATTGCTTTGACATAAAGTGGCCTTGTCATACACTAGTGCAAGATCGAGTAATAGGATGGTTACCTTACAAAATTTTAGCAAAGCTGAAGAACCTTTATGCCCTCGAGGAATATCTATTTTACAGAGTTACGAAACCATGTTCAAAAATGAAGTAAAACGCATCACTTAATGTTGTTTCACACAAGACGTCGTGCGTGTCCAAGCGGAACCTTCGGAGTTATTTGTCATTGACCCATTGAAGGTCAGGTGCTATGAATAAACTGATAGGACAGGCGTTTCTGTTCATAAATACACAAGGATGTAGATCAAAAACGATATTTCTGCCAGTTGATATAGTTGCATTGCATTTAAATGTTTCAACTACTTATTTCAAATTGAATTAACACATTCACTGCCAAGAATACTTAGGGATCAGCTACGGTGCGCTCGTAGCCGATGCCGTGAATTCCGTGGGTTTTCTTGTATGTAGTGGAAAGCGCCTACGGCGTAGGCGCACGCTAATGGGCGGGTTCCTGGCAGTGTTAAAGGTGATACGCAAAAAAAAATTCAGGACAAGAGATTAGACACATGTTTTTTTTCTTAAACAACCTACTTATTATACGAAACCCCCCCACTTCCTGATGTAACCGTTCTGGATGCCAGCTGGCAGCGGGTCGATGATCGGGCGTTCATCGAGTGAACTCGCTCAAATGTACACTTGTACAGCATACATACATGAACTGAAACGCCGCTGCGCTCGTCGTTATCGCCCCGCTGCTCGCTGACGTCCGAACTGCAGCCTTATAAAGGAGTTTGTTGTGTTACATTTGTATGATTATTAATGTAGGTACTGGGTCCATTTATTTATTTATTTATTAGGCACACAAAACAAATAACATTCATTACATAGATTTTGTAAGATGATACATCAGGGGTTCTGGTTAGAAATGCCATCCAAAACATGTATGCACAGCATGATTACAAGTAACGAGTGAAAACTATCCTAAAACTGCACTAAAATTATACATAACAATATTCTTAAGCATGCGAACTAGATCATAAGTAGGTATTATTAATTTATGTTTTACATTCACATATGTTTTACATTGACGACCGCTTTAGCCTAGTTGGTAGTGACCCTGCCTACGAAACAAGAGGTCCTGGGTTCTAATCCCGGTAAGGGCATTTATTTGTGTGATGAGCACGAATATTTGTTCCTGAGTCATGGATGTTTTCTATGTATTTAAGTAGGTATTCATTTATCTATATAATGGATGTTTATCGTCGTCTAGTACCCATAGTACAAGCTTTGCTTAGTTTGGGACTAGGTCGATTTGTGTAAAATTGTCCCCTAATATTTATTATTTATTTATTATTATTATATGAGCAGAGCAGAAACAAAAAATAAAACGAAAGAAAACCAAATAAAAATAAGTAAGAGTTAAGAATTAATCCTACTAATATTATAAATGCGAAAGTTTAGATGTTTGGATGTTTAGATGTTTGTTACTCAATCACGCTTAAACGGCTGAACCGATTTGAATGAAATTTCGCACGAAGATAGTTTATAGCCTGGATTAAAATATAGGATAGTTTTTATCCCGAGTCCACGCAGACGAAGTCGCGGGCGGAAGCCAGTATAAAATAAAATAAAATAGAACACTAATTTCACCATTCTAAATCAGTACCTAATGTAGTTCCGGAGGAGAAGAGGAAGATATTGTAAAGAATAATAGTGTTGTAAAAGCTGTCAAGCATATCTTTGAGCCGCGATGGCAGGTATAGTAAGAGCACATTCAGAGGCTTACAGTAAAGAACATATTATAACATATAACGTCTTTGTGAAGAAAGCTTACAGTTATTTGACGACTAGTTAGCCGAGTGGGTAGTGACGCTGCCTACGAAGCTGAAGGTCCTGGGTTCGAATCTCGGTAAGTTGCGTCTGAGACTTTGATGTTTTCTGTCTTTAAGTATTTATATGTATTGAGTATATCGTCGTCTAGTACCCGTAACACAAACCTTATTGAGCTTACTATGGGCCTAGTTCGATTTGTATAAGATTGTCCCCTAATGTTTATTATTATTATTTATGATTATTGTTCGAGTTATATCCTGAAGGAACATGGTTAAGTTTGCTTCCTTCTTTTGCAACATTTCTCATTACTAACTCTTTATGTCTCCGTTGTTACTTCTCATAAATCTTATTTGTCACAATTAATGTTCTAATTTTGACTTGCGAAGCATAGCAAATAGATTAACCAAATTAATTAAATTAAGCAAATTAATTTAAAGAATTAGCGAGTCCAGATATTTAATGGTGAATAACACCATTGGTATTTAAAGAGCAACAAGGAATTATGCAATTTTTCTGTGCGTAATTCCATAATTTTTAAGAGTTGACAGGTCAAATAAATCAATGATTGTGTATAAGTTTATACGTGTGATGGTTTCGTTCAATTATATACACCGCTCTCGATCGTTAAAATCCCTTGCTCACGCTTACAAATTGAGTATTCTTCTTCAAGGCCTACTCATAAATGTCCAAATTGTACCCCTTCTCTTATAGACCTCACCTTTGCTTCTTCTTTTACTCATGTCGCTAAGGATGGTCAGTGCTCTGCTGATGCTTTCTGGTACCATCAGATGATATGCTATTTTGACTAATAATGAAGTCAGCTTATAGCTGTGACATTTGGCATAACCTTTTTGTCAAAGCTACCGCTAAATTAATTGTTATACTATAATTCACCGATAATAGATATTGGAGTTCATTTTATTGAAACTAACTTTGCTAATAATACGCACTGTTATTAAGTCATTGAACACCCGTTGAGTCCCGGTCTGTGTCAGTAGCCGTGATAACTGGTAACCAACTGCTGATAGCTGCCATTTACTCAAATGTTACGTTGGCTATTTAAATTATTTTAATTTGCCACCATTGCTCCTTTGTTTTGTAGGTCAGCTTTGTTGTTTCAAATAGTTGAATCAAGTTTTTTTTTAAATTGAAGAAGTAGTGGATAGGTACCTACATGCTACATCTAAGTATATTATGTAGGTTCTACGGTTTTCTTTGCCGGTGACGTTACCACTGCAAACTCAGTGCAGTGTTTATATTGTACCCATTTAATGCATATTACTTATCGCGGGATTTACGTGTCCACTTAATATTTATATTATTTACTATTACAATTCATAGTAGGGTAATGGTTTTAGGAAATAAATTGGTCAAGACATATTAATTTAATGTCATTTATTTGACGTAATCACAGCATTTTAGTAGCCATGGCAAAACCCATGACTTATTTTGTATTATTGTCTAAGTTCATTAATTTTTTAATAGTGGGAGTAACCCAGATGGGAGGCGTAGCCGAGTCCATGAGCACCATGGGCGACATGGGCGAGGGGAGCGGCGATGGCACCGTGGGCGTACGCGGTGTGTGCCAGAGGAGCGGCATACGCGGCGTGGGCCAGGGGAGCGCCGTGAGCGACGCTGGTGGCGTACGCCAGGGGAGTGGCATGAGCGATATGAGCGAGGGGAGCGGCATGGGCGGCGTACGCTAGGGGAGAGGCGTGAGCGAGAGGAGCGGCGTGCGCGGCGTACGCCAGGGGAGCGGCGTGAGCGGCGATGGCGACGGGAGCGGCGTGAGCGGCGATGGCGATGGGAGCGGCGTGCACCAGAGGGTCCTTGCGCACAACAGCGTTGAATCCAGAGTGCGCGTCAGCGGCGTAGTCGACGGTGCGCTTTGTGCCGTCAGAGTCGAGCAGCGAGTACTGGCCGACCACGTTGTCGCCCACGCGGGTCTCGTGCTGGCTCTTCACGTCGCCGGTGTGAGGGTCCGACACGCCATATGAGAAGCTGTTGTAGTTTCCGCCATGGATTGCACTGCCCTGGGCAGCCGCCACCAAGAGAGCTACAACGACGAACTGGAAGACAAAAACCTTTTGTTAATATTATCACTAATTCACTTTTATTGTAACACGATTTACACGATACTTAGACTACACATTAAAATCGTAAAGAACTTGATTTCAAAAAACTTGGTTTTCTGAAGAAATGTTCCATGTCCATTTATATCAAGAGATGTCAAGTCACACTAACTATTAGGCAAAAAACTATAAGGCATTCATGCGTCAAATATTCGGACATTTAATTTAATGAGTGAATTACTTAGTTGTCGATGATTTTCTAATCACAAAATGATAGGTACTTATTATTTTATTTAAATCGTATGCAAACAACATAGGTTTGTTACAACTTCAATAAATAATTACCTTAGTTGCCATTTCGATAGGTTTATTTGGTGCACAGTGAACTGCGAGTGATTAATCCTGTTTTTGCTCCGTCTTTTTATATGACTCCCGCACAATCGCTGACAGCTAATAATAGGAAGTAAAAGACACGTATACACTCTAGGTCAATGTAGGTAGGGTTTTTTTAGAGTTACTTTTCGTCAGCGGTATGCGGAACTATTGCTCGGACTACGCGACCAAACATTTAGTTACAGTTTGCTTAGACGCAAAGGAAACAATTATATTTATTATGCATCGAAATTAGGCGGTAACCTTCAGATGCTAGATAATATTAAGTTTTGTATGAAAACGTTGCGTAGGTACTCCAATAACTGTGTTAATTAGCCCATGTGCATTGAAGCTAATCGCGTCGAGTTTACCGCGTTTGCAACATTATAACACAATTATATGATGTTACATCGGCGGGTAAAAAAACAAAGAAATTGGGATAAACTCTGTTTATTTACAAAATCAGTGCCAATAGTTATACATGCCTACTGTTTAGTAGAATCGTCCGTAACCGTAGGGGTATCCGAGTTTGGCAGAGTAGGCGAGCGGGGAAGCGTAGCTGATGGGGCTAGCGCCGTGGGCGATGGGGCTGGCGCCATAGGCGATGGGGCTGGCGCCATAGGCGATGTGGCTGGCGCCATAGGCGATGGGGCTGGCGCCATAGGCGATGGGATTCGCGTAGGAGATGGGGGCAGCGTAGGAGACGGGGGCGGCGGCGATCAGAGCTGGGTCCTTCCTGACAACGGCGTTGAATCCTTCAGCACCAGCGGCGTAGTCGACGGTCCTGCGGGTCCCGTCGGACTCGAGGAGGGAGTATTGTCCCTGGACGTTGTCCCCGGCGCGGTTCTCGACCTGGTTCTTGAAGTCTCCGGTGTAGGGATCGGCCACACCATAGGAGAAGCTAGAGAGAGAGCTGGCGGAGGCCGCTGCCACGAAGGCGAGGACCATGACGAACTGGAATGAAGGGTTTCGTAATTAGACGCAATCAAGGTAAGATGTTATCAGTGGTTGTATATTACTATTATGTTTTATAGGGCACACGATTTTATTCGTTTGCATTTTATAAGCAACCCTTTAATTCGTAATATTAAGCCTACTAGACGTACATATTGTTTGTCTCTTTGCATTTTTTCCCCGTTTGGAATATTCAGCGTCACCCGAATTGAACTAAGTATGGACCTATGCTATCTTTAGCAAATTAAAGGATTTAAGGCACATCCGTAGACAAGGTTATAATCGACAAGCGCTAACGCCAATAGAAAATAAGAAAATATAAGGGAATGACAGATGCCGACGAACCATTTTTCGTTAAATCTGTAATCCCCATACATTTTATTAGTTTTCTATTGGCGTTAGCGCTTGTCGATTGTAACCTTGTCTAGGCCCCCAGATCACTTTCATTTTCAAAGTGTAGGCAGCTGACAAAAATATAATTCTGTCCCATTGTGCACAATTTAGAAAGTTAGTATTAGAGTATAAAATGTTCTAAATTAATGCTCACCTTCGCAACCATGTTGATAGGGGATAGGTAGTTGTGACTACGTCGGTAAGTCCAGAAGATCTGATGCTTCCATCGAAGATCGGTAGCTTTTTATATCATCCACAAATCGTACTTGCTCGAGATCTTGTTCTTGTATCGAGGACAATCAGGAAATGCCTAAAAGTCAAGATCGACGCGGCGACGTTCGAGAAAGGTCTCAGCCAGGTTCTTAATGAAATGTTTCGATCTTAATTTTCCTTTGTATATAAATCATGGGTTGTTTTCTTCACCATAGTTATTTTTGGAACCGGCACGATGGCTGGGTGGGTTTTTGAAATGTCAATTGGATTCTTGCGGATCCAAGTATTTTCCTTGTGCTTTTACTTGTTTTTGATGCTAGGTGAACATTATAACTTACAAGCCAATTTGGGGCATATAAGTACGTTAATGATGTTGGATATCGTACAAGGAAATGGTAAGATTGTAAAGGTAAATGAAATGAAATGAAATATATTTATTCACGAAAAAAGCATAAATTAGAGAATATATATGGTTTAGTCAATCACTGTCTTTGGTACATACAGCCGTTCACTATATTCAATCGTAGTCGAGTAATCTGTAACTATTTATTAACTCTATGTAGGTACCATATTACTTCATTATAATATGAGTAGGTACTTATGTATTTATTGGGACGACAAAATGGAAGTTGAGATAGATAGGTTTCTCTATCACCAGTCTTTCTATCAATGTTAATAAAATTTCCTCATGGAAAGTGTACCTAAAACGTACAGGCAATTTTCGGACTAAAATGACAAAATTGTACATATGAACGACCAATTAAATTCTAGTAGATTTAACTTCATTGTTCCAATTGTAACTAATTATCTTCATCCAACACAGCACATTTCGAACACAGTCTATTAGGACATACAATAAAAATACTTTTTGTGCAGAATGTTTCGAATGAAATTTGTGTCCGGCTCCTGTTGAGCCTGTGCGTAATAAGCAAGCCCACTGAGATAAAAAATATACCGTCGCATAGCTGCAATAGCGGTAGGTAATATCAGAATAATACGTATAGATACATAATGCGTCATATTCCGACATATTGCTGGTAGCTGTAAACGTGATAAATACCGTCTAATAAAGGTAAAGGAGCAGAAAAAATCCAAGAATAATTGCAATAATTTACTTAAAACATTGTGATTACTGATTACAAAGTCTTATAAAACTTAAAGTTATGTCATGATACCGGACTACATTTCTTAGGCGTTACTAAGGTAATTTCCCTCGTACTATGCGCACCTAGTTACCAAGGCTATCTGGTCCGGTCACCAATTATCTCTAGTGATTATTCTATTTACATCTACGTGGTCTATTTTCAAGGCACTAATAAGTTTAAACGCAAATGAAATAGTCTAGATAGAAATCTGTTGCTTTTTGTATGGAATGCAAGGATGCAGTTTAATACAAAAACGGTGTTCATCCATGGCTTTTCTCGGATTAGTTTGATGGTTCATATACAATATTTTTTTTAACGTTTATGTCGTTATCTACTAAAGATCTCAGTCTATGCCCACAATGATCTACATACATAATCAAGTTTTCTAATAGTGTCAAAAATGACGTATTGCATGTATGAAAGAAACGATAGAAAAACATAAATAAATTGTTCATTTTGTTCGGGCTAAAATAAACGTAAGTACGTATTCCCCATTCTCCGTCAATTGTTACAAAAAAAATCGATAATATCTTCTCGCCATTGGTAATCCTAAGTCCCTATGTACCATTGCTTCAGAGTATTCATCAGATAAGTTCAGTAATATTTTATATCCACGGTGAACGATGATTCGGAGCATGCAACACCAAGGAACTTCTAGATATCGCTGGCGGGAGCGTTCTTTCTGTGGCATCACTTGGCGCTGGCTCTTTAACGCGCTCCACAGCATCAGTCTTCACATCAGCATTAAACCCAGTATGGTCATCGGCACGGTAGTCAACTGTTCTCCTCACCCCATCAGGTTGGATGAGGGAGTACTGTCCAACAACGGTGTCAGCTCTCCTGCTCTCCTGCTGGCTCTTTACGTCACCCGTGTGGTGGTTGTTGACTGAGTAAGCGAAGTCATAGGTTGGGTAGGCCTGTTGAAGACCAATAAGGATGGGTAGTGGTGACTGGTGGATGTACATGCAGCTTGCCGAGATGATTAAGGCTGAGAGTACTGATATCTGTAAACAAGTAAAAATAACACTTTAAAGTTCCGGGCTTAGAACAAATCGTTGAAACATTAACTTTACACGGTTTAACGAACGACAACACGATGAACAAGGGACAAAGTTGGTACAATACTCAAGAAATTCTCCATTTTTATCCAAAGTAGCGAATCATCTACGCATTCAAAAGGATTTCATCCCAGCATACCAGAATTCGTGAGACGAAGAACATTGGAGACGGATGGAAGGCATAAGCTGGACTTGGAGGATAACGAATGAGGATGTGTTAAGAAGGGTAATAGAGAAGAAAGCGATCTTGGACACCATCAGCACTAGAAGGGGGAAAATGATTGATCATTTGATAAGGCACGACAGCTTCTTTAAAACCAACATGGAAGAAAAGATAGAAGGAAGGAGAGGCAGGGGAAGACCACGGCGCAGTTATATGGACCAAATAAAGGAAAAAGCTGGTCTCGTGTCGTATCAGCAAATTAAAGGGCTGGCGTACGTCTCAGAGAAATGGAAAATACTCCACCGACAAGAACAGAATCCAGGTGTTTATATTGGCCAGAGTAACAAACAGCTGCAGTTTAGTATTGATATTAATTTTGACACCATGGATAGCAAATTATGTGTTAATAAAAATTGTCAGTACAGATTTATCGCAAATAATTTGTTTACCTTCGGGAACTTTGGCTAGGAAATAGAGAACGCTAACCAGAACTGGTAAATAAGATAATTTAATTGCGGTCCTTAAGCAGTGGCAATGCATTCTGATGTATAATTTATTATTAATGGCGCCTAATCTAACATTAACGACTGCCAATCTGTAATAAAGGTCGGTATAAACTATTTAAATTTCAAGTTTAGGTAATCATTCGGGTGAATTTCGCTCACATAAAAAGTAGTCACCAGCGCTATGCTTATCTTTGGCAATTTATAACCATTACGAAAATAAGTCATCAACGTAATGATCTTTGATGACGATAAAAGTCATCTTACTTATGTCCTTCTCTAAAAGGTCTAAAATATAAGAATTATAAGATCCGCTTTATGCCCCTATAAACTTCCATCAAACCAAATTGCTCTTTAAATTCGTTTCTCTTCCAGTGTTATGTTTATGTTTGCGAGAAAGGGAAAACACATTATAATTAACAGAGGTCTGTTAAGTTTTACGAATAAAGTTGTACTTGTCTAGTCACAGACACAATGTTTATACAATTTTATTACTAGAATTAAAATATTCAGTATTACCTACTTTACTGTAATGAGTAATGACTCAAATTAAAATACCTTCTGAATCATGTTGCTGACCGGTCCAGGCAGTGAACTATGATTAGTGCTCAATTATCCCGCGATTTATACCGAAGGATGTGAAAAATAATCCAGCTTGCGCAAGAGTGTCGGATGGCAGAGATTTGAGAACTCTGTGGTCAGTGGTGTTCCGTTTCCGCTCGGCTGTATACTTCAGATTATTTGAGATGGCCGAATTGCATTAAAGTAGTCCATTCAATAAGCAATTCTACTGACCAAGGTAGACGATTCCAATTCCAATGACAGTTTTATCAAAACTCGGCCACATTAAATGATCTAAACCATACATTGATTTATTGTAATGAAATAATTTATTAGACCGCACGTTTGTCTGAACTTTGTGAGTTTGTATGGTGATCTCCGGGACTACTAAACCGAATTCAAAAAATTCAAAATTAAAGAAAAAAATGGAAAGATTTAATGCTCCGAGCCGGATTATTTAATTTAAATTTATAATTTCGTTAGCAGCGTTACTGCTTAACACATTCACTGCCAAGAATCGCTACACGCTACGCTCGTAGCCGATCCCGTGGTTTTTCTCGTATGCAGCGGAAATCGACTACGGCCGGTCGCCCAAGGGACTATTTTTTCTGTCTAGCTCTGCTCGTATTGGATTTTATTCATTTTACACATTAAAGTACACGTACATAGTCAATAAAAACAGTTTCGATAATGTCTGCTCTTGAATCCTAGTCAAACAAATTGGATGTGATGAATAAAAAGACACCAAACATACTTCCTTACATTTTAGTTATTTTTTTTATTTAAACTTTGAACCTGCACAATCCATCTCTCTCGAACCGTCAGTCACTATCAGGAAGAGCATAAACTTTTAATTACAGTATCGTAACTTCATCCAATTATCTGTTGCACAATGCAAATGGTCAAGTTGGGAGGAAATTATGGTACTGTAATGTAATGTAATCGGGCACAGCTAAAAACAGTCAGTTACGAGCCGTCTCTACATATAGGTATACTACGTCATATTATTGCTTCATTTGTAATGCTTCTTTTCTATTACGCTTTCTTTTTCATAACTTAAAGGCTATATTTATATACCAACCGCCTATAATAGGTTGTCGTTTCGTCCTGAAATTTTTTTTGTATCATATGGACTATTATTATTTTTACTAACCTGCATTAGTACTCTTCTAAACTGGTGGCTCTGTGAGCTGTAGAAATCGTGAGCCTGTTTTATTTTCATTTTTTTTAATTCGTAAAAATGGATCGACAAAAAAGTTCAATATAAGGAGAAGTCATCAAGAATTCATTTATTTAGCACACGGAAAAAAAGAAAATGCAATAATAAAAAGGTTACGCATCGTAAATAATGTGCTAAAATGGGAGCCTCACTCAGCATAATTAACGCACCTGCTCATACATTTTCACGAGAATCCGTTGAGAAATGTAGCCTGTAGAGGAGAATAGCAGGACAGCGTAACATCCGGACATACTTACAAACGATTTTCGGCCCAAGCAGAAGCATTTTTTGGTCAGTAAATTGGCCCAAATAAGACACATTTTCAGACACCGCTCGTTTTCAGAGCAATAGGAACTTGGCCTATTTTTACTCATTGTACTGTCGACTATAATGTACGTTTGTTTATGATAACTTTTTATGAAATATGTCTATATAGTGTATAAAATTTGTATTTTTTTTTCTTCATATTCTTTTATCAAATATTATCATACTTTTCTTTACGCCTTTTTTGGAATCTCTGTTTAGCCCAATGGTTAGCTGGTAGATAATTCTATTTGGCATTAAGCTCGGTATTCGTACATTTCCGTGTCTGGTGTATTAAAGTTTACATAAATACATATAAAAAGATGTATTTATTTTTACCTTATTACAGCATCAGTTTACATACTCGTAGGCACAATCGTTTATATACTCGTTTGTACTATCTGTATAAAACTATGTCCACAATGCGCATTAAGGCAGTTGCACAAGCGGCCGTGGCATTGAACTGCAAGCGCCGGCGCACGAATTCTGGCAATGACCCCGGCCCATCGATCACTCCGGTCATTATGTAACCTTATCAAGTTCGACCGGGTTTTTGCGATGCGCTTGTGACAATTTAAACGTA
The DNA here is from genome assembly GCA_947049275.1 of Epinotia bilunana. NCBI lineage: Eukaryota > Metazoa > Arthropoda > Insecta > Lepidoptera > Tortricidae > Epinotia > Epinotia bilunana. Next base: position 21,580,817 of record OX346258.1, on the reverse strand, counting down.
GAAACTGGTCTTCTCTTCATAGTCAGATACTTTTTCGGTCGTAAATATTATGAGCTAGTTGCCGTATTTACGTATTTCTTTAGAATTTGATATAGACCTAAACTAGTGGCATATGGGCAGTAGAACTCTAAAATAAGATAAAAAAACTGATTTGCCAGAAAAATTCGAAGTATAGCTACTAATTATTGAACCTGCTAACAAAATTGGTTGAGAAATGCGACCTGTGGAGGAGAACAACTAGCTAGACAGCCAGACGAAATAATTTTAGCCTAAGCTGATACGGAGAACTTCGTTCGCTTCGCTCCTTCGTTCAACGAGGACTGTCATTTTCATCGGAGCGTTATCCTGGTCGCATTCTAACAGAGCCCGGGTCTGCTAGCAACTAGGCGCATAATAGGCGCATCCAGATGAGCGCATCTAAACGGTATAAGATAGAACGAGATCAATTATGTATATACATGAATTTAGAAATCAATGTCTTGTCCTGTTCTGTTCTACCTATAGCAGGCGGTTCAGGTGGACTCCTGGACTGCTTAGGATATGCATATTATCCTCAAGAGTTCTCATAGCTGACCGCAATTATGTGGAGACTGGAGATGCACTTTAGGGCCGAGATACGCATGTTGGTAAGGGTGTCGTTTAAACAAGCATAATGCAAAGGTTAGGTCTATGTGACACAAGGCAGTCTAGACTCTGCCTTGAAGCGGAGGAGAGGCCTACACACCTCCTAACCGATTGCCGTTGCCTTATGCGCAGCCGTAACTCCTTTCCGGGAAAACACATTATGTGCCCGAAGGAGATTAAATTTCTTGAGATCAACAGTATCCTGCAATTCTTCGAGTTCGCAGGACTTGACCAAGAATTGTAGTAAGTGGCGATCACAATAGATCAGCGATGGTGGCAGTGATGTAAGGGCTCTCACAGTCCGGAAGCCACTACTAGAATAATAATAATAATAGGACCCAGATTTTAGTAGATGCCAGCGAACAGCGAGCGGGGCGCCCAGCGGCAGTTCACACATTCAAGATCATTGAAAATGAGTACATTCGGTTTCTTTACTCCCATACGAATTACCATCCGTGGAATCTAGTCGGGTCACAACTCGAATAGTAACGGATACGATGCATTCAATATCCCATCCCATATTCATATAATATCCCATGACTCGGCGCACTCTCAATTACTTCCCATAATTAAGTTGTCCATCATTCCTAATGCAATAAGTGAAGTGGCAATGATCATCAACATCGCACGTATCATCTGCCGGTCGATGACCCTGCTCGAGATGAATGGACGATGACGTCACACCGTAGTAAAGATGCGCAGTGACACGATACGATGCGGCTTCGTGACTTGTTTAATAGGAGTTAGGACTTTTCAAAGCCAATGTCAAAGCCAAAGAATGGGTGTTTATTGTTTGCGTGACTGTATGGAGTCTTGATCTAACATACATGAAATAAAAATTGTAACGTTAAAGTTATCATCATTATCATAAGCCTATAAACACCCCACTGCTGGGCACAGGCTTCCTCGCATGAATGAGAAGGGCTTATCTACTATGTACATGATAAAAAAAAAAGTTTATTGCAGACCAATGATCCATAGGATGTTAGTAACAAATTTTGACTTAATAACTGCTAAGTCAGAGAAATACAGTCATACAGGAGCGTTTCTCAAAAAAAATGCCACTATTATTAATTGTACTTCTACAAATTTTATGTTAACTATTTCCACTCAGAATCGGGAGCTCTTTCAACCCTGGCAGGACAAAAAACTGTCCCATACATATTTTTCCTATTGTGTTACCATTTACTTTGTATAGTGGTAACACAATAGGAAAGTTCAAAAATGTATGGACATTTTGGGACACTTTTTTTCTCCTATTGGGATGGAAAGACATCGTGATTTTGAGTAGAAATATCAAAAAAGTTGCAGAAAATCTCCGAAAAAATGTAGTGGCATTTTTTTTCAAGAAACGCTCACAGATATGTTTGGTACTTAAGAGTCCGCAGTAAGCTCGGCCGAATTTCACCTTCCCATACAAACGTAGTTAGTTACGCTCTCATTTTAAAACTACGTGGTGGATTATGGCGAAACTTTGCATACCTATACATTGACATGAAGAATATCTATGTCTGTAATTAGTTTATATGGTTCCAGTGTATAAAACAAACGAAATACAGCAAAAACAAGTTTTGTATGAAAAACTTAAATTCGCTGTATTTTTTTACTTTGGTATCTGAAGCTACATAAACTAATTACAGACATAGATATACCTGATGTCCTTGTATATGCAAAGTTTCGTTACAATCCAACACGCGGTTTTAAAATGAGAGCGTAACTACGTTTGTATGGAGAATCGAGCTTACTGCGGACTCTTAATTAAAAAAAAACCTCTAAGTTGTCTACCTTATATTTAAGGAGACTAGCACCTTGGCCCTTTCTTGATGAACTAGTGTCCTCAGTAATGAGGGACCGAGGAAGAAGGTATTTAATTTAGTATATATAATGTTTGTTGCAGCATCATTTTAGGGACCAAGATGATTGATGGAGTCCGAAATAGCGCACTGCGCTCCAGAACTCGAAGAGCAGATATGGGAAGAAGAACTGAGCCAGCCATGTTTGCCGTATGGATCTTCAGAGCTGGACTCATGTAGCTATTTGGTGGTTGCCACAGGACGGACACAGGCGGTGAGGTAGGTCCAGGCTGAGATGGCGTGGTGACCTGGACGCGTTTGCATGAGATTGGTCAAAATTTGCGGGGACAGAGAGGAGTGAATATCCAGAGAGCAAGACTTTGCCTCGCAGCGGGACTACTAACAGGCTCATAAAAAAAAGAAAATGCTTGTTATGATGTTATCGATATGCTATGGCCTTATTGATTATTGACAAAGCCTTTTGCCTGAGAATGACTCATTCACCAATAGCCGTTGGTAAGTACATAAGTTTATATGTGCGGAATAATTTTGCAATCAAAGTAACTTGCTTCTACATGGCTAGCGAATATTTTGGAGCAAGTGACATTCAAACAAATAGATTCAGTTTAGTTTTGTAATGACTATGTCAGTAAATCATTTATCATGACATTACGATTTACGTAGTCGATCGAATATCGTTTGATCTTGGCGGACTGGCACAAAAAGTTCAATTTTTATTATTGTAGTCTCTAGCAAACTTTTTGTTGGAACAATGATGAATTAAAATTGAGATTGGGCATGTAATTAAATCTCAATAAATGGAACATTGACTAGTAATTATTTACTTATAAAGGAGTGAATTCCAAAGAGAAGGGCGTACAATATCGTGGAGGTAGCATTCAAGCTAGCACGAATATTGTACGAATAAGAATAATTGTCTCTGAACATCTCTCTCTTTGTTCGGTGTAAAATTTTGGTGTCTAGATCTTTTAGTTGGTCCGACCATCTAGTTGCTGAGCGGCTTTTGAGTGTCGTCCCCTCTGTATCTCGGAACATACTGGTGTCATAAAAATCTGAGCAAGACTTTTCTTTAAAGGCGCATTGAGCTATACGATTTTTTTTGGTTTTATAATTTTCCAATTTGCAAGGTCTTCAAAACGGTATCCTTAGTCACATAACATATCTCTTTTGTTGAGATTTGGCAGATGTTGGAGAAGCGGTACCTACCTGCAGAAACTGACGAATCTATATGGAATTGACAAGTGGTTTAAGAATACATTACACATTAGATACAAATTTTATTGAATTACCGGTTCCATTGCTGCCTACGTAAGATATCCGCCAATGTGATGTACTGTGGTTCAAAAATCGAGGTGTAGGCACCTACATAGTTATTATATTTAACGATACAAATAATTGTGTTCAAGTTCTAAATTGAGCCATATTTCTGGTTACCTTTCTATCTATTTTGTTTTATTATTTCATAATTTATACTAGTTTTTGTTAACTGTATTTTAATAATAATATTGGGACCTTAGAATGATTACCTACAACTTGTAATTTAACTCTATCATATCACTACCATAAATAGATTTAAACTAAATTGTATATAATTATAAGTTTTAATTTATCATTGCCTCAATCGCACCTTTTCTTCTTTATTAACGTCTATAAATAAATCAATCCTCGCCTGCGATGAGACAGGAGTGCGAGCAGAGGGCAAATAGTTCATCGTAATTCAGAGCTGCCTCAAATGCCCATCGCTTAGCAACGAAATCAGCAACAAAAGAAACAAAATGGCGGCCAACGGTTCTGGAACCGACAAGGCCCGTATTTGGTTGGCTCCAACCTGCGAGCTCAGATATTGATTTTAAAAGCAATCATGGCCCAGTACCATGTGCTCACAGTACCTGGTATGACGAAGAGCTCACCTTACCGAAATAACATTAGGCACCTTACCTAGCTAGCGAGTAAAAACAAATTACGAGGGCTACATTTGCCTTGTTCGATGAAATTATTATCGCCTACACAATTCTTGTACCGCGTTTTACCAACACGTACAACGCAGGTGTAACTGCGCGACCTTGCGGGCTTCCGCGAGAGAAAGGGCATTTCGTCGCGTAGGTACACATTATGTTGTACTGTGATAAATACTTGCTCTTGTTCGCTGTCGTCAATTTGTATTGACAGCTTTTGTCTGAGGGCTTCCTATAAATGTTTTTGTCAAATAATTTACTTTACAGACAGTTTTAACCGACTTTCATTATTTTGGCACTTACTGTATATTATGTGAGGATTAATAATTGAATTAATAAATTGCTCTAAAAGATTTGCGTAAGATTATGTTTCTAGTTTCTAACTGACGATTTTAAAGTGCTTGTTACTAGGCCTACTTGAATAAAGATTTTTTTGAGTATGATTTTGATAAAATCAGTACCCAAATCTCACGCGCAGCTACAAAATTGGATAAGTCCCCTCGATTTCTCCGGGATACCATCATCAGATCCTGATCTGATGACCATGGGTCCGCCAGAAAAGAACAAACGTTCAAACAAAAAATAAATCGGTCCAGGCCCATATTTCACCAACTTGACAATTGTCACCTGACAACGACAATTCCCCGTACATTGCTGGTTCCACAAGTAAGCTAGCAACCACCCTAACTTCTAGAACAAGCAATGTATGGTGAATTTTCAGTGTCAGGTGACAATTGTCAAGTTGGTGAAATAGGGGCCTGGCCTCTTCGAGTACCTAGTTGGGATAAAAGTGAGACGGAACCTTCTCCTTTTTTGAATGCTTTTTAGGCTTCCCACGGGCGTAGAAACGTTCACTCCTCCTTTTATTCTTTTATACGAGGTGGTTTCCGGTATAAATAAAAATATTCTTTCTCCTCTCCCATGGTTTTAAACTATCTCCATGTTATTCCAGTAATTGTATGCCGTTTTAAAATGGTAACTCTTTACACCTGACACTGAGGTAACCATGTGTATACCTGACATATCAATGGATGTTGCGGAACCCCAGCGCTGGCTGTTAAAGCATCATCTTGAGTCGGGTCGTGACGTCTTTTTTGTCTTTGTCATATAAATCTTTGTATTAGTTAATTCTTTCAGGAATAAGGGTATGGCCGTCAAATATAAGATATTTTTTTAACCAATGTCTACTTTGGTGTAGTTTTTTGTTTTGTGTTTGCCACTTTTGTGATATTTTTGTATTATTATTGCTAGCGCATCATTTGAGTTAAAAAAAAACCATTATTTTTCTTATTTTTTTATAAAAAAAAATCCACAAACAACAGACATGGACCGATTTGAATACGATATTTTTATAATCGAAAGTCTATTTGCTTGCGTCGTGGGTGTTTTTAATTATAATTTTCTTTTAGTTAGGTATATTGTCTGCTCCTTGGACAGGCTACAATCAGTATGAGCGGAAACTTCTACTATTGGACCACACTCGTATTTCCATAAAGATTAATCCTGTAATTGAAGTTAAAGTGGTACGTATTAATCTTTTTCATTATTTGGCCTTGAAGGTTCATTTTTTCTGGTTCACCGAATTTAGTTTTTCGTCTGGCGAAAATAGAAACGAATCAATGGCAGTGCAATGATCTTGCAAATCGTGAAAAACTATTCACTGAGTCATTGAATAGATAGTTTAATTATGGTTGGATTTTGAGAGTAGGTTCAGTTGAGCTCAAAACTTCAAATATATAAATTTACGTTCCCAAAGGTAGAAGCGTATCAGAGTAACCTTATAAAAATTTGTAACGACCAATGTAGTACATTGTAGCCTAGTTGGTAGTGACCCTGCCTACGACTACGGAGCCGGAGGTCACGGGTTCAAATCCCGGTAAGGGCATTTATTTGTGTGACGAGCACGAATATTTGTTCCTGAGTCATGGATGTTTTCTATTGGTCGTATTCATAAACGTTCTACAAGCCTGTTTTAACTAAAATAGCGTTAAAATTCGTTTGTCCTTATCTGTCACTTTGACATTTGTGTTCCTTAGATAGGGGGACAAAGCACATTTTATTTAACAGAGGCATTTTAAGTTTTATGAATAAGGGGGTATGTTATGTATTTAAGTATTTTTTTATATAAATAAGTATATCATCGCCAAGTACCCATAGTATACACGCTTTGCTTTGTTTGGGACAAGGACGATTTGTGTAAGATTGTCCCCAACTTTTTTTTTACATTGTGATCATTTATTTTTAATCACTGCCCGTGCGCGTATTTATTATGCAAATGTCACTTTTAGAACCTATTTATAGCTGATACCCCTGGATAGAATTCAAATTGATAGCATAAGTATTTATATTATTAATATGTCGAGTATTAACATCGAAATAAAGTCACGAAGTGACGAATAGGTAAGTAAACGTGCTCTGACTACCTACTCCTTTTGGGTAAGAGGCGTGAGTATTTTTTGTTATTTATTGTACGAGCGAAGCAAAGGAAGTTCTTTGCTTCAGCTTGGGTCAAAATTCGTTCGTATGTCCGTTTGTCCGGCTGTTCTCCGCTACAGGTCGCATTTCTCAACCGATTCTCGTGAAATTTTGTGAGCAAGTTATATCTACCTATAGATTTTTATGCAAAAAAAAGAGACTAACGAGTTTTACAGCTCACAGAGCCAGGTAGTGAAAAAATTGATTATTTACGCGGTAGTTGTTCAATTCCTTAGGTTATCGGAAAACTGTATGAATGAGAAAATTTTATTCATGGACGAGTCCAAACTATTTTGACGTTTAACCAGAGAAGTCCTATTTGGTGTAATCCGGTCGCATAATACTAGTTTATATTAGTTTTAGTATGAATAATTATACTAAGGTAGCACGCTGTTGCCATCTATGTTAGAGTACCAATTACTTCCCTATATTGAGAGGGCGTTCAGAGTACACTCGTAACGCCAAAAAAGCTTACTACATCACATACATTATAGTTCTCGTCTAAGAACACAGATGGCGCTGCAATCAATACCTGCGCTTCGCACATGCGCCGTGCGTCCCGGCTCTATTCTCGTACATCACGGGAACATTCTATTTTCGCACCTGACTTTCTATAGGCGAGCTCCTGGTCGGTTCTGCTGCCCTGGTGTTTCGGGGGCGGGAAGTGATTGCCGTGACGTAATGGACGCGAGCCCGTCAATGTCATCGGCTGTCAGGCTGATGTTTTCCCTGAAACATTGGTATGGGTTAACGATTTTTTATAAGAAAGTCGGAGTTTTTTTGTACTTATCGATTTTGCCGAATATTAAAAAGAGAGTAAAATAATAATTAAAACATATATATACAATATCTATGCTTAATTAACATGTATTCATTATTTTGATTGAATTAAAATTTCAAATTGATAGGTTATTAAATCATAATGGACAATAATTTCCAGTGAAATAATATGGCATTGGACAATTCTCACCAGCAATAAAACATCACCATTGATGAAATACATTTAATAAACGAATTCAATTAATATACTAAACGTAATATTTAAAAACATGCTGAAATAAGTCGTAGCGTGGTGTTTTCGGAGTACATGTACCTATTATTGAGTTTTATTTAATGGCAATGTAAGAATAACGTAAGTATTGTACTTTGGTTTTATAAAATGTACTTAATAAAGTTATAAGTAAGTTGAGACATAATATCAAAAAGTAATATTGAATTAATAATAAGTGAAATTAAATGTAAAACATGAACAGCCATTTTTTTTATATCAAAGAACCGTCCATTTTTGTTACATAAGTTAATTAGAAACAATCTAATTTGGTAACACCTGGCAACGGATCGTCAAATTTCCTTGAAATTCAGTAATAAGGTTAGGACTACCAGGATCACAGGAGTAGGCAGGCGATCGCGAGTGCGTGGTTGCCATGGTTACCGATGAAATTTGGCGGTAGTGTGCGTGTACCTGTTGTTATCTACCACACTTCGATGGGTTGAAGTTGAGATGTAGATAATGCTTATTGGTGTTTATGTAGAGTACTTAATGTGTTAGTTGAATTCGCTAGTTAGGCAACACAATATAAATAATAGTAGCTAGTAGTACGTAGTTGTAGGTCCTCCGTCCAGAAAAACCGATGTCTGCTTGGTAAAAAACATAAATAAAAAACAATCAAATAATGTCCTTATTACTAACGGGACGCTCAAAATTATAATGCTAAAATTAACTGGTACATAGTAGTTAATAGTACCTATATTTATAACGCCTCTGCCTCTGCAAAAAAAGGTTTAGAGCAACTGTCAAATGTCAACTGAAAATTCGGATGATAAAAAGTAGAATTAATACCTATTAGGTTTTGTTTTCATTTTCTCTGTGTTTTTGTACACGGTATAAGTTTGCCTATCTCGGTCTACCTACCTTCCCCTCAATTGCTCAAAGGTTAGCTGGAAGAGATCCCTCATACTTTGATCGCCTTTGTACTTTGATCTATTGTGTGACATGTATATTCTTTAACCTGTTATTGTGTACAATAAAGTGCTTACATACATACATTGATTGTGGTGAACACAAAAAAATGTGTAATTTAATTTAATTTTAGAAGATGGATTTTTTTTATTCTCATGTGGATTAGAAAATTATGATTGTAAGCAAATTCTGAGCACATCAACATTTTCCAATTCAGTGTTTTCATTCTAATTTAGAGACTCGCTTCTCGGTTAGCGGAAATGATGATCTCGAGCCGAGGCAAAATTGAATCCTTGAAGAAAGTAAACTCTATGAATAATAATCGCAAGATTTCTTTGGTATTATGATAAATTGCATTGGATTTGAACCCTATTGAAAACTAATTGCATTACATTGTAGGAAAAATTAAATGCTGCAAGGGCTTAAAACAGTGTTAGAAGTGCTATCATTTAAAAATATATATTTGATTGGATTCTATTTATAAGGTAAGTGTTTATAAGAGAAATGGAAACCGAACCGAACGAAGATCGTACGTATAATCGCATTAAGTTAAACAAATTACCGAACCAAGTTAATTATTCCGGTCGCTAACAATATACGGCCGAAATCAGAACGGCAACTTTTCAGACTGCTTGACGCTCCCGATATAGCTCGCTCCGTTGCACTCGCACCCACCCCTATTTTTAGCGGCACGCTCTCGCTCACACTCGAGGGTTTTCTTTGGGTTTTCTCGGGCATGCGCAGAGCGTCGCGACGCACGTGCTTCGGTATGCTCCTGGTGTTTTCTGATGGCCTGGTATCGGGCGCGCCTAGGGCGGCCGCTTTGCGCCGCCGCCCATCGCCGCAGCCGCCCTAGCCTTCCCGCCCGCCCAGAAGCGAGTAAGGCCGCCTGCGAAACGGTTCGCTCCCTCAAGTTCCGATTCGCGAACGCACGTGTAAAGTTACGCACGCTCGAAGGCTCCCAACGTCGCTAAAATAATGTTTTAAACAGTGTTTGGGTTTATTTAATTGCAGATTATTTTGAAAAATACTCCTCTTTTAATCTACCTTCACTTTGTCCGTTTTGAAATTTTAACAAAGTTTGTTTTTGCAGGGTATTTCGATCTTGTTAGTTTTAGTGTAAGTTTTATTAGTGGGTTAAGTGTGTGCCTCCTAGGTCCTGTTATTTGCTGATGATCTTCAGCCCCTGAGTCTTCTGGAGCCGACCGACATGAGACGTCAAGTTACTGTACCAGGTAAGTTATTGTTAAAAAATAATTGCCGAGAATTTTGTTTTCCTACAAACCAATTACACAAAAATTACAAAGGAAAGTAAGGTTTATCGTGCTAGGGATAGGTAGAATATAAATAAAAAAACTTTTCCTTAGCCTTTTTCAAAGAACTCGTTAGGAGATAGGCGTATTCTTAACTCATTAGGAGTATTTTACAAAAAGTGTGTTTTTTTTGAGAGGTCATTACTTTCGGCTTCTTTATTCCGAGTATAACGACACAGTTTATATACACATTATATTTATCCATAAAACATGGGACAAGTCACTTTGATATCGGTTTATTTGCGTTGGGGTCATAAAATAAAAATCATCAACATTTTTCATGTGCGTATCGGTGCGTGATACAATAATTATAAAAAAGTATAACCATTGACACATGTTTTACAAATAGACATTTGTTAGCACTTCTAGAAAAGTTTGTCCCAATAATCCAATAACCTTGTCACCTGAAAGTACGGAACGGAGTACTTTGCGTCAAATCCGGTAGTTCTGAGGCTCTAGTATAAGTTTTACCGAAACAAAACGTTACGACCGCGTACGCGTTTAGCTGTCAAATCTCATACAAATTGAGGGTAAAACGCAAACGCGATCGTAATGTTTTGTTTCGGTAAAACTTATACTAGAGCCTCTGATTTTTTGCAGACTGGTTTATGTTATGATGCAATTAAAATCCAAGTTTGTGATCTCGAGCGCCGAACGCAACTTTGTCAACAATTGTAAATACCAGGAAAATCCTTTAGGGACTGATAATATCTTGTTAAGACTTTTTTTAAGTAGACAAACTTTGCTACAATATGAGACTAGAATTGTCTGTGTAGGCTCAATAGTTTCCGAGATAAAGCTGTAAAAAAATGCTTACAAAGAAGGAAATAAATACTTACATGCCTTGACTAATGTACTTAATTAATACAACCTTATCTAGAAGTATTTGTAAAGTCAGGGGTATTAATATACGTACATAAAAATCTGTACAGGTCTCTATTGTCAATGTCATAAAGGCGTGTACTGATATTTATGTCCTTTTTTATGTACCTATATCACTTTTATGTTACTTGGCTGTATTTGTAAAACACCTACTAAAAATAAATGTATGCAAGCGCCCTTGTGTGACTGATCTCCATTCGTTTGTTTATTGGGTAAACCAATAGAGCATGTAACTTGATAGTCAAAGGGCGTAATTTTCTAATTAAAAACTAATTAGCTAACTACAGAGCTGTTAGCTTGACAGTCCGTTTGGTTAAATGTGGATTCAGGCAATTATTATTTACATACGTTTGTACAAAGCAATTATCTAGTGAATTATGTAAGTATTAAAGTGTATGCATATTATACCCTATTTTTACTTGATTTCCACCTCAGTACAGTTTTGAGGCTTTGGGGTTCATCATATGTATTCATTATGTTTATTTTATCTGTCCATGGCTAACGTTAAAATAATCTACGACACAAAATCAGCTGTGCTCCTCGTATCGCAAACTGCCATGTTAGTCATAATATAACATTGATAACCGTATGTGTAAAAAAACCAAGAATTAAATATAGGTAATTGGAAAATAGGACTGGGTTTGATTGATTGAATATAATATAATTTATTTTATTTTATTTATTTATTTATTTATTTAGTAACATTTATACCTTAACAGCAAGGCCAAAGCGGTACAAACTTATGAATATGTAACATTAAGAAAAAAAAAAAAGAAAAGCATAAACAACAACGACTCTTAAGTGTATTAAACTATAGTACTCGCAGGCATCTCGCATTCTGCCACCTTCCTGCATCCAATCATCAGTCGCGCGGTCGAACTCGCAAACAGATCACACTGTGGGTGCGCTTGGAGCACGGAGTTGAGGAACGCTAACGCGCGCGCAATGGGATCGTGCGCGTGCGCCCGCGTGCGCGCGCCTGGCACGGCCAGCAAGGGGTGACTTCGCGCGCGACCGTACCGGTCAGGGACAAAGAGACGCACGAATGCATCTATGAGACCCACACAATCGACCTTTCCTCGCACTAGATCGATGCTAAATTTAGCTAAGGAGAGTAAGCGACGCAATTGTAGTGACCCATAGCCTAAATGCCCTTGCAAAAATAAGGTAGGGTACATGTATGGGTAATAAAAGTGAACCCTCTTGTACAGCGCCCTTAAGAACATTTTCTGGACCTGTTCTAATATAAGAGTGTATTTGCTCTCATGTGGACTCCAGACCACAGCATTCGACTCCAGCACGCTGCGCACGAGCGCCGCATACAACACGCGGGCAGCGTGGACGGTCAGAGGTGCAGAATTGCGCAAGACGAAACCGAGTCTCCCCGATGCGGTTTTGGCCACAGCTTGAATGTGATCATTGAACGTGAGCCCCGGATCGAAAAGGACACCTAAATCCCGCACACTTTCCGCACGCGCTATTGGAACGCCACCAATTGTGTACTGAAATTCGTCGGGAGTTTTCGACCGCGTAAATGTCAGCATTTCGCATTTTTCCGCGTTAAAATAAAGTTTGTTACGGAGACTCCACCGATACACCGCATCAATGTCCCTCTGTAACTCCACTCGGTCACTCTGGCTTTGAATCGACTTCACCAGCTTCACATCGTCAGCGAACAGCAACACCATGGAACCGCGCACCTCGTCGGATAGGTCGTTTATAAGCAATACGAAAAGAAATGGTCCTAGGTTTGATCCTTGGCTAACACCAGAGCGCGTGAGATAGCATTCTGATTCGTATGGGCCATACTTTACATATTGCTTCCGATCCGACAGGTAGCTCGCGAACAGTTTCAGTAGTCTGGGTGTAAATCCCATGGCTCCTAGTTTTATCAAGAGAGTATCATTGTCCACACGATCGAAAGCTTTCTGGAAGTCCAGGTAGATAACGTCTACCTGACTTTTTCCATCCAACTCTCGAGACACCGTCCGTGTAAGAGTGAGAAGATTCGTGGCTACGGACCTTCTTGGCAGGAAGGCATGCTGTGCGCTGGTGATGTGAGGCAGGCATTGGGGGAGCAGAACACCTTGCAAAGCCGATTCAAAGACTTTAGCTATGGCACTGAGAATTGCAATAGGCCTATAGTTTTCTATTTTTACCTTGGACCCCTTTTTTGGAATTGGAGTCACCCGAGACTTTTTCCACGTAACTGGGTAGACTCCAGTTCGGAGAATAAGGTTAAAAATAAACTTGATTGGAGCGACTAGGTAATCGACGCAAGCCTTGATCACAAACGCGGGTACTCCATCAGGTCCGGGTGATGCTCCTGGCTTAAGTTTCCTAATTGCGGACCGAATGTCACGCTCGCTAAATCGTCTGATATCGACACGACGAGCGTCAGCTGGTGGGCAAGCGCTAGCTAGATGCGGGTCTAAAATCGGTTGATCCGCTGAGAAAACCGAAGCAAAATGCGTTCCGAATGCTGCGGCGGCACTAGCACCAGAGTAGTCGACATTCCCGAGCGTGACCTTTGGTTCGACCCCACCTTTACAGCGTAGCGAGCTAACGTGCGACCAAAACTGAGTTGGATTATCGGCTAATCGTCGGGATATGCGTTGCGAATAGCAGACATATTCTTTACTAATTTCATCTTTGATTTTGGCGCGCATTACACTGTAGGCCTCATACGCTGATCTATCATTAGTCTGCTTCCACTCCCGGTGAAGTTTGGCTTTCGTTTCTATATCACGAATTATGCATTTTGTATAGAAGACTGGGTAGGTACGACTGTACGAATTTCTCCGTATTTTGTTTGGAATACAGCGTTTAAAAATGCAGTAAAGTATATCATAGAAAATGTCGACGGCGTCGTCGGTTTGCTGGGTCTCAAAGATACGGTCCCATTCGGCGTCTCGAATTTCACAACACAATAGGTAAAAATCCGCTTTAGAAAAGTTCCAGTCATTCGGGCTACTTACGTTGGAGGGCTCCATTAGTACTGGTCTCGATGTGAAACTGTAATGAATCCGGGCTATAATGGGTGGGTGATGAGGATCAATTTTAGACAGCACCTCTTGCGGGTCGGCCTGCCGCACGCATACCGCTTCACTCATCTCCGTGCTCGCCAACATTACATCCAACACTCTACCATTCATATTAATCACGCTATTATACTGATACACGTTACAAACATTAGTAAAGCAGTGAAAACACCTTTCAATATTCGCACTAGCACTATATAAATTTAAATCTCCGACGACAAGCACCTTGGAGCTACCATGCTTTAGATAAACTTTCTCCACAGTGTCAAACAACTGAAGATATAATTCGTCGGGTGTTCGAGGGGGCATGTAAACCACGCAAATATAAACATAATGCCCGCCAATATCAAATCTTGCCCAGAGATCTTCACAGCAGTCAGTCTCGTAGCACGTTAACCGCTCAGGACGAAAAGGCGCGCGCGCTGCCAATAGTACTCCGCCGCCGGATCGCCCGCCGCCGCGGTCGCGCCGCAGCACGTTCCACTCGCCAGTATCTCCGCACAGCTCGGCATCGTAGACTGACTCGTCGAGGTTCGATTCCGTGACAGCCACCAAGTTCAGGTCGTCCGATGTTATTAGACTGTGTCTCCACAAATCTAGCTTACTCCTTAACCAGCGCACGTTTTGATAATAAAGATTAATGGAGACAGTCTTAGGCCTTTGTGTTAATACCTGATTCCTGACTTCGCTGGACCCTCCGAAAAAACCACTCTTTGACGCGAGCATTTTCCGGCCAACACTCTGCGGATAGGCATTTATCGTAGCAATCTAAGGGAACTCCAATCTTAAATGACTTATAATCGCCTCTTGGTTTCAGTTCGTCTACCGTACACGGTCTCTCTGAGCACAGGCTCTGTAGATACGCACGTATTTCTTCCGCGCCGGATAACATATTCCAGAGATGGATAAACTTGCGCTGTTCCACTGCCTTCAGCGATGTAACATCAGGACCCGCAGTACCACGTATAGACGCAGCACGTCTTTGCTTTCGGGTGCCTCCCGCCCGCCATACCTGCCTGGATGCCTCAGCATCATCTTCGACAGGTACCCCAGGCTGTATCATGGTGCCATCGCTGTTGTCAGCCGGGAGTACCCCCACATCCACAGAAGGTTCCTCCACTATCGCGCCGGTCGCTACACCATTCGGGTTATCCGGCTCCTCTGTCACCGGCGGCGACGGCCGTGACTCCCCCACTCCACGTTTTAGACTCCTTTTCCTTTGTCTCGACTTGGACTTGGATGAGACTTTGTTTTCCTGTGCGGTGATTTCAGGCGATATCGGTTCCACAGCGCAGCGGCAACAACCGGTTGGGGCAACCTCTAGGTTAGCTAGTTTATTTGTTACCATTTCGAGTTTTCCCTTAAGGTCCTTCAGCTCCGTATGATATTGTGCAATACTGGCGACGGCACCGGTCAGCTGCTCGGTTATCTGGGAAATCTGGCACTGCAGCAGCTGCAGCTCCGCTGCTAGTTGTCGAACATGGTCCGTAGATAATTGTGTCGGGTGGGACGCCCCACCGTTGCTCCTACCTGAGATGCTCTGCTCTGATAAGATATAACTGGCCACTTTGGAAGGAAACGACACTCATTTACTGGCCGCCAACAAATGTTTTGCTTTTTGTATGTTTGTGTCAATTCCGCTTCCTCCTAGGCAAAAAATAATAAGTAGCCTACACCCAATTACTCTTAAGCATTTTACATACCAAATTCCATCAAAATTTAGTGAAAATTAAGAGATTAAGATAATAACTCTGCCTAGTTCTTATCTTATCTTATCTAGGTGAGGGCCCTTTCGGATACATTTCGACCCATTGGGTCTCTTGTGCATTTGCCCTCTCCTTGCATGCATACTCCCATGGGAGAGCGTGCACGCTCGCTACATCATTTCCACAAACCGGATAATGCACATCAGCGGAAGGCCCTTGCATTCCTTTGGCTGCGGATAGCCCTTACCAAAGTAATTCATTCACACAGTAACTGTTCCATAGTGTCATCCTTCTCGCTACACATTTTACAGTCTAAGCTCTGCTATCAGATAGTCCGCGATCTTGGCAAAGATATTTTTGAGCCCGAAGTGACCTGTGCACACCCCGGATATAATTTTGAGTTGCTTCCTGCTAGATTTCCAGAGTTTTTTGGTCCAGTCCGAGTCCACTCCTTTTGTAACGAGCTTAGAGTGCCTTAAGTCAGCTTCATTCCTCCACTGTGTTTGGTTTTCGCGTAGGCTTTAAAGGCCGATATTATAGTTCCCTGCGAGAGTCACAAATGGTTCTGGGCCTACAAAGTGATTTGCAGACCCCCTTCTTGCAAGCTCATCTGCTCTTTCGTTGCCGATGAAGCCCTAGTATCCAAACTATTTGTGCTTATTTTTGCTGGACGCCATTATAAACTAGTCTATAATCCACTCTTGGCGCCGAAAGCGCTTTAAGGGCTGCTTGACTCTCACTGAGTATATAGATAGTCTGCCTTCTGGTTTGTCTGTCTATATTCTCCTGTACACAAGCAATTATGGCGTATGCCCCCGTCTGGAAGAGGGTTGCCAAACTACCCATGCTCACACTACTTCTACAGTCGAATACACGCATGGAATTACTGATTTCTACACAAAGCAACATCAAAAATCAAGCGCGCAAGTATAACCAAATACCTAAATCATTTCAAAATTCAACAGCACCCTGGAACTGAGGAATGTTTATACAGCTCTTAAAAAACAATAGGCATTCTTGCCTCCGTCTGCAGCTGACACATTTGTGTATTCAACCAAGCTTGCTTAGGGATATCTTGACGCTCCTCCATACACTGACCCGAAATAGACTTATCCCATACGAGTTATACATTGACTTAGAACGTTTTCGATTCCGAAAGGATGAAGAGGTCTTGAGAAGAAATGATAAAGTTGTCGTCGCCGTTTCGGAATGCTATAAATAAAACAAGGAAATTTCTCGATTTCCGTTTAATCACTTCGCTCGCTATCCGCGAACGAGATTGTCTCATAGTACGCTGTCTCAGTAATGGATCCATACATCTTGCGCGAAGTTTTCTCGATACGTATTAAATTACACTGTGATTATTTATTCGTGACTTTACCCTGATAGTATTAAGGAAAACCGTATCAATTGCACGTATATAACCCTTGTTTTGATAATGAATATTACAATATTCGTGACACGGCAAAGATGTAGTGTGTTACGAATTGTTTGATTTTGATTCTGAATATACACACTTTCATGATCTTTTTATATTTTTTAACAAACAATTTGTTTACTCTCTAAACCGCAAACGAGGTTAGAACTAGAGAATTTCTTTAAGTGCCACAAATGGCTTAAGTGGCTTAACCGCATCTGGAAATTTTAAATTCTGAGGTTTCCTGTTCTTGAAATTAATCAGTTTTGTCAATTCGCATCACAATGTGTATCAAAATGTTGCTTCCACGCTCGACGAAATATCGATAGAACGAGAACTACATATTGAAATAACGGTGCGATTAGCTGTAAATAATTAACGAATTGTTTCCTCTACGGCGCTTGTGGATTAAAACAGAATTAAAATACTCCTTAATTTGCTCCTCCTGTAAAATTGATTTTCTCAAATATGCTAGAAATAATTCCCTTTATTGTTGCAGAAATAACATAGTAAGCTCGTAAATAAAAATTAAATATGAACTATTTACAATTGAATCCGATTAGGATCAATAATAATATTTATTGATCTTACATTCCGTTGTACAGTGTTTTTATTCACATGTTTCAGCATTTGTCGAAGGACTCAGCTGCGCGTCGTCCTTCAAACCCATACTCACTCACTACTCTCGACTACTATACTTCAATGTTCCACTGTCGTAGTATAATTATGCCATTTGTGCATTCCTACATTAACCATTAATCTTGCCATTTGTGCATTCCTACATTAACCATTAATCTTGCCATTTGTGCATTCCTACATTAACCATTAATCTTCCATTATGCGATAAAGACTATTATTACTCTAAGCGACTTGTTCAGCAATTTTTGCATTGCTCAGTTGAGTTATGCCAATTAAATGAAAATGGAAGTGAAATGAAAGAAATTTATTTCCTCTACAGAATTAAAATACCCCTTTCTATCCTGTAATAACCAGTGGTCGGATTAGGTAGTGCCATTTTGCGGGACTTTGGTGCATAAGCTTAGTATGGGTATAGCTTTTAACTCCGAGATTTCATATAAAAAGTTTAAAGTTCATATTACATCATTTTCATATTACATTTGGTTTGCCGGACTACACTTATACTTGCTACTTTATTTTTTGTTACAATTTATTGATAGTAAGCAAGTTAATCTAAAGTTTCAATTGTAAAATATCTTCACAATGCAAAAAACATCATGTAGCGACGAACCTTTTTAAGACTTAATCATACATACATACATACATTCACGCCTTTATTCCCAAAAGGGGTAGGCAGTAGTATATTCCTGAGCCACTTTTAGCATAAATGTGAGTATAAAAGATCGTCAAAATGTGTTATTGCAGTGATAGGTTGCTAGCCCATCGCCCACAACACACTTCAACCCTGGTCCCTTAGTCGACTTTTACGACACCCACGGGAAGAAAGGGGGTGGTGAAATTCTAACCCGACACCACACGGGTGCGGGTGGACTTAATCATACTGGCTAATTTTTTGCTTGACGATTGATTGAATACAACTGACGTTGTCCTTGGCAAAATATCTCATATCGAGTTATAATAATTAGGTACATGTTTTAAGTTTACTTATGTTATGGTTTTATAGATCGAATTTATAGAGAATGTAAATGATACATTGAAATACTATATATGTAATTACATAAATAATAATAATAATGCCAGCTGCACCGTAGTTTAGGTTTTTATAATGATTTTATGTTTTGTATGTATAGTTTCATAGTTTACTTTTTATATGAATATTGTACAGACCTATCATAAGAGGAAATATGAATAAAGAGATAATAATAGTAAGGTAAGAATAATTATGTGAATAACATGTCGGTAGAAATAATCACAGATTGCATTCTGCCATGTAAATTCAATATCTGTAAATGTAATATATAAGGTATAAGGATAGTAAACTCAATTTATGTGGGGTGCGTGCACCGGGACGTTGCACGAGTCGGATGGCCGAATGTTATGGTTTTTAAAATAAATTGGACTAGTAACATTAAAAAAAGTCTTTGGACAGGTTGATTGAAATGAACCAGTCACGTGTAAGAATCGTTGGCCAATCCGATTCGAGTTCCGGTCCGGTAGTTTTTACGCGCCAAGTCAATCAAAAGGCGGGCCATTCTAGAAATGGCGCTGGAAGTGAGCAGTTGTCTGTCTGTCAAGAAATAATTATTGTGAAGTATATCAGTGCAGCATAAACAGTGGTTGTTCAGGTGTTAATAAAGTGTTTTAACAACAGTGAATGAGTTTAAATCGTAATACTTATGTTCTTCGGTTAGTTATGGGTGACTGGTTTAATCAGCGACTTAGCTTGTTTACCGGACTTTGTCATCATCTTATTGCGACTATTTTGGCTGACCCTAACTGGACTCCGATTTACTTCTGATTTGACTAGTTAAGTGAAGAGTTGTTGGTTTAAATAAAAACACATCATCTAAATGAACATGCCTCAGCAAACCAAGGAAGAATCTGTTCTAAGTTCGATTGAATCCTACCCCGATTTAATGTACGAATCGACAAGACATTTAATATATTGTACATGGCAGGAAATCATTATGTAGGTACAATGTTTAAGGTCATCCACCCGAAATGGCACTACCTAATACGATCACTGGTAATAACGCTTTTTTTTTTATAAGCTATGTATTATTTATTTTATTTATTGCGTGACATAGGCCGTCGACTTAGGCAAAAGGGAGAGGACCCCCGTTCCGAATCGTTTCTGGTGCAGAGGCTGTCCATAGCCATCCAGCGGGGTAATGCTGTGAGCGTTTTGGGCACTTTTGCACCGGGAGCGATAACGAACGGGTGTGACGACTGACTGGCATATAGTAGTTATAATGAAAATAGTTTGTAATTCTTTTTATTTATTTAAACTTTATTGCACAAAAGAAAACTTATCGTACGAAAGGCGGACTTAATGCCAAATGGCGTTCTCTACCAGTCAAACCTTAAGGCAAAGCGGAAAAGATTGTGGGCAGTGCAAATAACAACAAAAAAGAATAATAACATTACGACATTATTTTAGTGTTTAATTAATCACTGTCAAAATCTTTATAACAAAAATTAAGAATCCCAATAGGGTTTCTATTTAATCTCGTTTTATAATTGTTTTTTTTATTAAGCTGATTTTCTTGTTTACCGAAGAACTCAACTGCGCGTCGTCCTTCAACCCACACCACTCATCAGATAGTCTTCCTTGGACTATTGCATTATTCCACAATCGCATAACTAAGCCATTTGTGCATTCCCACATTAACTAATTATCTTCCATAACGCGATAAAGACGCTTATTACTAAGAAGTGCCTTGTTCAGCTATTTTTGCTTTGCTCAGTTGAGTTATGGCAATTAAATGAAATTGCAATGACGCAGCCATACTGAAACGTTCCGCAGGCTCTGACGTCATCAGTCGGGTCGCGGTATGAATGCAATAAAGCATGAAGCTATTTAATATTTTGTATTGTCTAAGCGCTTTAAGTAGTTATAGTCTTCTAGATATAAGGGGAAAGGCTGGTAAGCGAGTGAAGCTAGAACCTTGGAAAATATTGATATGTAAAAGCATGAAAATAGGCTCAGCACTTTCAGAAAGCACGGGTTAACTTGACGTATGAAAATCTTGGTAATCAGTGTTAAAGTGGGAGCATAGGTTTATAAGCGGCTCGATTCGAGTCATATTGTGACGTCCCCGGGTTGCGTCACAGAGATATTGCCACTTCAACCACACTTCACCGAAAATCTGTATAACGGAGACATTGAAGAAAAACTATAGTCCCCTTCTGTCAAATCAGGACAGAAGGAAGCGGGGATCTCTATAACACGCCTGACGTCACATTTTGTCCACTCGAATCGGGTCCCAGTTAGGCTACCACGGCCTCGTAAGTGACGTATGATTTACGGAAGATGGCCGCTTAAGTGACACTTAATTTACGGCGCTGTTAAGTGCAGCGCATAAATAGATAGTCGAAAAATATATGTCGTAAGAGATATGTTGAAATTGCTAAGTACACAAAATAAATAAATAAGTACAGGACAATCTTACAGAAATATAATTAACCCCAAAGCAAGCTGAATAAGGCTTGTGTTACAGGTACTAGACGAAGATATATTTATTATACACTAGCTTCTGCTCGCGACTCCGTCCGCGTAGAACTTGTTTATATCGTAGCTTCTTCAGAAATAGAATTAACCCCAAAGCAAGCTGAATAAGGCTTGTGTTACAGGTACTAGACGAAGATATATTTATTATACACTAGCTTCTGCTCGCGACTCCGTCCGCGTAGAACTTGTTTATATCGTAGCTTCTTCAGAAATAGAATTAACCCCAAAGCAAGCTGAATAAGGCTTGTGTTACAGGTACTAGACGAAGATATATTTATTATACACTAGCTTCTGCTCGCAACTCCGTCCGCGTAGAACTTGTTTATGTCGTAGCTTCTTCAAAAATAGAATTAACCCCAAAGCAAGCTGAATAAGGCTTGTGTTACAGGTACTAGACGAAGATATATTTATTATACACTAGCTTCTGCTCGCAACTCCGTCCGCGTAGAACTTGTTTATGTCGTAGCTTCTTCAAAAATAGAATTAACCCCAAAGCAAGCTGAATAAGGCTTGTGTTACAGGTACTAGACGAAGATATATTTATTATACACTAGCTTCTGCTCGCGACTCCGTCCGCGTAGAACTTGTTTATATCGTAGCTTCTTCAGAAATAGAATTAACCCCAAAGCAAGCTGAATAAGGCTTGTGTTACAGGTACTTGACGAAGATATATTTATTATACACTAGCTTCTGCTCGCGACTCCGTCCGCGTAGAACTTGTTTATATCGTAGCTTCTTCAGAAATAGAATTAACCCCAAAGCAAGCTGAATAAGGCTTGTGTTACAGGTACTAGACGAAGATATATTTATTATACACTAGCTTCTGCTCGCGACTCCGTCCGCGTAGAACTTGTTTATATCGTAGCTTCTTCAGAAATAGAATTAACCCCAAAGCAAGCTGAATAAGGCTTGTGTTACAGGTACTAGACGAAGATATATTTATTATACACTAGCTTCTGCTCGCAACTCCGTCCGCGTAGAACTTGTTTATGTCGTAGCTTCTTCAAAAATAGAATTAACCCCAAAGCAAGCTGAATAAGGCTTGTGTTACAGGTACTAGACGAAGATATATTTATTATACACTAGCTTCTGCTCGCGACTCCGTCCGCGTAGAACTTGTTTATATCGTAGCTTCTTCAGAAATAGAATTAACCCCAAAGCAAGCTGAATAAGGCTTGTGTTACAGGTACTAGACGAAGATATATTTATTATACACTAGCTTCTGCTCGCGACTCCGTCCGCGTAGAACTTGTTTATATCTAAGCTTCTTCAGAAATAGAATTAACCCCAAAGCAAGCTGAATAAGGCTTGTGTTACAGGTACTAGACGAAGATATATTTATTATACACTAGCTTCTGCTCGTGACTCCGTCCGCGTAAAACTTGTTTATATCGTAGCTTCTTCAGAAATAGAATTAACCCCAAAGCAAGCTGAATAAGGCTTGTGTTACAGGTACTAGACGAAGATATATTTATTATACACTAGCTTCTGCTCGCGACTCCGTCCGCGTAGAACTTGTTTATATCGTAGCTTCTTCAGAAATAGAATTAACCCCAAAGCAAGCTGAATAAGGCTTGTGTTACAGGTACTTGACGAAGATATATTTATTATACACTAGCTTCTACTCGCGACTCCGTCCGCATATAACTTGTTTATATAGTAGCTTCTTACGAACTTTTACCCCCATAAAAACTATCCTTTGTCCTTTCCCGGGACTCAAAGTATCTCTAAACCAAATTTCGTCTAAATTGCGGTTTACGCGTGATTAGCGGTCGAGCCCGGCTTTTTGGCATTAAAGTATTTATCTATACTAATATTATAAATGCGAAAGTGTGTCTGTCTGTTACCTCTTCACGCTTAAAACGCTAACCGATTGAGATGAAAGGTATGGAGATAGTTTAAATCCCGGGGCAGGACATAGGATAGTTTTTATCCCGGAAATCATAATAATATAATGAATACTAATATTGTAAATGCGAAAGTGTGTCTGTCTGTCTGTCTGTTACCTCTTCACGCTAAAACCGCTGAACCGGTTTTGTTGAAACTTGGTATGAATATAGTTTCAGGGGGTTTCAAACTGGGAAGGACATAGAGTACAATTAATCCCGGAAATCATCCCCTAAAGGGGCGGAAGTCTGTATGGAGTTACCATATACAAAAGGAGTCCCACGCGGACGAGGGCGCGGGCCAAAGCTTGTCAGGAAATAAATAAAGTATTATACTCAAGAGTCCGCAGTAAGCTCGGCTGAATTTCACCTTCCCATACAAACGTAGTTACGCTCTCATTATAAAACTACGTGTTGGATTGTAACGAAACTTTGCATATACAATGATATGAGGTATATCTATGGCTGTAATTAGTTTATATGGTTCCAGTTTATAAAATAAACGAAATACGACAAAACAAGTTTTTTATGAAAAACTTAAATTCGCTGTATTTTTTTACCATGGTATCTGAAGCTACATAAACTAATTACAGACAAAGATATACCTCATGTCATTGTGCATGCAAAGTTTCGTTACACTCCAACACGTAGATTTAAAATGAGAGCGTAACTACGTTTGTATGGAGAATCGAGCTTACTGCGGACTCTTAAATACTTAGAAAACATTGTAAACAAATATTCATGCTCATCACACAAATATTTGCCTTTACCGGGATTCAAACCCCGGACCGTCAGCTTCGTAGGAAGCTTCTTATCTTCATTATTTAGGGCCGGTATTCCCTCTACGATATTTCACAGAAGGAGACATTGTCTCACACAATACTCTGTCACTCAAAATCGGTTGATAGAAACATGCGAAGCTTGCTTCTGTTTTCGAATCCTGACCCCGTAGCATGGACGGCCTTATCACACGATAAGTGGCAAGATAGAGCGTCTGTCACTGACTGACACCGTTCAATAAAACGAGACGGACGCTCTCGACCATGATACGGGGGGTATGGTATTAATATTTTTTCCTAAGTAATGCTAATGCTGCAAGCCTTGCTTAGTTTATGATGAAGACAATTTGTGTAGGATCGATCGTCTCTCGATATTAATTTATTTAATACATTCATTCAGACTTGCCTCGCGTGATGTGACGCTGACCTTTTATGGTTCCAGAGTTATTAAAAAAAAAAGTTGGTGACAATCGTACACAAATCGACCTAGTCTCAAAGTAGTATGGGTACTAGACGATGATATACATACTTATATATATAAATAAATACATAAGCATAGAAAATATCCATGACTCGGGAACAAATATTCGTGGCCATCACACAAATAAATGCTCTTACCGGGATTTGAAACCAGGAGCTCCGGCAGCCAGGGTCACTAACAACTAAGCTACTGAGGTCGTCAGCTTTTCCCGTAGTTTAAGCTTTTCCCGTAGGAATCGTAAGTCGACTAAGGCATTGAGTTGAGGTGTGACGTGGGCGATAGGCTAGCGACCTGCAACATCAAATTTTCTACGTCTTTAAACCCACATTTGCTACCTATATTTATTTATTTATTTAACAATTACTGCACAAAAATATAACTTAGGGTAAAACAGGCGGACTCAATGACATAAAGCATTCTCTATCAGCCAACCATAAGGAAAAGATACATAAAAGAATAATTGAAGAAGATTGTAGAAGTGTCACTGTAAAATTCATCTGCTCTCTATCTCTTCTTATTTAATTCAATACAATATGCGGCAAAATTAAGGCTATCCTGATGACGCCAACCGAACGTGACAATAGAAACCATGTAAAATCCGACAGCTTGTCATAAATACTTGTAAAAGTGCGTCAAAAACCCTAGGTTTTATTATTAGGATGACAACTATGTTTTCTAATGTAAGGGTAGCGGTGCTGCTATATAACGCATTTTTACGTAGCAAACTCGAATTCGGAGCTATTGTATGGGACCCCTACGAGTCTAAGTATATCAGCATGATAGAAAAAATTCAAAAGAAGTTTGCTAGGTCCTTGTACAGTAAGTTTTTTGGGTATTATCCCTATCTGTATCCCTATCTAGGCGAAAACTGTTGTTGTCCGGAACGGAATCATAAATAACAGGATAAATAATTCGTCTGTCTTGGAGCGAATGGGCCTGCACGTACCTACGTGGCGAGGGTCGCCTGAGCTGGCGCTGCCGCCGCGGCGCCGCCGCCGCTTGTTTGCATGGCTGCGCGCGCGCACTCGCCAGGCCGACAACGCGCCCACACCCAGGGCACTGGCGCTACTAAGTTCGATGGCTGTCGAGGGGTACGATATCGACATATTTGCGGATAGTGTTGGTGGATTTCGCAGAAAGTGCAGCCATATTTTAAATGTATTATTGTTTAAATGAGTTATGTTAACACAGGCAATAAGCCCAGTTTTATTTTTTATTTCATGTTTTTATTTTAATTTTATGTTTTTTTACGTTATGAATTTGTAATTTAAAACCGTTTTGTTGATTTGATTAATTTACAATTTTTAACGTTTTTTTTTCATTTTACTTTTATTTTTTTAAACTAATATTTTATAATCTGACTCTTTATTGCTCTGTAATTTTAATTTTGTTTTTATATTTTAGTTTGTGACATACATACTCTTTATGTGATGAATTTGTAATTTTTAGCCTTTTTGTTGATTTGATGAATTAGAACATTTTTACTTTTATTTTTTGAACACTAATATTTTATAATTTGACTCTTGTGACTTGTACAATGTTTGACATTTTCGTAAATTAATCTTGTTCGTAAATTAAGCCTCAATTGCATTTGTTTTATAGCATGTAAACGTCTTGGTGACCGCACTGTAAGTTTATTATGTGACTGAATAAATGAAATGAAATGAAAAAACTGTATTTTAGCATTACTATAGCGCACCGTGGAACAGTTAGCCGTACAAGCTAGCTGTATATCAGAAGAGACAGCGCGTTTAGAGTAGGTAATTAGAATCATTTCAACGATGATTAGGGCGCTACCACGAAAATAAATGTCGAAGTTCGTCTATCTTCATCTCTGTCACTCAATCCGTGATCTGTGGTATCTTTACCCCTCTTGTAGAAATATCCATGTTTCTAATTTAGATTTTGTATGGTTATAATTATTATAGCTTTGATCACTACCTGCAGTCTTCAATATAAGCTTGTCTCATAAACATAAGTAATTTATTTTCAAATCATAAGGGAATCTTCGTAAGCGTAGCCGCCTTTTGTTAATTATCGTTGTTTTTCTTCTTGTTGAGTTGAAAAAGAAAAGTAGACATTACTTTTCCTCAATCTCACAATTAATAAAAATGATCCCCGGAATCGTTGAGGCTTTTCAACAATGATTCGTGACGAAAGCTTCAAGTGAATACTTTGATGACGAAATTAAAATTAAATTCCGGAGTAGGTTGGGGCCAGATTAGGAGATTAAATCGCCGGGGATTCTTTTCTGCTTACTTGACTATTCATTTTTCTTCGCTAATTGTTTTGTAATTTGAATCATACCTTTAACGAATATTGAGATTGTTTTATACTGTAAACCTTTCAATACATACATATGTACCTTGCCTGAAGGACTAAGATAAAGTGAAAACGGTTTGCCGAATGAAGAAGACCCTATGGCGTGCGTTTTGAAAATTCCAAATATCGACTAATGAAAATGCACCTTTGCAAATATGACACTGTTATTCCTTAAAATTGGGCTACTATGATCATGTTTGTACAACTGACAAACGTTTATTATTGCTTAGTAACAATTAACCTTAACAGCAATAGCAGTTCTCAAACTTCATCATGTATGTAACTACAGTCAAGGAATTTAAAACACGTACCTTTGTCGATGTTTGCACTATGTGAATAAAGGGTAACATTAAAAACGTACAGTCAGTTAAGTAAACTTTTATACTTTGGATAAAATGGGGCTATTTTTACCATTAACAATGTAGCATGGAAGCAGAATACAAATAAAACAAGTAGGTAAGTATAAAAACTGGTTGGATCAAAGTCACCCTTCAAAGTTACCTCGGTTTAAGCACAGTATAGGAACAGTAGATAAACTTCGAACAAAGGTACATCGCACGGCTGCACACATGCGCGCGTGTTCGGTACGCACACACACATAGCCTTCGGGAATGATGGAGAATGCTTCAATCGGGGCCACGCCGTTGCGGTGTTCGCTCGTTCTCACTCGCTACGTCAAAGGAAACCGCCTCGTAGGTATGAAGACAGCGAGCCGCCAGTGCTACGATATCACAAGGAGCCGAATAGGCTTGTAACTAAGCACCTACTAATGTAGTGCAGTTTAGCAACTATTATACTTACTAGGAAATATTTTAGGCATAGTATAGTAATATTAAAATATTCGATGAAGTGAGAAACTAAAAACACATACCTAACTATCTATAATATTATTACTTTGTGTATACAATATTGTCTATTAAACTGTAACAGAAATACTTTGCATACTTAAAAGCAAAATTAGTATTATAGGTATGCCAAGCCACAAACTTGACACAGCCCTGCGCATCGAGCGAAAGTAGGTAACGAATCCTCCTAAACGGCCTCAGATTACCTACTGTATTATTCTTCTATACTGTGGTTTAAGGTAGCTAGTTGCGCACACCTTCATACAAGCCTATATGCAGGACTGTCTGAACATAAAACTACTTTTCTCATAACCTTTAATTTCTTAGCTTGCTAACTATCATACTACTATCATACAGGTGTTATACTTAATATTCTGTGCAAGCGCTGTTATAAGATCCCATTTAACACCGTATATCGCTGGGACTTAACCTTTGCCCACAACGTCTCCCCACATTTCCCCACTTTTTCCCGCAACTAATGCACTGGGAAGAGCTCCGTAAATACAAATAAGTACAGCAACGAGAACGTTCGTATTCCGCGCTCGGGTGTACGAGAAAACATGTACACAGTATACAAAATGTTGTGTCAATATCACCTAGATATAGGGCTTATTCACAGAAGGAATACGTATCAGTTACGTCTTTTTGTACTTTTTCCTGGAGTCCCTTTTTTAACGTGGTGGAATGCATTTACGCATCCCTTCCTGTCCGGGGAGGCAGAACGGGTATGAGGAACTTCTTCGCCTTCCTGGTTTCCTCACTGCTGAGGATCGCGACCACATACAGTCCCGTCACCAAAAGGTGCGGTCATAAGCCATGTGGACCGCTAGTCGTACACTGCCGCCCCGCCTGCCGCCTTCTTAACGGTGTCAGAACATCTTGTTGGTGCACTACCCTGGGCTCGCCTACCATCCATTTGGCTTAGAATAGGGAAGATGCATAATTTTCATGTTTACTTTCATTTGAAAGAATCGAATGCAGAATAGACCACGAAAGCATAAAAAAAATACTACAATTTATAGTCAAAAATTCCTGTTACAAATTGACAATTTAAACTTTCGCGCCTAAATGGATGTACAGTTCCTGTGACATCACATATTCGTGTCCGTGTTTCGTTCCTACCTGTCATTGAGTTGCCTTAGTTTTGACTTCTGACAGGAGTGACGTCACCGGATACTGTTGTTGGATTAAAACACGTTTCGTTTCACATTACTTCAAATCGTAATTATTGTTTGAAATTAGTATAAACTAAAGTAAAAACGTTTCAGTAGCAATTATTTTGTTATGTCAACATTTTGGTCACAAAATAATGGTACATATTCCTGCATCTTCCCTATTATTTGCTTCGCCAGATCACCAGCTTTGTTGACCGCATAATATGTCCGAAGAAGCTGAGGGGCCGCTCATGGCATATGGTGGAGAGCCGTTTTGATACTTTCAGCTAGCTCAAGACAAACAGACTAACCAAAGCTAAAAAGCTGTGGTCTAGGTACCGTCTAAAACCACCAACGAGATCCGGCTTCGTCTTGAAAGGGGGCTCTTGGCATTGAACTACTTCTTCGTGGAGATAACCTGCGGGGTACCAAGTCGCCAGATGAGGGTTATAGGGTTTTCTACCAATGAAAAACTCGACGGCGTCGGCGGCCGCCATCTTCCTTGCGGTATTTCATACATACACACACTGCACTTATATATTATGTATGTACATACATGATTAGCCCCAGCGTACTTCGTCATCGTCATCATATCAGCCGAAAAACGTCTACTGCTGGACATAGGCCACTCCCAAAGAGTGCCAAAGGGATCGGTCCTGCGTCACCCGCATCCAACTCTCGCTTTATCAGGTCATCATTCCTTGTTGGGGGGTCTACCCACGCTGCATCTTCCGGTACGTGGTCATCACTCAAGAACCTTTCCGCCCCAACGGCCGCCGGCAGACCACAATGTGCCCTCACCCACTGCCACTTGCATTGTGCTAATGTTAACACATTCAGTGCCGGGAACCCGACTAGCGGGCGCCTATGCTGTAGTAGCTTTCCGTTACATATGAGGAAAACCACGGGACCGGCTACGAGCGGTGCGCGTAGCGATTCCTGGGGGCCTAGACAAGGTTACAATCGACAAGCTCTAACGCCAATAGAAAACTAATAAAATGTATGGGAATGACAGATGTTAACGAAAAGTGTTTCGTCGGCATCTGTCATTCCCCTACATTTTATTAGTTTTCTATTGGTGTTAACGCTGCTTGTCGGTTGTAACCTTGTCTACGGCCCCTGGTAGTGCATGTTAATCAAGCGCTGGTTTCATAATAATGTCATTCTCGCTATCACTACATCTACGCTCGAATTGTGCTCCTTATTAATACCATCTGCCTCACATAATTACACTATTACAGTGCCACATCTCGGCCCGGTGATGGATGAAACAAACAATTACCGACCCGGGCTGTAATGAACTCGAGCCTCTGTCTAGAGTAACCACAATAGTCAAGAGACAATATTGTTCTAGGACAATGATAATGCCCGGCTGTTTATTAAAGTACTTATTCTAATAAGTACACTATTTACCAATAAAACCCTCGTTTTTGTTAGTTTTAGACACATTTATAGGCTAAAGTGAACGCTTGCCATCAGGTGAGCCACTCGTTTGTTTGCAATCGACATGTTGTTCAAAAATATACAAAAAGTCAAATTTATATGTTACCGTCACATTATGAACGCCGTCAATCTAAGTTAGCGTACCATTTTGATCTTAGTTCCCAATTTGACATTGATAGATACTAACGAAAAATATGTAATACTGTGTACAGCACAAGTTCCGCTCGAACCGACTTAGGTAAACAGTAAACCTATATACTCAAGAGTAATGAAAGTAGGCTAGTTTTTATTGAAATATAACTATGTACGACCGAATGATTGGCACTTTAATTCCTTAAGGCCTCCACCCAGCGAAAGCGTGTCGTGCGCGGCGCGTGTCGGGCGCGGTTGAAGCGGTATATTCACACCGCAAGCGGGCGGCGTGTAGCAACGCGTGTGCAGCGCGGGCCCGCGCGGGTCCGCCGCATCGTGTCTCTCACTACCAACACATTTGATATGTATCTCACTATCTGTATCACTCTCAGCAGCGCGGCAGCTGCGCGGGCAAGCGCGGACCCGCGCGGGCCCGTCGCATCAGTGACGCGTTAGCAACGCGTGCGCAGCGCGGCATATCTCTCTCACTATCAACACATTTAATATGTATCTCACTAACTCTATCACACTCAGCAGCGCGGGCCTGCGCTAGACACGCGACGCGCACGACACGCGGCCGCGCTGCCTAGTTGTAACTTTAGCTCCGCGCCGCGGGCCGGCGTTCGGACCGCGTTCGATGTGCGTTTGGAGTGTAGTTTCAATGCTTTACAACTTGCGCGGGCCCGCGCAGCACACGCGCCGTGCACGACACGCGTTCGGTGGGTGGAGGCCTTAATAGTTGACAACCACTGTTCATCTTCACTGTTATGAATCAAGACAGAAAGTGTCAAGTATTGGACGAGTGTCGAGCTCTGGGACCTTATTTCGACCTTGTCATATAATATCTAAGTCTCATACCACCACGTGAGGAATGTCACACGACTCCACGAATATTTTTTCCACAATCATTTTCCTATTCGAATCAATTATTTGCGCAATCTAATTATTCTCCTTGCTAGTACTACAGGTAAAAGAAATATCGAATGCATTTGTACATTATACAAAGTACTGAAATGCACCTGGGAACCGGTGTGTTATTGATGAATCGATTCAGATGCATTTACGGTCGGCCGCGTCTACAAGCGGCAGCGGCGGCGGCAGCGGTTATTATTTACATTTATTACATTATTGCAAAACAAACCTAACTTAATGACTTTTATTTGATGATATTCAAAGAAAACCCGAACATTCACTGTTTCAGGGCAAAATTTAGTCGACCTTCTAAATTAAAAATAGTTGAGTTGATAATAAACCGCTTTGCAAAACACTGACTCGCATCAACGGAATAAATAAAAGTTGGACGTACGACCGAAATTCGTTTAGGTAAGTTTTGAACGTGACTCGAAAACGATGTTGTACCAATTTTCCCGCAATTTAGGACTAAGACAAAGTGTTTGTTAATGAATTGTTATTGTCAAATAGTTACAGGGTCAAGAGACACTGAACAAATATAAGAAGTTCAAAAAACTGTAAGTATCTTGACTATGGACAACGAACGGGAAAATAAGTTTTTTTGCTCACAACAAAAGGCCTTTGTCGACTGAAACATAATTTCGAATCGATTTATAATTTTTTTATTCAACCAAATCGGTTTAGAATCTTAAACGCTATACCGTGAAACACACGTACATACAAACATAGACTGCTAAAACAAATCCCTGCTTGGCTCTGCCGTATAAAACCAATAACAAATCTTTACTTTCACTCCTAAATAATACTATTTAGGAGTGAAAGTAATAAGTTACTGAATAAATGCACATATGCATGCAAATGCACATAGCACATAGAAGCGATGGCCGTTGGGGCGGAAAGGTTCTCGAGTGGCGACCACGTACCGGAAGGCGCGGCGTGGGTAGGCCCCCCACAAGGTGGACTGATGACCTGGCAAAGGTTGCTGGAGTCCGCTGGATGCGGGTGGCGCAGGACCGGTCACTTTGGCACTCTTTGGGGGAGGCCTATGTCCAGCAGTGGACGTCTTTCGGCTAATATGATGACTGAATACATGATTTTTTTATTTTGATTTTCTGACTCCTTTATTCCTATCGTCGGAGAAACGTAATTTTGTAAATCATGTACCGGCCCAGGAGCTATTGTATAAATACAGTGTCACTCCCTTGCGGTGTGCCATAAGGGGAGCCCTTAAGAGGCCACTCCGATCTCCTCCCACGAATGTTGCACCGGTGCCGCTTCCGCCCGAAGTCGTTGCCCAGCCGTACGCCATTAAGGGCCGCTTCAGACCGCAATGGCAGCGGCCGGCAGCGGCGCGGCGAGCACTTTCAGTGTCAAATAATTTTAAACTTTATCTACATACTAAAAAGTCCAGTACCGCTTGAGAAGCTCGAAAAGATCGCGCGGCACCGCGCGCAGTGTTGCCAGGGCCCCTGAGTCGTAAGTTACGTTACGTTTCTTAAAATGTTACATTTTTGCTGCAAAAGTTACGTTTTTCATTCTCACGTCTTAAAATTGTCTTAGTTTGCGCGAGTCGAGTGACAGAGATCGAGATGTAACGAACGTTCGGTTCGTGTTTGAAATTAAATATCTCTTTTGCTATCACTGTCACTTCTGTCAGTGTCAAAAATGACATCAATGAAACTCCTGTCCCTTATGTCACCTATGTCAATACGTTCAAAAATAATAATATAAATCGTCGTATACTGTCCCGACCACGAAATACTTTTGTATGAGTAGGTTTTTTTTTACTAACATAAGTAAGGTGTCAGTCCTACTCTTAATGTTACGAAAATTCCCTGAATAATAAATGTTACTTACATGTTACGCGAGCGGGTCAAAAGTTACGAAAAATGTAAGAAATGTAACCATCTGGCAACGCTGGCCGCGCGGTGACGCGAGCCGCCTCGCGGCCAAGCGCGTCTTGGCGTACTGGACTTTACTGGCGTACTGTAGATAAAGTTTAAAATTATAACACGGAAAGTGCTCGATGCGCCGCTGCCGGCCGCTGCCATCCCGGTCTGAAGCGGCCCTTAGATTGGTAGTAGTCAACGCTTCAATTTCTCACTAAAAGGAAGAAGAATATAATCCATTGGAAAACAAACATCCTTTTATGTTACTTGTTTCTACATTGCGTTAGGACTTATACAGTTACAATCTTTTACATTTAGGATTATGTGATAGGGGAAGTCTACAAATATACTTAGTTATTTATTTTATCCTATTTAATTTTCGGTGCTTATATATTATGTTTATGAATGTTTTTTTACCAATATTGTCCCTATTTAGCTTTTCTCATATAAGATTCTCTGACTTGCCCAGGGAAGCTATTTAGTATATTAGGTGAGTAGATATTGTATATCCATTTGCCATCTTCATTTATATTTTAGGTATCTTAAAGTATGGTTCATTAGTTAGGCTCCGCGGAACGTTGAACGATCTTTTATATCTATTCAGAGGCTCTAGTATAAGTTTTACCGAAACAAAACTTTACAATCGCATTTGCGTTTTACTCTCAATTTGTATGGGATTTGGCAGCTAGGAAGCTGGGGAGGCTAGGCCGGCTAGGAAGGAAGCTGTCCTTAATGTGTATTGGTATTCTAATATGACGACCGCTTTAGCCTAGTTGGTATTGACCCCGCCAACGAAGCAAGAGGTCCTGAATCCCGGCGGCCTGAATCAGGTCCCTGGTTCGAATCCCGGTAAGGCCATTTATTTGTGTGACGACCACCAGTATTTGTTCCTGAATTACCGGACTAGGGATGAAGTGTGTTGTGGGCGATGGGCTAGCAACCTGGCACTGCGATATAACATTTCGTCGATCTTTTATACCCACATTTATGCTAAAAGTGTTACTGGAACACAAGTTTCACGTGCTCTGCCTACCCCTTTTAGAGATAAAGTTTTCATTATCAAATACACTTATTAGGACCCTACAATTCCGAAATAGTTTGCTATAATCATGTTTTTATTAATACTTGAATATAATAGAACGATAAGTCTTAATCTGGGGGCACGGCAGTGCCCCCGCCAAGACGAGCCAAGTGAAGCGCAACGCAAGGGCACTACCTACCTTTTCTCGAAGCGGTTCGTCGTTTTTTTGAACCCTCGTAGCTTGGGTTTGGATTATACCAGATAAACAAAATTCTCGGGATATGATGTCAATAGTAGTAGTATAAAGTTTCAGTAACATACCTCTTATACTTAAGATTTTATTGATATCTAAAAAACGCCGATTTTGAAACGAAAAACCTCTAGGGTATTTCCTGAAGTCCTAGAAAGCTGAAATTTGGTATGTAAGCTAGTTTTAGTACACAATCAACAAAATAATTCAAAAAAATGGAACTTCTACCCCCCAACCCCTTAAACTAGGGGATGGAACTTTGTATGAGACTTCCGCAAATTTTGATGCTAGGGGTCTGAAAATTTATATAGGGACTCCTTGTTATAAATAATAAAATACGTATTTCAGGATTTTTAGTAAATCACCCCCACCCTTTAAATTAGGGGATGGTATTTTATATGGGTTTTCCCATTCACTTCTTTAGAAATTACAATACAATACAATACAATACAAATACTCTTTATTGCACACCTCACACAAACAAAGCAGATAAAAAAAAAAACAATACAATAACATGTAGGTAGAGGTAGACAACAGGCGGTCTTATCGCTGAAGAGCGATCTCTTCCAGACAACCTTTGGGTATCGGAGAAAGAGATAAAACTAGATTATGTAGTAGGTGGTGCAGAGATTATAATAAGCAAAAATCATAATAATTATATTAATGCACGTACATAAATAGCTCTATATATAAACATACATACACAATCATGCACATACACAATTACCTTACAAAAAGGAATGAGATCCCACCAAAAACATTACATGTAAAGTGATGCCAAGACTCCATAGCCCATACAGCTTTCAGCGTGAAAAAGATATCAGATCGCAATTAGCGCCAAGCTTCCTACTCCACACGGCGTAACTCTACCACTACCAGTCACGCTCTACAAATTCTATATCTTGGCTAAAAAGTATAGACCCGTCACTTATTCATATCATCATAAATTCATTCGGCATGAAAGTCTATGCGGCGACCGGGATGTGCCCAACAAAGCTATACTTTAATTCAGCTATACTTGGCAGATCAGATCGCTAATTGCGATCTGATCTGCCAAGTCGAGCGCGAATCAGACACTGCCGTACCATCCTTTACTGGAACCATTTCGCCGCATTTTCAGGCCCCTATTTGAGAACCTCTGGATAAGACCAGAACGCAGAAATTTTCGTCATCCAGTAAGCTATAATTACATACTTAAAATCCAAAATTTCAAGTCTATAGGTCATTTAGTTCCGAAGTTAAGCGAAAGTAAAGTTTCGCATTTAAGTATGACACTCACTCACTCACTCATATCATCAAATAGAACTAGTACTTTCCATAAACTCAGAGAGCTGAAATTTGGTACAGAGTTAGGGTTTAATGGCCACATAAAGGGAAAACTATAAAAATTAGGATAATCGAAGATCTGGAGTGCCTGGTGACCCTGATTAGAAAACACAAGAGCCCACCAAACTATTAGAGATATATCTATACCGCCTTTACAAAAAATATTCAACTTGGTGGGCCGCTTCATTTGATGTCAAAAATCGAAGGTCTGAAGTATCTTTATTTGATTACAAAGTTATATTTGCAGTGAATGGGGCAAAAAATAAGCTGCATAAATAACTTTGTAACCCCATATAAAAATCCCACAAAAAATCAAGAATGGGATATTGACACAATAACCTACAAAAAGAAGTGAGATCCCATAAAAAACATTCCATGTAAAAAAGAGGCCAAGTCTCGAAACTCTTCCACCGCAAAAAATTGTGAGATATTTGGTAGTACCAAGTCTCAGGCATTCTTATTACTCTTTATTTGCTAGCTAAATAAAAATTTGTGACTTGACAATCGCACAATAGTTACTACATAGTTTTAGGTATGCAAAAATCCATAAATGCAGTATAGTCGTGTGATTGCCAAGTTGCAGAATTTTATTTAGCTAGCAAATAAAGAATAATAAGAATGCCTGAGACTTGGTACTACCAAATATCACACAACTTTTTGCGGTGGAAGAGTTTCGAGACTTGGCCTCTTTTTTATATGGAATGTTTTTTATGGGATATCTATTTCACGCTGAAAGCTCTATGAGCTATGGATTCTTGGCATCACTTTACATGTAATGTTTTTGGTGGGTATTTTATTACAGTCAGCCGTAATAGATTACGATCCCAACTAAATTAGATCCAATTGTTTATCAATAATAAACGATAGTTAATCGTTAGAAACTCCTCCCTTACCCTCAGAAACTTCATTTTGTATCCCTAGGGACTGCAAGATGGGGCTTAGAATGGATTTCTCATCTGTATTGCCGTCTGTTAGCGTGAGAGTGACCTTTCAGTTGGGTTTACTTATCAAATATACTTGCGATTCTATTTATAAAGATCCAATCTCTTTAGTATGTTTTTAGAGATAGGTAGAAGATATACCTGCATAAAGTCGGCGAGGGTAATTCGGTTAGCAGGATTTTACATAGATTAAGGCTTTTTAAAGACAATAATATAAAATATCGCATCATGATAGTCAAACAAGTTCGTTGAAATTCATATGGAGCCATACATGCATACAGTATCGTGTCAATAAAAACGTCGGACTATGATTAAAAAGTTTGTTTTTATTTTATAACTAATTTTAGAAATAAAAATTTGCTTTATCCGATGTAACAACTATTGCTCTGCAAAGGCGATTGTTCAATCGAAAAAGTGTTTTCTGATTAATTACGAGTATGACTCCGATTTCACCCTGTAGGTGTTTTATGCTTGACGAATTTCTTTATCATGTTTCTATAAGAACGCACTTGATACCACTACCGACATTATCCTTTTTCCCGTTCAATATCTCCAAAGTCTTCTTTTAGATATTTTTCCGCAGGAATAACTTTGAGGTTCATTATAGGTATTATTTTTCACATTTTATATGACAGCGCAAGTACCAGCGGTGACAGGCTTTTAAGACTGCCTAAGACTGGTATCGGTTTATGGGCATAAGGTGTCAAAAAAATAAAATATCATATTACTCAAAGTCGTACATTCGGCATCAATTATATGAATAAATTTTTCGCCTTATTACCAAGGAATAAGGTGCAAAATGTAAACATCTTTGATTTAGAGCGCATGTTTAACGTAAGAGCAGACAATATGACATTCAATTTATTATTAAGACAGGAGGCCGCCATATACAAGACATCTACTGATGGTTGAGATTGCAGCAGTTTTTATAAATCTGTCATTGGAATTGGAATCTTCTGCCTTGGTCTGTAGAGTTGCTTTTTGAAGAGAATACTTTGATGAAATTCGGTTTACTCAAACAATCTCAAGCATTTTGAAAATCTGGGGACACGGCAGTGCCCCCACCAAGTCGAGCAAAACAGCGGCACGGCCGTACCATCCTTTTCTCGAAGCAGTTCAGACCCCGTATCATGGTCGGCCTTATCACACGATAAGTGACAAGATAGAGCGTCCGTCATTGGCTGACACCTTTCGATGGAACGGCGACGGACGCTCTTGTCACTTATGAGCGTTTCTCAAAAAAAATGCCACTATTATTAATTGTACTTCTAGGAATTTTTTGTTAACTATTTCCACTCAGAATCAGTAGCTCTTTCGACCCTGGTAGGACAAAAAACTGTCCCAAAGATATTTTTCCTATTGTGTTACCATTTACCATACACTTTGTATGGTGGTAACACAATAGGAAAGTTCAAAAATGTATGAACATTTTGGGACACTTTTTTTCTCCTATTGGGATGGAAAGGCATCGTGATTTTGAGTAGAAATAACATAAAAGTTGCAGAAAATCTCCGAAAAAAGGTAGTGGCATTTTTTTTGAGAAACGCTCTTATCGCGTGATAAAGCCGACCATGATACGGGGCCAGGCCATTTTCAACCACTCTTTAACTTCGTTGTGGATAAAACTAGAAGCCTATATAAACTGTTAACTTTCTGGAACACAAGCTAAAACGCGTAAATACCTGGAAAATCACCTAGTGTGGAATGTTCATTGTAATCATGCACTCGAATCACCTTGACAATTACCAGGGAGGCCGAATAACTAGCTATGACATTCACTCGCTCTATATTTTGTCGCTGGTATTCGTCATGACAATGCGTAATCAAGTCACTCTTATCCTCGGGAGCTCTGGCGACCTTACTTACCACCAGGAATACAAAAACACACCTATTATTGTTACATTACTTTATTTATTGTTTCTAAATAGCAGGCGTTAATTTCCAAACGTTTTAACACACGGTGTGGTTACCTGTCACAATTGTATGACAATTCAACAATATTGTAATCAGTAACTACAATTACGCGTTCAATAAACCAGATATTTTTTTCGTATTTTGTGGCTTTTTGCTATATAACCGCTCGGTTGATTTCTGATTTTAAAAAGGGTAGCCTAAATTGCTTTAAATTTGGGTGTGTAATGATGATTCATTGCACACCCAAATTTAAAGATCTATTATTGTTACATTACTTTCATGGGCAGAGGTTATGTAGGACACGCACCAATTAAAAACTCCACGATGGTCCTCGGCGTATTTCGGACGGCCCTGGGATCGCCTACGGAACGCACAAGTGCCGCCCTAACGCCATCTGTGGGTCCTATTTTTATTCAACAATGTGGGTAGAGTCGAAAATTATTATTAATTGAAATGCAAGAAGGCATAAAAATCTGCCTAGTGACGAAAATCCCATTCAGATATCTCAAAGAATAACGAAGCTACAACCACTTTAATATTGCTTGTTAGAGAGAGAAAACGCAAAAAGTGTGTGACGTCACATTACAGGATGCTCCCGGGGGGCCGCGTCGAACACGATGGGGCGCGGCACGTTGCCGTCTATGAGTGTGACGTCCCAATCTTCCAGCGTCATCGTTTCACCACTTCTTAAAACTTTGGATACATAACTTCGTGATTATTTAACCTTTTGCATTGCTTTTTTTCTCCATTTAACTACATTTTTAATCCTTTTTCGAGAAAATATGACATTATTGATTATTTTATTTAGTGTCTACACCCCTATTGCAGCCCCCAACTCTAACCATGTACCACCCCTAGGACCCCTTTTAGTCTACAACAGCACACCTACAGGGCAAGTGGTGGTGTCATTATGGGTATGATCTTCTGAAAGTTCTTCCCCAGTTCCAATTATTAGCGAGATGACTTCCCGCTTTGCTCTACCGACCTAACATTCCGCTGTGCACCGGTGTCCTGTTTAATGAAGATTACAATCCGACAATTTTGTAAAAATACGACATAATTGTTAAATTGTCAAGTAATAACCGTTCAATAAAGTTAAAAAAATTAAAAATGTATTGCAGTGGTATATTTGTTCAATGTAACTAACAATTGTAAAAAGTACCTGTCGTTTTCACCGACATTTGTCGGTTCCTTTGTCTTGGTGAATTACAATTTACAACTAATTGTAAATTCATTTACTTATGAACAATATGGAAGGTAGAATTGAATTTCCTCGTTGCTCTAGTCTATGTCAAACAATTTATTACTAAGTCTGTCGCCAAAATAGATAGTGCGCACAAATTAACTATATTGTCGCTTATTTATGAAAATAAAGATGTAACTGTTCGGAAAATTTAGTGACAAACTAACCCATGAGATGAAAATAAACCAGTGGAAACAAATAGCGGACCAATTAAGGGCGTTAGAAATGCACATAATTTGTTTAGTTAGGTGAAAGAGCTACGTTTCTGTTATTGCTATGTTCAACCTCGTTGCCGATTTTAATAAGCGAGTATTCGACAGTGGTCTAGCTGACTCTAAACTTTTCTTCGTATGTATGATCAATTGATCAGTCAAAAAAAAAGGTAATTTTATTAGTTTTCGAAATACTCGCCGCCTTCGCCCAATAACAACTGAATATTCCTCCTCACTAGTTTCACTACTAGACGACGACGTGAGCACCATTTTACTCTATTTACTGTTTCTAAATAGCAGCCGTTAATTTCCACACGGTGTCAACGGTGTTGCCTGTCACAATTGTATGACAATTCTACAATATTGTAATCAGTAACTACAATTACGCGTTCAATAAAACAGTTTTTTTTTCGTATTTTGTGGCTTTTTGCTACTTAGGCACTTTGCCAACGTCAAGTGGGAGCTAATACAAATACAAATACAAAATAGTTTATTTGACAAAAACAAATATTACATTAAATCGAGGCTGTCCGTCAGTGACCAAACTAGGCTGAGCCTGTATCTTGGCCTACTGCGAGTGCGGTTGACAGATCGTGCTTCAATTACAATATGGTTAGGATTTTAACTGAAGCAAATAAATAATAATAGTAGCAAAATGAGTATTCATTAAGTACATCTTCTAGCATATCTACAATTAACATTATGTAATCGAGAGAAAACGAAAACACTAATTAAATAACAAATTACAGTACAGGTGTGTTTGTGTGTGTGTGTGTGTGTGTGTGTGTGTGTGTGTGTGTGTGTGTGTGTGTGTGTGTGTGTGTGTGTGTGTGTGTGTGTGTGTGTGTGTGTGTGTGTGTCTGTGTGTGTGTTGGTGTGTGTGTTGGTGTGTGGTTGTGTGTTGTGCGTGAGCTCGCATTTATAAATCAGTTTTAGGGTTAATATTACTTTATCTTTGCACTTTGAATGATTTTTTCGGTCTCACAGTAAGATAACGTGAATAACCACTGTTTCACTATTCCCTTAGCCCTGAGAACTGGCTGATGTTTTATGTCACATATATTGCAGACAGTTTTAGCTATATGTTTTTAAGCTATATGTTTTTATTATCTAGGATTTTAACGTACACTAGACTAGGTAGTAAGTATTGTAAAACCTTTGATTATATTACATAAAGATATTTTAAAAACAAACAATGTCAAGTGGGGAATAAACCAGTTACCTCGACCAATTCGTACTTTCGCCTGTCAAGTGTGATTTTTTTGAACAGAAATATGTAAAATTGTCGCTATAATTCGACATTTCGTAACTTTCTCAACTACTATGTAATTGGTAATTTATATTGAACAGAAATATGTGGAATGGTTACCTGTCATCGACAATTACAATTTACAATTTGTAACGTTTATGACAAACCCCGGGGTTTTCGGTGCGGGAATGAATGACATTAGCTAAAGAATAGGTATTGACTTAAAAAACAGAATGTACTTACCTACTGAATAATTAATTGAATAAAAAGATACTTATTAAAAAAAAACATACGTTCATATCTAGACCTCGTTATCTTGTCGCACTGACAATGCTTTTCCGTAGAGCGTGAATGTTTTTTTTTTATAGACCGTCTCGATATCGATGTTTATTATTTATATAATGTAACAATGCGATTGAATTTTCGCCTTTTAAATCTTTGCTCAATCTCAATGAAATCTTCTTGATGAAAAATAAGTAGATAACCTCATTGGTGAAGCGATAACCTTAGATAAATGATTATTATTATTTTATTTTTATTATTATCTCGTAAGGCTTGGTAATAATGCTACTAATACTTAAGTTAAAATAAATTTGTATGGTTTGTTACAATTCGCAGGAAGGTATTTATTCATTAGGCACAATATGATATTTTGTCAGAATAACCTATCTGTTTATCTCTACTCTTTCTCAAGTTATTCCCGCACCGAAAACCCCGGGGTTTGTTTATGAAACAGGGCCCTGGCATGGATACTATTAACTATATTTATTTATTTAATAGCTTCAAATTTCAGGATACAATTTCACCCGTAGGGTGTCGCTAAATATTAATTACAAACTAAAGATTAATACACTAATTAACAAATTACATTAATAGTCATCTTACATTCTACAAATACTAATAATCATTATAATAATTATAAAATTCATTCATTCATACATTATAATTATAAAATTCAATTAGGTTATAAGGACATAATTCAATCAGGTGTTTTTTTAATATATTTTGTGGTCCTCAATACTCAAACATTTATTGCATTCCACAATGTTAGTTTACAGGGTTTTAGGTAGTTGCTAAGTGATTAGAATAAAACTTAATTGTGGACCCCTAATCCTAATCCTCTAATCTAATCCTAATCCTCTAATCTAATCCTCTAATCTAATCCTAATCCGCATCTAATCCTAATTTATCATCACCGTCATCATCATTATTATCAGCCTGTAATCATCCACTGCTGACCTGACCTCTCTTTGAGTACGTCTCTTATCCTGGTCCCGTGCTAGCCTTATCCAGAAATGACCCGTGGTCTAGTTACGTCTTCTGTTTTGTCAGAGATGAGGTATTTCGTTGAATAACAGCCCAGTCGTTAATGCGTCAGTCTGCGCGTAAACATTTTGTTTACGCTTGACTTGTGCGAGATTACAAAAGAGTACACAGAGAGTTAGCCAACAATAGTGATTGATTGCGTATATATAAAATACACACAAAGCTACGGTAAAACACGTGTAAATCTGTTAAATTTCCTACGAAGTAGACTGTTTAATTTCACACGCTATTATAAAACATATTATTATAGCGAGTGGCGACCACGTATCGGAAGACGCAACGTGGGTAGACCCCCCACAAGATGGATTGATGTCCTGGTAAAGGTCGCGGGAGTCTGCTGGATACGAGTAGTGCTGGACCGGTTATTGTGGCACTCTTTGGGGGAGGCCTATGTTCAGCAGTGGACGGCTTTCGGCTGATATGATGATGATAAAGCATGTTGCCAAGAAGTTAATGGGGGTACGCACATAGATCTTTTTGTCATTTCGTGCACTCGGTCTCAATATCACAACCTTGTTACTGCCTTTAGGGCAACAACTCCACCAGAGAAGCTGTGTACGGATAATAAATCTACCAATAGCTATGATAGCCTCTCTCACGAATATCTTCTTATGGATTGATTCCTCACTTTCCGGAAAGAGTCTGGCCAGGGAAAGAAAATCCTGAGAATTATATGGCACCAGTCATATCCTTGCCAGACAAAGAATTAACTACTTACAGCTATCCGCAACCAAAGGAATTCAAGGTGCTGCCGCTGAGCTGCATCATCCGTTTTGTGGAAATGATGGAGCGAGCTTGGGAGTATAGGCATAAAGGAGGGAGCAAATGTACAAAAGATCTCACTGGATCGAAGTGTATCCGAAAGGGCCCTCTAATAAGATAAGATGAGATAGCTTTTCCGTAATAAATTGAACTGTTTTTGCTTTTCAAGAGAATTAAAGGGTGACTTACTGCTAATGTTATTCATATTGAAGAATATCATATAAATTTCGATTGTAATATCTCGTCGTCAATTTAAAGAGTTTTATTTCATATCTCGACGACCGCTTTAGCCTAGTTGGTAGTGACCCTGCCTCCGAAGCAAGAGGTCCTGGGCTCGATTCTCGGTAAGGGCATTTATTTGTGTGATGAGCACGAATATTTGTTCCTGAGTCATGGATGTTTTCTATGTATAAAGTACTTATTTATCTATATAAGTATGTTTATCGTCGTCTAGTACCCATAGTAAAAGCTTTGCTTAGTTTGGGACTAGGTCGATTTGTGTAAGATCGTCCCCTAATATAACTTTAGTTCCTTCTGCTTGATCAACATTGATGTGTGAATTGGAGAAAAA
The DNA here is from genome assembly GCA_947049275.1 of Epinotia bilunana. Classification (NCBI taxonomy): domain Eukaryota; kingdom Metazoa; phylum Arthropoda; class Insecta; order Lepidoptera; family Tortricidae; genus Epinotia; species Epinotia bilunana. The sequence continues at coordinate 21,536,822 of OX346258.1, read as the reverse complement.
TAATTATTCAAGTAAGAATAATTTAAAATTATTATTATTTTCTTGCGTTATATACAAGTGTTTTTTTGTATACAACGACGGTGGCAAACAAGCGTACGGCCCGCCTGATGGTAAGCAGACACCGCAGCCTATAGACGCATGCAACTCCAAAGGAGTAACATGGGCGTGGCCGATCCTTGATATGTTTGAGGATTCGGTGTTGACAGCTGAAGGAACGAATTCCCTCGCTCCCAACACTGCATCCTCGGAAGCTCTGGCGACCTTGCCCACCTCCAGGAATACAGCACTACTACAGGACAAGTAGTAGTGTTATTATGGCTGTGGTCTTCTGCGAGGCGGAGGTACTTCCCCAGTTGGGCTGCTCAAAATTCGAGCGGGATGACATTTCGCTTTGCCCTACCTCTCTGAAAAACGAAGTGAAGTGTGAACGAAGTGTTCGAAAACGCTGTTATAAATAGAAATTGCCGCTCTTTTCTAGGCTCAACTTTCCCTAGCCAGACTCTACTGACCCCTCCAATTATCGTTATGCACGACATGAAAACTATAATAAATTTGAACAATGTAGCGTTGCGGTGGCGTATTGTTGTAAAAACATTATTGGTTTTCACTTTTTGCTCGTTACCGTTATTAATGGCGGCACTCAGCAGTGATAAAGAACACTATTTATTACTGAAAATGCACGGTCGGCTACAGATCAGTGAAAAGTGCATGCCAAAATAAAACAATTGCTAACCCCTGGTAATACCTCCATATTGGATGTGTTTATACTGGTGTTATTACTACTGTAGCTAAGGCACTGGTCCCACCGCCGGCTAGTAAGCTAGAAAAGTTGGGCGAGTAACGGTTCATTGCGTGCTGACCAGGCACAGTGTGATCAATCGACCTTTTCAGATCCGCAATGTAATGCTACTCGCCCAACTTTTCTATCTTACTAGCCGGCGGCGGGACCAGTGCCTAACGCTTGCGTGTTAATTGTTACTATTGACGACATGGTCGTTTATCTGAGTTTGAAAATGAAAGTATCGGTTTTAAAATTGAGTTAAGCTGCTACTACGGCGTAACGCTACGAGCGTAGCGTGGCGGTGACTTAGTAAATTGTCACCGTCGGCGACATGTTTCTTTCTTTTTTAAACACGGTATTTACGTTTCGCGCTAGTTTCACAGCGAGCTCGCGAAACACATTAAAATCAAAATTAGAATGCTAAATGTTTATCTCAGTTTGACCCACTGTTTACCAGGTGGCAGGAGTTGCAAGATGCACTAGAAATTAATGAGATCTATCGCTTGGCCGGTTTAAGGCGAACTTCCTTCGGAGTTTCGTCTTACGGTCTGCGAGGTTCGACCTATAATCGGATTGCAAGGTAGCCTTTGATACTACTTGCAAAAGATGCTAACGAATTATCCTAATAAGACGTTACATAGGAACAACATTATCCTATATATTTTTCCATAATCATCGTCCTCCTAGCGTTTGCGAGCTGGTTCAATAATTATTAATTAAATTGTACTGTCGATTAAAAAAAATGGAATTGAAAAAAACATGTTCGAACAAAAGACAGTCTTGCCAGTTTTCCAACTCACAGAACTACTAGTGAGAGTAGTGAGTATCTGCGGCGAGGATGAATATGAGCAACTGTTCCAGCGCACAGAAAATAGGTCTTTGCTACTTCGAAAGTACTTGAGCGATAGGATACAAGTCATGTAGGTACTCATTTCTTTCGCTGCTCCATGTTTCAGTGACACGAAACTCCACTGTACCTGATACTACCTATGCATTATAACTAATGTGAGAGCCCAAAATCTTAGGTAGTCCCTGCATTACTATAAGCCTCTTAAAGGTCAACCCGTTATTACGGCAAAATAAAATTAAAACAATTCCAGAAAAATGTTTCAAAACGAAAAAGGGTACAACCTGATTATTAATCCATCGCTTGTACAAATACATCTACTTTTAAAAACAACCTTGTTACCTGTTGCATTAAGTTGACTATTCAACGCATTGCCAATTGAGATACGACGTTAGTTCAGTAATCATTTGGTATCTTCTTATGTCTGTTGAGGGTCCATAGCGTGTTTTATTTGATATGGAAAAAAGGATTTATAATTTCATAGCTTCGAGGTTTCTAGTTATTTACGGGATTATTTTATTTAAATGGAGATGAATAGGGTTATTTGAAATATTTCTTATGCTACACAATGAGCCAGTCAGGCCCTTAATTGTATATTTTGAATATCAATAATTTACTTAAAAAAATGTTTTAACCGACTTCAATTCAGTCTGCCAAGCCACGAGAACATTTACACATTTCTTTTCCAATTTACCACATGAACTGATTTCCGAGAGCAAATGCGTTGATTATCAGAGAAAAAAACCGAATGGCTGTATGTGGGCCGATAATATTTGAGGACTTCCGTCGATTCCACAAGGATCACCTTTGGCACTTCATTAGTTGCTATTTCAACGGAATCTTATCAGAATCTGTGACGTACTTTTGTACTTTTAAGTACATAATTGAGGAATTCCATAAGTCATCTGTGGTCTTCATCATCAATTCCACTCCACCAAATTTACGATTTCCGGGTGTAAATACACGAGTTATAATAGAAAATACAAAAATCACTACACGCGTGCCTAATATAATTGAGACAAACTATGCAGCGACCCATGGGTTTAATAAGAAAAAAAAATACATCCCTACATTAGGTGTAGGGGGGGGGGGGTAACCTAAAAAAACGCCAGGGTTTTGTTCTACCATTTTGTTGGCGTGATTGATTTATATAGGTACTCGTACTCATGCCGAATTACAGCTTTCGAGTAGTTAGGGTCAATGAGCTAAGCTGCGGACGGACAAACGGACATGGCGAAACTATAAGGGTTCCCTGTTGACCACGGAACCCTAAAAACAACTACGAAGATAGGGCAATAATAGATACAAGTAGGTATCGGTATTCTGTAAGTAGAAATCCCTCGAACGTGAAACTGATTTGTTACAAAGTATACGGAAACGTTGACATACTATATGTTTATAGCCATTGTTACGACTCAAAACTTCTTCAAGCACAGGCTTCCTATACGTTGTAACGTATGATAGTCACTTTAAAGATTCTCTTAGAATATGTAATTTCATCGAATATTATTTCAAAGACAACGTTTCAAGTATTATCATTTCATCGACAAGTTATTCCGTCGAATACTCGATACTAGGTAATTTGCACCGAGGTCTTTTAATTGGTAGTTGACTTATTACAATAAAATTCATGTCATGGCTTTTCATTTCGAGTTTTTTTTATTCATTTTTTTTTACTTGTAATAATATTTATTCCGCATAAAATTATTTCAATTGGTAATAGTTCGTTGTCGAAACTAAACGCACATAGATACCATTTTACAACATCAAGCAGAATATTCTGAGGTTAAGTTGCTAAAATGCATAGCAAAAAAATTAAAAGTTTAAGTCTTAAATCTCTTCAGACTTATGTCTTGTTGATTTTTGTTTTTTTTTGTAATAAACGATTTACACCAATGATTCTTAGTTTTATTATACATACATATTATTTATCAATTGTCATGGTGATCAGAGCTCGCGTGCCATCTCGTCATAGCCGTGCAGCGGGTCAACGCCACCCCGCTGCGCGGGGTGTCTATTTCTTGTCTGAGGGACACAAGTGAACCCTAACCTAACCGACCTAAAACAGATTTCGCTTATGACAAGCCATTTTTGTCCACCCTGATATTTTTTGTAATAAACGATTTACACCAATGATTCTTAGTTTTATTATACATACAATAATACATAATTAACTACATAATTTGAATAATTTATAAATGTGCAGTAGGACATATAAAATTGTATTAAAGTAATATGTCGAAGAAATGAATTGCAATGTTATGTAGTTGTGCCAATTAAGATAATTTGAAACAAACCAGCTATTAAGTAATATTCGTTGAATAGTATTTCTACGTAGTAAGATAAATTTTAATGAATAGTAGTTGAAATAAAATAACGCCAAACAATATTACTAGTACTAAAGTTTCGATGAATCGTTGTCGATGAAATAATATTCGATGAAAAGGTTGTCGACAAAACAAGGGTACACCCCTACTAATATTATAAATGCGAAAGTTAAGATGTTTGGATGTTTGTTACTCAATCACGCTTATACGGCTGAACCGATTTGAACGAAATTTTGCACGAAGATAGTTTATAGCCTGGATTAAAATATAGGATAGTTTTTATCCCGGGTCCACGCGGACGAAATCGCGGGCGGAAGCTACTACAGAATAATTGTAGGATTATTGTAGAAATTGTTCTAAAAAAGAATTTTACATTACTTCTAACTTTTTACCCGACTGCATAGAGCACTTTTGACGCGATTTTTTAAACTTTTGTATGGAGCAGGTCGCCCCAGTCGGCTAACGCTCCATACAAATGTATAACAATAAAAGCTTCAAGAAAAAAATATCTTTGTTTTTTCTTATCAGAACACGATACCTGTTATGCCCTTAAACGGTTTTGCGTTATTTTTGTTACACGTTATATACGCTCCACAAACATAATCGTCCTTCTATGCAGTCGGGTAAAAAGTTAGAAGTAATATAAAATTCTTTTTTAGAACATCACAATACCCGATATGCCCTTAAACGGTTTTGCGTTATTTTTGTAACACCTTGTGTGTGCGGACACGAACATTCTATTTCACGGGCTACAGTCCAAACGGCTTTGATAGATTTTGGCATACGAGGTGTCGATGGATTCCTTATAATCGTAGGAGTGACATAGGTTATATTAGTATTTGAAAAAAATAAGCTGTAGTTTTTTTTAATATATATTTTGCTTTTTACTCGCTATGGCGCTATCAATACTTTCTTTTTCATGGCCTCATCTACGGTGTTTTTTTCCTTTGCCACTCTAGTCCAGTTTTAGACTTATTATTCGTGCTCATATTTTCGAAATCGACTGTTCAATTACACTCAGACCAAGAAAAAAAGATAAGCAGAGCATTACGAACAACCCAGTGAAGCCAGTTTGCAACCATGCCAAATAATACTAATAATTAGACGGTTAAACTCACATTGAATGTCACTAAGGGTGACATATTACCGTGTAATTATAATTAGGTAGTATTATTTCAACATGTCTCATGAAAGTTTAAATTCGTTTCATGTCAAAACTCTTCAGTACGTGTCGCAATGCTCTTACGATAGCCTGTTTCGAGTTTAGTGCAATTTAGTCTGTATATGTGTAGAGACGTGAACATGTGCTTAATTTATTTGGCATGGTTAAAAAACCAGCTTCAGTAGGTTATTCTTTGCTCTCCGTCTATCTTTTTTTCCTGGTTAAAGGTGCGACCACACCGCTGCTCAAAATACGCTAACGCACCGTAAAACGCAGCAAAATGTATGAAGAATACGTGACGCATATGACGTCACCGCCAACGTCGTCAACGCGTATACGCAGTGATAAGCACCTGTGTGGTCGCTCCCTTACATGGTCATTTAAACGAGGCTACTAAACTAAGGCGTCATAGAAAAACAGAGCGGTCATAATAATAAAATCATTTAAGAGAGTCAAGAGTAATGAGTTTCGCCGACACTCACGGATTTAGTGCGGGCATTAAGTGCCTTCTTTTATACTCTCTGGACAGATTGACGCTGTGTGTGTCTATCCTTGGTATTAATATTATACCAGAGGGCTAATTACGTAGCTGGTTCCATTTCTGCAACCAAAAGCGTACTCTAGTAGTGTACAGCCCTCCGAATCGCTAAACTTAAGTGGCAGAGGACGGGGCACATTGCACTTAGAACCGATGGCCATTCGGGTGGAAAGGTTCTCGAGTGGCGACCAAGTACCGGCAGAGGCAGCGTTGGTAGACCCCCAAAAGGTGGACTGATGACCTTGGTAAAGATCGCGGGAGTCCGCTGTATGCGGGTGGCGCAGGGCCGGTCATTGTGTCACCCTTTGGCGGAGGCCTATGTCCAGCAGTGGACGTCTTTCGGCTGATATGATGACGATGATGACCTAGTAGTAATCTGACTAAAAAACTTCAACATACGTTGGAGTTCGGAACGTTCGGAACGTCAAAAAAACGCACATCTTCAAAACCGTCAAATATTAAGAACCTTTAGTCACACCGTCAAATATTTATTAGTTATGGGCATTTGTGTCCCAAGACTCGAATAAAATTAAGATTTATTTTCACTATTATTTAATTTGCGCAAAAGTTTTTTGACTTTTTTATATGGTTGCACCTGGTAGTCCTCGTCAATGCGGACATTTCGAAACTTCAACCATGTTTATACACCTGCAACTTACCGATATGAACAGCGTGTCACTATGGCTGAAAATATGTACAGCGTGACACTATGGCTGAAAAACGGGCCCCTACCAGAAGTGAGTAAAACATCCGCATTAGTGAGGACTATTGTTGCGACAATTTATGAAAATTAACCAATCGTCAACCGCTGTACATGGTCTAGGAAAACTGCCAATTCTAGCTTTCTCTAGATCCTACTTACACCACATTGAAGACCAGCACATTGGTTTTCGAGTATCTACAAAATTGTGCTATGTAATATTATTTTCTTGCTATGGAGATTTATTGAACTACACTCACCTGCATGAGTATTAAGGCCGGAGGCGCACTGGTGGGGCGATTGGCGACGCGACTGCAATTTCAGTACAACATGGGCGACTTAAAGACCGACAGCGCGTCGCTAATCGCTCTACCAGTGCGGCCCCGGCTTATGGCTTTCACTTGTTTTTGAAAATAAAATGATGAAGTAACTCTATTGTTATATTATTTCCAACGTTTTATTTTCTGATTGATGTTGCCTACCATTTACGTCATAGATTCAGGATGAATTGAAGCTAGGTTTAATGGCTCAGGATATGAAAGTTTACTTAGTAAACCAATGCCTTGAAGGATTTTTTATGTAGTTGTTAATATTTTATGACTTTTATCCGAGATTATGTGAGGAAACCCGTTTGAATAGCCATCATCGCCAACTATCTATTAATATTTATTGACCAATACATTTTTATAGAATATCATGAATCATAAAACAACGCCCAATTTTATCTTGAATCATAAGAAACTTTTAATAATAACTTGGTACTCAGTTCAAAAGGGTTGAGTATCTGAATATACTATACTTTTTATGGTTCAACACAAGGACAAACTTGGTTAGCGTTTTGTTGAGACAAAGACGATCAGCGCGAAGATTACATGGTATAATAGTGGATGCCAAGGAACCGGGGACTTTTCCAATAGTCAAAGTGTTTAGCCTAGTTTTTGATCTTTTTATACTTGCTGCCAATTATTTTCCTTAAATAATGATTTAAGTAGGTACCTAATAGCGCCGTGAATCATCCCCTATATGCCTACCTACCTAGGTAAAAAACATCGTCTTCTTTTTATTACTTACTTTAAGATTTTGCTGATAGTATAGGGATATTTGTATGGGAATCACATACTGATATTTGTTTACAGTGTACTGTAACCAAACTGCTGCTTGCACTGCTTTTAGAGTGTACTAACTGCAACTTGTCGTAATCGATCGTTTTAGGGTTCCGTAGTCAACAAGGACCCTTTATAGTTTCACCATGTCCGTCTGTCCGTCTGTCCGTCTGTCCGTCTGTGGCTTATCTCAGTGACCCTTACTACCTACTAGGAAGCTGTAATACGGAATGGTCATAAGTCAATCACGCTGACAAAATGGTAGAATCAAATTTTGACATAAAAATATTAAGGTACCCCCCCCCCCCCCCCTACACGTAAAGTGGGGATGTAATATTTTTTCTCGTTAAACCCATTGATAGCTTGTTCAGCAATAATATCAGTTTCTTTTAACCATTTTTCAACTTAGTGGTCCATTTGTGTGATATTGGACTTTAAAGCAAGATTTTTTGTTAGCGTCATTTGTCCCCCGCCGGCTAAATACTTGCTACTGGGAATGTGAAAAAAAAGCAGTTCATATAATAAATCTGACCTCACATTATGCATATTTCTTACGACTCTAGAGATCAAGTAATGTTAGGAATATGTGGCGTGATGAAGTTGTGAATATTATAAATATTTGTTTCTGAGTTTTGGATGTTTACTTTGTCTTTAAGTATTAATGTTTATTTAATTATATCGTCGTTTAGTACTCATATCACAGGCTTTATTGAGATTACTATGGGACTAGTTTGATTTGTGTAAGATTCCCCCCTACTGTTTATTAATTATTCATTTTTATGGCCGTGCAAGAAAAGAATTGAAGTGGTAATAGAATTACTGCTACAAGCGAAGAGTGCCCAATGAATGACTGTTGAATAGAAAGTGCACTTAGTTACCGAACAACCTGTATACTCGTACTTATTGGTGTGAGTGGGTCTGGGCGATTCAGCCGCCGAAGCACCGCCAACCGAAGTCTACTTAAGTTTATTGTAGCGACGCGTATATGTGAGAGGGCGTCAAATCAGACATTTGTATGGATTTGTTTTACTGCCTTAACCTATACAGGCTGTACCGAAAATGGGGTGTGAAACGATCAACGGCATATTTGGTAGCGCATTGCAATTCCAAATATGCATTTGTTTTTTTTGTTATGTTTACATTTATATTTTTATTTTATTACTGTTTTTGTTTTGGTTGACATTGCTTGTATATGACAACATTTACGCGAGGGTGAAGTTTGAAAAGGGGTAATTTGATTTTCATTCGCCGCACGCTTAGCTGTGTTATGTAAACAAATGTTTTGTGTATGTTTTTTGATACGCAGGCGTCACTTTATTAGTTTTTGCCGTAAATGTAATTATTATTCACGATTAAAACTATGGCAAGGTCTTTCATTTCACATTAAGTAAAACTTTTGATTGTATTTGACTGTTTGTTACCTAAATAAAAATAAGAAATAATAATAATAACACGAACACGATGTTTATTTGCCTTTATTTTTGACCTTTCGACTAGCGTTAGACTATGAATTCAAATCTTTCAAACATGTACAAAGGGAGAGCTTACAAGTAACCAAATTGATCGGCCGAACTTTTACATCGCTACCCATTTGGACGCTCACTACATGAGGCTCATTAAAAGGCTCAAAGTCACCCAAAAGGCAAAGGACAGGGTAACCAAAGTAGCCCTCCGAATCGCGAAAAACCACCCTTAATTTTAAATTTTCTTTTGGTTCCGATATGAAAATTAATTTTATGTATCGATAGAAGATGGAAAATGACTTCTTACTGGATGGGGTATTAAATAGATAAATAAATATACACGCGGGCAAATGACAACCATTACTTAAGTTAACTAGCAAATAAGTATGAATGTAATATGCATATCTATGTAACATGCATAAAAAATACTGTTATCTAATGCTAAGCTATGCTAATGTAAAGGTTTTTTTAAGTACTAAACGTAAGTATGTCACCCGGAGCATGATTACGAATCGATTGATACATTTATCAATTTCGGTTCAGTATCTTAAACGCTACTGTGGTACACAGGTAAATACAAACATCCTTTAGGCAAATTGGGGTAAAATCACATGAACTGTATACCCCATTACGGTAATTAAGTGAAAATGTTACCATTCAATCAAAACACGTCTGCTTCTAGGGAGCTATGGAAGTCGTTAAAGATTAACCAAATGCTTGCTCCTCCTTTGTCCCTGAGATTTGCAGTCCTGACTGGTTTGATGGATTGGATGTAGACGTTCGGTATAATTGCGCCAACATAGAAATTAAATGAGGGAGGCGATGGCTGAGACATGCGTCATAGTCGTGATCGGGTGCTGTTTGTGGAGTCCGGACTGTTCATGCTTGCAAGGGCATAGTACCTAACTACTTAAATACTAGTGTTATTATTATTAATATCGTATTGACGAGAGATATCATTCTGGTCTTGAAACGTTTTATTGTTATTGACCCTGTACATCTCTGACAATATTACATTAATGTTCCTTTTTTATTTTGTTTTGACGCTTAGAGACCGTATACATTTCTACGAACATTAGAATAATTATTAATTATATTTGGACGCTCAGAGACCTTATACATCTCTGGAATACTGAATTAATATCATTCACTTCTTGTTAATGCTGTTACAGACCTTATATCGAATGTAATGGTCATATTTTGCAATTTTGTTTTGTTTTCATTAACTGAATTAAATGTCACTAACATTTAGTTTGTTAACCGTTTATATCGGTCCTTAATCTACAATTTTTTAATTATTATTGTGTAAGATTATTATTATTTCATTTTAAACTACCGTTTCACATATAAAAGTGCCCTTGTGGCCTATTGGCAGAGTAAATAATTGATTTGATTTGAAATAAATTTATTGAACGAGCGAGCGCAGTGAACGAAGGTTTTCGTTTCCGCTTAGGCAAACATTTGTTAGTAGACGGCTGTTCAGTTATCCTCCCATTCTTGTGAAATTTTATGAGCAGGTTCGACAATGATATGGTTTTTCCAACGAAATAAGAATATGTCAATCCCATCCCTAGGGGCTGTCTATTGTTTTTTCTGGACGTCGGAACTTCAACCGATGTCGCATTGTTAAAAAAATTACGGGATTTATTCGTTTTCCTACAATTGAATTGTAGGCAAGCTGCCATCAAAAGGTCAGCGATAGGAATATTATTTATATGACAGATACAATTTGTTTCTACTATAAAAATAAATCAATTTTAGGCACCTTACACACCTAAACCCATCAGCATCATCATCCTATCAGCCGAAAGATGTCAACTGCTGGACATAGTCCTGCTCCACCCGCATCCAGCGGACTTCCACGACCTTTACCAGGTCATTAGTCCACCTTGTTGGGGGTCTACCCTCGCTGCACCTGCTGGTCGCCAGTCGAGAAGCTTTCCGCCCCAACCGCCATTGCTTCTAAGTGCAATGTGTCCCGCCCACTGCCACTTAAGTTTAGCGATAAATCGGTCACCTTGGTTCTGCTGCAGATAGCCATATTATGATTACTACGATTACTATGATTACACGGCAATATGATTACTTAACAAGTCGTCATAGCGTTTATCCTTGTAGTGCCCTAAGCGAGCCCGAGGTCCGCTTTGGCACCTTATCCCAAGATTTGGCGTATGCACTAGTTTTACAAAAAAAAGGTTCCCACTCGGTTGGAAGGTCAGATGGCAGTCCATCTGACCTTCCAACCGAGTGGGAAAACTAGACCTTGTTGGAATTAGACCGGTTTCCTCACGATGTTTTTCTTCACCGTTTGATGTTTTAACCGGAAGGCGCAACGTGGCTAGGCCCCCCACAATGTGGCCTGATAACCTGGTAAAGGTCGAGGGAGTCCGCTGATGCGAGTGGCATAGGACCGGTCACTTTTGCCCTCTTTGAGAGAGGCCTATATATATATATAGCTGAGTAAAATTTCATTCTTAAAGGGTTACTCATACTCATACTCATTTATATATAATGCACACATACATTAGGCGTAAAGGTTCATTAGATTCAATTAAATGAATTCGAATTTATTTGTAATGTAATGTCATAAATTATTTCAAAAATGTATGCACATGTGAAATGAAATAGAATAATAAGGTCATATTTAGAATTCCAAAATGAGGCACAATATTTATAAATGTTTATAGTCACACATTTCCGCAATGTCATAAAAGGCGTTTCTAATCTGCCATTTTTCAGCTCGGTCTAGAAAGAACTGCCATTTTAAGATTTTTATTGCGATCAAGAATCATATCGGGTTATTAGGTGATAAATAAATGGGCCGTTAGCGTGGCAGTGGGAGTAATTGTCGCAGAGCCGATGGCCTGGTGGAGCGGAGACAACTCGACCTGTGAGACGACCCCTCGTCAGATCGACCAACCTATTGTCGATTCCCACCGACAGAGTCGGGCCGGAGCGCATTCTTATTAACCGTATTGAACCGTATGAACAGTAGTATCATTTAATATTTGAATGAATCGTGCATCCACTGCGAGGCGGCAGCCTACCGACGCGGTCGGTGGGGATTTTAATCAAAATATCTGGGCTGTTATTCGCTAAGCCTTAATGCGGCTCACCCCGCCGTTCACCCGTCACGAAACTAGACCTCTACCTACGCTTGGTTACTACGCATCGCGGTGTCAAGATATACACTCGCGGGCAAGGAATACGGGTCACCCTAAATTAAATAACTGCAATAGGTTTTTAAAATATTTAATACTTGTTTTATTTACATAATATGCTATTCTTTACAATACCCAACTGTATTAACAATTTCCTGGATCATATTATAAAAATATCGATATCCAAAAATCACGATTTTTGCTATATCTCGCTCCGTTAACGTTGTTTTTTTTCATGGGTTTTTATGAGTCCGATTTAAACCTGGTAACGTTATATTTTTTACTGTTATTAGCAGTTTATATGTAAAATTAAATAAAGATCATGACAGTATTAACTGTACAACCTCTTACGCACTATTTTAGAAAATATGACGGTATTTCACCGACCCGTATTCTTTGCCCGCGAGTGTATTTGTGGGTGAGCGTTGAGGTGAGCTTAAAACAAGTTACAGAATAGGGGGGGTGCTGCATAGACGGTTCGGATTCTGTCGGTGGGAATCGTATACTAACGGCCATTCCCAATAATCAATCCACGTATAGTTTTCCTTACCAGCAGTTACATTTTGACAGATTACCCGCAGAAAATGTGTCAAAATGTAACTGCTGGTAAGGAAAACTATCCGTGGATTGATTATTGGGAATGGCCGTAAAGAGAGCGGCGGGAAGCGATTGGATGCCTCCGCATCCAATCGCTTCCCGCTTCGCTCTCCAGCCGAGGAGTGCGTATGGGCAGAAGGTACCATTTAGGAAAGGCTTATGTTCAGCAGTAGACCACTAGAGGCTGAGGATATTGATAATAATGATAATGATGATAAAACTGGCCGTTTAGCGATATCGATTTAAGTTTTTAACCGTGTTTTTTTAGTAAGCTGTCCTACGGTTTCTTTAATACCTGGATTCGCATAACGAATTCACTGGGAATTAAGGTGCTTAGTTGCCTGGATTACTTGCAAGGTTTCCTTCCTACGTAGGTAAGGCTGCTGTCTTAGTGGTAGCGAGTAGCAAAATTAAGAAAAAGTTATAAAGCGCGAAATAAATATCGTTTTATTTATTTGTGCCAAGGTTTGCTGTATCAATATAATTCAAAAAATCGATACCACCATATTTCATTGCACAGGTACAAAAAAAATTGTCTGAGTTGACTGTGAAACTAGATTGATTGGTGTAAGATTGTCCCCATTCATGGTTTTAAAGCTGCATTTAAGCCCAGATTATAGTCATCACTCATCAAGATTCTTGTCCTTATAGTCGCACATATTAAGATATTTATATATATAGCTACTGTGTGGTAGAACGTAGAGATCATCAGTCTCGTCACGACACTCGTGTCAAATGCACGCGGCGATCTATAATTGTTATCGCAACATATTGTTTTTACGTGCGGTGCCTACTATTATGCAGGTAATTCCGTAAACAATATGTCTACGGGATTACCGGATATTGGGTCAGACATGGAGTTGGAGAAAGGAACTCAGAGGTCGGTGTCACCTATGGAACATGATGAAGAACGTAAAGAAGAAAGAAAGAATGAGGAGAAGAAGGACGAAATTACGACTGATAGGCCGCCTAAACGGGAAAGAGAGGACGATGAAGACAAAAATCCCTGGAACAAGGTTGAAAAACCTAAAAAGCATAAGGTTGCAACAATAGAATTGTTAATTTTGAGCGCCGAGAAACTACCCAAACAATTTTCCACTGCGAAGATATTTTCAGCCGCAGGTTTACACCGGATCACAAAAAATTAAATATATAAACAACTACAAATTAAAACTAGAAGTACCTAGTGAAGGGTACGTCGAAAAAGTAATTGACTGCGCAGAATTTAAAAAGAATAAATGGAAGGTACAACGGCCTAACGAAGTGGCTACCTCGTATGGTATCATAAGAGACGTAGACCCAGATTTAACCGATGAGGAGATACTTAGAAACATCTGCAGCCCCAGTAACATCCAAATTTTATCGGCAAAACGGCTACAAAAGCGAGACGACGACAATAAATGGGTACCCAGTGAGGTGGCGCGCATTATATTTGCCGGCTCTCAACTGCCGGCATATGTTAGCATAGATAACTTACGTGTCAAGGTCGAACCGTTTATCTTTCCAGCAACCCAGTGTTCGAAGTGCTGGAAATTCGGCCATACAAAGGCCAGGTGCTTGTCTCGCAATGTGATATGCCCAAAATGTGGAGGTTTCCATGAGAATTGCGAGGTACAGGTTTTCAAGTGTGTTAATTGCAAGGACAATCATGTGGCCTTAAACATAACGTGCCCAGTATATTTGAGGGAAAAAAAGTTGAGAGAACTAATGGCAGAGTTTAATTGTACCTATCGAATCGCTTGCAATATGTATGTTGAACCAGAGCAACATAATCCAACACCTAGCAGAAAAAACATTTTGTTAAACACTCCTCAATTAAATCCACAAAATAGCTTTACCTATTTAGATTTGGATGAAACAAACAACCACAAATATGTACCAATGATACCTACGTTTGCACAAATACTTAATTCGCCTGAACGCCCCAAATCACCACCTCGGACACGAGCGTCGCATAGAAACGCAAGTAGCAGTGTCAGCAATAATCAGCGAGAGCAGTACGAGCGCCAGCCGGACCGCATTCCAGAGCCACCAGCTGATAACGGCGACAGCGATCGGACAAACAACTCGCGCGGGGTGCGTTTTAGTGAATTATTAGGACGATTAAAAGAGATCGTATTCTTAAGAAACGTTAGTATACATGATCGGATTAAAAGTTCACTTTAATGTTGTATTGAATGGTTGGTTCTCGTAGTGGTAGATTTTATGTCTGAGTGGCCTATTTTAAAGGATGTTCTGGAAATGTTAATTAAACATGGGGACTAGAAGTTCAAGTAAAAATATTAAGTTAAATATATTGCAGTTGAATTCACAAAGTTTACGACCGAAAGTTGTTGCCTTAGAAAATCTATTGTTACGAGAAAAAATCCATATTTGCATTATATCTGAGGCTTGGCTCGAACTGGATAAGTACCTAAAAATTGGATCATATAATATTTACAGACTCGACCGCGATGATTCTTATGGGGGTATTGCTATTATATCACATCCATCAATTAAAGCTCAAATTGAGAATTTTAGTTTACGTAACAAGCGCATACAGGTTTTAGTCATTAAAATATTTAATTGTTCTTATCTGCAAAACGTTATAGCAGTCTATTGTCCACCTAGGATTCCCACAACAGATGATGACTGGAGAGCGTTGTTCTCAAACTGGTCCACTAAAACATTGATATGCGGTGATTTCAATGGTCACTACCCAAATTGGTCGTGTAAAAGTAATGGTAGGGGCTTATAAAATAAAATAAAATATATAACGCCGCTTCCGAATATAACTACGTATCACTTAATAACGGCGAAGCGACCAGATGTAAAATGGTTTTAGATAACTGGCAAAGAAGTTCCCCTGACATTTCATTTATGTCATCAGATGTCGCGCTTCGGTTTTCTTGGGCTGTTCTCAATGAAAATTTGGGTAGTGTCCATTTAATGATATTGATGTCGACAGAAATAGAAAGTACTCGTTCTATTATGCAAAAAAGAAACTTTACAAAGGCGGACTGGGCTAAGTATAGGGAAACTTTGACAGAATTAATTAAAAGCAAAAACCTTTGTACGGATCCCCAGCTAATGTATGACATGATAATAGGTTGGATGGAATTGGCCGCTAAAGAATCTATCCCGGTGATTAGACCTTGTACTGACCCGACTAGAAAGTTTAGCCCAAAACCATATTGGTCTCCTGATTTGTCGAGAGTTGTGGCGTTGCATAGGCAAGCACTAGCTCAGCTTAGAAGAAATCCCACTCCGGTTAATTTGAGCATATTTAAACGAAAAACTGCGGAAGCACAGTGCTTAATTAGAAAAGCATCCACGGCGTCGTTTAGGCAGTTTTGTGACAGTATTGATAACACAGTCTCTAGCAGTGATCTATGGTGCAAAATGAGATGGCTAAAGGGCTATAGGGCTGTCAGAAACTGTCTAGATTACGAAAGAACGGAGGAATTTCTTACTCGGTTAACCCCGGACTATGTCTTACCCCAGGACCCGATTTTTTACTCTAAAAATACACATCTTGAAGCTCCGATTTCTAGACAAGAGCTTGAGAACATTATTAAGGAAAAAGATACAGCACCCGGAATTGACGACATTTCATATTCGATGATTTATAATTTCCCCGATAAACAAATATTAGTGGATATGTTTAATACGATCTTAGCTCAGGGGCGTGTACCAGAGCAACGGAGAAATATAAAAATAGTCGCAATACCGAAACCAGGCCGGGATCCGAAAGACATATCATCACTAAGACCCATATCTCTGATATCTTGCTTATGTAAAACTCTTCATACGATTTTAACTAGGCGGTTAGAATGGTATTTTGAAGCTAAAGGTTTGTTTTCTAAAAATACTGTAGGATTTCGTAGAACACAGTCATGTCTCGATAATCTGGTTAGGCTTGTTACTCAAATTCAGATAGGCTTTACTAATAAACAAAAAACATTAGGTTGCTTCGTTGATATAGACAATGCCTATAATAATGTTAATATTTTAGCAGTTGTGAGAAAATTAGATAAAGAAGGTGTGGGGTCCTCAATATGTAAATATATATGGGAATTTCTGAAACGAAGGTATATATCTGTTACAGAATCAAGTCAAAACAGTCAGATCATGCGTTGGACAGCTGTCGGACTAGCGCAGGGAGATCCGATGTCCCCGATATTGTTTAATATAGTAACCACCGATATTTGTAAGAGGATACAAAATGTTTACATATCGCAATATGCAGACGATTTCGTTATGTATGTGTCAGGCCGAAACCTAAGATTTATATCGGTAACGCTTCAAAGCGCCTTAGATCACATGTCAATATTATTAAGAGATTTAGGCTTGGAACTTTCACCGAACAAAAGCAAAATCTGTATTTTTTCACGAGGAAGGGTACTGCAAAAAGTCAGTCAGCTTGGGGAATGCTGCGCTTGAAAATGTTCCTACGGTTAAATACTTGGGAGTATGCTTGGATCAAGGGTTGAGGTGGAACAAGCAAATTAATGTGTCAGAAATCGAGAAAGTTTTTAAATATATTTCATGTATTAGCAGGTTCTTCTTGGGGAATTCATCCTATACATTTAAGAAGGTTATATATTTCGATTATTCGAAGCAGATTAGATTTTGCATGTTTTTTGTTTAATAACAGTGCTAAAACTAATATAGAAAAGCTAGATAAGCTCCAAAACCAAGCTATGAGAGTGGTCGGCGGTTTTATAAAGACTAGCCCAATACAAGTAATGGAATCAGAGTTAAGCCTCCCACCGTTATTTGTAAGAAGGAAATATCTGGCTTCAAAGTTTTGGTTGAAGGCTAGGTCGATTGCTGGCAGTGAGGTCGTCTCTGAAATTGCTGAGCTTACTTCTCTGTGTAACAATAGTGCATATTGGAGAAACAAAAAGAAACCATTGCTAGTTTTAGTACACCTTGAATTATTTAGTATATCGATCCATCAATCTCGTAGTCTGGAAATGTTCTCACTGACTGTCAACATGGGTGACCAATATAGACATTAAAAGACAAATAAATTTAAACATGGATAATGTCGAAGGACCTAAAAAAGCTTATAGCGTAGGAAGTTTGCTGCAGGAATGTATAAAAAGCTTGAACAAAAAGTACAGCGGGTTCTGTCATGTGTACACTGACGGGTCTAAGGTTGGAGAAGCTGTTGGAGCAGCGTTTTACGACCCTTATTCTGATGTCAAGGCAGCCTTTAAACTAAATGACAAGACGTCTGTTATGGCAGCAGAATTGTACGCTATTGCCGAATGCTTGTCGTATGTAAAGTCATGCGTGGGGACCAACTTTGTAGTGCTGAGTGACTCCAAGAGCGCACTACAGCATTTAGCTCGATGCACCTCTGGTAACAGAAGTCATCCCGTAGCTTATGTTATTTTGAATTTATATTTACAGCTACAAAGTAGCGCCAAAAATATCAAATTTCAATGGGTCCCATCTCACATTAACCTCACTGGCAACGAAGAAGTAGATAAGCTGGCCAAAATGGGGGTGGACGAAGGGATAAGTATAAACCATATGCCTTTCTTTACACACCTACTCAGAGAAGTTAAGGGAAACTGCTTTAAAATTTGGAAAGAGTATTTTAATGAGAGGTCGAAAGTGAAAGGCATATGGTACAAAACAATCGTCAACGAACCGCCAAAGATACCTTGGTTTTGTGACGCTCAGCTAAATAGACCACTTGTAGTGACAAGCATGCGACTGCGCTCCGGGCACATGCCACTCAATGTGTTCGGGCATTTGATGAGGGTGGTGAACTCTGCAGACTGTTGCATTTGTCATGTGAGGGAACATACCTACCACGCATTGGTGGAGTGTGCTCGGATCGGAGCCGAACGCAGGGCATTTGAAGAGCAGTCCAATCTTAGGCTTACAGACGTAGGCTCATGCAATATTTTGTTATCTAACCCCACATCTAAGCTAGCAATTAAACTGTACAACCTAATTATTAAATTAGTTAAGTGTAGATAGTAAGTAGCTATAAGAATGTACCTATAAGGCCGGCATCATCGCTCAGCGACGAAGGCCTTCTTTTTATTAAATAAAGATTTAAAAAAAAAACGTAGAGATACCATGACACCAGTTTACTATACCTATATTTACGTGTGCGGTGAATGTCTGAGCTTCTGTAAGGGGATGGATGATAGGCAAACAACTGTAGATACCAATGTAATTAGATGTTATTTTTTTGGAATTTTTAATCTCATTTCATGTTGCATTGGTTTTACTGTCATGCCATGCTTACATGTATTTAATAAATAAATAAATACCCCATTCCAGATAACATTCGACTTTTAACGGACAAATTTGTCTGCCTTCTTTGTGTATACAGGGTACCAAAAGGAAATATTGTACTAATTTTACTTGTTTCATTAAGTGCTTTTCAAAAATTATTTTACGTTTCACAATAGTTTTTCTTGAAATCGCAAGACGATTAACGCGCGATTTTTCTAATCTTATCAGTCACAGGGTATAGCTGCCAAATATCGGTTTTCTTCTTATTGATAAGGACTATTATTTGTTACATACCGTCTTCAGCGAGACGTGGCCTTATCCACACGAAGCGGGATACAATTTACTTTAAATACACACGAATGGGAGATAAATCGCTTTAATTAAATAAGTTTAGTTCGCAGCATACGGCGTACCTGATTCATTTAAACCAGACACTTTCAAATTGGATTTAGATCTAGCCATGGACTGGTATTGGCATGTAAAATTCAATTGAATAGAATAATAATGTTCTTTCGAGGCAAAATTATAAAATAAAATTAAATGGCCTTGTCGCTTTGACGCTCGCTCATACATGTCCTAACACAACATCACGCAGAGCGTAATTTAATTTCAGTGACAATTATATGACGATGATGACATCATCATCATATCAGCCGAAAGACGTCCACTGCTGGACATAGACCTCCCCTTAAGAGTGTCACAATGACCTTTCTTGCGCCACCCGCCTCCACTGCCGTGACCTTTTCCAGGCCATTGTTTAGTAGTAGAATTTCAGTGAATTTATTTTCAGTGACAAAAAGCAATTATTGATGAGGCGAATAATCCTACTAATATTGTAATGCGAAAGTTTGGATCTTTAGATGTTTGTTACTCAATCACGCTTGACCGCCTTAAACAGATTAGGTCACCGATTTGGATGAAATTTTGTACGAAGATAGTTTATAGCCTGGATTAAAATACAGGATAGTTAAAAACTATCCTGTATTTACCCTTTTATATTTACGGGTCCACGCAGATGAAGTCGTGAGCGGAAGCTAGTGTAAACATATATTTCAAACTCAAACTGAAACATTTAGATACAAAACATAGATAATAGAAGAAGTAAAATAAAATGCACATTAAGGCTTAAAATTTTAAACCAAATAGACGACAAATTATAGGGGGTGAAGTGTCGAATGGATATTTTATGAGAGTATGATGCCACTTGGACGAAGTCGCAGGCAGTTGCTAGTTTTTAATAATCGATATGATTGTCTACCTAGCAAGAACAAAGAGCGGGGTATGAAACGTATAATAATAAGTTATACACGGAACTCGGGCAGCCTTGAAGTTATCTGCACTTGACATTGGAATCAATACTTATTCACTAAGCTGCAGTATTTCGCTATTACAATATACAATATACTAGAGATTCAGGGCTGGCTGAATCTACAGCTCAAGGGGATACCTTGATTCGAGTCGAACACGCCCCCTAGACAAAGACACGCTTATGCCTTCCGCGCACAAGAAAAAGAGATGAAACACTCTTCGGGAATGGCTTTTTTGGACAAATTTCGATTTTATACCTAACTTAGAGAAGTTTTATTTAAATTTTATAAGGTGAGATTTTAGATGAGATAAAATACTATTGTATTAACTTGATTGTGTCGTAAAGTAATGTATCGTTTGAGTAGGCTGAGTAAAAAAAGGAAAATACAGACCCAACTTTTAATTTTTTTTCTATCGAGGAAATTTCAAGCAATCATGTGGTAAAATCAGAAAAACAATCATATAGTCAAGACTCATATATCTGAAAATCAGACTTTATTGTTTCTTTATCTAGGCAGAACGGCGTTTCAAAGCACGCGATAATTTCCAATGCACCGCCTTAAGTCCGAAGTATAAGCTCGGCCGAATTTCACTTTCCCATACAAACGGAGTTTCGTTCTCATTTTAAAACTACGTGTTGGATTGTGACGAAACTTTGCTTAACACTGCCACATTATTAGTGTCCCGCCTTAAACCAAAATTAAATCTTACCTAAACTTTTATCTATTACCAGGTATGAAAAAAGAGCATGATTGCCAACTAGAAACGAAGTATTGAACATGTGCTAGGTGATTTTGCAGTAATAAAAACAAATACGGCATTTAACCTTAGTGATACTGTAATGCCCACAAGCCCACATAGTTGATGAAAATTTTATACAAAGTAAGGCAGTAAAGTAAAGGGAAAAATATGTCAATAGAAAGCTTGATTTGTTTTAACTATTTTTTAGTACACTACAAGAGTTGTATAGATATCAAAAAATATGTTTCGCAATAAGAAGGGCAGATATATCAACGCATCATACATACTATAGGAACATGGTTTTCTAGGGTGATTCATACATTTGCAGGACTCAATACATTATTTAATGTGACCGACTTCTTATAAAACCTTGAACGGTAATAAGAGTTGCTTTATGATGAAATGTAAACCTTACACTTTGTAAAGGAACCCTGAAAACGGTTTTTCTTAAGGGGCTACCCGAGGTTTAACCGATTTTTGTTAAGTTTTGAATCGTATATCCTACTTTTGCACTACAGATTGAATTATAAGTCGTTCGGCTATCGGTTCTCCAATCTTTTGTATCCATTTTTGTCTACGGGATTTCGAAAGAAATGAATACTTAAATTTGTATCTTTTTTAAATATTTACAAAAAAACACTTATTTCGTATCTCTATTGACGTGAAAGATCTAACATACGAAATCTACATATTTGGGTTCATCTTTGTCGTCTCTAAAACGTGTCTTGGGTTTTCATTTTAAACTAATTAACACAATAGTTAATGGCATGAAAACCAGTTTTTTGGCCTAAACTTGTTTAACTTTGATGCTAAATATCTCGAAAGCAATAATAATAATAATAAGTACAGTCTCAAGGATTATTTCCTAAATAACGAGTGTGGGATGCATCGCGACGTTGTAGCAGTAGACGGAAACTTCACCCCGCACTCCTTGGCAAACGAGAACTGGCGCAGACTTAAAGTAATGAGCGCCGAGGACCGCAGGGCGGTATGGAGGAGCAAGGAGCTACACGGGCGGTTCTACAAGGCCCTCACAGGGCCCGATGTAGATCTGCTCGCGTCGGTGAACTGGCTACGTTTCGGGGATCTCGTCGGGGAAACCGAAGGTTTTGTCTGTGCAATTGCGGACGCAGTTATCATGACGAACAATTACCGGAGGTATATCCTGAAGGACAGTACGGTCGACATTTGTCGGGCATGCCGCAGTCCCGGGGAGTCACTTAGGCATATTATCTCCGGTTGTGGTCATCTTGCTAACGGCGAGTACTTGCACAGATATAACCTTGTAGCCAGAATTATTCACCAGCAACTTGCTCTGCTATACGGTCTTGTGGTCTCCGAAGTGCCTTACTATAAGTACACACCTGCGCCAGTTCTCGAAAATGGTCGTGCAGTCCCCAATAGAGCGTTCTATTGGGATCGATCTGTCATCACGGACAGGACTATTCTTGCCAATAGGCCAGATATCGTGCTGTCAGATCGATCGAAACGCCAGGCAGTGCTCGTCGACATCACCATCCCCCATGACGAGAACCTCTTGAAGGCCGAGAAGGACAAAGCCAGCAAGTACCTAGACCGGGCTCACGAGGTAACCGCCATGTGGGATATTATTTCGACGATCATCGTCCCGATAGTCGTTTCGGCGAACGGTTTAATAGCGAAGAGTCTCGACTATCACCTCAAGAGACTCTCGCTAGATGGTTGGATCAAGGGTCAGATACAGAAGGCGGTACTCCTGGATACTGCGCGGATAGTCAGGAGGTTCCTGTCTCTGTCGCCCTGACCGCCGGCAGCTTAGGCCCCGCCTCGCTGCCGGCTGCACCCTAGGTTAGGTTTTTATAATGATTTTATGTTTTGTATGTATAGTTTTATATTTTACTTTTTTATATAATTATTGTAAAAACCTACCCTGAGAGAAAACGTAAATAAAGAAATAATAATAAATAATAATAAAAACGTTTATTTCCAAAAAATGGTACAGCTGTATTTGTGAAGCCTCTGACTTCTGAGCTAGGCTGGAGCCTGTGTTACAGAAGTCAGTGTCCTCTCCCAGTTTGTGAGTATCGTGGATAACATTTTTGGTGCAGTTGCAGCAATGAACTTATATGGGATACTACATTGCTTAATGCCGTTGTTGTTAGTATAATAAGCTACAAAAACAGAAGAAAACTAAGGGATTCAGATCGCAGGTCATTGGGGCATGGGATCCCCTTAAATCGAATCGAGATGGCGGACCAAGTTTCCCACCGCATGGCTCGGATCCATTCCTAGAGATTGATTCCAAGTCACAACAGTTCCGGCTATAGCAGATACTGAACCTACATTAGCTTAGTAACACAACCACGGCTTTACAATCTTTTTCTCTAATTAGTGATAAATATTCTTGACTAGCTTCCGCCCGCGACTTCGTCCGCGTGGACCCGGGATAAAAACTATTCTATATTTTAATCCAGGCTATAAAATATCTTCGTGAAAAATTTCATTCAAATCGGTTCAGCCGTTTAAGCGTGATTGAGTAAAAACATCCAAACATCTAAACTTTCGCATTTATAATATTAGTAGTGTGCCGGCTGGCTACCTTATCTGGAACGTGCGATATGAGAGTGAGGAGTTTTCCTTACAATCTCACGCGCATCGATCGAGATAAGGTGGTGAAGATATCAAATGTAAGTTAGCGATAAAGGGCTTTGGATATAAATACTAGTTGTAAAGTAAATAAAGTTAGTTATCATATTCCTAACAAAGGTGTTTAACTCATCCATCAACTATTTCCCCTAAAGTAGGATTGGTAGTTATAATATTGATTAGATTATGAATGTTTTATTAATTTCAATACCCATTGCTCAGAACGTCTACATTGATTAAACGTTTACTTATCAGAGGAGGCAAGAATCTGATTATATTTTTTTCGGAAGAAAGTGATCCTTCTATAAATAATTGGCATGAAGCGTTTAAATTACTATCATGTTATTGTGTTATGCTTAATTTTAGATTCAATATCCTGACAACTATAAAATGTGTGCTTACGTCTCTTCACCTTGACGAAAATAACCGACAACTCTATTGAAATTTCATGAAAATCACTTAGGAATTATGGGCGTGTACTTAATAAAAAAAACTTTGGTATCTAATTTTTACTGGTCTGCGATCTATTACAAAATTTAGATTTATCCCAGTATTTCGATACTTCATTTTTACATTGATAAACTCTTCATTATGTAGTTACTTATATTTTATCCGATTTGTATGTATATGTATTGTATGTATGAGCTGACGATATCATCATCATATCAGCCGAAAGACGTCCACTGCTGGACAAAGGCCTCCCCCAAAGAGTGCCACAATGACCGGTCCTGCGCCACCCGCATCCAGCGGACTCCCGCGACCTTTACCAGGTCATCAGTCCACCTTGTGGGGGGCCTACCCACGCTGCGCCTTCCGGTACGTGGTCGCCACTCGAGAACCTTTCCGCCCCAACGGCCATCGGTTCTACGTGCAATGTGCCCCGCCCACTGCCACTTAAGCTTAGCGATTCGGAGGGCTATATCGGTTACCTTGGTTCTGCTGCGGATAGCCTCATTTCTGATGCGATCGCGCAGAGAAACTCCCAACATAGCCCTCTCCATTGCCCTTTGGGTGACTTTGAGCCTTCTTATGAGGCCCATAGTAAGCGACCACGTTTCCGTGCCATACGTCATCACTGGCAACACACACTGGTCAGAGACTCTCGTCTTGAGACACTGCGGAATATTGGACGAAAAGATGTGCCGTAGCCTCCCGAATGCTGCCCAGCCGAGTCGGATTTGACGATTGACCTCTTTCTCAAAGTTGGACCTACCTAACTGAACAGTCTGTCCTAGGTATATATAATCGTCTACAACTTCGAGCGTAAAGTGTCCGATTGAAATGGGGGTTGGTACTACATGGAGGTTTGACATGATCTTTGTCTTATCCATGTTCATCCTTAGACCAACTCGCTCGGAGGCTTTACTACTATATCGTCAGCAAACCGAAGGTGAGTGATGTACTCGCCGTTGATGTTGATGCCTAGCCTTCTCCAGTCTAGAGTCTTGAACACGTCCTCCAGTGCAGCGGTGAACAGTTTTGGGGAAATAACATCCCCTTGTCTGACACCCCGCTGCAGCGGAATAGGCTTCGAACTCTGATCCGGGAGTCGGACTGACATAGTGGCGTTCTCGTTCAAGCACTTCAGCACTTCGATGTAGCGGCAGTCTACTTGGCACCGTTGGAGAGACTGTAGTACAGCCCAGGTTTCGATCGAATCGAAGGCTTTCTCGTAGTCCACGAACGCTAAGCAGAGAGGCAGGTTATATTCCTCAGTCTTCTGTATAACCTGGCGGAGCTTATGAATGTGGTCCGGTACTAAAACCTCTTCGGAAACCGGCTTGTTCGGGAGGCTGGAAGTCATCAAGCCTGCGTGCGAGACGATTCGTAATGATCCTTGAAAACAGCTTCTAGACATGGCTCAGAAGTAAGATGGGTTGGTAGTTCTTCAGCAGTGTTGTCACCCTTTTTGAAGAACAGCACCACCTCACCTCTGTTCTACGCCTTTGGCGTTCTCCCTTCCAGTAGGACGGTGTTGAATAACTTCTGAAGGGCCGTAAGGATCGGTTTTCCACCCGCCTTCAGGAGTTCGGCTGTAATTCCGTCTTCACCGGGTGCCTTGTTATTCTTAAGCTGTTTCAGAGCCATTCTAATCTCGTACAGGCTGATGTCCGGAATGTCGTCGGTGTAGTGTCGGGTAAGTCTAGCTCTAGGGTCTTCTGCCGGACCAACTTCGGGTTTGCGAGTTGATGTGTATAGCTGTCCGTAAAAACGCTCTATCTCTGACGTTATTGTATCGTATTATTTCAAATACGTATAGCGACGGCAGTGTTAGAATATTTGTTTCCTTGAAGAATTCCCTCACGCGACCCCTGGTTATAAATTGCTCAAATACTCTATATTTGCCACTGATCCCCATAAAATGAGACCATAAAATATTAAACTACTAGCTTCCGCCCGCGACTTCGTCTGCGTGGACTCGGGATAAAAACTATCCTATATTTTAATTCAGACTATAAACTATCTCCGTGCAAAATTTCATTCAAATCGGTTCAGCCGTTTAAGCGTGATTGAGTAACAAACATCCAAACATCCAAACATCTAAACTTTCGCATTTATAATACTAGCTTCCGCCCGCGACTTCGTCTACGTGGACCCGGGATAAAAACTATCCTATATTTGAATCCAGGCTATAAACTATCTTCGTGCAAAATTTCATTCAAATCGGTTCAGCCGTTTAAGCGTGATTGAGTAACAAACATCCAAACATCTAAACTTTCGCATTTATAATATTAGTAGGATTAGTAGGATAAGAGTAAGCGAAGTAACCGTGCCGTTGCTTGATTGGTAAGCTGCCTTATTCTCCTGACTGCAAAAGTAGCAGAGCTCAACCTACTTCCTATAAAAACACTTTCATTTTTACTTGTGTACGGCTATAGCTTGAGACTATGGACATCACAAAATTACATAGATACATGAAAAAGCAATATATCACATGATTTCACCGCTTAAAAATAAAATCACGTTTAACTTGATCTCTTAAGCGAGTTCGGTTTTTGAAACTGGAAGATTTAAATTTATCCTGGCGTAAGCATCCTGGGATTAAGAGGCTTTAACGTTCATACGACTTTTAGTCGTAGAGCAAATAACATAAGGTTTAGTTTAGCTTGAGTTTGTGGAGCTAAGATTGGGCGGACTACAGGCAATCATTCATTACTTAAGGTTAGGTCTGATGTGCAAAAAGTGTCTACTAATCGTTTTAGTCTGAAAGGCACGCCCTTGGAATACATTAACGGGAGATGAGTTTGTTAGAAAAAGACTGCTGCTGACTGGTGCCTATTCTTTGGATTTCTCAGTATTTTCACGGGAAGTGTGAAACTTAGGAATTGAAAATTGATTTTTTTTCTTATATTAGTACTTACATCACCATCAACATTTTCAGCCCGTAATCGCCAACAGAACATAGATCACTTGTCTCCACTAATAAGAAACCGCTGCATTGAACAGTGTATTTCTAAATCTTTAAAGTATAAATTGACACAGGCTTGGCTACTGACACAATAGCATTACAAGGCTATTATTATTACGCTCAACGCTTAAAAACTACACTTTTAGATGTAGGTACCTTATACATATCATATAGCACTGCTAGGCTCAAATCTCTTCTTTATCGAGCTTCATGAAGGTCCTTTTAAAAAAATGTACCAATATTATATGGACAAAATGTCTGTGATGTTATAAGTTTGTATATAGGGGATCGTAACTAATCATCTGATATAGAATCACCAGTGTATAGAATGGACATAGGCTATACTTTATCCCGCGGCTTTGTTTAAGTTCTTTGTAATACGCGGATGGAGTCGCAGGGGCAGCTGGTCTATACTAATACTATAAAGAGGAAAAATATGTGGGATTATAGCTTTGTGAGTTTATATTTAATGAGAACAACTAGTACGATTTCAACAAAATCGTTCACTAGAATGAACCTTTCAGACGGGCATAAGTTACATTTTATTCTGCGTTCTTTACAATTCACGGGCGAAGCGGCGCGAGCAGCTAGTCGTATATAAAATTTTAAAGTGGTCTTGTTTTACTGTACATTGAAATCCTGTCTTACAATCAGACTCAGCTGCGCTGCTGGTTGGCTCACAAAGGATAGTCACAATTTCCTGTTGTCTGTTCACCGTGAATTAGCAACGGGCTAGGAATAAGTTTAACTGTAGGTTACGCCAGGGTCTAGTCAATGAGTTTCGCCGTTTCACAGAGCGTTTGATAAACAATTGGGATAGGTCCAGACATTTGTTTATCTGTGTTTCTGTCTGCGTTGTTGCAGCCCAATTATGTAAAATGTTTGTTACAATATCCATTTTCTAGAACGAATTCGCTTCTCTCTGTACTAGATACAAAGAGAAGACACAGCCATCACCTTGACTTTGATTTGCTGTGGACGTGGCGCAAGCAACATCTCCTGCCAGCATCTCCTGATGATGCCTCGTAGAGAGGCGAAACGCGTGTCGAGTTTTTGTCATTATTGGTGGTGGTTTGCTGTAATTTTTTGCATGTTTATACGCAAATAGTTGCATCTATCTTCACTGATGGACCAGCACGTGTTTTACCGGAATAACAAAGGAATATTGTTCTCGTAACATCATTTCGTTATATAAACAGCGTACACACTGTCAGGCACCGCTATTTCAATCGGCTGCCTCGCGATAAATAAATTGTGGCTGTCCCCTCTGATATGACATGTCAAGGAATTGTGTACCTGGTACTTAGGACTAAGTAATTTTTAAAAGCGTTTTTGGCTTATTGTAATGATTGGTTCGTGTGTTTCCTACGTGCATAGCCAATAGTAAGTGAGCACGACGCACTGCTATTCAAATAAAACGTTAGCAAATGAAAATGAATTTGTTAGTTCCAAGGAGTCACGCTTGTGTAAGATTAGTTAGGCCTAGGCTGTAATTACGCGGCAATTCACCTCACCTCACCCGTAACTCCTAATAAAAATAGACCTCTGGTTACCTAAGCTGCTATGAATCGTGGCGTTAATATATATTAGTGTGTGACGGTTGAGCTACGAACCTACGGTAGCCTAATGGTTTAGGCCTGCGGCTGTCAAGCGGCGGTCTATGGTTTTTTCGTTCGCTGCATTTAACCCCTTGGACACTAAGAACACCTAAAAGCATTACGTGTTGTCGTGCCCACGCACGGCGCCAAGAACACATTTAGGTGCCATGGCGTGCGCTGAGGAAGTCACCTTCCTGCTTTCAACTAAGGTTCATATTTACACTCTTCCACAAAAATACTTGGCGTATGTATATGTGTCACTTTCGTACGTGAAGAATGGCGTCCAAATGGTTCAGCACTTTCTTCGATGAATATTCATTACTTACTAATCTACGTCTCTCACATAATCCAATCAAGTCATAATCTCCACGAATTAGGCAATCACTCGAGTCTACTCGGAATTCGCAGCACTGTCTACATCCATATTAATAGTCTTGGAACTGAATGGTCTTAGCGTTCCCAGCTTGCATGGTTTACCCATCCGTAGCAATTAGTTTCAATATGTGTAATGAATTTCTTAGATATATTGGGATTCGACATTGTTCTAGAATTGAAATTAAATTGACTTCCGTGTAACTGTGGTCTTGTGTCGGAGTCAAGATCCAACTTGTGTTGTTGTGCCACTAGTAAGGATATCATTAATACAAATTAATGATATCCTAGGTATGACAACATCTGGTTATATAAGGTGCTGTTAGACTTGAGCATTCACTATGAGCATTCTAGTGAATGTTACATTACAGATAAAAGTTCACGAAATAAACAGAACTGTGTTAGCGAGCATTCTATTCTTCATTTTACGTCAATACATTTTCTGCGAGCTTTTTAGCGAGCCGAGCAATCTTGTTATTTGTCTGCCCTTCGGCCACATCTCCCGCACGCCGTTTACTAGATCCTAAAAAGCCTTCGTAGCGATGTTTGGCTCTATGTTTCACTCTATTCGTTGTTCATTTCGACAAATTTAAAACCAGCAAATGATCGATCTTCTGTTAAATGTGAATCACACCTTTCAGCACCTTAACATGAAGTTGCACCTAGTGCTCCTAGACCTTGTAGACGATCCTGTGGTTGCCCCGTATGTAACAGAAGGGGAATAGGGCTTAGGCGTCTGCTACTTCTTGGCAGTGAAAGTGTTAATTTAAGAACGGACAGGATGCCGATGATAGTGCATCCGTGCGCATCGCGTTAGCGACGCGACTCGCTTAGTTTGAGTATTCTCGCATAGAGAGCTATGTCAATTGTAGAGAAACAGCTTAACACATCTCTGGTGGTTGCTCACCCTTACGGATAATGGCGTAAAATCCATGCGAGCGTGCCTTTGCGAACATTTCTGACGCACTACAGTGTCGCGGCAGCCCCAACATAATCTTAATCGAATTAGCCTTCTGACAAATTCATAAAAAAAATATCAAAGTATCGTGATCATAGCATCGTGATCATCATATCCGCCGAAAGAAGTTCACTGTTGAACATAGGCCTGCCCCAAAGACCACAATGACCGGTCCTACGCCCCCCGCATCCAGTGGAATCCTGCGACCTTTACCAGGTCATCAGTCCACCTTGTGGGGGCGGGGGGACTACCCATGCTGCGCCTGCCGCTACGTAGTCGCCACTCGAGAAACTTTCCACGCCAACGGCCATCGGTTCTACGTGCATTGTACCTCTTAAGTTTTTAAAGAATTAAATGTCGGAATAAGTCAAGACATACTCATACACATACTCTTGATTAATTGAAGTACGTACCAGAAGGTACAAGCAGATAATTATGTTTCGAGCGAGGTCACAAAGGGAACCTAATTAATGTTCATTAAAATTGTCCCTAAAACAACACGGTTATCATCAGGATTATACCTTGTTCTTGTTAAACGTCAACATTATTAAAGCAAGTTAAATTAACGGCAGTAAAAGTTGGGCCTGCATGTAGGTTAAGAAAAGCTAATTCTTAATGAAAGCGCGATAATGTTTTTAACTTTCTATGGTTTATAAATGAGCTTAAGTGCGACTGAAAGCATAAAGTTTGTTGTTAATTCAGTTTATAACTCAAGTTGGGTAGAAATCTGCCTGATGCTGGATGAAAAAGATGCAATAAGAATTTGCTGGGCCAACTTGTCGCCAGTTGCCAAAAGAGGATTTAGTCGTTATTTATAATAGTTTTGTTCATCAAACTTATATCCAATCATTTGATAAATTGTTCGTCAATTGCTTCTTAAAAAATAATAGTTTATGTTTATCGATTACAGAGGCCAACGGGCGTAGCACGGTTGCCATTTTATCAGTTATCGTTGTGGATAAGGCATCCATCACTCTCGCACTCGCATACTTGTCAGAGCGTGATGGGCGTCTTTACCACAACGGTAAGTGATAAAATGGCAACCATGCTACGCCCGCAGTATTGGCAGAATATTGAAATTTTATGACTATGTCTTTAAAAAAAACAGAGACATAAAACTGGAGATATTGTCTCCTTGTAACAAAAATCGTTTAGCTGTACATAAACTCACAGGGCTCTGTGAACTATGCTTAGGCTGTACTTTATAGCGCAACACATGGCGTAGTTAAAATGACAACCTTTCTTACAATTAAACATATCGCTTATGGTAAAATGTTTCTCGTCCCTTCCTCAGAAACTGGTAAGTAATCGAGATATAAGAACTGATCATATATTTGTATACGCCTGTTTAGTATAACATTCACTGGATATAATGAGCGTAATATATGATTTCAAAATACCTATTTTCGTAAAGTATAACGTTATGCAGATATAACTAGGTAGTAAAAAAAGTGTTCGGTTCTGGCGCTTCGCCGGCCGCTGCCGCGGCACGCTCGCTTCGCGCTGTAGTCTCGCGGTTCACCTAACACTTCTCCTCGCTTCGCCCATCGTCGTACCTACACCGACCTGCCTTAGAGTTACTCTGAAACTACTTTGAACTATGTACATGTATGTAAGCACTTTATTGTACTCAATAACAGGTTAAAGAACATACATATCACACAATATATCAAAGTACAAAGGCGAACTAAGGAGAACTAATTAAATATCCGAATTACTTATATAACTCCTAAAAAAATATATCCCGATAGCTCCTGGCTCCGCGGGCTCTTATATATCTCATACTTGTATATTTTATCATTCTTATACTAAAATATATTATGTATTATGATCATTATATATTTTGCATGTCATACGAACTGACACTAGGTAGTCAATGTGAGTGTTATAGAAAAAAGTAATATAATATGAATATTACATCCATTGGTTTTGTTGTTATAGCTAACGGTCATATCTTGTAAACGTTACTAATATGAAATTATATATAACTACTCGTTACTACTAACTACTCTCTCGCTCGTGGAACTCGTTTAATATCGTAGCTCCTTTCAAACTTTCGCCCCCTATTCAGATTCAGATTCAGATATTTATTAATAAAATGCGATATTTTACATGTCAGGATAGTAAATACATACAATTGAATTAAAAGTGTTACATTTATACTTATTTTATTTAACATTAATTAAACATAATTTTATGATTATCGTAGCAATCATTTTAATTTGCAAAATTTGGGTCACCACACTCGACAAATTCGTCAACGCTATAGCACGCTAGGCTGGTCAATAGCGTTTTTAAATGTTTGGCAAAAACTGTGTTGTTTTGCACCAGTTTTAACTCTGCTGGTAGTGAGTTATATAATTTTGTGCCCATGACACCGAGAGATTTCCGAGTCTTTGCAAGTCTACAACTCGGGACGACGAGCAGTATGCATCGACGAGCACTGGAATGAGTAGTGTACATATGTAAGTTAGCCCTCACGTACTTGCAGGCAGTTAATATGTATACGCTAGGTGGTGTTAGTATCTTGGACTCCTTAAAGAGATCTTTTGCGGGGTGGTCGTATGACTTCTTCATTATGGTTCGAATAGCTCGTTTTTGCATCTTAAATGCCCTGTCGCGATCCGCCGCGGTGGCCCACAAATCAACACCTTGGATAAGTATGGAATGGAAGTATCCATAGTACGCCTTTTTGACGTTTTCGAATGACAAGCTCGGTGCAAGTCTCGAAAGTGCGTAGCATGCCGATGATAGTTTGTCACACAGGATGTCAATGTGAGGGGACCACGTTAGTCCTGCATCAATAGTGAAGCCTAGGTATCTTACCTTATCAACTTGAGGTACGCTGTTTTTCTCGTTCAGTAGGCCGGGGCGCGTGTCTTTGAACGTGTTAATACTTACGGAATTTTAGATCTTTTTTACAACGGATATTAACAATAATTCATGAATATGAGTCACAAATGCTATGCAAAAGGAACATTATTGATGCTTGAATTATAAATTGATAGCACCATCTATTGAGCATAATTTTGGTACAATTTCAGTTTGATAGAGGTCGCTGATGTTAGTTGTCAATTTGCGCCATCTAGCGAGTTTAATTGTAGTCCAATTTTAGCTCGATAGATGCCGCTTATATTATGTTTTTGATATTTTTCTGACCAATTAAAATAATATACCAAAAACCGGCCAATTGCGTGTCGGGCCACGCGCAGTGTAGGGTTCCGTAGTTGCCTGTCTGTCTTAGTTATATCGACGTGCGGTGCGGTTGCGTCGGCCGAATTTGTACGAAAATTGGCCTTTCCAAGTACACATTAAGTTGGTCGACTATTACTCGGTAACTACTTATGCGTACTTGTCCGTGATAGTTTTCCTTTTAAATTCATTATATTTACTACTACCACGAATTTTTGCACATCCTCAGTAGTAGCCATTTAGCCGGTGGGGGGGACGGGGACAACGACACATGACTGGAACAAAAATTGGGGATTTAAAGCAAAATGGAGTTGGACTAAAAGCGGCAGAAATTAAAAACGATAAGACTGCATGAATGCATTCAAATCCACAATCGTCCATGTTGTTCTTAATGCTTAAGCTTTGTTTTTACCTGGGACCGAGATTTTCTCGGCTTTAATACTACAAAATCGATTTCTATACAAAATGAAACAAAAGACCAATAACTGATCTTTACCAAAAAAATAACAAAATAAACTGATAAAAAGAAAAAAAAAATCATCGCTGGGGTTCGAACTCGCAACCATCAACAAAGAAGATTGGTCGTCGTCGACCAGCCAGCCTTTTGGGACAAAATACGGAAACAACGGATTTTGTCGAAAATAAGACCATGCTAGATCGGTTTCTCGGCCCCGTAAACCCCTATACTGCAAATTTCATTAGAACATGATGAAACACAAATAACAAACAAACAACTTTTAACATAAATATATGTTTATTATATACAAATATTGCTTTAACAGTATCGGATAAACCGGTAGCGCCATCTATTATGGAGTTCTTCATTTTCGATTTCTACATACAAACTTTCAAGCAAGTTTTAATCCCTTTAGAAGATGAATTTTCAAAAACGCTGGAATTGTTTTTCTTGTGTTTTAGTATGGAACCATTTTACGAAGTTTCAAGTCCCTAGCTCGAAAAAATATATACTTTTCATACAAAATTGCAACCCATTTTTGACCCCCTTTAGGGTATGAATTTTCAGAAACCCCGAAATTACTTTTTTTGTGTTTAATTAAGGAACCATTTACGAAGTTTCGGGTCTCTATCTTAAAAATAAATTAAATATTTAATAATATTTTTCAAACCTTATATCACCCTCTGAAGAAATTACATCTAAAAAAAGCCGCGCTATGTCCTATGGTGAGGTTTAAACTACAATATTAGAAAGTTCCATCAAAATTGGTTCAGTAGTTTTTGCTAGAATTTGCCACCAAAATTATACTGGATGTCATCGCCGCCACGCGACGTCCACTTGACAACAAAAGATGGCGCTGTTGCGCTGGACTTTATCCAATCGGTTGTGAGACCAACTGGACCAATTTGGTCTGCGGGTCACCTCAACTCCATCAAACTTTTTTTATACGTTTCACATGGTTTGGCGGAGTTTAGACGCCGACAAAAAACTGGAGTGTGACCTACTAATGCTAGAATATGCGTGAAAATTGGTGATGTTCTGCATCGCGCTATTGAAGTTTTTATATTTTTATGTTATATAAATACAATTTCCTTCGGACTCTCCTTATTATGTCTCTCTGACAATATGAACGCATTTTCACATTTATAATATCAGTGTGATGTTGATTTCCTGAGACGCGGCACTCAGAAACACATTTAAAAGTGACAGAATAAAAAAGGAAGAAATTGTAACGGCAATTCAGCTAAAAACAGATTTCATGCTCGTTTATAAATAAGGAAATTAATGTACAACAGTGTATCCACATTATGTAAGATATAAGACCAAAGGTTATTTTCTATTCGCCAACTTTGGAACTAACCCACGGGACCGGTGAAGTCTGAAATGTTTGCGCAGTTCTGATATTACTTTCTCTATTTGCCGTTTCTTACACCTGCAGTCTTGGGATCTTGTTTCCCGATGGAATGTAGAAACTAGTTTAAGTGCAAATAACACATAATGGTGGCTCATCTGGCGCTAGCGGATTATTCGTGGCTGCGATGGAAATTGAGATAGGCATCTCGTCGGGGGCGACTAAATCGGCAAGCAAATTGAGTTAGATAGTTGAGTTTTATGACAGTTCGTATTGTGAGTTTTAGCACCAATAGTGAGAAGGTACGTCATTAGGCGTTGACTCATATTCAGATTAAAGATAGTTTGTCAAAAAAACTAGTGGCTCTGTCAGCTGCAAAACCCGCGAGCTGGTCTTTAATAAAAAAAGTCGATAAACTGTTTCGACGTATGTAGATACTCTTTATAATTACTGAATATGCTCACCAAATTTCACGAGAATCGGTTGAGAATTACGAAAACAGCCGGATAGAGAACCAGCGAAATGGTACCAAGCCAACCAAGCAACACCAAGCTGAAATAGAGAAGTTCGTTCGCTTCGCTCGCTCATTCAATATAGTAATTTCAAACTCATTCAGGGTATCCACTAAAGGGGCCAAGTCCCGTTCTTCCGTAGGTCTCGTTTCCGCGGAGAAAATTCTTTAAGTATGGATCTTCAATATGAACATAATTTTATATTTTATCCCGAGTCTCCGCCTAGTTTCATCATTCTCTAGGGTCATCTAGTAATGTAGACTAGACTTCACAAGATTTACAATAAATCACAGTATAAAATAGTGTGGAGTATACAGAAGTGTATTGGCGCGATATTACATCGGGCGAGGTTCAATCGGTCGAGTTTGAAGAGCGGGTTATTGGATACCTGCGCTCGTGCCTCGACGCTTTAAGGAACCAGTAATTCCTTGGAGCATTACTTAAGAACAATAAACACGGGGAATAGGATTTCTATGCAAAGAGTATTCGTTTTCTATGCTCTGGACTTGCAAAAATATATATTGATTTAATCCTGTCATAAATATGTACCGAAACCTTAATCCGCTACTTAGGACCGAGGGGAAATATTTATGAGTAAGTTGTATGTGCCCATATTTTTACACTTAGCTGTAGGTACATGTATGTTGATGAAATCCAATTAAAGATATAATAATAATCAATCGTTTTACCGGAAGAACCGCACTAAATATGAAATAATCCAATAAGCTAGCCAAGTATTACCGCTTAGCACAAGGAAAACGTATTATATTATAAGGTAAATAATGACGATGGCTTTCTGAGTATGACATTGGTCTTTGGGATGAAGAACTAGAGAAAAATATAGCACATTAATTGTACCATCATCGCTGCGTACATAAAATCAGGAAATTCATTAGTAATCTCGAAAAGCCGTACTTTAATGAGAGAGGAATGGAAATAAATATTAAACATTATTAAACTCATACAAAACACATGATTCAATCTGCTTTTAACAGGACAATTTTGTCAACTGATAATATAATTTGGGAATTTTCGCGCGGAATCCCGACACAGAAATTGCGTCAAAACGGCGGAAAAAGCTTTTTTTATACATGGTTACGAATTGGACGAAACAATATTGTCAGATTGGTTGTAAACCGGTACGAGGGTACTGGGACGAATTCTTTCTGCTGAGATCCCGTGGTTTATGTGACAATAGGGGATGTGAAACTTGAGTCTGAGATGCTCGGTAGCTTTTCAATGAAAAAATATTCACAAATATACATAAACATGTTCAAGGGAATTTACGGGAATACATAAACGGATGGGACGATCGGATTTCAATTTGATTTTTTGGTGAGGTAGGGCACACCGAAATGTCATCCCGCTCGAATTTGGAGCAGCCCAACTGGGGAACCTCCGCCTTGCAGAAGACCACAGCCATAATAACACTATTACTTGCTCTGTAGTAGTGTTGTGTTCCTGGTGGTGAGCAAGGTCGCCAGAGCTCCCGAGGATGCGTTGTGTTGAGAGCGAGGGAATTTGTTCCCTCAGCTGTCAACACGGCCAATCCTCCAACATTTCAAGGGTCGGCAACGCCCATGTTACTGCTTTGGAGTTGCATGCGTCTATAGGCTGCGGTGTCCGCTTACCATCAGGTGGGCCGTAAGCTTGTTTGCCACCGTCGTTGTATTAAAAAAAATTATATACAACACGCAAATATTTTCCCTTACCGGGATTCGAACCCAGGACTTTCAGCTTCATAGGCAGCGTCACAGCCCACTAGACTGACCCGTCATCGTAACCACCGGACCCGGTCGATGATGGTGAGAACCGTATACTATGCCAACTTTTTGCCATCATGTTGATTGTATTCTTGTTACAAGCTTTTATTTAGTTTCGCCTGTCCCGTTGTCTCTCTGTCTGTCTGACTGACTGTCTGTAATCAAATCTTGCAAGTTAAATTTGATCCACTTCCCGGTTTCCGATTGAGTTGAAATTTTGCACGAATATGCAAATCACGTGACAATGCAATATTATGATGACGTGGAGCTGATCTGATGATGGAGCTGGAAGGTGGCTATAGGAACTCCGTAATAAAGCCACATAACCCTCGAGTTTGGGCTCGTTAGAACCGTCTCAATGAGTAGTTGATGACGGTATACAGAAAAGTACAGTTGGCAATAAAAGCTTGTACCAAAAACTAAATTTTTGACAGAAACTTATCTACAATCAACGTTTTATTAAAAATAAGTTTCTGACAAAAATTTCATTTTTGGTACAAGCTTTTATTGCCGACTGTACTTTTCTGTATACCATCATCAACTGCTCATTGAGACGATTTTAACGAGCCTAGACTCAATGGGGTTATGTGGTTTTATTACGGAGTTCCTATGGCCACCTTCGGTCTCTATAATCAGATCAGCTCGATGGTACCATAATATTAAATTGGCATCCAAACTATAGTTATATCCAAAATTTCAGCTCAATCGGTCACCGGGAAGTGAGTCAAATTTAACTTGCAAGATTTGACGGACAACTTACATACATACTTATACTTATGTACATACGAACAAGTCAAGTTAATATAAAGGGTGTAAAAAGTGTAACGATCCCGACTATTATTGCAAATGCAATAAAGTCACTTTATGAGGGAATTGTTTGCAGTTCGCTTCAGGCTACACTTTTGAATTTGCATACGGTAGTGTTTGTGCATTGTTTTTCGTCGCTGAAATTGAAATTTTACACACTAGTTTTATTAAGGTAAAGTATAAAATACCGGTCAGGTGCGTGTCGGGCCACGCCCAGTGTAAATTTTTGTGGGACTTAAAATTGGGCATGCTTGTAAAGCTTGCTGAACTATAAAAGCTTTCCTTTTTACCTCATTAAATATTATCTAAGTTAAGTAAACCTATATAAATGGAAAACACTGCTATAATACATAAGTAATATTTATGCGCTATAGCAGTGTTATGCAATACAGCGCTCCATCGAGTCTACTCAAGGTGAGTAGAAAAGTTTGTACAAAGTTAGCACGTCAATTACGACAGAGCTTTTTTGTTATCATTTTTTTAAACGATAATGTATGAAGTTTAATAAATTTTCACTATTAGATTCTGTTAATACTTACATTGTCTAAATTCCAAAGAATCTCATAACATTCTATTAAAAATAACTTAGAAAAACGGTAACATAAATGGAAAATCAAAAGTTGGGTACCTATTTTAGCTGTGTTAACTTTGTACAAACTTTTCTAGAATTGCTCAAAGAAAGCGGGTAAATGTACTTTTACTAGTACAAGTCACAAGTTACAGTTACAGTTTATTATCAAACATAAGGTTTTAAGTCAATTGTTATGCAACTGTCGATACAAATTAATTCGAGTATTGCCCTGAAACCGTTCAACCTCCTTCACTAAATCGAAGGAAGGTCTTATTTTACCTCAATTCCTTATCGATTCTCACTAAATAACACCTGTCTCAATAAGAGGCAATGGTACGTCTGTCTTTAACTTAACGAAGTTCCCGAGTAATGTAAGGGTTCTGGAATAATACGACTGTGAAAAGCTTGTGGTAATGCGTGTGTTGGGTTGTGGTATGGCTATTCTTCACTTACTTGCCGGAGGAACTCGCAGCGGTGTAGCAATGTAAACAACCCAGTCCAATGTGCCTTAATGTTTATTTTCAAGCACTTACACTTAGCACACGTACCAATAACGTCAAGCATAAAAGCAGAAGGAGAAAAGGACAAACAGTAGCACTATAAGAAACCCGAGCGAACAGGAATTAAGCGGTAGCGTATGCGGCTCAGCGACATGCGTTTTGCGTCTAGGTGGTTAAGAGACTGCCGGGCGCGGCCGCGGGCGAGTGCGCCCGCGCCGTGTGCGCCGGCTAACGGTAAACTGCTGACGTAGTCTGTCGCTGCGCCGCCGCAGATATCTACTAATAAATTTTGTCTGCTTGTCCCGTTGTACATATAAAATATATTAACATTGACATTTAAAATCACTTGACTAATTATAATAAGTTACATTGTTTTGTATAAATAAAATTAAAAGATAAAATTCATGCATTCCTAATTAACAATTAAAATTACTTTACGTAATTAATAACTGGCCTAATTAGATATTAAATTGATATTAAATTCATTGACATAAGACATAATTTGATTTGACATATATATAGTAAATAATTGATTTAACTGTGTATAAATAATTAATTACATTTTATATAAATTGCACTCCACATAAAAACTATTAAAATGTATATTGGGCAACATTATGCCCACATCACCCCCCTCCAGAGACCGTCCTAAGGGCGATAATAATCAGGAAAATGGACTACACGGCCTGACCTTGTACGCCTGGTGTCACTTTCCCCATTCAACGTTGAACTGGTGGTGGTCTTGTGAGTGTCGTTATGTGTTTGTCTTTCATGTGTAGTGCGAGCGTTGTGTGTGTCGTGCAGTATGTAGGCTGGCTTGACACGGTCTACAGATACTGTCACAGACTTACCATTGACGAGCAAAGTGAATATCTTTGGACCTCTTTGCAGAACCTTATGGGGTCCTGTGTACGCAGGTTTTAACGATTTGCACAATGTGTCATCCCTAAGAAAAACATGCGAGGATGTTGCCAAATCGTTAAATATGAACGTGCGCTTCTGACCTATGTGACGGGAAGCTGGTGTCGGCTGCAAGTTCTTTGTGAACGAGCGAAGCCGAGACAAGTAATCCGTCACGTCCGGAATTAAGTCAGCACGCGGGTTGAAAAACTCACCAGGCATCCGCAGGGTTTGACCGTAGACTAGCTCTGCGGATGAGGTTTGAAGGTCCTCTTTAAAAGCATTTCTTACGCCTAACAACACTAGTGGGAGTGATTCAACCCACGTGCTGTTGGCGTGGCAGGTTATAGCGGCTTTTAGCTGGCGGTGGAACCTTTCAACCATGCCATTACAGGCAGGATGGTAAGCGGTGGTACGCTTATGAGCCAATCCTGCCAAGTGAGACAGCCGCTTAAAGAGCGTAGACTCAAACTGCCGTCCTCTGTCAGTCACAATGTCAATTGGACATCCGAACCGAGCAATCCAACCGTGCAGCAAGGCCTGTGCGACGGTTTCGGCAGTCATGTCTTGTATTGGAATTGCCTCAGGCCATCTCGTGAAACGGTCAACGGCGGTGAGGCAATACTTGAAACCTTGACAAAGCGGGAGTGGTCCGATCAGGTCGATGTGAATGTTGGTGAATTTTGCCTTGGGTATCTTGAAGGATGACAGTGGAGTGGAGACATGTCGAGTGACCTTCGAACGCTGGCAAGCCAAGCAGTTCCGGGTCCATTCTCGACAGTCTCTTCTGACTCCTGGCCAGACGTACCTTTCGGCTACGAGCCTTGCCGATGCGTTCGCGCCGGGATGGCTGAACGAGTGGAGGCTCTCGAAGACCTGTCGCCTTAACTCCGATGGCACATATGGTCTCGCAGTCGCAGAATCGCTCCTCTCGTCGCAGTACAATTCAGCATTAGTCCCGGGTATCAGGACTTTCGTCAGGCACAACGCATTGTCGCTGCTCAGTAGCTGCTCTAACTCTGGGTCGGTATCTTGAGCTGAAGCCAGCTTACTGACATCCACTGGCGGCGTGATTTCCTCGATCCGAGAGAGAGTATCAGCTACGACGTTATTCTTACCCGAGATGTGCCTAACGTCTGTAGTGAACTGCGCGATAAAGTCCAGGTGACGAAATTGCCTGGGAGAGCAATTCTCCTTACGAGAATGGAAGGCAAAGCATAACGGCTTATGGTCTGTGTAAATTCTGAAGTCGCGGGCTTCAACCATGTGCCGGAAATACTTAATCGCCTCGTACACAGCCAAAAGCTCCCGATCGTACGGCGAGTACTTACGCTGAGCAGGACTCAGTTTGCGCGAAAAGAAAGCTAATGGTTCCCAGCCTTTCTCCTCGTTGAACTGCTGCAACACTGCGCCCATAGCCACATCGGAAGCGTCTGTGACAATGCAAAGCTTCGCATCGGCGTCCGGATGTGCTAGTAGGGCAGCCTGACTCAGGTCCTGCTTGCAACGCTGGAAGGCGTTCTGCTCCGCAGATGAGAATTGGATCGGATGTGATCCTTTCACCGACCCTGTCAGAAGAGCGTTCAATGGAGCTTGATGCTGGGCGGCATCGGGGATGAACCTGCGATAAAAGTTCATCATGCCCAGAAATCGCCTGAGCTCCCGTACGTTCTTGGGTGAAGGGAAGTCGTTGATTGCCTCCACCTTAGCAGGAAGCGGCTTGGTACCCTCAGCAGAGATTCGATAGCCTAGAAACGTTACCTCTGGGGCTCCGAAAACACACTTCGAGGTGTTTATCACCATGCCGTAGTCCTGCAATCGAGTGAACAGCTGCCGGAGATGGGATTTGTGAGTCTCCTCGTCCTTTGAGAAGACTAAGAAGTCGTCCAGGTAGCTAAAGCAAAAGTCTAGACCCCGCAACATTTCATCCACGAAGCGCTGGAACGTCTGTCCGGCATTACGAAGCCCGAACGTCATGAACGGGAATTCGTAAAGACCGAACGGCGTCGTTATGGCGTTCTTCGGGATGTCCTCTGTGTTGACGGGTATCTGATTATAAGCCTTAACCAGGTCAATGGTGGAGAAGATGCGGCAGCCGGAGATGTGGTGCGTACAATCCTGGATGTGGCGTATAGGATACCTATCAGGTATTGTTCGCGCGTTGAGCATCCTGTAATCGCCGCATGGTCTCCAGCCATTGTCCTTCTTAGGAGCTAAATGTAAAGGCGACGCCCAGGGGGAC
Source organism: Epinotia bilunana (assembly GCA_947049275.1). Classification (NCBI taxonomy): domain Eukaryota; kingdom Metazoa; phylum Arthropoda; class Insecta; order Lepidoptera; family Tortricidae; genus Epinotia; species Epinotia bilunana. The sequence goes on along the minus strand of OX346258.1, from coordinate 21,494,594 downwards.
TCGGAGGGTCTGGCTATGCCACTAGACAGCATAGAAGAAAACTCCTCCTTGGCAATTTTTAATTTATCAGGGGCCAGCCTGCGAGGTGCACTAAAGACCGGAGGTCCGGGTGTAATCCGGATATGGTGTACGGTGTTATGTTTGATTGTGCGGTGTATGCCAGACGGGCGTGTGATGTCGGGGTATTCCCGTAGTATTGTGTGGTAAACAGACTCACCAGTTACAACCTTGACTGAGGAAATGACATCAGACGGCCGGGCAGGCAAAGCCGCGGTCGCAAGCGTTGTATTATTGTCGATAAGGCGCTGGTTCCTGCAATCGACAACAAGATTGTAGTGGGATAAAAAATCAACCCCTATTATGGCCCTTGTGACGTCCGCCACAACAAATCGCCAGACAAAGTCACGGCGCAAACCTATATTAAGCACTAAATGCACGTAACCGTAAGTGTTTATCACTGTGCCGTTAGCGGCGCATAAACTGTAGTTCGTCGGCGTTCTGCGGTCTCTTAATTTGGTACGAGGGAACACGCACAAATCACTACCAGTGTCCACAAGAAAAGGTACCTTAGATTTGGAGTCCACGACGAATAAGCGACCTGTGTTTGGGCAGCCGCCCGTCGCCATTACCGACTGCCCGTCGCATTTCCCGACTGGTAATCACAAGGCTTGATGCACTTCCGAGCCTGCTCTCCGAACTTGTGATGATACCAGCAGGTAGGAAACTTCCGGTAGTTGGAGCTCGACCTTTTTGACGCAGACCGTTGGCGGGAGTGACTCGACGATCTTTCTCTGGGTCGTGACATCCTACCAACCTTGGCGTCTAGTGCTCGCACATGCCTGGTCAGCTCCGCAATTTGCAGCAGCAGTGGTTCCGCTGAAGTGGAGGGCAGCGCGGATGCTGCAGCGACCTGCGAGGTTGGAGCGACGACGTCATGAAGGCGATCGGCGAGTTCCGCCAAGTCCTCCAGTGATGACTTTAATTGGGACGCGACGATGTCTTGTGTTCTCTGGGGCAGTCTGTTGACCCAGATGGAGCGTAGGAAGTCTTCAGGTAGTCCAGGTCCAGCCAAGTTCTGAAGATGCCGAAGAAATTGTGAAGGCTTCTTGTCTCCTAACTCCTCAAGGTTAAGGACTTGTTGAACCTTCCTCTCACGTGACGCAGAAAGACGCTTAATTAATTCTGTCTTCAGCTTAATATATTTGTCAACGGCCGGAGGTGCCGTAATGATGTCTTCAACCTCTGCCGCATATTGGGGCTCAAGCTGCGCCATGGCGTAATAAAACTTGGTCTCATCCGAAGTTATTTTGGACAAGATGAATTGACCTTCTAGCTGCGCAAACCATAGCCCCGGCTTCTCGGGATAGAACGGAGGAATCCGTACGCCAACCCGACATGACTCGGCCGTTAATTGCTCGGCGCCATCTTTTAACGGTTCTTCTTTGTTCTGAGTGCCATCGCCACCCATAGTGCCGTGTCCTCGTCGGGGTCACCAGTGTAGTAATGTGTGTGTTGGGTTGTGGTATGGCTATTCTTCACTTACTTGCCGGAGGAACTCGCAGCGGTGTAGCAATGTAAACAACCCAGTCCAATGTGCCTTAATGTTTATTTTAAAGCACTTACACTTAGCACACGTACCAATAACGTCAAGCATAAAAGCAGAAGGAGAAAAGGACAAACAGTAGCACTATAAGAAACCCGAGCGAACAGGAATTAAGCGGTAGCGTATGCGGCTCAGCGACATGCGTTTTGCGTCTAGGTGGTTAAGAGACTGCCGGGCGCGGCCGCGGGCGAGTGCGCCCGCGCCGTGTGCGCCGGCTAACGGTAAACTGCTGACGTAGTCTGTCGCTGCGCCGCCGCAGATATCTACTAATAAATTTTGTCTGGTTGTCCCGTTGTACATATAAAATATATTAACATTGACATTTAAAATCACTTGACTAATTATAATAAGTTACATTGTTTTGTATAAATAAAATTAAAAGATAAAATTCATGCATTCCTAATTAACAATTAAAATTACTTTACGTAATTAATAACTGGCCTAATTAGATATTAAATTGATATTAAATTCATTGACATAAGACATAATTTGATTTGACATATATATAGTAAATAATTGATTTAACTGTGTATAAATAATTAATTACATTTTATATAAATTGCACTCCACATAAAAACTATTAAAATGTATATTGGGCAACATTATGCCCACAAGCTTAAGGAAATTAAGTTTAATTATTGTAGGATGTTTAAGGATGGTACTAGTTATTTTATTAAAGAGTCCGCAGTAAGTTCGGCCGAATTTCACCTTCCCATACAAACGTAGTTACGCTCTCATTTTATTATTAAAACTACGTGTTTGATTGTGTCGAAACTTAGCATATACATTGACGTGAGGTATATCTATGTCTGTAATTAATTTATATGGTTCCAGTGTATAAAACAAACGAAATACAGCAAAAACAAGTTTTGTATGAAAGGCTTAAATTCGCTATATTTTTTTTGCTATAGTATCTGAAGCTACATAAACTAATTACAGACACAGATATACCTCATGTTATTGTATATGCAATGTTTTGTTACAATCCAATACGTAGTTTTAAAATGAGAGCGTAACTACGTTTGTATGGAGAATCGAGCTTACTGCGGACTCTTAAGAAGGCGGCAGGTTGTGTCGGAGATAAAACCGTAAATTGAGTACCTAGTTACTTTATGTAAAAATGTATAACAAGACAAAAAATACGAGACTTCTTTGTTTTTGTTTGTGTAAGTGTGAACTAAAAGTTACCAAAAGTACTAACTAAGGTTTTGTTGTAAAAGATAGTAAGTAAATTTTAAAGTTCCGTACCCAAAGGGTAAAAACGGGACCCTATTACTAAGACTTCAGTGTCTGTCCGTCCGTCCGTCTGTCACCAGGCTGTATCTCAAGTTGAAATTTTTCACAAATTATGTATTTCTGTTGCCGCTATAGCAACAAATTCTAAACATAAAATAAAATTAATATTTAACATTTTTTTTTCCCATACAAAAAATTTTTTTTTGCTGTTTTTATAGATAATGGTACGGAACCCTTCGTGCGCGAGTCCGACTCGCATTTGGCCGGTTTTTTTTTCACTTTATACGTCGTAAATAAGGCCGGAATGCACGTTTTTCTCAATTCACCACGAGCATGGTTAAACATATAATTGAAACGCACACTATCTAAAGCGTCCAGAAATGTTAAATTAATTTAAGCTGCTTCAGCGGGGGATTTGGTAACGTAGTAGTTTTAAGCGCAGTTCTCAAATTAAGTGTACAGGTTTATTCTGTATTTCAGACACAGTTAATTGCGATTGAGTAGCAGCTGTGGCCCTAGTTAAATTCATAAAAAAACCATATAAGAGTACCTGTGACTGTGGAACGATCTGACCATTCTATTAGTTGAGCAAGCGAGCGAAGCGAACGAAGCTCCGCTTTAACTAGAGCCAAAATTATTTTGTATGTCCGGATGTTCCGCTGTCCTGCTGCCCGGCTGTTCTCTACAGGTTGCATTTTTCATCCGATTAAATCATGATTTTCTGTGAGCAGGTTCAATAATTACAGTTTTCTTTGTGTGATTAAATGAATAAATATTAAAAGAAAGGCTCGCGGGATCTACAGCTCACAGTGCCACTAGTTGCTAAATAGGGGAGTAGAGACACTATATTATTATTATATACCAGTCCCACTGCTGGGCGAAGGCCACCCCCCTTCTCCCACTGGTCGCGGTTTTTAGCTTGATCTGGCCATTCCTTTAAAAAGGACTCCAACTCATGCCGCCATCGCCGACGAGGTCTGCCGCGTCACCTTTACGAATTCAGAGACACTAAATAAAATAATTAATAATGATGTATTTTCTTCAAAAAGGATTAAGAATGTAGTCAATGAAGAAATAAGCAACGCAAGAAGTTAAATAATCACAAAGTTATAAGTATCCAAAGTTTTAAGAGGGGGTATTTTCTGTCCCTTTTCCGTAAAACGCAAGGTGCGTTAAGAGTCCGCAGTAAGCTCGGCCGAATTTCACCTTCTCATACAAACATAATTACGCTCTCATTTAAAAACTACGTGTTGAATTATGACGAAACTTTGCATATACCATTGTATATGCAAAGTTTCGTCATGTCATTACATGAGGTATATCTGTGTCTGTAATTAGTTTATATGGTTCCAGTTTATAAAAAAGACAAAATACAGCAAAAACAAGTTTTGTATGAAAAATTTCAATTCGCTGTATTTTTTTTACTATGGTATTTGAAGCTACATAAACTAATTACAGATATACCTCATGTCATTGTATATGCAAAGTTTCGTTACAATCCAACACGTAGTTTTAAAATGAGAGCGTAACTACGTTTGTATGGAGAATCGAGCTTACTGCGGACTCTTAAAACGATTGTCATTTATTATGACGCTTGAGGATCGTGACCTCACGATCTGGTAGCATTTTCTCTCTCTAACAAGCAACATTAAAACGGTTGTTGTAGCTTCGTAATTTATTAAAATATTTTAATGGGATTTTCGTCATTAGGTATATTTTTGCCTTCTTTCTTTTGAAGTAATAATAAATGTGGAGTCTACCCCCTATTGATTCATCCGTTTCGGAGCTATGACACCACAGACAGACACACAGATACACAGACATTCATGTTACACTTATATTTAACGCTCGTTTTGCGTCAGGGGTTAAAAACACTTTGCAACATTTGAACCCAAAAAAGAGTTGCGAAACACTTTGAAGCATTCGCTACGAGTACAAAGATAACTTTTGGCATTAGCTTGTCTCGGCCACATGCCTGCCGTTTTAAACATTTGAACAGAAGTTATTCCAACGCTCAGGGCGAGCTTATTAAAAACTATGTAACAAAAGTTAGTGAAATGCACCCGGAGTAAGCAAAATATACTATTTTCGCGCACATTAGGTACCTACCTTTGTTTTATTTTATACTTCTGGCCGCGCTTCGTCCTCGTATTGCAAGGAATACAGGCAAAGTCGCGGGTCTAAATATGTGCATTCTGAAGGTTTATTCTATACATTAATGGAAGAATTTATAAAATAGGATGAGAAGTTTTGGAGATTACATGCAAACTACCAAAGCTCAGAGACATTTTCTCTTTATAATATTACTAGCTTCCGCCCGCGACTTCGTCCGCGTGGACCCGGGATAAAAACTATCCTATATTTTAATCCAGGCTATAAACTATCTTCGTACAAAATTTCATTCAAATCGGTTCAGCCGTTTAAGCGTGATTGAGTAACAAACGTCCAAAGATCCAAACATCTAAACTTTCGCATTTCTAATATTAGTAGGATAGTAGGATGAGTATCGATAATGACGGCGTCGGTCGCACCTTACAGAGCGGAATGCACACAGAAATTATATAGGCCCGTTTTCTCAAGTATTTCATACGCTTCACGTGCAGCCTGTTCGTAAACAGATAAATACATATATACATTGAGATACAAATAAATACATATATACATACAAATAAATACATTGTAACTGGAAACAATCTCCCGATTCATATAACCCTTACGCAGAATCGTACAAAACTCGTCAGAAAACGCAGGTGTAATGACGTATTTTGGATATGTACAATCGCTGTTGTGTTATGGCATAATGTTTTGGGGGAATTCAACAAATTGGATTAAGGCATTCAAATCACAGAAGAAATGTATTAGAGCCCTGTGTGGTGTATGCCAACGAGATTCTTGTACACCATTGTTTGCTCAATATAAAATTTTGTTTGTATATTTGTTTTATATTTGTTTGTCAAGAAACATTCAGAGCTTTTCGAAACGGTTGGCAAATATAACAAGGATTTTCGCAACAACCATAAATTAATAAATAACTTTTGTCCACACACAACTTTTTATAGAAATAGTATTTATTTCGTAGCTGGTAAGATATTTAATTGCATACCGGATATTTATGGAACTCAACGAAATAAAATTCAAGAACAAAGTTAATGAGTGGGTTTTGTCAAAAATGTTTTACTCGGTAATTAAATTAATTCATAGGCATACGAATATGTAAGTAATATACACACATTATGTGTCAATTGTATTGTATTTGTACTCCCTTTGTCTCTGTGTGTCTTTTGTGTAGTGAATAAATGTCTTCTTTCTTTCTTTCTTTCTTTCTTAATATAATAAATGTTTTTTTTTAATTAATTGGTTACGTAATCCGCTACTTACTGACATGAATCGAATTATTAATATAATATTAATAAATAAGTAGCGGAATTTACATATTTTTATCAGTTCGAAAGTCATTTTTATACCTATAGTCACAATAAACGCATTTCATTCAAAACATCCATGACTCAGAAACAAGTATTCGTGCTCATCACACGAGCAAATGACCTTCCCAGGATCGGAACCCGGAACCTCCAGCTTTGTAGGCAGGGTCACTACCAACTAGACTAAAGTGGTCGTCAGCTTAGAACTACGGGAATTGGGAGGTTACCAAAAAAGTGACATTTCACGTAAACTATGTGGGATAGCCCTGGCCCAGCTAGCATTTCCCTCTAAATAAAAGTCAAATCACTGCGTATCTTGCGCTCGCACATATAATGAGCGCACACCTACCTCCTATTTGCCGAGCCTCGCAAATAACATCTGTGTGTACACAATCCCCTTTCGTTTCTACATTTGCTTGCCCCATAACTCAATCCGCATCGGGCCAAAACAATGCTGAACGAGAAATCAAAGCTACAAATTTAAAATGGCGAGTTTTAGCTTGACATTATGAAACAGGGGAAACAGCGTACTAACCTTACTTAATTTGGAACTTTTGTATGGTTTGTTTTATTAATAATTATTACTAAAATGAACTTAAGATGTTTCGACGACCATACTAATCGTCTTTTGACATTCACAATAAAAAAAACTTTGTAAAATTACTTCTATAATATTATGATATGACGCTTGCATTCCAGTTCAAGAAATCAAAATAAAATTAATTAATCAATCGGGACTATCCTACTAATATTATAAATGCGAAAGTTTAGATGTTTGGATGTTTGGATGTTTGTTACTCAATCACGCTTAAACGGCTGAACCGATTTGAATGAAATTTTGCACGAAGATAGTTTATAGCCTGGATTAACATAAAGGATAGTTTTTATCCCGAGTCCCCGCAGACGAAGTCGCGGGCGGAAGCTAGTCATTAATAAAGAAGGTTCAGTAAGTTACACATTTTATGGCTTATCTTACCAGAAGTTATAGATAAAATATAAATATTAAATAAATATTAGGGGACAATCTTACACAAATCGACCTAGTCCCAAACTAAGCAAAGCTTGTACTACGGGTACTAGACGACGATAAACATACTTATATAGATGAATAAATACTTAAATACATAGAAAACATCCATGACTCAGGAACAAATACTCGTGCTCATCCCACAAATAAATGCCCTTACCGGGATTCGAACCCAGGACCTCTTGCTTCGTAGGCAGGGTCACTACCAACTAGGCTAAAGCGGTCGTCAAAAGATGACTTAAACAATTTATTCTGAATAGTATATTGTGTGCTGATAAATTATAAAAAACTACACAGCGTCTCTATGCAGATTTCTAAAGTCACAAATATTTGAAATTTTTGGATAACCAAATACATAACAAAGTTACCCTCACCAAAAACAGACAATTTTTTTTTTTATTTATGTCGTCGACATATTATTAGTACTATAAGAAACAAATTACACAAAGCATATCTACGACTATTAATTAATTGATATTGTTGCAGAATAAGGTCGCCATTTCATCTAAATCGATTCAGCGGTTTAAGCGTGACAGACAGTTACTTTGGCACTTATGATATAATATTAAGTTATGGATATGAAATACTGATGTGGAGACGGATTTATGTATGTTTATGGATATGGATCGATGGGTGGATCAGATGGATGGATGGAAGTATGGATATCATAACACAAGTACCACCATTCATTCAGTATCGCTTTTTAACCGACGAAAAAAACGGAGGAGGTTCTCAAGTCAACGCGTATATATATTTTTTTATTAACCGACTTCAAAAAAGGAGGACGTTTCTCAATTCGACCGTATATATATATACGGTCGAATTGAGAATTATGTATGGCCACGCCTAACGTTTTTACAGAGTAGTCCGATTTTGATAATTATTTTTTTATTAGAAAGGGTATTCCTCAAAGTTGGTCCCACATAAATTTTAAATAAAAATTTCCACCCTAAGGGTAGGAAAACAAGGGATGATTGATTGTTCACTTACTGATTGAAATGTATGACCACGCATGTGTGTGTGTGTAAGTGTGTGTGCGTGTGTGTGTGCGTGTGTTAGTGCGCGCGCGCGCGCACCTGTGTGCGTGTGTATGTGTGTTGTGTTGTCGTGTGAAAAACCTCACGATGAATGAGCTTTAGACCTGTCAGTCTCTTGTGTGTAGACCTCTCAGTCTCTACATTTCTGCTAAAGCTCGTTCATCGTGAGGTTTGTGTAATACCTTATTTGCATGTAACTAGTAATTAACTAAAGTAAGCCACATAAAATTGAAAAATAAAAACTTTTTAACAAAAAATTAAACCGTCGAAAAAAAACTGAAAATCAAAAAATAATAAACCGTTTTTATTTAGTTTAATAACTAAGTTCTTAAACTATTGTAAGTATACCTAAGTATATATTTTTGTAATTATTTTGAGTATTTAATTAACTAACCATGATAACTAAGTTCTTAAATTAATGTAAGTGTACCTAAGTAATTTTGAGTCGACGCCAAACAATCAATGAACAAAGATTACTCCAAACAAGTACAAGTTAAACCAAATCAAATTTTTGTTCATTGATTGTTTGGCGCCGACTCAAAATTACTTAGGTACACTTACATTAATTTAAGAACTTAGTTATTAAGGTTAGTTAGTTAAAAACTCAAAATAATTACAAAACTATATACTTAGGTATACTTACAATAGTTTAAGAACTTAGTTATTAAACTAAATAAAAACGGTTTATTATTTTTGCACCACGCAATGGGACATCTGTCTCTGCCTCTGCATCTGCCTGCCCGTACCTCGCTACGCCCTTGGACCGCGGCACTATGCCAACAACTGATAATTCGGATATTACCATTCAATCTCAGCGAGATCGATTGGTTATCCTGCAATCAGCTACTAAATAATTACTTATAATCCATTCAACGCCCATGAAATGTTGCTATATGCGTCACGGGACTGTAGAATATCGTTTTAAAACGGAAAAATACTGCTAGAACAACGGTGGAGCTATCTTTAACCAAAACAAACTTTTTCAATTAAAGATTCTAATTAAAATTTTAATACCCTCCATAATCCGGAGCCAATTCTACCCCTGCCACAAAGCTACATATATAATCAACTGGACCTATACACCAAAGACCTACACCAAAGATATTGGGAGGAGATAGACACATGCAGACAGACAAAAGAGATTTTGTCGAAACGTGACAACAAACTCACAATCGCACTACTGAGGACACATAAAAACCAACTAACGCAAGATAGTTGGAATAATAACAGGACAAAACACTGAACAGACACCTATACAACTTGGGTACCACAGACAGCCCCATGTGCTGAGCGTGCATGGAAGCAGAAGAAACAACCAAACACATTCTACAGGACTGCGAGCAGGTAGAAGTATACAGAAAAAAGCACCTAGGGTCTCTGGACACACTACGGGACGCAGTCAGCAACAACAAGGCACTCAAAAACTTTATGAAGGAGCTGGGGTGGTTAGAGTAGCGCTACCTTACCGATTCACGCAGAATAGGCACACTGGATGTTGACTTGCGGAAAACGCCCAGTATAACTAACTAACTAACCATCCTTAATCAGTCTGTCGCCCTCACACATGAAGAACGTAGGCGTGTGCAATAAAAATAAATAACCAAGACAATTTACATGACTTCAATGGTACGTTATTATATAACGTGTACCGGAACTGATACATCTCAAGCCGGATTCATGTTTACCTGACGTGTCGTCATGCTGTGGCGAGGCAAAAAAATATCGGTTTCATATATGTATTTAGTACGATTAGAATCACACTCACTCTACCAGCATGGCTATCACAAGACGGCGCGCGAGCTCTCTCGATTTTTCTCGCATAATACCTCTGTTTTTAAGTTTTCTAATAAAAAAGAGACGGATAGTGCGAGAAAAATCGAAAGAGCTCGTACGCCGTCTTGTGATAGCCGTGCCGAGCGCAGCAAAACATCATATCAGCCTAATGAGAATGAGGTAAGAATAAAATAAAAAACGTAGTAGTTAGTTTCATTTTCAATCAACAAAAGTAAAACAAAAAGATGAGCAGGTATTCGGTTACAGTTCTGGTTATATGGATGCCCTAAATCCTCCGAATTACTTAGCGCAGATTGCGGGTGGTGTGAAGTTTTTATTCGGTAGACTCGGTAGAAATACCACATAACCCGGACACTCTCCGAGAGCTGGGTACCTGGTTCACTGGTTTTCTCCACGGAAAAAAAGAGTATATTACATATCTAAAAATTATGTCAAAAAATAATTCGCACACCATAGCTGACGGTAATAATGTGAATTTGATGAGCATAATTATGTAATGTTGACGATAGTTCAATACGTCAGCAAAAAGGTTATCCAAGAGTTTATAAGTCACTTTAAGCGTCTAGGCTGGAACAATCCCTCTTTTCAAAACCTTTTCAGAAGACAGTTTTTTTACTAACGAGGTATACCCTTTCTAATAAAAAAAGAATTATCAAAATCGGACTACTTTGGTAAAAGCTATGCGATGCGTGGTCATACATAAAAACAAAAAATATTGTTACGTCCACGGGGTGGGTAACGTGATAGAAAATACACTAATTGATCACTAATTAAAAGGAATGCAAACTTTATTACAAAATTACAAATTAACAAGGCTTACTTAATAAATCAATTCACTATGACGCACTTTTCACTCGCTTCGCTTTGAGATTCGCACTGTTCGCAGTTTAATTCCAAACTCTAACTCCGCTGCGTTGGCGCGCGGCTTATATATCCGGAGCCCTTCGCACTAGAACATTCCGGAGAAATCTTGAATAAACGGTCCAAGGTCCAATTCTAGGAACGGCGACCCCTCGGTTCATGAATGTTCCAGAGCGTCTAGATTGTTCGATGCTCGTTCGACCCGACGACTGGAACATTCCCGAATATGCTGTCCCTTTCTAGTTGTCTCTTTCACACACTTCTCGAACCTTCTCAATCTAGATGTCTCCCTCTAATAGTGCTGTCTCTTTCATTCCTTCGAGAAATTTCGCCATATAATGAAGTGTGCTTCAAAGGCCCATAAGGGGTCCTGAAAACGCCTGAAAACGGGTTTTCAGGTTATCGCGCCATCTGATAGAGGCTGTCCTGAAACGGACTGAAAACATGTTTCAGGCGCCTGAAAACAACGGCAACTAGGGTGAATTTTCAATCTTCTAGTATGTGGAAGAGCCACCTCTGAAACGGCCTGAAATCACTTTTCAGCCTGCTGAAAACGCTTCTAAAGCATGAAAAATCAAGTTTGAAGTTTATACCACCGGCGCAACACTACCCCCTCCTAAGACATGCTCGTCCCGAGCATCATTGTTTCCGTGGTACTTCGCCAGTCGGTCAACATGAACAACCTTGCAGGGACCACGTGGATTTCGCTGTATCCGATATGTGACGTCATTGATTTTTGTGACTACCCTATATGGCCCTTCCCAATTTGGGGACAGTTTTGGAGATTTTCCCTTTTTCCGCATCGGGTTATGTAGCCACACCCAAGAACCTTCCTCGAATCCAATTTGGTTAGCCTTCCTATCGTATCGGGTCTTCATTCTCGTGCTAGCTTGAAGCCCGTGTTCACGAACAAGACTGTGAACGTCAGCAATCCGATCCCCTAAATCACTTGCATACTCTGTGATAGATCTTGGAGCATCAGGAGGACGTCCAGTTAAAAGATCTGCCGGTAAACGAAGCTCTCTTCCAAAATTCGCATATGCTGGAGTAACAGCCGTACTTTCATGGATTGCTGACCTATATGACATCAAAAAGAGTGGAATATGCCGGTCCCAATCCTTTTGGTGACTCTCAACAACCTTGGCCAGATGTCTCTCCAGAGTCTGATTGAATCTCTCCACCATTCCATCCGATTGTGGGTGATATGCCGTAGTCCTCGTCTTATGCATCCCCATGATTCGACAAGTCTCTTGAAAAACCGCAGATTCAAAGTTCCTGCCTTGATCGCTGTGAATTTCCAGAGGTACTCCAAATCTACAACAAACTTCATTTACTAACTTCTCTGCTATAGTGACTGCTTCCTGATTAGGGATGGCAAACGCTTCAGGCCATTTGGTGAAGTAATCCATCACGACAAGAATGTACTTGTTTCCGGAGTCAGATGTCGGGAACGGGCCTGCGACGTCTAGCGCAATTCTTTCCCAAGGTGCTCCAACATTGTACAGTTTTAGCGCTCCTCTACTACGGGTGTGCGGACCTTTAACTGCTGAACAGTTAACGCACTTCTTGCACCAGTTTTCGACATCTTCACGGCAGTGAATCCAATAAAACCGTTGTCGGATTTTCATCAAGGTTCTTTTCACTCCTAGGTGTCCACCAGAAGTACCGCCGTGGAAACTTCTCAGAACATCTTTCACTCTTTTCCTTGGAACGACTACTTGTAGATGAGCATCCTTCCCATTCGCCGATTCCCATTTCCTGCATAGTACGCCATTATGCATAACCAAGCTGTCCCATTGTGCCCAATAGCTTTTCGTTACCGAACTCATCGGAGCTACTTCACACCATCTTGGTTTGGGTATTCCTGCATTAATCCAGTCAAAAATCGGCTTTACGTCAGGATCCTCTTGCTGAGCTAGTTGCATGACTTCATCACTCCACTCTTCGCTGACTGTGTCAGTTCTCAGCCTCCTTAAGCATTCCTTGGCCTCTTGTCTAAGACAATGCTTACAGTCGTCGGGCCTGATAACCGTCCGAGAAGCTCCGGTGTCGATGGTAAGGTGACATGGTACTCCACCAATTCCTCGTTTGACAACCAGACTATTCCCGTCATTAGCCTGTGAGATCATAACTGGGACATCCCGACCACCAGCCAGCACTCGTCCCTTAGTCCTGGCTTTTACTCGTTTTCCCTGTTGCGGCCCGGATGCCACAGTACCTGTTGCCCTTGCCACTGGAGTCAGATCTCTTTCTCTCCTGCCCCTTTTCGGGCAACTGGTCTGAATGTGGCCACGTTCTCCACAATGGTAACATCGTGGCCCAAACTCACGATGTGGAGCAATCGGTTCCCTAAGAGATACTTCACGTACCCTATAAGGCCTTGACGGGTCCTGGCGCACAGCTTCTACTTCCAGGGCATGAGCCACCGCATCCTTCAGGCTCCCATGGTGTCCTAATCGCACTGCAGCCCGTACCTCCAAATCCCGTATTCCGTCAACGAAGGCCTGCACTAACGTGGTGTCCACAAAGGAGGCGGATGTACGTTGGTACGCCTTTCTGACCAACTTCTCAATTTCTAGGGCCCACTGCTGCAAGGTCTCGCTACGCCCCTGCGTCCTGTCCTTTAACTGAGCTCGGTACACGTGCTCCAGGTGCTTGTCACCGTAACGGGCCTCCAACGCCTCTAGAAGCCGGTCGTAAGTCTCCTCTTCTCCCAAGGCTTCTAATATGGTGAGAGCCTCGTCACGTAACGCTAAGGTTAGGGCTGTCCTGGCCTGCTCTTTACTCCAACCGTTAGCCTTGGAGACTGACTCGAATTGCCGCTTATAAGCTGTCCACGACGATGTACCATCGAAAGGAGGTACCTTGAATCGTCCACCTCCCGATACAGGCACCTCGACTGCACAGGTACTCGTACCACTGGCCACTTTTATTTCGAGCTTCTGGAGGCGATTCTTGTAGGTGTCGACTTCCTCCTTAACTGTCCCAATGGTTTCTCTAACACCATGAAGTCCAGTTTCAAATTTAATGTCCAAGTCAATCAGTTTCTCCTGGACCTCACACATCTCGCGCTTCCATTCAGTCGCGGTCTCATGTACCTCTCGAAGCAGCCTCGATTGTTCTTCTTGCTTTTCTTCCTGTTTTCGGACCTGTTCCTGTTGTTGACGAGCTTGTTCTTCTTGCTTTTCTTCCTGTTTTCGGACCTGTTCCTGTTGTTGACGAGCTTGTTCTTCTTGCTTTTCTTCCTGTTTGCGCAGGCCCTCTACGATTTTTCGGATCTGTTCCTGTTGTTGACGAGCTTGCTCTTGTTGTTGACGAGCTTGCTCTTGTTGTTGACGAGCTTGCTCTTTTAAGAGAATTAAGATGGCATTGACGTCCAACTCTTGCTTATATGGGGTCGGTGAGTCTGATGGGCCAGCGCGCGACGCAGAGTCCTCACCTGCTGCAACTCGGCTCCGGGTCTGCACTCCCTTCTGCTCGTTCTCACGTGATGTAGTCGACATTTTCTATCCCACTTCTGACACCAAATGTTACGTCCACGGGGTGGGTAACGTGATAGAAAATACACTAATTGATCACTAATTAAAAGGAATGCAAACTTTATTACAAAATTACAAATTAACAAGGCTTACTTAATAAATCAATTCACTATGACGCACTTTTCACTCGCTTCGCTTTGAGATTCGCACTGTTCGCAGTTTAATTCCAAACTCTAACTCCGCTGCGTTGGCGCGCGGCTTATATATCCGGAGCCCTTCGCACTAGAACATTCCGGAGAAATCTTGAATAAACGGTCCAAGGTCCAATTCTAGGAACGGCGACCCCTCGGTTCATGAATGTTCCAGAGCGTCTAGATTGTTCGATGCTCGTTCGACCCGACGACTGGAACATTCCCGAATATGCTGTCCCTTTCTAGTTGTCTCTTTCACACACTTCTCGAACCTTCTCAATCTAGATGTCTCCCTCTAATAGTGCTGTCTCTTTCATTCCTTCGAGAAATTTCGCCATATAATGAAGTGTGCTTCAAAGGCCCATAAGGGGTCCTGAAAACGCCTGAAAACGGGTTTTCAGGTTATCGCGCCATCTGATAGAGGCTGTCCTGAAACGGACTGAAAACATGTTTCAGGCGCCTGAAAACAACGGCAACTAGGGTGAATTTTCAATCTTCTAGTATGTGGAAGAGCCACCTCTGAAACGGCCTGAAATCACTTTTCAGCCTGCTGAAAACGCTTCTAAAGCATGAAAAATCAAGTTTGAAGTTTATACCACCGGCGCAACAATATATACTCGCACGCGTTGACTTGAGAACCTCCTCCGTTTTTTTCGTCGGTTAAAAATCGGGTTAATGCCTGCAATCCCAATCCCAGCCCAGCGTGAAATTTGACAGGACGGTAGACAGATGTCGATAGGGATCTTGAATTTCGAAATGCCCCTTATTAGACCACAATAGGATTATTGGTTCGTTCGGTCTAAGTAACAGACTGAAATGATAACCAAAAAACGCTAATAAAATCACAAATGTGAGATGGTTTAAAGTTTGAAGTATATGGCGTCAACGAAAGAGAAACGAGATATTGGCGTGAGGAAGAAGTAATGTGTAATGGTAACTCAATTATAAAAAATACTTATTATTAAATAGCTATTGTCTTTGGTATGCACATAATGATTAATAAAAAGAGAATAGGATGGCTTAAGCCAATATACCAAGGCCAAATCGGAAACATTATACTCGTAAGATGCTATGCCATCGTCGAATTTGTATGATATCTATACTAATTAATTCCCTGGGCGACCGAGCTCAGCTCGGGTGAAAATACGGAGAAAACGAATTTTCCCCGACATGACACCTGCAGGTCGATCACGTAACGCATTGTGCGCGCGCGCGCGTCAGGTAGATCGAAATGTCACTTTTTATATGGAAAACAGACAGTAAAATTGTCCTAACGCGCGTTCGGAACGTAACGTGGCTACCCCTCTGGCTAGATCGATTTCTCGCCCCCGTAAATCCATACATTCCAAATTTCATCGAAATCGTTCCGAGAACGTGATAGCAAATATATATACAGTGTGTGGCCTGTAACAGGGGCAAATATTTAAAAGGACGCTTTCTTAGAGCATCTGCAGTAACCCCTTGTGTCCAACTTTTTTTAATATTCTTTTTAATTCGGAGAAATGTTGATCTAAAGTAATGTATCTTGGCACCACGACATCATAGCACTGCAGTCAATGCAGATTTTGAGGTAACATCATGTAATGTCATAATAGTTTTTGCATTTTGGTTTTTATAAGATTTTTCTTTTTTTTAATAAAAAAAAACGACTAGTGTCACCCCAGAAGAGTAAAAAATACAAGTAATCTTACTTTAAAGAAAAAAAAATCCAATGAAAACCACCTGGAAATTATCGCTCAGAAGCTCAATAATCAACCGTTAATTTTTTTGCTCTTATTCCAGGCCCCACTGTTTAGGGATACTTATATACAAATATTGCTCGTTTAATAATATAGGATATTTTTATAAGTCTGTGAGATTGAAGATAGCTTTGCAAGTTCTTATGTTTTGGGTAATATCCAGAACAGCTTAACCCATTTCAAAAATGCTTTCACCTGTGAGCAGAATGAACTTTCTTGGTGGTTATAGGCTATATTTTATCCCGCGGGTTTGCTTTCTTTCTTTGCAATACGCAGGCGAAGCAGCTAGCAAGAGATAAATAATGAACGGGAAATTTTAAGTTTGTATGTAATGGGTAATTTCTGGAGTTATATTAGTATATAGAATGGTCCATCCGTATGGATATAGATAATATTTTATGTTACACGCGGGTGGAGCCATTCAGGCAGCTAACATCATATACCTAATATATATAATGTACTAATGCATTAACAGTACTTAAGCGAATAGTTTACGAGGAAAGCGCCCAGCAATCCCCAGAATTCCATAAATGACTGGCCAGGTCTTATGACTTGCGATAAAGCGGTTACGCATAGGTCCACTTTGGCGCCTCAAAAAGGCAGCGACGGACGTGACCAGAAATCAAATGAGGGACTTTAATGTTCTGCGTTCAGACTATTATTGTGCGGTTATCTTGAAATAGGGTGACTTATCAAGTTTTTTGTACCGAATCATTAAAAAAGAAAAGACCGGGATCCTCTAGGATACAATTGGGATACTTAATGCTAAGATGGGTATGACGAGGCGGGATTTAAAAAAGATTCACTTTAAATAAAAAGTGTTCACTGCTGGACATAGGCCTCCCCCAAAGAGTGCCACAATGACTGATCCTGTGCCACCCGTATCCAGCGGAGTTCCGCGACATTTACCATGTCATAAGTGGACTTATGACATGGTAAATGTCTTAAATGACATGGTAAATCTTACCTTGTGGAGAGTCTACCGCCTACCCACGCAAGCGTCTGTCCAGCAGTGGATGACTTTCAGTTGATATGATGATCATAAAAGTGTTCTGTCCCCTAGCACACTTCTTTCTTGTAGTCTTCGCTGTATAAAAACAAAAAAAGCTGTTACAGACGTACAGAATTATAGCGAAGTTACTGCTGCATATGTGGTCCGTTCTGTTGAGTATGAAACAATAAGAAGACATGTTTTTTACATTAAAATAGTAATAAATGCAGTTAAGTATCATCATCCTCCTAGCGTTATTCCCGGTTGTGCCCCTACGAACTTACGAAAGCGACTGCCATCTGACCTTCCAACCCAAAGGGAAAACTAGACCTTATTGGGATTAGACCGGTTTCCTCACGATGTTTTCCTTTACCGAAAAGCTAACGGTAAATATTCCGTACATAACTTCCGAAAAACTCATTGGTACGAGCCGGGATTCGAACCCACGACCGTCGCTTGACAGCCGCATGCCTGAACCACTAGGCTACCGTAGTAGCTCCCATGCAGTTAAGTATAAGTGTTGCATTTATAAAATAATAATAAGCAGCTCATTTATTTGCGTACAATGTGAACGGATAGGCCGCTGTGTATCGGATGAATTGTTTTTTTCTGTAAACATATCGAACACGTACAGCAGAAAGCAGACAGAACAGTAACAACATCGTAAAAAGTCTATTAATCTAATTCAACGAAAGCGAAGCCACGCTTAGAATATTTAATAGCGTATTCTAAAGGAATATTTTATACTTTTATCATAAGGTATTCAATTTAGACATAAATATGTCCCCAAATAGGGGACATATAAAATCTTGACACAGTCAGGAAACCTACCTTTTATTCGTCCCTCTTAACATGTCCTAGAATCCATACTTATTCCTATGGAACTTTTTTTCCTTTTTTTTGAAAGAAAGCAAGAAAAGTAGTTTTTAATGCAAAAATGTGTAGTAACATTTGTTTTATCGGAATGTTCATACGAAAATCAAGTTTATCTAAATTAATACGTAAATAGTAAAATTTTCCTTTTTTCTTAGCAAAACAATAACATACTATATTCATACTTTGTACTACAAATGTGAACGTAACTGTGTCTGTCTGTTACCTTTTCATGCTTAAACCGCTAAACCGATTGAGATGAAATTTAGTATGGAGATATGTAGTTTGAATATCAGAAAAAGACATAGGATAGTTTTTATCTCAAGAAATATCCCGTAACTCATTCACTGCCAAAAATCACAACGCGCTACTCTAGTAGCCAATCCCGTGGTTTTCCCGTATGTACCACTATAAGCAACTACGGCGTAGGCGTAGTAATCTGATTGGAAAAACGCTCACCATTGCACGTCGAGCGGCCTGTACTAGGCACTCGGAATTTGGAATGCGAACGAGGAATTTTATCACTTATGAAAATTTTTAAGGATGATTGCTCATCTATTGAGACGAAATTGAGCCTTTCATATAAAATAATTTTCAGTAGGTGTAATTAGATTTTTATTCAGAATACCTACGTATTTTAGCTTACAAGTTGAGAATTACTTATACCTTTTGAAACTTTATCATTATGTTTCTTATTTTGCCGCGGGCGACGGGCCTTTGTTTAATTTTGTTTTCTCTTCGTTATACTTTTTATTACGCGTCTAATTACCGTTCACTTTATTATTCTCAATTGTGAATTATATATTCACAATGTACTGTGATTCTAGGTATAAAATTAATCATTACCTATTTCTAAGTTTGCTAGAAAATTGTGTGGGTAATCTAAAAATATATGTTGCTTTTCAGTTTCGTGTTTTAAAAGCTATATAATAAATTGTAACATATATTTATTTATTTATTTAAAGGTTCACCAGAACACTTGCCTCTCGCCGCTCGCCCACTGGTTTCTAGTTTCTAGCCCCACTCGTTTATCCCTCGTCGCCAGCAATGGGACCAGTGCCTCACAAATATAATGTGTGAGAATCGTGAAACTTAAAATCAATATATTCGGAGACAAGAAGAGATTTTGTGTCGTTGTCATATATCCATGATTTGTGCAATGCACTCCACTTAAACAATGATCTACCTACCTATACAATTACAATTGTAATGACTGTCGCAACAGAATAGCACTATAGCATTGTATAAATTCATTACCAAATACCCTCCCCTAAATTAACACTCCATCGCAACAGCCTAACCTCCATCACTAAATACCTGCCCCAATGCTAAATATTGGTATTTATCTAATAACAGCACTATTTGAGCTAAGGTATTAAACACGTTGGCTAGAGCACTCCGAAATATTTCGATTGAAAACTATCACAAGCTAGTGATTCTATGTGCCTTTCATGGTAGCTTGGGTACAGTGACACCTTTCCTTTAGTTTGCTGTCATCCTAATATGATTTATAACCAGAGAGGTAAACGCGTAACTTTTCGAACGAGCGTTAGGACAATTTAACTGTCATTTCTCATCACAAAAATTGACATTTAGGTCTACCTGACGCGCGTACAATGCGTCACGTAATCGACGAGCTGAAATCGTAAAAGAAGTTACAAAAAGTGCTGGGGTGACGTATGTCACCATACCCTATCAATTGTACTCAGAGATGGGAGCTTGACGAGGCAGTAGTGGGCGGAGTTTAGCTGAACAAGACTGATGCAATGGTATCTTCAACTTGATACTCTTGTGCTGCAATTGCAACCAGAGATGAGAGTTTGACGAGGCAGCCGTGGCTTGAGTTTAGCTGACCAAGACAGGGTGCAAGGTGACGTTAAGAACAAAGTTGTGACAGCATATTTTAATATGTCCAATGGTATATTTTTTACACGTAGTTCACACAGACAGGGCCAGAAGTAGTTGTTAAAGAAAATGTTGTGTGATGTGGTTAAAAATTGTAGTTTTCTACGTAATCACTTCCAACCTAATAAACCATGTCAAATTGTAATATTAATTTTTAAACAGCTCATTTTACCCTGTGGCGTTAGAACGCCTGCCACCCCGATCCCGTAGCAGGCTATTAAAAGTTTTACAGCAAATTAACCGGCCAGTTAAAAATGCCACCGTTTGAAGTTTACGCGCTGTTAACTGCCTCGGCAACCGGCGTCATTCATTCGGGTTTATATTTAGCCATTTTATTGCGAATGTACGTACACGTCTCTGGGGGCTGTTAGTGTCCCGGGCCGTAAGTAGTATTTACCGCTGAGTACGTGGATAGCAAACAATACTACGGCCACGTAACTCCTAAATGTGTCATTGTCAGTCATTAAAACAAAAATCGTCTATTCTGTGGTCAATAGTTAATGGCTTATGTTTATATATCATAATTTTTATCGCATAGAATTATAGAAGAGGCGACGCTGTTTGTGCGGATTCAAAGTATAACGATTTTTTTTATCTTAATACTTCAGCTTCCTTATAAAGATCTACAGTAGGATAGCGCAGCTGGGTGCGTGTGGCGCAGGACCGGTCACTTTGGCACTCTTTGGGGGAGGCCTATGTCCAGCAGTGTCTTTCGGCTGATATGATGATGATGACAGTAGGATAGCGTCGGGATCTACGAAGGGGCACCGTCAAAACTGCTCTCTGCGCTTTTTCCAAGATTATCTTATGATTATTAGCTACCCCAAACTAGAATACAGCAATCTCGGATAGACTGACAGAGGGCAAGATAAATCAGTCTCAACAACTTTTGATCAGCACAATTTCTTAATAATTTCATTGTGTGTATAAATTTGCGCACTCTGCTAGATGTACTTAACTGCAATATGCTTCAAAGTTAAGATTCTCGTCTAATATAACACCAAAATACTTCACAGAATCGACTCTGCCGATACACGCGCAATCACACCCCGAGTCATCAGTCGACGAAAGAGCGGCACAGTTCGAAGCATGTATTTTAAGATTACTCATTGGGACCATAGGGCGCGACGAAGCTGTTTTATGAATACGGGTCAATTTCAACAGTACACATTTTTTGCATCATTCCGGTGTGATCCTTTGTTTCGGTTTTATTCGTGGATTTTTAATGTCAACAGATAGTTCAGACAGTATTATGCAAAACCTCTAAAAGGGCACCTGATATCTTAAATAGTTTTTGAGATAATAGAGGGTGAAAAATAAAACTCACAACGGAATGATAAATATACACCGGCATGATAAAAACGTACGCCGTAACGAAATATAGTACACCGGTAATTAAAAAAAAACGGTTTGAAAATTATTTAATTATTTATTTATACAGCTTCACCTAGTGTTTAACAAGTTTAGTCTCTATTAACTTTTTTATACTCAAAATATGTGTGAGTAAAATAAACCAATACTTTTTAATATAAAATTATTATTTTATTTGTTTATTCTTTATGGAATAATAACACTCCTAGCACAACAATTATTGCTTTAATTGTTAAAAGTGTGACAGCAAATATCATAATTTAAAAGTTTGTTCAAAATGAGTTATAGTTGAGATAATAAACTTTAAAAAACATTATCATATTCTTTCTGGTAAACAAAAACAACATAATTAGATACAGAAACTGATTCACCAGGAAACATAATAATCATACAACATAAAATGTAGATTGATAGATAGATAGATAGATAGATAGATAAATCATGTATTAAAATAATCAGTCTTATATTTAAAAAAACGAATATGTATTTTTAAGTTATTCAATATTTAAATACCATATTTATAGGTACATAAACTTACGTTTATAAGATCTTAGTAGCATTGTTGCAATATGATTCAAAATGTCCATATGGATATTGCCTAGGTCTCATCTTTCAAAATATATTTTTTAATTAGAAAAATGGGCTTGTTTTCTTTTAAGACACATTTAAACTAATATAATTGTTAAATCTTCGTATTGTTTCTGAATATTCTTTTCAATATGAATATATACACGGTTAAGTCCAGTTTTATTAAAGTAATGAGCGTAAATTGCGAAAGTTATAATCAATATAATTCCATATAACTCTAAATTAAATTTAAACCCTTTTTCATTACAAAGGTCACATTTGAAACATTCTTCAGATTGAAGCTATTTCTAGGATTAGTATTCGAGGAAAAACATTTTGTATAGAAAATTAACTAGGAAGAGTTGAGACACTTTAGTTAAATATATCATATTTTTTCTTTGTCCCCTTATATTTTTTTGCCTCTATTTTTCAAACTCATCATACGTGAAACTAATTAAGCTAACGAGAGAAGAAGTATTTGTACTTTGATTGAATAAATAAAATAAAATATATTTTTATTTTCTTCAAGCGTAATGATTGCAAGGATAATACTTAGGCGGCATTTTCCAAACAAAACTGGGTTCCGGACAACCCACCTCGATGAGAAATTAGTCCTTCATATTTTTTATTATTATTAACTGAATGAATATTTGAATTTTAGCTATTGCCCGAGATAGCCAACTGGGAGATGTTTCCCAAAAAATGGTACTTTATTGTTTAAGCTTTCTGCACCTGCGTTTTCAGTCTTGCCATCAAAATTTATTGCTTGGGAAAAATTGCGTTTTGGCTGTATTAATAGTAAGCAGATTCTAGTTTAGCCAGTTTATAACTATTTGCAAACCCTCAGTAGCCATATCCCGTACATCCTGCCGTGTCACCATAAAATAGTAAAGCAGTGTCATCGGCGTAACACATCCTAAAAGTTAATTATGTACATCCAAAACTAAACAACTTTACTCGCCAACATAGTTTTCAGAGAAACACGATTATCCTTTAGAGTAGTGGCATTCCTCGTGTCAAACCTTCAGACGTAGGTAGGCTTTTCATGACGTAACTATCTTTAGAAAGGGAAACATTAAGTTTATATTTAGTGTACGAGTAGCTATGTTGTCGTGTCTGCCTGTAATCCGGAAGATTAGAACTTGGTCTTTAGTAAACGATTGGAGCGGAAGTTTTCGGGAGTTGTGGAGAATATTGTTTGACATATTTTATATTGACATTGTGGGTTCAATTGTTTTGGCTGTTGGTATCTGATAAGTTAGTTACCTGTTTGTAGAAACAAGCCCAACCGACTCAGGTCCAATTTGATCTGCAGGTCGATCACGTAACGTTTTGTTCGCGTGTCAGGTGGATCTAAATGGCGCTTTCTATGGGAAAATGAGTTGAGTTGTCTTCCCGTGTGTTCGAAAAGCTACGTGATCGCCCCTTAGAGGTCAATTCTCTGTCACTATAAATATTAAATTGCACGTTATAAATAGCTACTGTTTTGTTACTCCAAGATTTTTGATACTCTCTCTATACTCTTTGATACTCCAAGGTATCATCCAAGCAGAATTTAACTACGCAGTATTAAACTACATACAAAGTGACGGAAGTATAAGCCTAATGTTAATAAGTCTACTGTGTGTGAAAGTCCATATAAATAAAATTTAGGTATCAATGGTAGGCCATCATCATGGTATCGTTTATTATTTGTTGCTCGTTGCCATGGTTACGTGTCCTGGGTCACTCCACTTTAACACTTTGGAATTTGTTCCTTCAGCTATCAACACGGCGAATCCTCAAACATATCAAGGGTCGGCAACGCCCATGTTACTCCTTTGGAGTTGCATGCATCCATAGGCTGCTGTGTCATCAGGCGGGCCGTACGCTTGTTTGCCACCGTCGTTGTATAAAAAAAACTATGATTTTATGGGGTTTGAATCCACTAAACATGTGTTTTGATATATTGGTAAACCTATTCCATGTTGGGACATATCCTTATGAATAAATCCAATTAATATTATTTTTTCTAAGAAACTGTCACTATTTACTTACCGGGACAAAATACATACATACATTTACGCCTTTATTCCCAAAAGGGTTAGGCAGAGCACATGAAATTTATGTTCCAGCGCCACTTTTAGCATAATTGTGGGTATAAAAGATCGACAAAATGTGTTATTGCAGTGATAGGTTGCTAGCCCATCGCCCACAACACACTTCAACCCTGCTCCCTTAGTCGACTTTTACGACACGGGAAGAAAGGGGGTGGTGAATTTCTAACCCGACACCACACGGGGCAGAATAACAACATAAAAAAAGTTGATTGACCCAGGTACATAGGTATTATATATTTGGCTTTTTCTACGCCATGTGTATCAAAGCGATATATTCCATGTGCTCAATCATCCTCGATATTATGATTCCGTTTAGTTGCAAATATATCCTTCAATTCCCCAGCCGATAACCGTATCGGCCGATTTCTCGGATGTCAACCCATTAGTAGCACAGAATCCCGAAACTCATATATCACAAGACACCGCCCACTGAGGGCGAAGGCGTGACAGCGTCTTGAAACTAAATGACGCTATTTAGTAGAATAGTATTTGCGCTTACGCCGTATTGTCTTGAGAGGATGGCTCTTAGCCGTTTAACGTTGCTTGGTCACTGGGGCACGATAAATGTAGTGTCTATATTTCTGAAAACACTAACTTGGTGTATAATGTTACTGTTAGAGTTGCTATCTAAATTATCAATGTACTTAAAGTATTTATATTATTGTGTAGACAGCCAGGAAAAAGTAGTACCACTTTTGAAACCTAAGAGTGGACAGTACACGGTCGACTCAAGTTGACTCTCCAGACAAATATAGTTTTCTCAAACATGCAATGAAATATTGACGTTGTGTTCTTCATATTGGGTTTCGAAGTGTCACGTTTCGGGCGCAGCGAGACGAGAGACCCGTAATGGCATTTCATACAAAATTGGAGGCCTAGGCCGGCAAGATGGTTGTTTTTAATTTCCATTTCACAATTTGTGGCACAGGATCACGGCGTTCAGCCATGAAAATTAAAGTTTGATTTATTGTAGTTTTTTTAATTTATTTCATTGCATGTTTGAGAAAAGCAGTATAAATACCTCGGCGCGAAAAGGGGTTGCCAGCCTCATAACTATCCGTCTATATGTACTCGGCCGGCAACCCCTTACTTCCCGCCCTCTGTAGTAATGTACTATTGGTTCTCATTTTAAAACGGCATACTGGAATAATAAGATACTTTTTACACACAATGGGATGGGGCCATGATATCTGAGGACCTCCTGTAGGTACTTAGGTTCTATTATTTATTATGTAACTGTGCGTAGACTGTCATAAAAACCTAAGAACATTAACAAAACTGGCACTCAAACTTGTTAGTGTTTAAAATTGTTATTTAACTTAAAATTTATTTATGCAAACAAATCTTACCCAAACGATGACTAATGCTACAATAACAAGACCAGATTTAATTTACAGTTAGGTAATAGAATCCCATCAAATTCACGTCTTTGCATCCGCGGTTCAATTGCATTTGGTCAAATGTACTATAAAATGTACAGGATGTACGACCATTTGGTTCTAGTCAGTTTTGGTCGTAAAGAGATTGATCAAATGGAGGAATACAATCACAGCGGATTACGGCGCCAAAGTCAAACAGAAGGAAACATCGAGTCGTTAATCTATTAATAAGATGAAAGGAACTGCCCAAATATTCTTGGTATTATGCCAACGTGATTGTTAGGGTTGGCACTTGTTTTTTGTGCTAATCTTAAGCTGGCCATTTTAATAAAGATCCGTCAGGCTTGTGTGATCAAATAGTAAGCCATTATTAATTGATACATCACATTATTGAACAAGCAAGCGAAACGAACGAAATTCTCAGTTTCAGCTTGAATAAAATTCTTTCGTAGGTATGTCCAGTGTCAGTTTTCTTCTGCAAGTCGCATTTTCTCAACCGATACTCATGAAATTGTGTAAGCAGGTTCAACAATAGCGGTGTAGACTCGTGTTAAAAATGATACGCTTAATGGATGCTCGTTTCGTTGATTCAGGTTTCCAAAATTTTTTTTTTTATCGTACCGGTTTTTCCTCTTGTTTGTATGACTAGCCAGTTATTAGACTGGGTTTTCGACGAATATTAATAATTCATAAATATTAAGAGTCCGCAGTAAGCTCGATTCTCCATACAAAGGTAGTTACGCTCTCATTTTAAAACTACGTGTTGGATTGTAACAAAACTTTGCATGTACAATAACATGAGGTATATCTATGTCTGTAATTAGTTTACGTAGCTACAGATACCATAGTAAAAAATACAGCTAATTTAAGTTTTTCAAACAAAACTAGTTTTTGCTGTATTTCGTTTGTTTTATAAACTGGAACCATATAAACTAATTACAGACATAGATATACCTCATGTCATTGTATATGCAAAGTTTTGTCACAATTCAACACGTAGTTTAAAAATGAGAGCGTAACTACGTTTGTATGGGAAGGTGAAATTCGGCCGAGCTTACTGCGGACTCTTAACTATAATTAAGTCGTGGTGTTTCTGGTGGTGAGTAGATCCAAGTGGACGCTTTGTACTTAGAATGAGGGACCTTTATCCACCGAATTTGATACCTCATTACTAGACCCCGGATTGTTGTGGCACTGACGTCACAATAGGGTGATTTGGGGAGTAAATGGAACAGTATTAATTAATACGGATTTATTAAGATAAGATAATATAAAAAATATCATATAGTGTTAATGAATACGAAATTGTACTTATTATTTTTCGGTATACATATTATTGCGAATCAAACTTTATATAGGTTTGCATAGGTTGCATACATTGATAAAGTTAATTCTAATATATGTATGTTCCATTTCCCGAACGGAACAGTGGAACGAAATAATTATTCGACCGCTCAGTTTTTCGAAAACTAGTAAACGTAGAAATTTAAGTTATATACCAAAAATGTAATATCGATCGATTCACTGGGAATTTTTTATTGTGACTTTATTAAATTTTATTCGATTACGTACCGTAAATGAAATTATGTTTTTCTCTGTTGAAATGAATATACATTTTTATCTTATCTTATAATTTATGTATCATTTTGTTCTACCATTACATTTACTCCCCAAATCACCCTATTGTGACGTCAGTGCCACAACAATCCGGGGTCTACTCATTACCCCAAAAAGAGGGCAAAACACTTGTGACACCTCTGGAGCCGCAAGCGTTCATAGGGTCTGCTAGATAAGGCCGTTTTTTTGTTTGCCATTGTCAAGGTATAAAAAATAAACTACGTTTGAAAAGTAAGCTACATGTGAAATCAAAAGATATTTCAAAATACCAAAATACCAAAATTTTTGAACATATTATAGCCCAGGTCAATCACACGAATTTGAGGACACGAACAACACTCATATCACTTCATCAAGCTGTTTGGACTGTAGCCCGTAAAATATAATTTTCTCGTCCACATACATACATACCTACATACGCTCGAAAAACAATAACCCTCCTTTGGAGGCAGTTGCGTAAAAATCCGATTCAACCTTATCACACAAAGTCAAAAGGCCAACTTGCATAAGCCTACTTTATTTCCATTGGGAGTTAAAATATCTTTCGCCTTCTTCCTGAACCAACATTTGCATAATTGACTGAAAGTTCCTGTACCCTTACATTATAAGGAGAAAAAGTTTCAAAGTTTATTGAAAGTCTCGGAAATACTTCAGACGATTCTTTTATGAAAATTCTTTCAGCATTTCGATATTCCTTCTTCAATAGATTGTTACTTGAATTGATTTAAGTCCTTCCTGGCAATTTGTCTATCTAGATACTTAATCGAAGTTCCTTTCATAGTAATTGTAAATGGTGTCTTTAAAACGTCTGCTACGCATTGATATTATTACAAATAAAAGCTATCACGAACCCTACAATTAATTTAGAGAGATGAGTCGATTAAATAGTACGGAATCTCAAGTGTGAAAGCACGTCGTGCCTTCTAGTCCAGTCAATGATCTGACAACTTGTATGGGAAAAATGACAATTTTGGAAATAATTTATAATAGCTTATTTTTTAAGTTTAACGGATATATTATGAATTAAATAGTTACCCAGCGACAAAATCCGACAAAATTTCAGACATCAAAAAAATTATAAATTAACTAGTTTCTGAAAAGTCAGAAAAAATATTAATAAATATTTTTGTCTTTATATTGGTTCATTTACATTTGCTCTATAATATTCAAGATAAATCTTACAAAAAAAGACAATGCATGCTTCATTTAAATCTACATAATTACTTCCGGGTGGAAAGTTTGTCGGATTCTTCAATAAAGCATCTTAGAATAACATTTTAAAATGAAATCAACAAAAAAACCGCTATTATAAATTAATGTTTTTCAAAACCGTATTTTGCCTGGAGTATTCGTGGGCCAATAAGTTTTAATTTGACTGTTAACTCCATATGAAAATACCTAGGTCAATTTTAAGCATTTATTGGTCCAATAAATGCTTAAAATATAATTATAATAAATATAATAAATTATAATAAAATTAAAACATTAAGTAGTGAATTTGTTAAATTAAAACGGAAACCCGAGGCCAAGTTAAATTCCTATCGCCCAAAAGCATTGTATATGGCAACAGATTCTTACTCTTTAGAATATCACCACACTAAAGTTTCATACTCTGTATACAAATGCTTCGGTGGCCAAAAGTGTCATCACATATTTAGACACGACAATGGAGTATTGTGTCATATTTTATTCATTGCGACCGGGAGTTGAACTTTGCTTTTGTGTTATCATTCTTTGCGAAAAAATATACACAGTCCTTGTCTAAAATTACGTAATTGTAAAAGCAACACCATGCATGTATATTATGCTATAGCATAGGCTTATAATTATTCCGTCTTCATATTTTGTAAAACGTACGTTAGAAAATCTTTTATAGCATTTGTCCTTCAGATAGATACTTTCCTGTTCAAAGTGTGTACATTTTGTAGGTGTGGTACCTGTAATACAAATGTCACTGCCATTTCTCTTGTTCCCCGCTCACGTTATTTCTACGTACTTTCAACATTTTAGTTCTACAATCTCATTAGAAGCATTTCATTATATTCAGAGGAAGTAACGACTACTTCCTCTGAATGTAACGAAACGCTTCTTAAAATAACTTGCTCTTTGAAACACACCTTAGTGTTAGGATTCCAAAACTGTCTGAGACTTTAAATGTGAATGTGGCCTTTGAACTAGCGCAGTCGGCAGGATGCCCATCTAGCATGTGTCGGACTTATTCGTCTAATTATACAGAGCACAAGTGTTTTCAAACGCCATCGTGAGGTTAACCTCGTAAATAAACGCTAATGTCACCGGTTCCCTTATGTCGACGTTCCACGGCATTTTAAAACGTTGCGATGACGGCGAACAAGTGAGGGACGTTTATTTTCAAAACGACGTATTTAGGGTGGCATTAAAGGTAACTTGGTTGTCATTAAGTAACTGAATTGAAAGTATTAGAGTTTAAATAACTGTAATATCATGAAAAGTTCAATTATGATATCACATTGAATAAAAATGTGGTTGCAAAAGAGCAAGATTTTATTTAAATACTTGAAAACGTAACAAATGTTAAAGAGGACGGGGAAATAATTAAAATAAAGACTAGTTCCATATAAGTCACACCATAATCCGTATGAAATCAACATCATTTAAATCATCTCATTTTGCATCAACACTAAAATCCGCATAAAATAAGCAAACTAAGACATCTTCCGTCACTGGCATGTTAAGGTGACGTAAATGATTGACGTGTAAACCGGAAAAATTGCCTGAAAAGCATTTTGTTGCCCTAGAGGAATAACTCCACAACAACATTCGAAGCTCATTAATACTTACTGCGTTTTATAAAACGAAGCGGCAACCCTACAAGCGAGGGCCACGAACGAACGACCTATTCATACTTCAAGCAATCTTTCCTGAAACTACTTAAAACAAACTTAATTCAGGGACAGTTAAAATGTCTTTTTAATTACCCTATTAGTCACCTTAAACGTAAAATCATTATTTTTCTCACTCCGTAATAATCTAATTTGTTAGTGTCGCGTAGACTTGTGAACTGGTTCCAGAAATGCCCGAAATATTCTTAGAAGTGGAAAGTATGTTTTAAGAGCACTTTGTAACTATTCTTTTTAATTTGCTCCTGGAATGAAAGCTATCGCTGCTCATAGCTTTGACAATGATGAATTTCGGATTAAGCGGAGCATCATGGTTATCTAAGGGCCTATGCACTTTTTTCACGCATTGGTGACTGCGTTTTTTTTTCACGCATTATCGACGCGCGTACGTCTACTACCTAACAGATGGTAGTAGAAGAACGCACTTCAATCGCGTGAAAAAAATGCAGTCTGCACAGGTCTTAAAAGGATTTTTAGGGTTTTGAAATACCTGTCGACCTAAAAGGTCAGTTAGAGCCATAGGTTTATGGTCTACTTTGATACAAAAGGAAAAAGCAAAAAAAGTACATTACACAGTTAAAGGCCTTACTATGATCTACATTTTAAATTGTTTCCAATGTGTAACAATTACCCATATATTTTACATGGGTAACTGTGGTTACACAATGGAAAAATAATAACGCAAGATTAAATAAAGGACTTAACTAAGTATGTATTTATTTTACAATCTACCCATAAATGTGCTACGCGTGGACGTTTTCTCGCCGGTGCGCTTGAAAGCATTAATGTTTAATTCACATGCCTATGAAACATTAAGTTTCTGAGAAACTCCCGAATTAAATCGTGTTTTGTTTAAACACTGCTGGCAAAAAACTTTTCAAAGTGTTACCATTTTAAAAGGCAAAGGGAGGGAGCAAGAGCGAAAAGAAGACCCAGAATATCTAACATGGCACACATGAAAGAACGGATACAGCAACCACACATACCAAGAAATAAAGACGAAAACCTAGGATAGATTAAAATAAATAATGCTGCAACGATCACCCTCTTATAATATTGATGATGGCAAAAACATTGCCATTAATAATTAATGTTGAATGTTATCATCATATCAGCCGAAAGACGTCCAGTGCTGGACATAGGCCTCCCCCCAAGAGTGCCACAATGACCGGTCCTGCACCACCCGCTTCCAGCGGGCTCCCGCGACCTTTAGGTCAACAGTCCTTGAGAGGGGGCCTGACCAAACTGCGCCTGCTGGTATGTGGTCACTACTCGAGAAGCTTTCCGCCCCAATAGCCAGCGGTTTACAAAAAATGTGCCCCGCATACGATGTGAGGTTTTGATGCACAGACCTATTTAATTCCGTGCGACTTTAAATAGCTGAATTGCTCTTGCACTGTGCTCGTTAAGAGATTCGTACATTTTAATTAATACACCGCATTCTGAAATCCAGTGCCTAGAATCAGTGGAGTATTTTTAAAACAACGATTACCGTTGTTGGTTAGACTTGAAACATACTTTACTGTCTTTTGTTTCAAAGCCAATTAGCAGAGTTAACAATGGGAAATTGCTACTTCATAATAATTATGCAAATAAAGGTGTTGTTGGGAAACAAACGGTTTTCTATATATGGAAGCACAAGCTTCTGCCCGCGACTCCTTTCCTTCCGCGTGGAACTTATTTATATCGTAGTTCCATAAAAAAATTGCACCGATGATTTCCGCGAATTTCATTTCAGCGTGAAGAGGTAACAGATACTTTCGCACTTATAATATTAGTATGGATAGTCATAAAATTAAAGTGCATGTCTTCTCGAGCCCCGATGTGGGCATGTGACACTGATGCGGAGCAGAACGGCAGAATTGACCAATTAGTTGAAATTCGCGTCTCGTCTCCGCTTTGACTCAATGGTTTAATTTGATTGGCGAATTCTGCATGTCTCCGTTCCGCTCTACCTCAGTGGAAACGCACCGACTCTCTGACTTCGCCGTATTTTCAAATGTCATCGCGATCGGTCGTTAGCCACGGGGATTTTCCTGTCGCATGTGATCGATGTTTTGGGTAATTTGTGCAGCCAACGAGTAAAATCGGGCCTATTGATATCGTTTTAAGAAAATATTGACGCTACGGGTACGGTTTCACTTCGTGTTATGGATGAATAAATGAAGTAAATTTATTAATAAAAAATAAATAAAAGTTATTGGTCAGGCGTGACTGCTTAATTCCATGAAAAGTTTCCATAACAATATATTCCTGTGATATTTCGTTAAAAACGTAAAGGCCTTTAGTATTTATTTATACCTACTTAGATTCTTTTTTCTACAGAGATTATTTCAATCAATCCTGTTTAGGCGTGAACGATGATAATATGGTCAAGGGACACATATCCGTTTATTACATTTTGATTTATTCACGCCTTTAATTGTAATAGTTTCCACCCTGCTGCACGTCTTTATTGCTGAGTTAAGATTGAATATGCCACCATTGTTAAATATGGAATGATATTTCGTACACAAGTTTTTGAAAACCCAGAGGTACGACCCGAGTTTGACTTATGACCTCCAGATTGACAGTCACGTGCCATACCGCTCCGCTAGTGCCCACATATGTACTAGATTTACCTGCAATAATCGTTTTCCTATGGAACAATCATGGCAACAGGATGTTTAAAATCACAAACATTTACTACGCGCATAAACGCAAACGACCAGTTTACACGTTGCCACGAAAACAAGCCTATAAATCTGATGCACCATGCATTGATTCGCTATTGGCAAGTAAACCAGGTGTTAGTTAGTTTCGATTATTTACGTGAGCTATATCGACGTTGGCGCAATTCGGTGTTTACAAGCAGATCATGTCATCGTCATTAGCACATCACCCATAGATACGTTCCACTGCTATGCTGCAACACTGCGGGGGTGTGATCATGAATTGTATAGTTGAGATTTTCTGATCTAGACTGATCTTCTTATCTTCAGAACAATAGCATTCAAGTCTAACAATACGACTGTGTGGTCGGACGCGTGCCATGTTTTGCAAGAAAAAGGTTAGCGCCACATAAAATGTTCATTGTATAATGAACTCTATCATCTTATTCAATAGATTCAAAATGGACTAAAAGATAAAGCAACCCGCTCCCAGCGAGCCAGGTACAAGGCGCTGTGTGTGGTATTTTATCTCGTAGCTTATTTGGAATCTATTATATAAGAAGATAGAGTTCATTATTCAATGAACTTTTAACGTGGCGGTAAAAAAAATTACAAAGGAAAATAGGCAAACAAAGGGCTCAGTACAATGACCATTCATGAGCTCAGTTCAAATATTTTAAACTATACTAATTAGCATAATTCTGCTTGCTAAGTTTAGTCAACGCTTTATCTACATTCGAATAATATATACCCTTTTCCAGGCCGGCAGTGGAAAATTGAGAATCGAATGTCAGTCTTATGCAGTTACATTAAAATACATGTTTGACAGGCTGCATGTGGTTGATATAATGCCTATGCCTGAAAAAGGGTTAAAAAATGTAGCTTTGGCCGTAGCGTCGCATGGGTATACATAAGAAACGCACGATCATCGTATAGTAAACGCCAGTATGTTTGCATTCGTACTAATCTATTACTCCATATTAGGAAATATTTATAGTGTTGGTTTCTTTACTCGCCTTCTACATTACAGTATAGTGACCGGTTCCGGTTCGGGCCAAATTATGTTAGTGCATAACGGCTCTTTGGAGAATTTATCGGAGAAGAAGTCATAGCAAACCATACGGAAGTTTTGCGGCCAACCGAGCAGAAACCAAGTTGTTAGTAAAGTTGGCACTAAGCGTGTTTAGTTCAGAACTCTGGACCCGTAATTTTAAAGTATTCTACAGCCTTACAAATTGCACCCGCTTTGGAAAGTACAAGTATCTACTACACAGATAAAAAAACCGCATAGAGAACTTATTAAGTACGCACTCAATTAATGCCAATTTCAAAATTGGAACACAAACTCGGAATCTTCAATATTTTTTTGATCTATACTCCTTTAGAAATGCAACCTTGGACACGCACATCGTCATGAACAATAATAACCTTTTAATCACATAATTTTTCGGTGATTAGCTAAAACTGTGTAAGAACGAAGAACACGTTGACAAGTTAATTGCTACATATGCATTATATAAAAAAATAAAATAAGACATAGTGACATTTATTTAGCAAATCGTTAACACATAGTAGCTCTATAAGTACCTACCGCTCCCTGTACTAGGCTTTGTATACTTCCCTGAACACGACGTTTTGGGTATCTAAAAACCAAATTATACTCGCAATTTCACACCGGTCAGTCATTAAACTCATAATTAAAAAAAACAGAAGAAGAAGGAGAGGAGGGATATGTTTTTTAAACTTATAAAGAGAACGCAGTAAGCACCGCGAGCAAAGCCAAAATGCCCTTTTATGGCACCGATAAAGCGCGCGGCTCGGGCAAAATGTCGTAATGAAATTCCACTTGAATTCATAACGGGGGCTCCACATTTGAATGAAACGAAAAGGCGAAAAGTCCATCTCATTATCCTAGACTTTAATATTAAGCCTGGTTAAGTTTTAGCAGTAAAGTCTGAAGGTTTTTGTCGGTTTTTTTAATGATGCGCGGCCTTGAACATTCAGTTTTAATTAAAATTTACCGTGGCATCTGTTCTGATATTATAGGTATACTGATCACATGGTAAGGGTCGCCAAAGTCCGCTAAATGAGGGTGGCGCAGGACCAATCACTGGCACTCTTTGGGGAAGGTCTATGCCCCGCTGTGGACGTCTTTCGGCTGATATTATGACGATGATGATGATTAGGTATAGCTGGGCATTAAGCCGGGATAAACGTCAAAATATCAAGTTAGAAAAACAGACGGCAGGATTTATCGAATAGATATTTCTTGGATATCAGATATTGATTAATTTCTAATTCAATAACATAACTATATACCTAAAAGAAAAGATGAAAAGTGTCTTTATAGTACTTCACTTACTACATTCACAATGGTGAAGGTATAATTGCATTGTAAGTTTGTATAAAGAGGTAATCTCCGAAACTATTCATCCGACTTTTAAAATTCTTTCATCAGAATAATATAGTTGATCTTCGAGATGGACAAAGGCTATGCCGTGGCTCTGCTTTGGTTTATTCTTTTGTAATACGCGGGCTAAGCTGAGTGGGCAGCTAGTCTAATTTCGGTCCGGCCGGATCCAGTAAAGTGTTTTTTTTTTATCTATAAAAAGTTGTTTTTCTTTGTGCCTTATTTTTGTTTCATAATATTGAATTAGCAAAAGCAGTCGGTGGGCTGAAAATTTCTATTATACTCTAAAATTTACTTTTGAGGTTAGTTGGTTGGATACATTATCGAGATTCTGAAATTGGAATAGTTTGCATAATTTGCGTGTTTTAGAATTAATTTGTTACTCGTATAACGTCTGACAATTTGCGATGTGGTTAGAACGTGTATTGGTGTTTTGAGTTTGATGCAGTATTAATATATTTCAATAACGAGATTTTTATAAAACAATACAATTATAACTCTTACATACAAAGAAAACTTTAAGCGATAAGGACGCCTGTTGTTACTTTTATTTATTGAATGTACTCTTGTAACATTTTTTCTTATGTTGTGGTGCAATAACAGTACATTACGTACCTAGGGCGGTGAATTCGTGAATGGCCCAGATCCCTATGGAGACGAAGTTTAATGTGATGTAACCTGCTAGAACAGAGCCCATTCACGGGTACATCGGTAGATACTCGTGAACCGGTTCCAACAGGCATTGGGGTTATTGTGGGTAATATGGATAGAGAACTGGGTCTATGGTGATGAGATATGGGTGGATTATGAAACTGGGCTATTGCAAAGAGGTCCGGAAACCTGCCACAACATTGTTGCGCACAAAGTTATCGAGGCAGGCGGTGACTAGCTAGCTCATTAGATGGGCCCCTGAAATTGCCTTCGAAAAGACGGCCAGGAGCAACACCGGGGTGAGCGGCTCAGGGGTGTCGAGAGGTTGTGCTGCGCTTTCTAAGTTACTCGCGGCGTTATGCCCCTTAACACTTCCACCCCCGGAGCATATACCTCTGACGACTCCTCTCTGGACGGCCAATGAAGGGAAGCTAGAGCTGAGAGTCCCGCGGGCCCCCTTGGGGTTCCACTCCGCCCGACGAAGACACACGAGAGACGGAGGCCCTGACCGACTCTCGGGAGCACTCGGGTCCGTGGGGACGTTACTCCCCAACATTACAGCTCGCCACAAGCTGCCCTGCGGGCTTATTATTATTATTCTCTTTATTTACGTTTTCTCTCAGGGTACCTTTTTTTTTACAATAATTATATAAAAAGTAAAATATAAAACTATACATACAAAACATAAAATCATTATAAAAACCTAACCTAGCCTAATCTACCGGCGGTCAGGGCGATAGAGACAGGAACCTCCTGTCTATCCGCGCAGTATCCAGGAGTACCGCCTTCTGTATCTGACCCTTGATCCAGCCATCTAGCGAGAGTCTCTTGAGGTGATGGTCGAGACTCTTCGCTATTAAACCGTTCGCCGAAACCGGAAACGACTATCGGGACGATGATCGTCGAATCAACATCCCACATGGCGGTTACCTCGTGAGCCAGGTCTAGGTACTTGCTGGCTTTGTCCTTCTCGGCCTTCAAGAGATTATTACTATTATTATTTTACTTCATCATCATCATCATATCAGCCGAAAGACGTCCACTGCTGGACATAGGCCTCCCCCAAAGAGTGCCACAATGACCGGTCCTGCGCCACCCGCATCCAGCGGACTCCCGCGACCTTTACCAGGTCATCAGTCCACCTTGTGGGGGGCCTACCCACGCTGTGCCTTCCAGTACGTGGTCGCCACTCGAGAACCTTTCCGCCCCAACGGCCATCGATTCTACGTGCAATGTGCCCCGCCCACTGCCACTTAAGTTTAGCGATTCGGAGGGCTATATCGGTTACCTTGGTTCTGCTGCGGATAGCCTCATTTCTGATGCGATCGCGCAGAGAAACTCCCAACATAGCCCTCTCCATTGCCCTTTGGGTGACTTTGAGCCTTCTTATGAGGCCCATAGTAAGCGACCACGTTTCCGTGCCATACGTCATCACTGGCAACACACACTAGTCAAAGACTCTCGTCTTGAGACACTGCGGAATATTGGACGAAAAGATGTGCCGTAGCCTCCCGAATGCTGCCCAGCCGAGTCGGATTCGACGATTGACCTCTTTCTCAAAGTTGGACCTACCTGAATAGTCTGTCCAAGGTATATATAATCGTCTACAACTTCGAGCGTAAAGTGTCCGATTGAAATGGGGGTTGGTACTACATGGGGGTTTGACATGATCTTTGTCTTATCCATGTTCATCCTTAGACCAACTCGCTCGGAGGCTTTACTGAGGTCATCAAGCATCGTGCTTAAGTCCTCCATGGTCTCAGCCAAGACTACTATATCGTCAGCAAACCGAAGGTGAGTGATGTACTCGCCGTTGATGTTGATGCCTAGCCTTCTCCAGTCTAGAGTCTTGAACACGTCCTCCAGTGCAGCGGTGAACAGTTTTGGGGAAATAACATCCCCTTGTCTGACACCCCGCTGCAGCGGAATAGGCTTCGAACTCTGATCCTGGAGTCGGACTGACATGATGGCGTTCTCGTACAAACACTTCAGCACTTCGATGTAGCGGCATACTTACATGTGTATATTTACAGAAAAAACTAAATACATAAACGTTAATTAGTCGTCTGGTCTTAGAATCCCCAGCACGGCCGACTCAAGTCGTTTCTCCGTATAAATGTAATTTGGTTACGGCATACTGAAATAACATGAAACTTTTTATACACAATAAAAAGAAAAACTTTCTACTCGCTTCGTTATTTTTTTTGTATTTTAATATCTAGCAACAGAAACTAGTTTCCGACCTAGATATGGCTGATTGCATTGTGTATACAAAGTTTCATGTTATTCTAACATGTCGTTCTAAGAAATTCGAGCGTCCCGGCGACCCTTTAATGTTTTCTTGCCCACATTTTGCTGAGACGTCAGTTATCCACGATCATAAATCACGGTCGGTGCAACCCAATCGAAACATCTTAAAATGAAGGAAAACTGATATCGAGTAAAATCTTTAAAGGTTATATATCGTTAGTACACTTAAGATGTTAAACATGTCTTAAAATAATCAAAATTTAACCTAAATTTAATGCATTTTAGAAGGACCGAAGGTATTTCTGCAGGTAAGGCAATAATACGACAATTCTTACAATGCCTTCTTTGCTCAGAAATGTGCTGAAGTTGAAAGCCTGTTTGACAAACCATTTTCCAAATTGTATTCAAATTGACTTCATCTATCTACGGGTTGTCTAGTTTGTTCCCAACTGAATCGTAAACTGATTGCAAAATCTGTGAAACAATTCGGTTCGAATTTTGTTCCAGTTTAATTTTATCCCGAATAAACAAAACCGAAGCTAAGTTCAAATCTATGGAAATTTCAAGGTGAGACATTGACTTTTAAAAGCATCCTACCGACTGTGCCAGCTGTTTTTCAATAATGTATAGATATTTTAGATTGTCAATATTAGAAGTAACAGTGTGCATCAATAATTGGTAAATTTTATCGATATGTGTTTCTGATAATGTGTTTAAAAAAAAAAAAATTGTAGGTACATACCTAGCGATGTCAATTTAAATAAACTTTTTAAATATTTTCATTTGTTTTTTTGGGGAGACAGAATACACATACTTATTTTATGTTCCTGTTGATTAGTGATAGTCGGCCTTCTTAATATCGCGATCTTATTTATGAAAATAACTGCACAGATATCATATTACAATCAACTAAATATATAAAATAACACACCAACACAAAACCAACTTTCCGAACTTATTATGATATTTAACACACCTCACATCTAGAGCACATGTCTCAACTTGTCTAACTTGGCACATAGTTTGGCCAAAGTTAGATCTCCCCCCCAACTTAGGGCTGCTTGAGCATACGTAAGTGCCAACTTGAGTACGAGTATAAGATTAGTCGCATAAGCCTGCTATTAATAAGGCTTTCGTTACTTACCTCGACACTTGATGATAAATAGCACAACAATGGATGTTTTAGAGTGTTTTATGTCAGAAGCAGTTAACAATTTAGTATCAACAAAAAATTGAAATTAATGTCTTGTTCTTAGTATAACACATTCTTAGGTGGTCTTTGGTCAATTCGGATTGGCATACATCGAGAGCCACCGCGCAGTTAGTAGGAGGAGGGGGTTATTTTGAATCCACTTATTTGTCAAAAATGACAGGTATTGAGGGCACAATATATATTATTTTTGCTTACATGGAGGTTACATAATTTATTTCTAGGATTAGTTCCAGAAATAAATTGAACAGCTAGACAGACATACGAAATTATTTCGGCCGCTGAAACGGAGAGCTTATTAGCTCGCGCACGCAGAAAAACTAAAAAACTTAAACAATAATTATATCGTATTGCCTAATTTAAAAATAATAGTTTTTTTTTAAATTACTTGTCCACCGAAAACAATATGAATTAAGTATAATTATGATGGCAGAGATATTGTTCAGAATAACTATCTCACCACCACAACCTCCAAACCCCCTAGACCTGCTGTTTTAATAGTAGGTCCCAATTAGCGACGGCGTCCTCAAACTAATGACGCCCTCAGCCCAAGCATGCTCACAGTTTGTCATCTGAGGGCCAGGTTATTAACACTCGGCCATGTGTCACGGTGACCGTGCTTGAGAACGCCCTACATAGGTGACCTGTATGAGGTACGTAATTATTATGAGATTCTATAATTATTGTGCTTGGTGTGTAATGATTATTTTATTTGATGTTGGGAATTGTGATGTAATTTGTGGTAGTAACGTCAAAATTAAGATTCAGTATCACTAAAGTATTAGGGTGACATAATGCCTTCAAAACTAATGTCAGATCATTGGTTTCTAGTTACATAATGAAATTTACGCAGCAGAGATCGGTAATAATAAAGATGCCGAGACCCGAAGAATAGACGGTGTAATAATTGATGCTAGAAGATTCTCCGAACACATGGGTATGCAATCCACTTTACGAAAAGTTTGCATAGTAGTGTCTCTCTACTATAGATATTATAGTCTGTACGCCCGCTCCCAAAATGCTTACGTCTCATGAAAGCACGATAAAATGCATGGCACATGGTTGAAAAACTTGTGCTGAACGAGGATCAGAAGATTATCGCACCTAAACTTGCCTTGAAGTTTAAGGAAATCCTTCACTACCAGTCAAAATTTTAAGGGTATATTAACGTTTTGCCATGTGACATCAGTACGACATACGTGGCATCATTTAGCACTATAATCGTAGAGAGAGTAAACATAAGTCTCTCAGTTCTGAACTGGCGGGAAGTACTTAACAGACGGTGCCAAAGATGGCCGCCTTTTCCTACTTCATGTGACATCTTATAGGAGTAGCACACCCAGCGAAGACCAAATACTGCCAAATAGGGGAAATAATTCGTGTATATGCGAATTTTTGTATAATTGTAGGTAAATGTGTCTTTAATATCATACTAAAAGTACTGGTAGGTGGGGGTTGAGCTAATGGGAAGTAATATTTAAGTAAGTTATCTACAATTCTCTGCTAAACAGATTTTATATACTTTTTCGCTGCGATCAATATTTAATAAAATATGGAGGGAAGAAGGTTGACAATAACAAAATTAAGCTTATGTTCTAAGTATGACGTATTATAAAAAATAAATTCCTAATTCTAAATCATCATCTTCATAATCATCAGTGGAGCCCCCATCGAAGGAGTTGGAGCATACACCGCAAACACTGGAGCAGGCAATTCCTGCATTACGACAGCCGCATCGCAGCCCACACCCAGTCGTGCATCGGCCAAATATAGTCTTATTTTCCATCAACACCCGCATTCGAGTATCGCTTGATAGTATGCATTGATAGGCACATGATAATACCATCGTAATGTAATTTTAAATGGCCATATTATGTGACATTGTGTAAAGATTTTTGTACGTAAATATAAACTCAAGTTACTATTTACCTACATCTATACCAAAATTCGCTTTTACATGGATTATTTCGCCTATTTTTTGTTACTTGGGCCTACCAAATGGGTAAATTATTATTGACGTTTCGAAATGATAGTGTCTTTAAGAATAAAATGTGGTGTCATGAGACGTATTCAATTAGGCATTTTGGGAGCGGGCTTACGGACTATTAGTATATTACTCGGACAAACACACACCATTCATTTTAGTTTCTCAATTGCAATGATGTTCTCAATATGAGCTGTCAAAGTTAAAAAAGAAACAGTATTAAAAGATGGTGCTCAAAAAACCGACTCTTTTGAACTGAATTCTAAAGATATTGAAAGCGAACCTGCATCTACTTTGAAACAAATTGTAAATAGAAGCTGCAGGTTTTAATTATAAAATGTTTCCAGTTTTCAAGCATGGGAAGTTGTTGGAAGGGAGGAAAGAAGAAAAATATATTCTTTCCTTAGATCCAACAAAACTACAATACATAAATACCACTATCTAATCGTAAACACAAAACAAGCTTGTTATGCTTTGTGCTATTCGGTTTATAAAATCAACATGAATGCACGAGGCATTCATTAATTTTAATAAATATTAGGCGACAATGTTACATAAATAGAACAAGTCCCATAGTAAGCTTAATAAAGCTTATGTTATAATACTAGACGATGATATATTGAAAAAAAAAGTGCTTAAATAAATACATAATTCCAAGACTCAGAAACAAATATTAATGCTCATCACACAAATATTGCCCTTACCGGGATTCGAACCCAGAACTGTGACTACCGTGAGCTTTGTAGTTAGGGGCACTAACCACTAGGCTAAACCATTTGTCAATTAATTTAATTGAAATATATGGAAGTGATCAGTAACTCATGTTTATTACGTAGGTCATTACCAGTAACTAGCTGTTTTGAATAAATTAATTATGAAAATGCAACAGCTTTGTATGAATTTAATAAGCAAATTAATTGAAATTGGAATGTGATAAGCCATTAAGCTTATAAGACTTGTTTCAAAATAAAATAACGATACACTAATTTTACTACGACGCTTAACGTATTCCGTTTTGGAATTTGGTTTTATAATATTTGAAGGAAGTTTATCTCGAAAAATCTAACGTATATTATAACGAACGTGGTATGTTATGGACAACCCATCTTTGTTTGTATTTGAATTGAAATTAACGATGACTATAAAATTGGCTTAACCCATTCAGTTTCAATCACAACACACAGTCATGCGTCAGAGTGCTACGGGTGCTTCTCGCTACATATGGAGTTTGAACTGCTAAAGACTACGGCGTTAAGCTAGAAGCATGGCCTGACACTGACAGCGTTACTTAATTTGCCAGTGAAGTTAAAACCTTTGGACTTCTCACTTAAAATAGCTCGAAGAAATTGTTTATGTTATCACTCAAAGAAATGATACCATATGCATTGTATGCTTTCATGTATTGTATGTATTGGTTGTAAATATGTCTGCGTATTTATTCATTTATTAGGTATGTATTTTAATTGTCCTGTTTAGTAATATTTGAAAGATTGATGTGTTAATATGCTCTTCTTGATGAATTCCTGCACTACCTGTTTAAAATTACAGTTCTAATGTTTCCTGCTTATACAAAGGTTGTCTGGCAGAGATCGCTTTAAAGCGATAAGACCGCCTGTTGTTACCATTATTTATTAAGCAAATTTTTTGTAAGATGTTTCTCTCTTGTCGTGGTGCAATAAAGAGTATTTATTATTATGTCTTTCTCGCTCACGGGACAATGACGTCCCGGACCTTTGGGAGGCGTGCGCCAACTGTTTTGGCTCAGTAGGTACCTACAAAGTACCAACTGAGCCAACACATAGAGGCCCTTTTGACATTTAATAAAATGCAAGGAGTACACCGAGCGGATGCTGTCCCTGCCCGTGTCATGGGACGCACACAGAGACAGCACCCGCTGAGGAGTACAGTATAGTATTATTATTATCTTTATTCATCTTTCATCTTAGGCTAGGTTATATAAAAGTAAAATATAAAACTATACATACAAAACATAAAATCATTATAAAAACCTAACCTAGGGTACCGCCGGCAGCGAGGCGGGGCCTAAGCTGCCGGTGGTCAGGGCGCCAGAGACAGGAACCTCCTGACTATCCGCGCAGTATCCAGGAGTACCGCCTTCTGTATCTGCCCCTTGATCCAGCCATCTAGCGAGAGTCTCTTGAGGTGATGGTCGAGACTCTTCGCTATTAAACCGTTCGCCGAAACGACTATCGGGACGATGATCGTCGAATCAACATCCCACATGGCGGTTACCTCGTGAGCCAGGTCTAGGTACTTGCTGTCTTTGTCCTTTTCGGCCTTCACGAGGTTCTAATCATGGGGGATGGTGATGTCGACGAGCACCGCCTGGCGTTTCGATCGATCTGTCAGCACAATATCAGGCCTATTGGCAAGAATAGTCCTGTCCGTGATGACAGATCGATCCCAATAGAGCGTGGCACGACCATTTTCGAGAACTGGCGCAGGTGTGTACTTATAGTAAGGCACTTCGGAGACCACAAGACCGTATAGCAGAGCAAGTTGCTGGTGAATAATCCTGGCTACAAGGTTATGTCTGTGCAAGTACTCACCGTTAGCAAGATGACCACAACCGGAGATAATATGCCTGAGTGACTCCCCGGGACGGTGGCATGCCCGACAAATGTCGACCGTACCGTCCTTCAGGATATACCTCCGGTAATTGTTGTATTATTATTATTATCATTATGTGGAGCTGGAACATACGTTTCATGTGCTCTGCCTACCCCTTTTGGGAATAAAGGCGTGAATGTATGTATGTATGTATGTATGTAAGCACTTTATTGTACACAATAACAGGTTAAAGAATATACATGTCACACAATAGATCAAAGTACAAAGGCGAACTTATCCCTATAAGGGATCTCTTTCAGCTAACCTTTGAGCAATTGAGAGGAATAATGTATGTATGTATGTATGTATTATTATTATGCAATGCAATCAAAGGTGCCGTTGAAAACCGGTTAACCGGCCATTTTAATCCTAGAACCTACAGCTACCCTACCCAGCTTTCTAATTCAAATCCTAGCTCCCCACAAATACCAAATACATCACTGAAATAAAAGCAGAAGCGCGAAATGGAATTATTCACGATTCGTGGCCCAATCGTTTCTGGTTTATTCAGAAATTCTAGCAAATTACATGAGACTGAAAGAGCCGTTTTATGAAGTCGCCTAAGCATTCGAGGTTGCTTGAATAAACAATCAAATTGAATCGCGTATACTATAAGATATCGGGAGGTTAAATAGGGGTTTGAAGTTTGTATTCATTATTAATTCAATTGAAATTCCAACGTAGTTTTGAAAAAGATTTTCTTACTTAAGTTTCGCTTAACAAAATTAAAGATGAAATATAACGGCTTGAAGAAAGTTTATCCTGTTTATATACACCCCGAAGTAGGTATATTATTTATTTATCTATTAGTTGACAC
Organism: Epinotia bilunana; assembly: GCA_947049275.1. NCBI lineage: Eukaryota > Metazoa > Arthropoda > Insecta > Lepidoptera > Tortricidae > Epinotia > Epinotia bilunana. The sequence continues at coordinate 21,449,920 of OX346258.1, read as the reverse complement.
CGCGAACTTCGTAACTGTATAAGAAAATTAATTTGTACATATATGTTTTTTTTTTGTTTTTTTTTCCATGTTTTAATAGTTATTTTGACAAAGCGGACCTCGGTCTCGTTTGAGCACTACCTAGGAGGATGATGAATACTTATTCTGCTATTCGCAGCGGAAACAAATCCAACTAATCAAACATCATAAAAATCGGTCCAGCCGTTCTTGAGCCGTAAATGGTGTACCCGTACTAGCCCGACTTTGTCATATATATACAGAACATCGACCTTCACTAAGGCAGAATTTTGGCCAAAGGGAGTCAAGTTTAAGTCGGTTAGTCAATTTTCGCGGTCGGTTACTCGTACCTGACACCACTATGTTGCGCGTAACACATCGCATTCGTGTTTTTTATGCTTTAAAATAAGTTTATATTGATATGTATGTGTTAGTCTGTAAGGGAATATGGGCCTTTGTTGCCTGATTTAAATGAATAAATATTTAAATATATATGTATAAAGTTATATAATAGATATTACGTCAGTAATGTAGTAAACAGATATTTAGATCTAAGTGACAATAAACTGCTTATTAGTCATCGAACCATTCTGGAGACAAAAGAACTAAGTAAGGCATTTTTTTTACCTTTAAGCATTCCCTTGAATGCTAAAAATAAAGGCATTTTCCTTCCAGCATCCCGGCCTGCGGCGTCCGTTTTCCGGTACAACCAACTTTGTACCATCGGCTACTGAGTAAATATTCGCAACGCGTCATCTCAGGCGAACCAGAATAAATGAGACCTCTGCTTCTCTGTCTCCATCTTTTTAGCCGTAGACTCTTGTGATTGTGGTCATGTTTATGCTGCAGTCGGTGGATCCTAAAGGTGTTGTGCCTCTTGCTAATGCCGCTTTAGCTACGACGGCGACGCGCCACTTCGGACGGTTTGTGGCATTGCGGGAGCACTGGACTAGGGATGTTGCGGATGCGATTTTTTAACCATCCGCGGATTTGGAAGTCGATGCGAATATTTGGAGGCTCCCATCCGCGGATGCGGATGTTGAGTTCAAACACTCTACTATAAATAAACAACGTCTATATGGCCACACAGTACTCAAACACGTTGCGACCGATTTACAATTGTTGCAAACCTAACGCATCACCGGAGCAAATGCGGCCAATCGTTAGATTATAGAAACGAAATTAAGATTATTAACTTTCATTCATGAGATGCCTGTGCCCAGCAGTGGGACGTTTATAGGTTGATTTATTTTATATTTATGAAACAAACACCTAACACACGTAACATTCAGCTACACTGGACTATTGCTGGTCTCCGTAGCCTTTTTTATTATGTCCGTTCATCGTGATGGCGATCAGCCGTGTGCTCATTTCCCATTGACAGATCCCTGGATGACGAGCCTATTCGATTCTTTGAAATTCGCCGAAGAATTTTAGAATTAGTAGTTAAAGAATCGACCTCCACTTACGTGCCCTTATTAAAGCCCCGACATCAAGATACCAGGGTGAGCGTTTGTGAATATCAAAATAACGCTTGTTTCAGATATTTTGTCAACAGAAACTTAAAACCTGCATGCCGATTGTGTAACGTAGAGCTTCAGGTAGATCTAAATGTCAGTCTTTGTGTCGAAAAATGACAGTTGAGTTGTTTGTCCTAACGTATGTTCGAATAGCAACGTAATCATCTGTTTTACCAAGCCAGCCAAAATCTTGTGCACAAAATAAATTAATATTTTACTTTCATGACGAAATCAATATTAGTAGTTTCGAATTCTGTACATATGTGTGACGTACACTCTTTCAGAATGCGGTATAACTGCAGTGAAATTATTCGACAACCTGTATTGAGTTTCAAACATTTAAACTTCAGTCAGAGAATAGCAGACAAGAGAGAAGAGACAGCTGGTAACAGCCGGTATCAGTCGTCAGACTGAGGACAGGAGAGGGAATATCTATGTTGGGGTACCTGATCACGACTAATTAAAATCGCAATTGATCGGAAAAAATTAAGATAAGAGAGGCAGCGGAAGGAGATATGCGTTTATGGATCAAGCCAAAGAGAGGTTCAATCAAATGTCGTCCTAGGCAAAATACTCACAGAGAAGCGAACATAAACATAAACATAACATAAACATAATGTATGATAAAACATAAAGTACATCAGTTTTACTATAGACTAGGAGCTTACTATTAGAGACACAGAGAACAGAATGGATGATGATGATTACTTCTATGCACATTGAGAAAAACCTCAGTGCGAAGTAGTTTTAAGCTCTAAGTCATCAGTAGCCCTTGCTGTCAAATTGAAACACTATCTTTTCTGTATAATTTAATGTAGTCGACGTGAAAGATAACATGTAGGTTAACATTTTTAGACTTATTACAATAACGGTGCATAATTATACAAACATATTGACTTCGGATACCCTGACTTATAGTCTAGAACTGACAACTTATAATAATTGATAATAGCTTTTTTTTAATGTGTAACGGATATCACAGACAGAATCCGACAAAATTTCAGACTTCAAAAAAATTATAAATTAGCTAGTTTCTGAAAAGTCAAAAAAAAATATAAATAAATATTTTTATCATTATTTTGGTTCATTTATATTTGCTCTATAATAAAAAATAAATCATACAAAAAAAGACAATGCATGCTTCATTTCAACCTACATAATTACTTCCGGGTAGAAAGTTTGTCGGATTCTTAAATAAAGCAAAATAGCATAATATTTTAAAATGAAATAGACAAAAAGAAATGCTATTATAAATTAATGGTTTTCTAAACCGTATTTTTCCTAGAGTACTATTATTCTCATTATAGCTTAATATTGTTGGTATCGTTTATTTTCTCGTAATTCCGTATAAAACTTTCCCTTCGAACAAAAGTTGAAAATTCAAGTAGAACTCAGTGCGGATCATTAAACATATAGACGTAAAGCTACGCCGATCTTGTTCAATTTGTTAAGTACACTTCGCATAATTTAGGGGTTATTGGAATATTCGCGATTCGGCACGGAGTGATGGATAGATAAGAGATTAGCCTCTGGCTGAACACTGTACAAAATACATTGGAAATTAAATTTTGAATCAACTGTAATAGGAAACAAAGTCGAGTTTGTGTCGTTTTAAAAACAACCGAACTAAAACAAATGAAACTGTTCAAATTATTTAGAATGGTATGATTCCACGTATCGGCAGGCGCAGCATGGGTAGACGCGGGGGGCCGCCAGGTGGTAAACGTCGCGGGAGTCCACTTAATGCAAGTGGCATCGTGGCACTTATTGGGGAGGTCTATCTCCAGCAGTGAAGGTCTTTTGGTACGTTGATGTTGATGAATTCCATTGAAGTTTTTAGGATGCTATCAATCACCATGCTACAACTGAAGACTATAAGGTATAGGTATAGTTGTTATTCATCGTAAGCAATAATCTATTTGGAAGCAATCCTCCTCTTTAGGGAAAGCCTATCTCCAGTAGTGGACGTCTTTCGGCTGATATTATAATGATGAAGAAATTCAAAAGCAGTGAAGAGTTATTTGGTGTTAACATATTATGTAATAGGCATGATGCCTCATGTTCAAATTGATAACGTAGTGATGCTAAATCGACAGTAAACCATCAAATTATCGTAATAGACTATACATCATAATTCAAATTATAAAAAGATATGAACCTTGAAAGTTTAGAAAAAATATGCATTTTTTATTGTCCAAGAGTAAATTTAAAGCTACCAATCTTCTATAGAAACAAAATTGTATGACAACTATGTACTTAAACGCAGTATTTCGCGGCCGAAACAACAACTTACCTGATTTTCCGTACAACGATTAGTAGAAATGTGCAAATGTGAAGTCATACTTGTGTGTCTATCAGTGCGTTTTGCGCTCCCGCCAGCGAGGTCAGTCTTTGTGTAATTTTTTCGGTATTTATGTTCTTTAATTGTAGTTGCTCCCATACAAAAATTTGTTCCTCTCCAAAAACTGCTTCGAATGACATCATAAAAAAATCTTATTCATCATCCCTATTATATACCGTTAGAATCTGGGACCTCCAGCATCACAAATCACAAGAAAACTAGCCGTCGAATAGTTGATTCAATTAATTAATTTATTCATATGAAGTACAGTTTGTAGTTCTGGGAGTTTCATTTCATAGCTTAGTATGTTAGGATAATCTCCAGCACTCAGCAATTTAGGCTAAACTATCCAAAGTTAGCTTATAATCAAAAACTATTTAGACGAAATTATTTTAACTTTTTTGCTGACAGATATTTCTTGCGATGAAAATGATTAAATAAAAAAGTTAATTCTCCATATTGACTAACTAAAATATAAAAAGATGCAGCATAAACTCATGCCATGCTCTGAACAAACTAACAGTAACTTTGAGAGTCAGGTTTCAGTGCTTTTCAGTAGTTCTTTGTGAGAAAAGCTCGTTATCTTGACTAGAAAAGTTTAAAGTTAAATGTTGATTTCTAAGTTTATTTATATAATCTGAAAAAAGGTAGCCGTTTTAGTTAAACATATAATTGAATGGAATGCTACATTTTTAAACACCTCATTTAATAGTTTTTCGAGCCTTGAAGAACGCCAAGTATAATACATATATAATGTTAAATTTTTCACCACTTCATAGTAAATCTGAGCTTGGTGCTCTATACACTCGAGAGCAAAAGTTTCGGGTCACTAGCATTTACTTCAATATCTTGAAAACGAATAAAGCTATCGTATTGAAATAAATTGAACCTTATAGACAATTTAATGTTACTAAAATAAAATGCATTACATTTACTACTGACCATTTATTTTATTATGTTTAAAACGACAAATTAAAAATGGCGTCATTTTGCTTCCAAAACCAAAACTGAAAATATTGAACTTTTTATATTTACAAGTAGTTTTAACACAGTTTAGTACTTGGTATTACCCCCACGTGCTGTCTGGACTGCTGCAATGCGATTCGGCATGCTATACACCAAGTTTCTGAAACACTGTTGGGGAATGTTCTCCCATTCCTCTACCAATGCATGTTTCAAGTCACGAAGCGTAATTAAAGGAGGATCTCGTTGTCTTAAACGTCGTCCGAGCTCGTCCCAGGCGTGCTCGATCGGGTTGAGGTCGGGGCTACGTGCTGGCCACACCATGGGACGAATATTCACCTCATCAAGGTAGTCTTGCACTACACGAGCAGTGTGGGGAGGGGCGTTATCGTGCATAAAGATGGCATTCTCACCTAGTCTTGCCATAAATGGACCGACGTGCTCGTTGAGGATTTCATCCACGTATCTTACGCCATTAAGAGTACCGTTTTCGATCAGTACAAGCTCTGTTCGGCTTTCCGCAGAAATTCCAGCCCACACGAGTACCGAACCACCACCGTATGCCACCTTTTCTTCAATACAGGCTTGCATAAATCTTTCTCCTGGTCTTCTGTACACCTTTGCCCTTCCGTCGTGTGTATACAGCATAAATTTTGATTCGTCCGAGAACCCGACATTTGACCAATTTTCAATCGTCCAATGCGAGTGTTCGCGTCCATAAATTCGTCTTGCTATACGATGGTGCCTCTCGAGTTTCGGACCATTTGCGGGTCTAAATGGTTTCAAATTACCTTCAGCAAGTCGCCGTCTTACAGTCCAAGCAGAAGGGTTGCTTCTACCAAGCCCTAAAAAATTATGAGTCAGTGATGTTCCCGTAAGAAACCGATTTCGCAGCATAGAGTTGACTAGATATCGATCTTCCCGTGCCGTCGTACACCTGGGTCTGCCTGTTATTGGTCTGCGTAGGTTTGAACCAGTTTCTAGAAACCGCTGGCGAATACGCTGAACTGTAGACAACGATACACCGACTATTCTTGCTGTTTCTCGCTGACTGCTTCCATTTTCCAGGATCGTGAGGATTCTCGTACATTCCTCAGGTGTGAGTGACATAATTACTACTTTAATAATGACTATTGGATACCTAGAAGACTTCTTATAAATACATTTTATGACAGAACAAAAACAAAAGCAAAAATAGTTGCGAAAATTAGAAGTTCTGATTTGAAAAAAAGGGATCATTATGTTTATAACTTTTTTAATGCCATTACTTCACGCCAACCAATAAGTTTTTATACGTGTAATGAAGGATTATTAAATTGTCTATAAGGTTCAATTTATTTCAATACGATAGCTTTATTCGTTTTCAAGATATTGAAGTAAATGCTAGTGACCCGAAACTTTTGCTCTCGAGTGTAATTATATTATGAAAAGTCTGTGAGATGGTAGCTTTGTGAGTTTATAAGTTTGTATGTAATGGGTAATCTCTTAACGGAACCGCTTAAGGGGATGCCTTGATTTGAGTCATACACGCCCCCTAGACAGAGACACGCTGATGCCTTCTGTGGTATACGGAAGCAGTCAAACAATCTCCATCTCACTCGCACCTGTATTTCCGGTCTCTCATTCATCGGCGTCATTAATGGCCGAACGTGTTAAATAAGTTATTAAACAATAAATACAGTCATTAATTAATTTACGAGTTTAATTGAAGATACGACAAATTGGCGACGAGGATGGGATACGAACCCACGCGACACCTTCCGCCCACGAGAAAAAGAGATGTAACACTCTTCGGAAATCGTTGTTTTGGACAAACGATAAATAACTAATTTAGTGAAGTTTTAAGTGAGATTTTAGATAAGATAAAATACTATGGTATTAACTTGATTGTGTCCTAAAATAATGTATCGTTTGAGTAGGCTGAGTAAAAAAAGGAAAATACAGACCCAACTTTGGATTTTTTTTTTATCGAGGAAATTTTAAGCAATCATGTATCCATATAATCAGATAAACAATCATATAGTCAAGAATCATATATCTGAAAATCAGACCTTATTGTTTCTTAATCTAGTCAGAACGGCGTTTCAAAGAACGCGATAATTTCCAATGCACTAATTTTAAAAATTCTTTCACCTTCTTGTAGTATGGACTTTCTGGCCAGTTATAGGCTTTATTTAATCCCGCGGGTGTTCCTGCGTTCTTTGCATTACGTGAGCGAAGCCGCGCGGGCAGCTAGTCCATAGTTAATATTATAAATGCGAAAGAATATCTGTCTGTTACCTCTTCACGATAAAACCGCCGAACCGATTTAGATGAAATTTGCTATAGAAATAGTTGGACACGTGGAAAAAGACATAGGATAGTATTTGTCCTCGAAATAATTCCATGAGGGGGTGAAATGGGGGTGAAAGTTTGTATGTAGCTACGATATAAACGAGTTTCACGCGGACGGAGTCGCGGGCAGAAGCTAGTTATTATAAAATAGATACTGACTACTGAGGGCCTGGACCGCAATATAAATCTGTTCTACGCTTGCGCGTTGTGTAAGCAGACGATAGTGAAAAGCAAACAATAGTGTCTCCAAAGTCATGCAAAATATATTTGAAGGATCCTAAAACAACAAATCTTAGAAACCTTCGTCAAATTTGTATGAATAACCCATTTTATTAATAACTTAATTAAACTATGTTTCTATCACACGGTTCTAAATGGTTTATTACTAAGTGATAGAAATAATCAGGAGTAGTGAATGTCTTAAAGTTTTATACAGCTCAAAACTAGATTTGAATTAAAACTTTGACTGTCATGTGTATTAATTCAGGGATACTGTTATTTTCTCACACAAAAATACTTTTACTTATTTTCGGTATCTAGCTTGTTATTTCATATATTTGTATTAAAACCAACTCATTTAATATTTAAGCGTTATATTACACGAGTATTACCTAAAGGGTACACTAAATACGTAATTTCGAAGTCATTTGGCAGAGCATATTTTTTCTGAATTTTATGATCTCAAAACCCGTGATCCGCTGAAGGATGTTCTTAAATTCATTTAATATATTTTAAGCGTTATATCACACGAGTATTATCTAAATGGGTACACCACATACGTAATTTAGAAGAGTCATTTGGTCGAGCATATTTTTTCTGAATTTCATGATCCCGAAAGCCGTGTTCCGCTGAAGGATTTTCTTAAATTATACTAAACTAATCTAACCTATTCATATATTCCGGTTAATCATCTGCGTCCAAAATTTCGATTAGCTGAAAAAGGCGATCGGAATTTAAAAAATTAGAATACTGAACGTTTTGGACGAATAATTCTTGAGACTCCTCGGATTTTTTCTGTGTTCCCTACCTAAATACATTTTTGTACAGAGGGACAGTTTAACAAAATCGATGCACACACAGCAAATACTAATCAAGGCATCCCGTTCTCAGACGCTAGCCGCAAAGTACCTACGTACTTTTTCGTTCATAGCACGGTAGGGTGTAGGGCACCTCGGAGCTGTACGAGATCCCAAGTTAGCTGAAGCGGCAAGAAAAAACCCCGTCACGCCTAGCGAACCCAGACCTATTCTTAGTTACTACGAATCACGGCGTCGAGACATATTTGTGGATGATGTGAGGTTAAACCAATTACATGAATAGATAGGCTGGAATGCGTCGAGACACGGAGTGCAACGACGGTGATTTTCAGTGAATCTAGGAGTCTAGTCTACTCTAAGTATAGGCGCTTAACTAACAAATAAATGACGGCTGTAAATAACCGAGGAATAACATGTTTGCCATCTAAGGCAACCTAGCTTATGTAAACAGATTAAAACTATTGTTAACAACGGTTCGTGTGTACTTGACATGCAACGTGGCTTTGCCCGCGTATTACAGAAATCGGTTGAGAAGTTTCGGAGATATCTCTACATACAAACTCATCAAAGCTGCACGCACACGTAATGTTGCCGCGCTATAATAGATCGTACGTTATAATGCATTTATTTATGAGATGACTATAGGAAGCTAACAGAAGAAAATTCGTACGATACTCGATTCGACGAAAAATGAGCCGTGAGGGATTTGTCCTTTTACTCAGGGAGATGGGTGCAGTGCTGCAATAATAGCGCCCTCTGGCGTTCGACACCCGCTCCAAAGTGTCGTGTGTTATCACTGCAAACTATCACACAGTTACTGGAAGTGTCAGGAATACTAGGGAGGAATCTTTACCTCCCTATTTGTTAGGTTGTAAGGAGCAAATATGTTATAAGTGACAGTTTCCTCATATATGTAAATACGTCAAAGTTTATTTGAACTGAAAGCAATTTTATTCCATTCCCTAACTCATCGCGGTTAAATTATATTTACCCATTTGGAAATATGCGGGGACGCAACAAGCATTTGTTCTTTTTTCTAATCAAAGCGGCTGCGCAAGCAGTTGTTTTCACGCGCTTACGCAAACACTATCTGGGGGCACGGCAGTGCCCCCGCCAAGTCAAGCAAAACAGCGAGCGGCACGGCCGTACCATCCTTTTCTCGAAACAGTTCAGGCCATTTTCGACCCCCCCTATAACTTCGTTGTGGATAAAACTAGAAGCCTGAATTTTCAGTAACCAAGCACGCATAATAAACATAACCACAATATATTTCAAATTTCATCTGATTTAACCAGTGGTTTAAAAATTATAACTAGTCAAAGTTTCTTAATTTTGTCACTCACTGACTGACTCACCGATCATCGAAAGTCTAAGGCACTTCTAGCAGATATAGAAGCTTCAAATTTAGAATACAATTAGTGTTTAGTGTATAAATAAATCAAGACAAAAAAAATGCAATTTCACACAACTGCGTAAATCACTTTGTAATCACATATTTTAAACATATAGGATTATATTTGCAGTGAATGGGACAAAAAATTAAGAATGGGATATTGATAACACAATAACCTACAAAAAGAAGGGAGATCCCATAAAAAACATTCCATGTAAAAAAGAGGCCAATTCTCGAAACTCTTCCACCGTAAAAAATTGTGAGATATTTCGTAGTACCAAGTCTCAGGCATTCTTATTTTTCTTTATTTGCTCGCTAAATAAAATTTTGTGACTTGGCAATCACAAACCAATTTTTGCATACCTAAAACAATTTTTAGGTATGCAAAAATCCATAAATGCAGTAAAGATGTGTGATTGCCAAGTTGCAGAATTTTATTTTGCTAGCAAATAAAGAAGAATAAGAATGCCTGAGACTTGGTACTACGAAATATCTCACAACTTTTTACGGTGGAAGAGTTTCGAGACTTGGCCTCTTTTTTACATGGAATGTTTTTTATGGGATTAACACTTTCACTGGCAGGAACATGCCTAGCAGGCGCCTACGCAAAAGCAACTACGACGCGGGCATCCGGTAGATGGGTTACTGGCAGTGAGAGTGTGGGTTATATCCAAAATAGTGATGAGTGACGTAGATTAAACGCCACAAAATTGTTGACTCAATGACCCCTACGCTACGATAGTCCGTAGCAGCAACACATTCACTGCCAAGAATCACTACGCGCTACGCTCGTAGCCGATCCCGTGGTTTTCTGCCAAGTGCCCTGACAGTGAAAGTATAAGTCAAAGTTATTTAATCTTCAATTTAGGCATATTACATGCACCTATGAATGTCGAAAGTTCAAACACTTCCACTGCTAGGAAACCGCGTAGCGATTCTTCGCAGTGAGAGTGTTAATACTTAAGCGAAATGCGCCCTTAGCGCTCTGACGTAAGTTATGATTGGCGCGTGTGGCTTTGAAACCATGTCATATCCAGTAAAAAGAAATCCGTGTGTAAAATGTCATAATGACATAGCACTTTAGCCCTAGATGCATGAAGCGTCGGCCGTGAGTTAGTGTCACTCCAATTACAGGCAAATACCCTCGGAGGCGACTTGTTAGCGGCCAGTGATACTCGAAGACAGGGACAGGCGTTTTAATGACATTTCGTGATGCGGTGGTCATATGATCGATTAAGTGAGATCTCATGATAATATGCTGCATTGGCTTTGGTCTTATTTAGTCCAGAGGCAATTTCATATGGTGGCAATTAATGAAGATGTTTCGTAACGCAAGGAGTCCCCTAGGGGAAATATTTGGGACTTCAATTATAACAGGTTATTAATTTTTACATGGGCCCAGTTTGTTAATAGCACTTATCCATACAAACTTCTATTCTTTCTCCCTTCTTCGGGGAATGATACGATACAAAAACGTCGTGAATACGGCCTTTGCCTTGAGGAGAGTTATGCAGTTTTTTGTTTCTTTAGCTCTCACATAACGTGTGCCTTTATAAATACACTTATATCTTACGTTCTTTTTATTCCATTTTGGCTTACATATCCGCCTTAAATTGTATTACTATCATGTCATAGGAATATTAGATGCAGATATTGTGACACTGTAGCACTCTCGTAAGACCATTATACCGCTGAACTTACTCAAAAGGCATCATAGCCCCACCCCGACTAAGACAACTTTGGTGATCAATTCTAAGCCTTACTGCATTGGAATAAGGTCGAAAAGTCATGTTTATTTCATGGTAACATCGTTGACGTTGTTCTCAACGAGGTTATTCAAGTTTAACAACATATTGTACACAAGTTTAAGCAATTGAAATGTGTATGCTAAGAATGTAATTACTTTAACCTCAAATATACAGGTAATTTGCTCTGGTGACAAACCATGATGTCGAAAAAACTACAAATAAAATAATGGGATATGGTGGTTTATTTAAAGTAGATCTTGCAGGTTGTAAATAAGCTTCTAACCAAAAATGAAACAATTGTGCTTTTTTGGCACAATCATCAACTACTTATTGAGATGGTCCAATTCCAAACACGAAGGTCTTATCTTGTGTAATTTTGGAGTTGCTACATCCACCTCCCACACCGTCATCATATAGGCTTAGTGTTGCCATGATATGGAAGCGTGCAGTACGTGCAAATGGCGCGCGTCTCGCAAACAAACTCGGCAAACCCTTTTTTTAATGCTAGGTATATTGGCGCTACCTTCATTTTTAATATTACAAATGGAGGTAACTGCTTGAGATGAGGTGGACACAACTATAATGGATGTCCCGCAGGTAAGCATCCCACAGCGTGCGCGCAAAGCTAGGTAAGCATCCCACAGCGTGCGCGCAAAGCTAGGTAAGCATCCCACAGCGTGCGCGCAAAGCTGCCCCTCCTATCGCAGAGGCTCGCGAAGTCGAAAAAACTCGCTCACAGGGTCGCAGAGTGTGCAACCACCTCTCAGGCGATATGATGGCTGCTCAAAGTGCATCCGTAATTAAGGCAAAACTTAAAAAAATGCAAATTGTGCAGGCGTTCTATGACCATAAGGTATTGTTTTGTCCTAGAGTTGTTTACTACAAAATTGTTAATGTTATGTATATTAACCATTGTATATTAACCAAATACAACGGGCAAGTGGAGGATTTTAAAAATTTAACCGAAGACGCGGTAGCGTACTTAAAAACTGTACATCTTTGAAGTAGAAATAAATAAATAAATAAGCTGACATGTTACATTTATAAACAGTGGTTGTAGTATAATTATCTATGATACCTACCTCTGACTGTATGTACCTCTGACCTTTAATTTATGTTACTAATAAATTGATTATGATTATTATTATTATGTATGCCAGCTCAATCGGATACGGGAAATTAAAGTTATGCGCTGACAAAGTTACAGTCAGAAGCTCTTCTATAATATCAAACCTCCCAATACCATTTGGATTGCTCATCCCATACCATTGCACTATTATAGTATAGCTGACCTTAACTTGTTAACTGTCTCATTGTCCGTATCTCCATTCACTGCATAATGAGTGCGCGGCTTTAAAAGAGAAACGCCATTAGCGACAATATCGAGCACATCCATTTACAGCTGCAGTTATTAAATTTATTTTAAGCATTTAAGAGCTAGGTAGGAACGAAGTGCATGAGAAGATGCAAGAAAAAAGGACGTTGTTCAAAATAATAGAGAAATGCTCGGCTATCACGAGATGGCGCGCGAGCTCCCTCGATTTTTCTCGCACTATCCGTCTCTCTCTAATTAGAACACTTAGAACAAGAGGCATAGTGCGAGAAAAATCGAGAGTAGGTGTGTCGCGGCCGTCTCATGATAGCCGTGCTGAATAGACAAGACGTTTGGACACTTGTGACGATGATTACATGAAAACCATAATAAAAGGGGAGATAGAGAGAAAGAGGAAGAGAGAGAGAGAGACCAAGGAAAAATTAAACAGCGCGTTGTATCAGAATGTCAAGAAAAAAGCTGAGAATAGAGAGGAATGGAAATTGCTCCACTGACAAGAGCTTAGTTCTGAAATATATGACGATGATGAAGATAGCATAGCGGAATGTCGTCTTGCTCATATATGGAGCAGCCCAACTGGGGTCCTCCACCTTACGGAAGACCGTAGCCATAATAACGCCACTACTTGCTCTGCAGGTATGTGGTGCCTTGTTCCTGATGGTGACTAAGGTCGCCAGAGCTCCTCTCTAGCTATCAACACAATGAATCCTTAAATCAATAAAGGGTCGGCAACTCTCCTCTGATTCTTCTGTAACCTCAATCGTCCTTCAGCTACGGTGTGTGCTTACCATCAGGCAGACTGTATGCTTGTTTGCCACGGTCAAGGATAAAAAAAGGAATACATAACCTCTTGTGGGAGACGGCCATATTTTGTTCTGATTGGTCGGTTGAGGCCTTTTTGAAATGGACACGGCGAGTGGAAGCCATTTGAGTTGGCTGCTCCGTTTTGCTGGAGCTCATTAAATAGCGACAGATTAAAGGAGTGAAGTGAGCTTCGAGGCTTAGTTGAATTCACTCACTAGGTATGATATGACCTGGAATAAGCATTTAAACAGCCACGTTCCATTTCGGTGAAAGAAACACATCGTGAGGAAGAAATTTTAAAGTGTATGTGAAGCCCCCAACCTGCACTGGGCCAGCGTGGGGACTACTGCCCGTTACCTGGGACCCGAGGCCTGGGAGGCAAATAGGCTGTTTTTTTATTATAATTTTAATTTAAGTTTTTAAAATGGTAAAGACTAACCTTACTCTCTAAAAACTTTATTCTCAGTTGAGTAGTTCTGGACCGACGTACCTAACCTCTTTATTGTAAGGGGTTTTTCCAAGAGAAAGTCGTGAACTCTCTGTCTCTTTCTGTCATCATCATCATCATATGCCCAACCATAAATGATGAATAGTATAGCCAAAAACCCACCAGTAAACATATATTGGTGCATCTGGTGCACTAACTTGCTTCTACATCGAACACTTATCGTAATACATATGCATGCGTCATTAGTGCTTGTTCTTTTTTATTGTGTACTTAAGTTGTGACGTTAAATAAATGTATTTTCTTTCTTTCTTTCTTTCTTTCTAGTGCAGGAGTCCACGCATACGAATGTGATAACGGCACTAATAGCACTGCAATATCCGACGGATATCACGCCTCGGACACGCGAGATCGAGGCTGAAACCAATTGTCTAAGGGCTGGCAACACACACTATCCTACCGTTCTTATTGTAATCAAATAACGTTGCAGAAGAAACATGCATAATTGTATATAACACTTAATTAGAGAAAAAAATAGCAAATGACCATAGTTAAAGCCTGTGACGCTGAAGAGTGCAAGATCAGAAATATGAAAAACAAAAAGACAGTCAAACACTCTAGGCTGGCTCGCATCAAACCGTCTGTAGTCGTAATGTTCGGGACAATAACGCGTAGTTGCAGTGTCGAAGAGGCAACCGGATAGCTCGCGGTATTTGAGCTCTCAAACTGTTGTGGAATCGCCCTGTGCAACCCGAACTGAGCCAACTTGAACTGGGGCGGCAATATAAAAAAAAATATGATAAAGCTTTTTTTTGTCACAATGCAGCCGATTGAAACAGCGGTTGCCTGAAAGTGTGTACGCTGTTTATATGATGAAATGCTGTTTCATTCGAATACCTGGAGACAATTTTTTCTCACCCTCTCCAATTTGGCAGTCCAAGTTGGCTCAGTTCGGGTTGCCCAGGGAGGTTCCATAACGCTCAAATACCGCGAGCCATCCGGTTGCCTCTCGGACACTGAAACTGGTTTTCTTGCACCCCTGGCAGTTTGCATACCGTAAAACTTTGTACTCGCGCCGTGGGCCTATAAAGACAGCCTTCGGCTAGGGCGTTAAATTCCTGCAGTTTGAGTCATCCTTTGCTTAACCGCCCTAGATGAGTAATGAACTATTATATACTTACCGAGATTACTGCGGTACAAAATATTTCAGGCAACCCTACATAAAAATAAAAAATACGGAAAAACACATTGCATCTGAACGTGACGTATAGAAAATATTTTCATTTCAGATGCACCATCTCATCGTAGTTGTGAAAAAATACGTTGGTAACTGACACGGAATACCTATTACAAAATATTTTTGCTATCTCGTACCTAAACAAAATACGCTATACCGTTTTTATTAGAAAAATAATTATCCACCATCCTCACATGATACTTTTTACCCGACTGCTGCTCTGCATTATTATAACTTTCATGTATTTCTGTTTTATAATAACTTGTAAAAACATATCTGATCCGCAGAATCCTACTAATACACTCGCAGGCAAAGAATACGGGTCACCCTAAATTAAATAACTGCAACAGGTTTTTGAAAAAAAAATTACTTGTTTTATTTACATAATATGCTATTCTTTACAATACCCAACTGTATTAACAATTTCCTGGATCCTATCATAAAAATATCGATATCCAAAAATCACGATTATTGCGATATCTCGCTCCGTTAACGTTGTTTTTTTTCGTGGGTTTTTACGAGTCCGATTTAAACCTGGTAACGTTATATTTTTTACTGTTATTAGCAGTTTATATGTAAAATTAAATAAAGATCATGACAGGATTAACTGTAAAACCTCTTACGCACTATTTTAGGAAATATGACGGTATTTTACCGACCCGTATTCTTTGCCCGCGAGTGTATTATAAATGCGAAAGTTTAGATGTTTGGATGTTTAGATGTTTGTTCCTCAATCACGCTTAAACGGCTGAACCGATTTGAATGAAATTTTGCACGAAGATAGTTTATAGCCTGGATGAAAATATAGGATAGTTTTTATCCCGGGTCCACGCGGACGAAGTCGCAGGCGGAAGCTAGTGTTTTACACATATATAAATCAAATTTAAGTTAGTTACCGTTTGCTGTGATTTTTTTTTAAGCTGTATTTTTGCGTTCATACAAAAGTTCTATCTCCCACAATGATATCTCGCAGATTGAAGTTAGGAAAAATATAAAATTTGTTTCTTTCTCTCTATAGGTTCGGAATGGCTAACGTTGTTTACTAAATTTTCTACTTTTCTATTGATTTATTTTAATAAAATAACGCAACAAAGTGTATCAAAAGTAATTTCAAACATGTACCTCACTTTTACATCTTGAATGATACTTCACGTAAGTTATCGTGTTACTATTAAACACACCATTTTACATTACAGTTTTTGTTTTTGTTGTCATTGCTTGGGAATGACAATAAAAATATCATAATTGTAAACAAAAAAAGACCGGGTTGCACTCCGGGAGTGCCGGCAGAAGTGAAAACTTGAATATTTTGACATTTGGAATCGACGAATAGCGACAGAATTAAACTATTTCATTTGCAAATTAGGGCGTGAGAACTTATTGTGTGTCGGCCGAACGGGTAAGCGCCGCGGATTGCATGGCGTTTGCGCCCTTTTTCTCGCTAACTCGAATGGCGTAGCCAGTCTCGTACTATGGCATCCCCCCCAACGCCCATGCCATATTATACTAGTACAGTGTCGACCACTCGAACGTTTACCACCTGACGCGCGTAGGTAGGATCGAGCAGCACGGCTAGCACGCGACGGCGCGCGAGCTCTCTCGATTTTACTCGCACTATCAGTCTCTCTCTTATTAGAACACTTAGAAGAAGAGGTATAGTGCGATAAAAATCGAGAGTATGTCGCGGCCGTCGTGTGCTAGACGTGCTGATGTTGTACAGTATAACTGAATTTAAACTAGGTATCGTGAGTTATGGTCAAAATTAAACTACATGATTACACTCACCTGTTAGTTGCTACTATGTGCAACATGTTTCGAACTCGTTTTGTGTATACTCTGACCTCATTTCATCTATATTATACGTACAAAGAAATATAATACAATTTTCCTTCTTAAATCATATTTCACGGAAATCGTCCACAGTTCGAGAAACATTCTCTTAAATCTAATGAATTTTAAATTGCGTTCACAGTACTAGGGGATCTAGTTTTATCAAGGCTAGTAAATATGCAAAATGTTGGTTTATGTAGCTATAAATGAGGGCTAAAAATGCTGAAAAGTATACAATAACAATCGGTCTGTAATCGTAAGTTGGTGCAAAAAGAAAACTTCAACCTCATCTTTGCGAATGGCTGTAGGTCTGTGTGCGTGCGCATGTAATTATGCAGGTTTGATTTGTGTGGCAGTCGTCGTGACAGGCGCACGTACCCTCACAGCAGCAGTGACAAACGCAAGCACACATACAGTAACTATCAGTACGGCTACCGTGAGTTTGACATTGTCATTTTTCGTTAACGAGAATCGAGTTTTCTATCTGTGCATCTCTATTGCACTTTGACAGTACGAGCGGGATGCACAGATAGAAAACTCGATACTCGTTAGCGTAAGCCGTCATTGTCAAACTCATGGTAAGCGTACTATAATATAATAGCAGAACGCAGGAGGGAGTTTTTTAAGTCCCTAACGACCTAAAACACTCAACTCATATACAAAGGTCTCATCAAATTCTTACGTCCCATTGTGGTAAACACAGACATTTGGAATACTAAAGAATTCAGCAAAAACTGGCTGAAATATGTACGTGTATTGTACGTCGCAATACGGCGTCACAGAGATACGGGAATCTCTGTAGGTAGAACGCTTTATTCTGTAATGTGGGAATTTAAATAACGCTCCCCGCGGTTTAATTACGCCATTATGAAAATACAGAAGACAATGGGGGAAATATTTTTATCGTCTGTTCAACAGACAAAGATATTTTTATCGTTTAGTTAAGTAGTTATTGAATTAGTTGTGAATGTCAAATCAAATCAAATCAATTATTTATTCTGCAAATAGGCCAGGGCACTTTTACTTGTCAAACGGTAATTTACAATAAAATAATAATCATAATCTTACACAATAATAATGTAAAATTATATATAAAAGGTCAACAAACTAAATGTCACTAAGTTAATGTAAACAAAACAAAATTGCAAAATATGACCATTACATTCGATATAAGATCTGTATCAGCATTATTAAGAAGTTAATGATATTAATTCACTATTCCAGAGATGTATAAGGTCTCTGAGCGTCCAAATACAATTAATAATTATACTAATATTCTAAGATATGTATACGGTCTCTAAGCGTCAAAACAAAAACAAAAAAGGAACATTGATGTAATATTGTCAGAGATGTACAGGGTCAATAACAATAAAACCTGTCAAGATCAGAATGATGTCTCTCGTTAATACGATAATAATAATAATAACACTAGTATTTAAGTAGTTAACTATGTACTATGCCCTTGCAAGCATGTTGCAATGTTTTCTGTTCATTAAATATTATAGAATGGTATAGTTGTTATTACTAGCCAGTTATGACTTGTACTATTGGTTTGCGAGATTTAACAGTGATTATATTTGTGAGTTAAGCGCTTTAACAAATGAGTTAAATTACGATATTTATGAGCAACAGTAACATAAAGTATTTTATGTAGTTTTTTTTAAATCAGTACAAATTTTCGATGCTTTTTACTGTATATCCGATCTAAAACCATTTAAAAAACTGCCGTTTTTCAAAAAAACTATTCAGATCTCTTAGAATAAATTTCCTTTTGATTAAAAATACAATTAACCTCTGCTAATTTAACCGTACGTACTATGTTGAACGGAATTAATTCAGTATTGAGAATTCACTGGAAGCAAAATTGTTTCTCTTTGAAAGCCCCCAAACCGGCGCGGGCAAAAAAATCCAAAAGCGAACTAAATGTATTGGCGTAGCCCTCGGTTCATTAAGCAGGCTAGCAGTTTCCTAGTTTTCCACAATCAGATCGGTTCGTACGGGATCGAAACTGAACTGAGAATAGTTAAAGGGGTGAAATGGTAGTTATCGCGTTTTTCGAAACGCCGTCCTGGCTAGATTAGGAAATAATAAAGCCTGATATTCAGATATATGATTATTTTTCTGATTTAATCGATACATCTATAACTTTTTCGATCGAAAAAAACCAAAGTTAGGTAATTATTTTCCTTTTTTTACTCAGCCTACTCAACCAATACATTATTCTACGACACAATCAAGTTATTACCATAGTATTTTATAAAACTTCGACAAGTGAGGCATTTTACAAATTCATCCAAAAAAGCCGTTCCCGTAGTCCTACCGTCCCATCAACCACACACACATCTGCACACAAGAATAATCTCGTGTGCAGAAGGCATAAGCGTGTCTCTGTCAAGGGGTCGTGGTTTTCACGAATCGACTCGAATCAAGGCATCACCTTAAAAGGATTGTTCTCGTTCATTGTGCTCGACATTGGGTCCGCTGCCGTGTACCTATTTGATACGAACGGGATAGCGTCTGAGAAATTGGGATGTTATAAATTGAGGAACCGAAGGGGAAATGTACCTGTGATTCGATTGTATTGAAATGCATCGTTATTGAAACTACACATGATGACGCATAATTATGATTAGAGCTGGGATTGGTAGGATCCATAAAAACTGCTTTTTCCGGGTTTTTATCCCACGTGGGCAAGACACTTTTAAGTGAAAACAAATCGGTGCCAAACGTAGCCTAACTAGCTGTACTAGACGACTATATCCATGTTATATAGAAAAATAAATACACGTAAAACTCCACTCTCGGAACAAAATATAAATAATGTCTTTACCGGGATTTTTAATCTGTGACCGCACTACCAACTACACAAATTAAAAACGACACCACACACATTAGCTTAGAACCATCTCGACAGACTTTTTTTTATAAAATACTACACTCCAATCGGTTTATCTGTTTGTGAGCTATGAAGCTGTAGACAAACACACAGATCGACACGTACTTACACGTGTTAAGAGTCCGCAGTAAGCTCGATTTTCCATACAAACGTAATTACGCTCTCATTTTAAAACTACGTGTTGGATTGTAACGAAACTTTGCATATAAAATGACATGAGGTATATCTATGTCCGTAATTAGTTTACGTAGCTTCAGATACCATAGTAAAAAAAATACAGCTAATTTAATTATTTTATACAAAACTTGTTTTTGCTGTATTTTGTTTGTTTTATAAACTGGAACTATATAAACTAATTACAGACATAGATATACCTCATGTAAATGTGTATGCAAAGTTTCGTCACAATACAACACGTAGTTTTAAAATGAGAGCGTACCTAACTACGTTTGTATGGGAAGGTAAAATTCGGCGGAGCCTACTGCGGACTCTTAAGCTTAAAACACCACTCGGTATTGTTAGGGTTAGTAATGGTACCATATTGTGACTGTCAATCCAACATGTTTGAAGTTCACCATCATCAATTCATCGGACTTCGGCCATCATAAGCCACCTTCTCATTAGATATGTGAAATAGTTTAATAATAAAGATTTCAGCTACATCTATTATCATATCTTATTTGCCCTGCGGAGGAGTAACTTACAGCACCGAGTCGGCCGGCGACCCACGTCACATCACGGTTGAAACAAGGGAGAGCGCTAACCACTCGCAGCCTTTACGGGAATTAGTTGCAACTACATCATTATAAAGAGAAAGGTAGAGAGGTAGTAAAGGTAGGTAGGGAGGGTAGACGAGCTCGTGGCAGACCGCCAGACAAATGGAGTGAACAAGTCACAAAACTCACCGGACTACGGGAACACCAAGCGCTGTATGCAGCGAAACACCGAGGCGAAGTCATTGGCGAGCCATCTGGCCCCGTATCATGGTCGGCCTTTTCACGCGATAACTGACAAGATAGAGCGTCAGTCTCGTTCTATCGAATGGTGTCAGCTAGTGATGGACACTCTATCTTGTCACTTATCGTGTGATAAGGCCGTCCATGCTACGGGGTCTGCACTCCCCGACAGTGACATAGCGGTCACGATTAGGGGACCGACTGAATGATGACATCATTATACTACTTTTTAATTTCTACGAAAATGAGGGGTATTATGTACTGTGTGAATGTGTATCTGTCTGTCTGTCTCTGACATAGCTCCAAAACGGATTGTCTATTGAGACTGTACTTACATAGCTAAGTAATCAGGGTTTTTTTTATATGAATACTCACATAGGAACTAATTGAGATAAACAAAAAATCCTGTGGATAGGTAATTAAATAAATAAAGGTAATTAAAAAAAAGTGGGACTATTTAATTACTTAAATCGACACAGTATTTATGGGTTCTAGACGAAGAAGGCGATGATATAATGGATATATTAATACTTCTGGCTCATTTTTATAAATTGGAAGTACAAATTACTAATCTTCTACATCTTAAAGAAATAGAAAGAATAAACACTACGCATTTTCACAATCTGTAAAGATGAAATTGAATCCAAGGTCAATCTTTAACAATCAATCAACATCAACAAGCAATGTTGCCAACGTAACCGACATGATATTGCAAGCCAAACTACGTTCGCGGGCCTAATGAACCGCGCACGGAGGTCTATAAATTGATTTAGCCTGTCCTGAGGCGGTTCGATTTAGCGCTTGACTGACTCCAGTGCAGTTTCGATAAAACAGCCGTTATGGTAGCTGCTATGATTAAAAGCGAGGAGCGGGTAAGAAACGACTTTAATTTTCGATATCTTGCTTTACGGTTGTGTTTGTTATTTGGTATTGTTATATTTTCAAAACGGTTTTTGTTCTGTAACTCCTGTCAGGTATCTAAAAGTTTACCTTCCGACATTATATTCTATCGATAAGCTTCCTGATTTTTGAATAATCATAGCAAATTAGTTATAAAATTAATACAGTTGATTTTTATTATTACGAGGGGAGATCCAAAAGTTTTGATAATCAGCATGATTTGGTCTCGTGATGATAATTTGTGATTGTCATTCCTACTGTGCCACTATTCAATTCTTTAATAGCTAATAAATATGATGGTATATAATATATTCTGACGTCTGTAAAATGGGAAGATATTTTGTTACATGTTAGGGGTGGTGTTGGCAAAATTCTGGTGCGCTAATAAAAAAAGTTTATAGTAAAATTAGAAGTTTATTAATTTGGATGCCACGAAATTAATAAATCAAACTCATGTCATCATTTTTATAAGGCACGGCTCACGTAACAAAGTTCAAGGTAGGTTTTTCTGGCCAATCAAAACATATTTTTAAATTTATTTAAATAGGGTGGACGTAGGTGACAAAAGTATGAATATAAATACGAAGGGAGAGTGATACATCATAATTCTATAGCAATTAAGCGAGGCCGTCTCAGAAAAAAACCAAAGAAATAAAAAACCAATTCTATGAGTTTTTTTTGGCTGAGCTTGCCGATTACCAGGGTTGTTTTTCAGGCTTGTGAACTCTAAAAATCTAGTTACCTACCTTGTAATCTAGACCAACGCTTTTACTATTACTTCTTATTCTTAGATATGGAAAACTCCTCAATAAAATCGGTGCAATTGCGTGGATTTAAAAACTAAGCTTCATTTCGTCTATCCAAAGTTTTTTGTTTATATGTAGCAAAATAAAAACATTTTTAATATATTATATAGGTAAGTAAATTAATAAAGAGTGCATTTAATAATTAAAAATAATATCATACGGAGAGATTCTGTTTTTAATACCGATTATCAAAACTTTTGGATCACCCCTCATATGCCTATTCATCTAGATTATATGCCTAATCTGATAAACATTCATCAATTGATTCCAAGATCTTAGTGATAAGTAACATTACCGTCAATAGGTAATAATATTAAAAATATTTAACACTTCCAATATAAAAAAATATATTATTATATTACCCAAAAATAATATATATCACCCAATGCTTAAAACGAATTATTTTATGAAGCAACTTCATATTATTCAACATCTTTAATACTCTGTCAAAAACCTCGGAGGAAACCGCCGGAAACGTTTATATGGAAAAATTACGACTCATCTCTCCTATTAAAGAGTAATTTCCACATAACTAAGTACTCGTTAACAGAGTACAGAGTACTGTACATACTCGTAAATAAATAAGAGGGTTAATACCCAACAAAAGGATTCCAACTTTTCGCTTAAATGTTACGTCAGACGGTTCGTTCTTAGATCGGCGGGTAAGTTTTCGTAATAAGTGGGAAGGTACGTAACGATAAGTATCATCTGAATCGCTTGTGTAGAATGGATCTTATGTTTGAACGCATCGGTAAAACAATACCATTGTTTACCCACGTGTCACAAAAGCTTCGAAATGAAAATGCCATGTTTTATAAATACTTTACTCGATTAGTGACTCTATTGTTGAATTAGCAAGGTTCAAATGAAAACGGTAATATGAACTTTTTTATGGTACTTGCAGCATACTTAGAACAACGTAAGCAATTTGCAGTTACACAAACAATTAATAACAATGGCTTTGTGTTCTCTTGATGCCTAGTACAAAAAGAAGCGAATTCTTTCTAGAAAAGCGATTCTAACTTTACTTACTACAAAATTAATGATACACGTCTAACAATATGGGACCCAAACAACGTAACCTGACACCGCAGTGTTTGCTAAGAATAGTGTTCGTCAAATATTATTCGTAGTAAAATATAGCTCTTTTTTCCAGACCTGAGGTAGAGTAAATTGATGGCACTTTTGTTATTTATTGCAATACAGGAATTTTTATAATATTGTTGTCTTGATATATAAATTGCATACAAAGTTTGTTATTTTTTCCTTTCTTACTACACTATAACCAAGTAAAGTAAAAACAAGTATGAAAAGAACGCCCCTCTCAACTGATTCACATTGTGTGAGGTAAAATATTTTACACTTAAGAAATGATATTGCGAGAGAAGATAATATTATACATTTAATGTAATACTTTAAAGAGTGCCTATGTAATTCAATAATGGTGCTATGTTTTTTAAGTAGTCAATTCTTGCCAGTCGATTTTCGCGCAAAGTAGATAGAGTTTGAGTGATGGTGCCATTGCAATTAACCCGCCAAGCGTCCCAGGTTGTTGACTAGCACAGGTAGCGGCCCAGTCACCACGTTGGAGACTACGAGCGAACGTTGTCTTTGGTTTTTTTCTTTTATGGTCCGTATGTGATTGGTTGACCTAGAAAAATACGTGAGCCAATCACAGGTCTTCACTGACTCGAATTTGATCTTTTTAGTCCAATGAGACCTGATAAATTTAAGTAAACAAATGAAAAACGTCATCGTGCACCGCACGCACGTCACGACACCGTCATGTTGCATTTTTCTAGGCGGTGAAAATTGTGACTAGTGTGAAAAAAAAACTAAATCCTTTAAACAGTAAATTATTATTTCATGTTTTACACACCAAATTACGATACGTAATCCATCTCAATTGTTTGTTTTAGCCGCACACCAAAATTTTATAGTAAAAAAAAACGTAACTTTTACATTACGGCCGGCCGTAATAGGTTGTTTACACTTTGATTAGTGATTAGTGCAAATTCATACGTTTGCTGCAAGTGCGAGTAGCCTTTGTATGGACTAGCATTAATCACTAATCAATGTGTAAATAGGATCTGACGGCTGCTGAAAGCCGAAATACGTTGGTTTTGCAAAAAAACTATTATTTAGAAAGTAGTTTTGTGTTTTGTGATAGTTAAAATATGAGAAATCAATGCGGAAACGCACTAGCTACAATTGAGTTTATGTGAAAAGTTGTGGGTGGCTATATTATTTATTGCAATCTGTGTGTGAAATGTGGGTAGTGACCATTTCATTGCTGAGGGGCCGGATGCGTGACGGGTTAATTCCCTTGTCATAAGATGTTTTTTGCGTCGACTATACCTACTGATAGAGTAAGAAAAGGTTTCCCTGCCAAAGTGTTTATGATATTGAAATAAAAATGGAATTTCACCAGGGCAACAGAGGGTTTTCACGTTATCTGTACGATGGTCGCCGTGAAACAACGACACACATCTCACGTTTTTTCCGCCACGACGGTAACGCGCCTTCAACGGCTAGAACCGTATAAAGGGCTGTAATGTTAGAAAGAGACGTAACTGATATACCTAAACGAGGAAGTCTCGCAGCTTCCATTTAACAACGTATCTATTTCCTCGAGAGTATTGTTATGGTCATAATAATAATATCGTTAAAAACCGGTACATCGCTATACTTGGGTTCAAAACGGAGGGCCTTTTAAATGTTTTGTTTTGGGCCTCTATAATTAAAGCCACCTTTTGTACTCGAGCCCTATTCACGAGACCGGAAGACAAGCTTCTGTGATCCGGGGATAACTTCCGTTTCCGAGATAAGTACTGAAGAAATTACATTTTTAGAAGCATAACGTTTGAAACGGGTTGGATTCGGCCTAAATTGGGGTTGTCTGAATTATGACTTTGAGTTTGAAAGTTTTCAAAGCTTGTGTTTTCGTCGTCTATATAGTAGAATCGCTTTAGAAGTATAATGATCGATTTTGAGTGTCATCTTGATAATGACTTAGATCAAAGGCTTTTGTAAGAACAAAGTAATAAATACTTAGCCTAAAATCTTCAATGTTCGACTCGAAAGTACATATAGCGATTGATATAATTGTAGTACAATACATATCAGTAGTTTCGATCTAAATACCTAAATCAGCGAATGACGAGAATTTTGAATGCACTCTGAAATTGAATTATACAAAAATAAATGTTTAACTGGGTTCTTGAGTACTGTTTAAGAACATACATTTTGTGTTAAAATTCGATACACGGATTTAAAAAAAATGTAAGTAATCAGCTAATCCACTTATATCCAAGGGTCTAGTTCTAAATTGAAGTTTTTTAATGGAGGAAACGTAGAATCTCATTTCCTTTTAATATTTTTTCTGAAATAGAGTGAGCTGACTGAGTTCAATTTATTTTGATAACGCAAGAAGTTCTTACAGCCTGGCTTTTAGAATAAAAGCTGGAAAAAGTACAAAATTGGAAGTTCTCGGGCAATCCGATAACGTCTGCTATGATTTAGGATGAAATTACTAGCTATTATTTTCTACCTAGATATACCTTTACCTATTCATCAAAGCTGCCGTTCCAATACACGTACACGTAAAACACTTTTTTGTGACTCATATGATACTATGTTCAGTCACAAAAGATGTCGCTGAACGGTGACAATTGAATCACAGTATCACGATTTGCGAAGTTCGGCCTTTAGACCCGGCTAAATGCAGTGCACTAACTGCACTCACACTGACTGGCTAGAGCGAGATGGTTTATCTCCCCTCCCATTTAGAGCACTGTATTGAGTGTGATATTATTCGCAAGGATCTGCCACATACGACTCAAATGAAGTCGCGACGCGACAAGGGGAGGGAAGGAGGAGGAAATAGTCGGAATCTGTGCGGTACGGCGGGTCCATATTGGGTTCGCTAAAGTTTTGCGTCCGAAAATGATGTTCCTAAGTAATTCTATTACTAATGATCACTGTTCCTAAAAATTTTTTTGCTAAAGTTTGAGTTCCTACAATTTATTTTACTATTAACGTTATTTGTAACACCCAGTTTTCCGAAAATTGATGTTCCTAATGAACTGTACTCCTAATGATCACTGTTCCTAAAATGTTGTTTACTAAAGTTTTAGTTCCTACAATTTATTTTACTATTAACGTAATCCATAACACTATAAACTTGAAAATGTTCCAATGTTTTCTAACTTCAGTACTTGGTATTTTTTTATTCCAAAGGTCATTATAACACCTATTTTGAATGATTCTTACGTACAGAACACGTTGACGTTCACGAACGAGCATCTTTTTCTTGAAACACTTTTCTCTAAAGAAGTTTTTTCCGTCTTCTAACCTATCTGCCATCCGAATCGATTGTTATAACAAATCTACATAAAAAAACATGATGATTAATGAAAAAAGATGTTTATGTTGCAAAAATATAGGAAAACAAATATTATTATGATAGATGTTTATTGAAACGGACAATATGAAGTTGAATTATTAGGAATTCAGAATGTTAGGAACAGAGTAGTTAGGAATAGTGATTATTGGGATGTAAATTTTTAGGAACAACATTTTCGGACTTCCGATAATCGACAATAAAAAATTAGTTCAACTTTGGCGCACTCCGGTACGGCACCGACTGGACTAAATCACCTGCTGCGTCCTGCTACACCTTCGACGCAGCTTTACGTGTCCCAGCTGCACTACACTACGAAGGCAGAGGAAGTAGTGGAGTATGTGCGCGTGAAAACCGGATTCATCCTGAGGGTCGTGAGGCTGGAGTCTCGTCATGACGTGAATTTTAATTCCTTTGTGGTCAGTTCCAATGGATCATCTATCGACCTTCACTAAGGAAGAATTTTGGCCGAAGGGAGTCAAGTTCCGACGTTTTCGCGGTCGGTTACCTGACACCACGAAATAGCGCAACACGTCACAATAATTGTATGTTTTGTAGTTATTAATAATATATTGATATGTATGTTAGTCTTTAAGGTATTTGTTAATAAACAAATGAATAAAAATAAAATTTAACCAGGTCTAAAGGCCGCAAGATCTTTCCGCAAAACAATACAACGGTGACCCCAATTGATAGCGATTGTAAAATTGTACATATCAGTGATCATATTGGTTTGACTATAAGCACGTATTATGTTTCATTTTGGGACCCAGTCGTTCTGCAAGTTCGTAGAAAATTAGAGGGAGGGAATTGTATATGATAGAAATGTACAAATGGCGAGCTATATGCCAAATGGCATTCTCTACCATGCTAAACAGAGATTTATAAAAGGCCCAAAGAAAAAACTATGATGATTGATGATATCTCTTCTGTTAAAAGAACATGAAGAAAGAATATACAAGCATGGATTTTTATGTGTGCAGCGAACACGACCGACGCACAACAATTTTCTATTGCAAATACCATCAAAGGCTTCGTTTGAATCTCTAATCGTATTTGCCAAGCACAACCAAACTCCAGATAGATCAACACATGCTTTTAAATTTACGCTCAGTCATAACCTAAGCGTTCTATAATTTATACTACCAATTAACTCCGTTATATTGCTGGCTCTCCGCTTGTTTTTGATCAAATTAAACAACACTGATACCCCACTTGCGACGAGGTTTCACGCATGAGTTATCGTTTGTTTTATTTCCACAACATGTGTGAGTTTAGGGGTGTATTCTGTAGTTACACTTTTGTTTTAAGGGTACCTAAAGATAATAAATAAGATAAATAGGACAATTTCGTAAGATGTATTTTAATTTTTTTTGCGTTATTTATTTAAAAAAATGTGTTCGTTTCTTTTTTTTCATAAATTGTCACGCGTGTTTCACCAAATAGCCACAACGAAAAACTAGCAATGTTTACCAGCATCACGCTGAGTTGTGAGAAATATGTGTATGTGTCCACATAGGTTGTTTTATTGTCAAGAATAAACGCTTTCATTTTTCTTTCTTTCAACGGAGTATGATGGCGGCTAAATGAACTGGTGTCCACCAACGAGAGTCAAGCTCTAAAATTAGGATGATAATGAAGGATGCTAAGCTCCGCTGTTTGTCCGTCCGTCTGTCACATGCATGTATTTGTTTAACTGCAAAAGCTGCAGTTTAAGCAATTTTCGTACATTTTAATAATGGTTTTAAACGCTAAAATAAACGAAACGAAACGCTTAGGAACTTTGGCAACCGTAGAAACTTACTTCCCAGCAGGAACTAACTACTCTATGCTATAGGAGTCACTCAGATTGACGTCACAAGAAAGCCAACCGAAGGGCCGGAAAGTAAAACCCGACGAATAAACTGTACTTACTCCGAGATCTGCACAAATTGAATTGTGCTGTACACAAACGGCGTACGATTCTAGGGAACACCGAACCGAACGTTGCAGGGGCTCATACTAGTTATATAGAAGAGAAATACAATCGAGGAAAGCCGAAAGTATAAAAAAGAGCCGTATTGAATCATTGAATTGAGAGAAAAAGACGGGTAGTTAATATTATTGCCTAACACGATACACGATTTTTATTTAATCCGTTAATTTAATATAAGATTAACTAAAATTGATTATATGTATTACTTTAGGTGCACGTGTTTAAGGGTCAAGCTTCGACAATCCTTTGCAATTACCATTACTTTATTTTAAATTGAAACTTTCTCTGTTCTCTGATGTAGAAAGAATCTCTTCTAAATTCTCTAAATCGCTACTAAACCTCTAACGTTATAGCAAGCAGTACCGTCTTTCCTCTCCAATTTTATTGCCACTTGTAATACTATCTGTCTCTCTCTCGCTGTCCAAAGCTGAACATAGTGGATAACAATTTATATAACGTTGTAAGCTTACAAATGGACAAGAAAGTTCTGAGCTTTACGTAAAGTTAAATGGAATGGCTGGACTTATGAGTAGTTATTAACTAAACAACACTTGCGATTAAGTAATTTCGTTGTTCATGAGTTCGTGGTATAGCTTGTTGAATAATAAAAGCGTGCTTCTGAATAGATTGCCAAAAGATTAGGACTGATTTTGAACGACATACTCGTAATATACAGAACATCATAAGGGTAAGGCCGCGAATTTTGACCAATGTCACATAGAACTAACATAAAATAAAATACGTGAAATTACCATAAAACGTAACATAAGTTATTATTAAGCTTAGATCATACTGGTAAATATTTGCAAAAAAACACGTTTAAAAAAAAACAGTTTTTATTGACTTTAACAAATAAAGTATTTTCAAGTAATTAACATGTTTTTTCATTATTTAAATGAATATTTTTATTTAACTTTCTAAATGAAATAGTAATTAAAAGGTACTTTTCATAATACAACAGACATTTTTTGCGTTCATACGGATTGATTGACTGGACTGGCTTTTATACTTTATCGTCGTCGGACACGACACGGTAAAACCCTGGTTTCAGTCGTAAATAGACCTTGGACTTATAGACTTTAGATTGTTCCAGAATGGAAACTACAGAGATTTACCGTGCCGTGGACGTCCACGATAGTATGGATTTAATTCTCGCGAGCTGACCACTGTACCTACTGTACGTACCTACAACTTTAAATTGATACATCTTAATAACTTACTCTAAGTATTTGCCGTTGGAAATATAGTAAAAACTCATTAAAGTTCGTATTTTTTCTGTGTGCACTTCCCTTTACCACATGTTTTCGTCACGTTACACAAAGAATACGTTGCATTTTGTTAAAATGCGACGTATTCTTTAGTGTAACGTATTTTTCGAAAAATATTGATTATCATGGTGAAATAACGATATTTTTAATATAATAAATAATAATACATAATAAACAATAACATTAACCTATCGTATGAAAAAACAACCGCTTAAAAATAATCACTACTTACCCTTCAAATCACACTTGCACTTTCGAAGTTATTTACATTTATCAGCAAACTAACGAGGTTGGTTTTACTCTCTGGTGTTGCCCTACTAGAATATGAGTTGCCGGTGCACAAAAACGAATTTCTACCACAATTGACTTTAAATCTTTATAAAGCGTTACGTAAGTATTCGTAACGAAAACGCGGAATTGTGGCCCGATAAAAGAATGCAAGATAAAACATGTAAATTATTTTAGTATAATTTTTTCGCAATCGGTAGAACTATCGTTGTTTCATAAAATTTTGTTTAAACCAAAGCATGATCATGAGAAGTTGAAAATCGTGAAAATAACACTGCGTTAAGTAAACATGGTCGAAAAATTTTTACAACTTTCGATACGTTTTGGACGGAAATATATTTTTATTATTTATTTAAAAGGATTTAAATCAATTATGTCACTTGCGACCTTGAAAGTTTTTATCGAGTTATATAATAAAATTATTTTGAAACGTCCAAATTGGTCAAAATTCGCGGCCTTACCCATAAACGAACACACTGTGTTCCTTGCTGCTTTATATTTGATTACAGTTCGATCCAATTTAGTTACATATTAGGTAATATTATTTAACTTTAATTTTATATCAAGCAGGGTGCTGCTGGTGACACTTCTGTTAACACAGTCACGGACCTTTCTAGACGTTCTAGATTCAAGCATAGTGTCTGCAATACGGCCACATCTCAAATGTATTTTACTTTCGAGATGTGACCGCATTGCACTGTGCAATAGAGCCACATCTCAAATGTATTTTATTTTTGAGATGTGGCTGTATTGCAGTCACTAGGCGATATACAATATTTTACATAATTCAATAGGTATATATTATGTCTTTCGGATAGCTACAATTAATCTGGTGGATTTATTGTTTTTTTTTTAGATATTCATACAGTACTATGTAGTTGCTGCCCGCTACTTCAGTACGCGTATTAAAGATTATAACTTACGCCCAATCTGATGTCTTAGTGTAAAATAACTGGAAGAAATTGCCAATATCTGTTCAGTCGTTTTAAAATTAACAACAGTAGTCGGTGATTTCACTTTTTTATAATATTAGTAAGGCTATTTGTAACAAATTCATTATATCATACAAATTAAAATTAAATTTGTAAGAATTTGGTACTTTTAAAATAACATACACACATACATACACATTCAAGCCTTTATTCCCAGTGGGCATAGGCAAAGCACATGACTTACTTACATAAATACAATAAAATATAATATACATACAAACATATTACTTGGCGTACCCATTGCAAAAAACCATGTCATTAAGCTAACCAGAGATATCGTTATCATATATATCGTTGAGAAAATGCTTACGCAACATGCGCTTTAGGGTAAGTTTCGTTTGTGCTTGTCTGATAGTAAGCGGGAGAACATTCCAAAGCCGAATGGCCTGGTCAGTGAAGGAATTACTCATAAATTCAGTTCGATGAGGGGGACTACGAGCTTCAGGCTTCGGGACTAGCGTAGAGTACCATCAGGTTGAGCGGCTAAAAATTTAAATTTATCTATTTATCTATGTTTCAAAAATGATTTGCTTAGATATTCATGCGGTGGGGGAAAAAGAGAACTATGGCGGCTTGACATTGACATTTTTTTTATGGACAGTAGCTCAGTAACCCGCATATATCATGCTCATAGTAGAGTAGGCTTTATATATTTTCTCTGGCACATCTTCTGCCAAACCTAATTCCTAAAACGGCGCAATTTGTCTCTGTGCCCAAGTTTTACCTCATCGTTCCTCAACGTATAAGTACCTACTTAAGATTTGAATTTTAAAGGACTATCTCATCCTTCTACTTATATATATACCCTGGGTTTTGATCCCGTACATCACCTTGTAAATGTTTCAGACCCTTAGAAATTCGGCCTAATTTAACGAACATGCTTACTTACTATGCATACATGACATGAGAGCGGGCCTCGGGATGTGTAGCAATTTATTCCAACATAAAACGCCATTTCGGCACTTAACCTGAAAATGAGCGTTTTACGTGAAGGGAGTTTTAATCTGCCGTATAGTGTTCTAACACTTGGTGCCTCGTAAACAACATTGTTACTGCGATGTTACGATACGTTAGGCTTTTAGGTCGTGCTTGCTTCTGGTGTTTGTGGGAACCTTTGTGTAGGATGCCCCTGAAAGTCCGGGTCAAGTTGAATAAGGAAGTATGTAGATTAAGTTTGATTCTTAGTTACCTACATGATTTATTTATAACAAAAATCGACAAGTGCGAGTCGGTCTCGACCAGCGAGGGTTCCGAACTTAATTACAAATGTATAGTTTTCAGATTTTCCCCTGTACTTATAGTATAATACGATATTACTTGCCAAATTTCATAGTTCTGGGTCAACGGAAAGTTAATACATTTTGATTCCCTTGAAAGTATCTAAATGTACGTTTTTTGCGGCATTCACGGCCGTATCATTATTTTTATTTTACTTAGTTTGATAGTACTATACGTCTCATTAAGAAATAATAGCCTCGCACCTTAAATAAAACATATTTTTGCAGGATAGGTCTCGTAAATAAAAGGTCATATAAATGCTTTAATTATTTTTTTCAAGTTTTAACATGACCCGCAGCCTTAAGCTTTTAATAAGAGATTACTGCTCTGCTGCTACGTGACTTCGCGATTCAAAATATACGTGTACCAAGAACAATCTGAGACTTTCATGTTCGAAGTTTGATATTTGTCTTGGAACTTGGAGTAAGCGGATGTGAAGGCAAACTTCATAAAACACGATGCCAGATGTATGTTCCTCTGGAAAAGTAAACGTGGGACTTAAATAATTATAAGTTGGAGCGACACGTATGCGTCAGAGCACTACGGGCCCATTTCGCTGCGTATTGGCACTAATCCCTTCGATGTCAAGCAACGCTGTTGCGTATAGAAGTACTTTCCACCTTGTAGCTGAAACTGTTCGTAGAGGCATGACTCAAACGTGGATAAACGGCCTTGAATGGGTTAACACATTCAGGGCCAAGAATCGCTACTCGCTACGTTCGTAGCCGATCCCGTGGTTTTCCTCGTATGTAGCGGAAAGCGACTACGGCGGTCTGACGCATATGTGTCATCATTGGCCCTGAATGGGTTAAGCTGCTACAGATGACTGTGTAGCGCTACGCTAGGTTAATAATAATTTTCATATTTGCGGTATTCATGAGAGATGTCAATAGGGGGTATAGACACTGAATAAAATAATCAATTATGATGTATTTTCTTGAAAAAGGGATAAGAATATAGTCAAATGGAGAAAAAAGCAACGCAAGAGGTTAAATAATCACAAAGTTATATGTATCCAAAGTTTTAAGAGGGGGTATGTTCTGTCCTATTTCCGCGAAACGCACCTTCAGGCGATTGTCATTTACTATGATACTCAAGGATCGTGACGTCACGAACTGCTAGGGTTTTCTCTCTAACAAGCAACATTAAAACGGTTGTAGCTTCGTATATTTTTGAGATATATGAATTGGATATTCATCATTAGGCATATTTTTTGCCTTCTTGCTTTTGAAGTAATATGAAATTTTTAGTCTACAACCCTATTATGGTCACAGTTATATCGGTAGCGTCACATGTAATTATTTCTTAACGGGGCTTTATTATAATATCACACGCAATTAAGTCGCTTTAATAGTAAAACCAATCCAGCTAATAGTTATTTTAAAATTAAATGTTTGAATGTTCCTAAAACGGCTGATCTGATTAAGATGAAATTGTGCAAAGAGATTATCAACCCATAGGATACTTTTCATTCTGGACGCTATCTCCCAAGGAGGTGAAACGGAGACGGGCAATTTGCAGACTAGCAGATGAAGTCGCAGACAAAGGCTACCTTTTCAAATATGGCTAGTACCTATTTAAAGGCCATCAAAAAAAACCTAACCACCTAAAAAATACTGATTTGCACTCCTAAAATAATAGTCCAGTCAATGAACTGACAACTTGTATGAAAAAGAAGTCAATTTTGGAAATAATTTATGATATTCGCAGATTTTTTCAATTTAACGGTTATATTATCAACTAGAGAAAACATCCAATAAAATTTTAGACATAAAAATTACAACTTAACTATCTTCTGAAATGTCAGAAAAAAAATGTTTTTTATCTTTATTTTGGTTCATTTACATTTGGTAGGTATATAATATTCAAGGTAAATCATAGAAACACATTTTAAAATGAAATAAATAAAAACGCTATTATAAATTAAAGTTTTTGGAAACCGTGTTTTGCCTGAAATATTAGTATTTTTCAGTGAGCAGTCAGTATGTTTTGGTAAGCGATTAAAATGTTCCCTTCAAATATCACTATTATGTTTTCCCGCATAGTTTGCGTTGTAAACCTATCGCGCTAAGAGCATTGTTTACTCAACTTGTCATCCCCTCTGAAACTTAATACTCGGTGCTTAAGTAGTACTGTTCTCGATTATGTGTTAGAGGGAGACGCAACGACATTTTAAGGGTATATGCGTGTAATTATGTGTATGGATCAGAAGCAACTAGGCTTAAACATGTTTGCAAAACAGGTGCTTTGTTACGTAACGATCGCAAGTATCTAATTACCTGTGTTGTTTTGCGTCTTCAATGGAGGACACCAGTTCCACAAAAGTTTAACAAAAAACAAATGATGTTTCTTCCGAGTTCTTAGTTAAGGGAATACGTGCATACATAAAATCAAAGTCAAAGTTATTATTCTTCAATTTGAGCATGATACACCTATAAATGTCGATAAACTACCACCAGTTCGTAAAGAAAAACTGACTTGAGCCGTAAAAAACTTGGCGAGTTATAATTTTTAGGCTAGAGACAACAGCAAAATGCGATCTTCATGCCATCATTCATTGATAAAACAGATCATTTAAAGAAAATGGTGTTACAATATTTTTTTACTTTGACATTTGTTGAGAGAATTAGGGTCATTTCGCCGGTTAGCGACCACCTAATTTTATGTGCCGGTTGGCGACCACTTAGCTGAGTTGGTGAACTGAAAGGATATTTCCTCGGTTTTTTAGTAGATTTCTATTCTAAAACAACAAAAAAATACATGTACAACTAATTGTCTCAATAGGGTCTGTAGAATTGATGTTATCTTCAATAGAAAAAACTTTCTCCTTCAGGTGGTCGCCAACCGAAGGTGGTCGCGTAACCAGCGTAATGATCCTATTAACTTTTGTGAAGTGGGTATAAACTGAAAAGGTTACAAATACGCAGTGCTACTATAAGGATAATAGGAGGTTTATTAATATATTAATATATAATTAACTTTAAACATAAGTAAAAACTTAAACATCTATAAATATTATAATTTTATTGCTTCTGTTTCTCAACTATTCAAAAATTAAAATTCTGCCCAGAAAATCATCATGTGTATTAAACTTTTTGTTTTTTATTTGCGAACAAACAAAAGTAGGTACAGTCAGCATCAAAAGTTGCTGCAGAAGACGTCAAAAGATTTTATATAAGAGCTTTTGACGTCTTCGATTGCGCAACTACTTTTGATGCCGACTATACAAAGTAAACTTAAACTAAAGATTCGCCAAACTGACAAGATCTTTAACACTTTCTGAGTGAACATCGTCGAACATCGAACAAATAGCATGACATTGACATTTATTTCAGTCTTTTATTTAAGTGAAGCGCTCGTCAAGAGTTTCCATATAATAATCAAAGAGGTATTTATTAATCACTTACTATTGATTATTTCAATAACAGGGTGTTGCACGTACCGGAGTTATTTCCCTTAATATATGCAAAGAAAAAAAGTATTGGTACCTAAATTATTAGCACCTTATTCTCTGACAACCTAATTTTTTCTCAATTTACATAAAACGGTATCAAATTGTAGCTACCAAATTTTCCAACCATCGTAAAATCTCACTCATCTTCTATAATACACTACATACTGCTTGGATGAGAAAAAACAAAAATAGAGCAACAAAATTCAATGTTGCAAAATGTACACTAATTAATTAGATATTCTGCAGCATTCGATCATCACAGAAAGTTCATTCTAGCTAGAGAAAATCAGCTCAGACCCTACTCGGGTGATCATATATACTTGAGCTTATTTTTGAGTTGGCCAAATTGCATCACAGTGTATTATTTAACAATGTATTATTTAATTACTGTCACGATAATACGAAATAGAATCACGTCGATCCACGAATCGATCGAAGCCGACGTATTTGATTGTGCAAAATGTTCCGTTTGAAAATATGGCATTGATTTCTGAACGCAATATTGACAAGAAAACACGACAAATATCAATGCCACTTTGCAGTTTGACGACCGTAAAATTAATGATTACACAGTAATCAATCGATTCCTTTTATTAGGCACTGTCAATCGTAATCGGGTATTATGACAATCGATTTGCTCTAGCCACATCAATCTTTACATCATATTGGAACTGCCAATAGACCACTCGCGTTTATCGTAAACTATTCTATAGCATATTTATTTAACTTAATTTTCAGTTCCAGTTCTTGTAACTCTGGGTTTAAAGACCTTGAAAAAAAAGAGTAAGTGAACAAAAAGATGCATTTAGTCAAGATATAGAATTTAAATGCGGGGAAAGTTGCAGATTTCTTAATTGCACTATGATGTGTGTGCTTAATTCAGAGGCCGGAATTTTCACTGCAAAACAAAAGACTGTCGCAACCTTACTAGTGTTAGTAACATTTTTTAATCGATATCGATAGTTATGTAATAGAAGAAAAAAACGGTCCAAAAAATACGTGAGGTTTGTATAAAATTACATAGAAACATGCAATTTCTTCTTCGAAATCCACGTCAGTACACACAGCAGTACATGACATTTTATTTCTGATACTAATAAGAGTATATAATCATGCTTCATCATGAATGCTTACGGCATTAAGTCCGCCTTTTGTACGATAAGTTGTTCTTTTGTGCAATAAAGATTAAATTAATTAATTAATTAATTAATTTCTCAACATTCTCTGGGAGTAGACAGACAGTTTCGTTTATCACTATAAAGCCATTTATATATAATTAATGATCGTTCAACTGCACTCGACGTCAAGGAATTCAGAAAATTCATTGTAATTGGTATGTTGTTCAGGTTGAGTAAGTTTTTTAGATATTTCTCGTATATTATTTTAAATTAACCGTCGCGAAGTATTTTTAAATATTCGATAATAATACTCGGTTTACTATTGAGAGGCATAAAATTATTAATACTAATATGGTTACGCATAATTACTTTACGCCGAAAATAAGATATGCATAAGTCACATTTTGCATAATTTTTTTACGCATAACATTAAAAAGCATAAATACTGAAAGCATAATCTTCATGAAGACTAATGACAAAAAGCATAAGCACAAATAGGCATAATAATCAATTGGCATCATATCAAAATGCATAACAGTAATGTCCTAAACAAAAGTTATGTAAACCTAACCTAACCG
This sequence comes from Epinotia bilunana, assembly GCA_947049275.1. Taxonomy (NCBI): domain Eukaryota; kingdom Metazoa; phylum Arthropoda; class Insecta; order Lepidoptera; family Tortricidae; genus Epinotia; species Epinotia bilunana. Next base: position 21,412,027 of record OX346258.1, on the reverse strand, counting down.
CCAGAGCGTGTCGACGTCACCCCGCTTCGCGGGGTGCCTATTTCCGCTGCAAGGTACACAAGCAGACTCTAACCTAATCTACTAATGATGCCATTGTTACGATTAGTTGGGTTTTTTTACTGCGGGGGGCTCTGCCCCCAGAACCCTCCCGTCTCCTGGGTCCTTCCAGAATCAATAGCAACGTGGTTTAGCAACTATCATTCATCTAAGAAAATAAGTCAATATTATAATAAATGTTTTCACAATAATAATAAATGCATTTTAACAACGAAACTGATTTTTATTCATTTAGAAAACTGAAATCATGGATAATAACAGATATACTAAATAATTATTAGCCCAAGCAATAGTATGCCTAATGTATATTCGGCCAATACAAATTAGTCTAGCTAAAATTATGCTAATAGCGTAGTATGCCAGAAAAACAATAAGTCAAAATATTACTATGTGAAAGTACTATTATGCCACAAATAATTATGCCAAACCAATTATGTGAAACTACATTAGTCTAAAAACAATTATGCGATCCAAGGCGATGCCTAATACTCGATATCGATACAAAAATGTTTCTAACACTAGTAAGATTGCGACAGCCTCTTGTTTTGCCGTGAAAATTCCGGGCTCTGGTGCTTATACTAGCCATGATACAAAATATTAGGTTGTACGGACTTCAGGAAGTATCTGCACCTGAACAAAACAATGTCTTTTATGCGTCAAATCCAAATCGCATACCGAATTTCGGCCATTTAGGACGTCAGATACCTATCCCCCTGCCTGCCTGCCTACCTGCCTCGAAGGTATTTTATAATTGTATGTAATGTTAGTCTTTATGCCATTTATAATTATGGGCCTTAGATGCCTGAAATAAATGGTTTATTATTATTAATAATAATAAATATCACCAGCGGTCAGTGAGTGAGTGAGAGAGACTATCCCTCTTCGAGTAAACATAAGTATTGTCCTTGGGCTTGTTTCAACGACGACACAGTAGCTTGAAACATTCGGGGGTATATTTAAAGTGTTTTAATACATATTAACCATTACACCTACGTAAAGTGTTATAAAAAATCGCTATTCCTGCCTCTTCCCTTTTAACACTAACTGCCAGGTACCAGGCACATAGCAGGCACTGACGGGTGAAACCGCGTGTGTAGCGAGTAGCACGTGGCGATTCTGGCAGTGATTTTTTTAAGTGTTCAACAGGATTAACGACGTAAAATCGATAGTTTGCATCCTGCAGAAAACTGCGCGAGGTCTATTTTCAGCCATTATTTACTTCGCTGGCAGCCGCCGCCGGTTGAACTCTCTACTGGACCGTAAGCGATTGGAATTTATTTTCGTCAAATGCCGGTTCTCCGTGAGTATCGAACAGTGTACTTGGGTAGAGAGAGCCTTCGGCAAATCAGTATGCTATTATAAAATTGGAGTTCTTTTGCAAGAGGTCCTGGGTTCGAATCCCGGTAAGGGCATTTATTTGTGTGATGTCTTGATGAGCACTGAATATTTGTTCCTGAGTCATGGATGTTTTCTATGTATTTAAGTAAGTATTTATTTATATATATATGTTTATCGTCGTCTAGTACCCATAGTACAAGCTTTGCTTAGTTTGGGACTAGGTCGATTTGCGTGAGATTGTCCGAAAATATTATTTATTTATTTATTTATTTTTGTGCTGTTACTTTTTGTCGCGGACAGAAAGTACATGGCATTAATCATTCAACATCAATCAGGAACATTGGGTCACCTCAGAATTATGCAGTGACGGTATAAACAAAATATTAAGGAACTACGATTTGCCCGCGACTATGTCCGCGTGTACTCCTTTATCTCAAGTTTCATCTTTGTTAAAGTTATAAACTTATTTACTCTTGTTTTAAGTTCAAACTAAGTTTATGCAAATGTCCTTTGTCTGAATAAACATCAAATATCATCTAATAGGGTCATTGCTGGTACTATCAACAACACAGCTAACTGACCATCGGTGCACGTTAAGTGTATTGTAATAAGGTTCTATAAAAGTGTTGTCGTTTGTACAGGTAGGAATACGCGCTGCTTATACGCACACTGACTGACTATTTGTATCGGAGTAAACGAGAGCGAGTGTTACTGGGCGGCCAGGTCTTAGAAGATAATAACAAATAAATATAAAAAAAAATGTGGATTATTTGTGAATTATGACTTTAGCGGTTTAGGTATGAATATTGTGACTTCTTGTTTTTAATTGCAGATGCAATAAAGATATCGAAGCGTTTAATTCTGATTTTAAGACCAATCTTTGCTATTAGTTCCCATCGAGTCGATTTCGTCCAATTATGTACCGAGTCCGTCCACGGTCTTTGAAATATGATGAATATTAACATATATTTTACAAGCTTTTATTATTTATTTAATTTCACCTGCCCCTTGTTGTCTGTCTGTCTGTAATCAAATCTTGCAAGTTAAATTTGACCCACTTCCCGGTGACCGATTGAGCTGAAATTTTGGCTGTAAGTATAGTTTGGATGACAATTCACTATTATGGTACCATCGAGCTGATCTGATGATGCAGACAGACGGTGGCCATGGGAATTCAGTACTTAATCGACGTAGCACCGTTGAGTTTGGGCTCGTTACAATCGTCTCAATGAGTAGTTGATGATGGTATACAGAAAAGTACAGTCGGCAATAAAAGCTTGTACCAAAAGTGAAATTTTTGACCATTTTTTTGATGTGCTGGAACAAATAGTTTTTCTTAAAAAACTGCTTAAACAACATTTCAACAAAATTAGGTCTTGTCAGCCTCTTAACTTTTCTGCGTAACTGCTAACCTAAAACGGTATGGAAAATAACTTATGATCGTATCCTTAAAATATACTTTTATAAGTTTATACAAGAACCTTTAATAAGAAAGAGTTCCATTCGTTTCTTTTAGAATTAAGTAGTTGGAGGAGATACTTTAAAAAGATCTAACGTACACCGTGTACAAATTGTTTTTAGACTCTGTCATGTACATACTTGTTTTGTCCAAATGTATCTCATTAGGATTGTCAAAATCGGTTTATAAATAACAAAGATAATAAAACATCTGACAAATTTCCACGTTTCTTAAGTAAAAGTCGTTTAAAAAGTATCTTGTTTAACATTTCAAGCCTTCACAGCCAATCCATTGACTCGCAAAACTCAAAAGACATGCTCTGTTATTAAAATCGGATCGTACGTGCTACAGAACTCGGCACTCGAATCGCGTGTTCCCGCTTCTATTTTTATCGATATAAAGAGAAAATGAGCCGATACCGAGCCTTCACAATCCAATGAGCTGAATAATCGAAACGTGGCTGGATATGCCTTAACATGAGCGACAATTTATCATAAAACGCCTCGCGTTACCGTCGAAAGGAGAAAAGTCAGTCAATGTGTACAGTCAGATAAATGTATACGCACAGCTAATAATCATGTTTTAACAGTAAAGTGACAGTTGCAATATCAATGTATGAATATATTATTGGTGCCAATATAGTTTTAGAATGATCTGATTTTTCTAAATAAAGTGCAACTAATTTTGGGTACAGTCGACTGAAATAAGATGCATTCACCTTGTTGCATTGTAATAAGATGAAAAACGGTCCCATTAAAAACATTCCATGTAAAACTCGAAACTCTTCCACCTTGAAAAGTTGTGTGATATTTCGTAGAGCCAAGTCAGGCATTCTTATTGATCTTTATTTGCTTGCTAAATAAAATTCTCCAACTTGAGAATCACACAACTTTACTATTTATTTTTGCACACCTAAAACTATGTAGTTTTGTGTGATTGTCAAGTTACAAAATTTAAATGTAAATTTATTGTGCCTCACGTTTTGACATTGTTTGTGTGTTTCACGTAGTTTATTGTATTTATAACTTCATTTTTCTTCTCCAGGTATTTCTTCTCTTCCATAATGTCTGCGTTTTGCACCAGCAGGGTTGTTAATGGTGGTGTTCTTGGGCTTAGAAGGTAAATTATTTTTAACGATGATTATTACCCTATTATGAGTTGTAAGTACAGAATAGTTCCTTCGCAGATATAAGCTACCGTACCATGATAAATAGTTTCGTAAATTAACTTAAACCATATGATAGTGAGTAGCATGATCCTCTATCTATCGATCTAGATACGTCGGATATGAATCATTCGTCCCGCTCGCACTTGCATATTCCTAACAATGGAAGAATGCTTTATGATCGACATAAATGCGATCATGCTAGCTACACAGGTGTGTGAAAGTCACCAGAGCTCCCATAGATGCGCTGTGTTGACAGTGCGATACTCTCGTCTCTAGCTATCAACACAATAAAATCTCCATTTAACACACAGGAACGTAACAGCACATTTTTTGAAGTGAAAATTCTTTAACGGCGCTGTGCACTTTTTGGGATGGGGAAAAATTGTTAAACTCGCCACAGATTTCGATTTTCGATAGGTCACGTGACCGTAAGATGCGTTAGGTGAGAGAATCGGGGCGAGGCTTAGGGGGTTGGACCGATGCCGTAGTACGGGACTGGCTGCCCCATTCGAGTTAGCGAGAAAAAGGGTGCAAACGCCATCCGCGGCGCTTATCCATTCGGCCGACACACAATAAGTCCAGCGTCATTCTTGTGGGTCCGTTTTATTTTCAACGATTGCAGCCCTCAACTGTAACCGTGTACCACCCTATGGACTAATTTGAGTCGCCTTGTATAGGCAGGGGAAACCGTAGTGATATTCAATGCCCAGGCTACAGCACGCAACACTACATACCCTGCGGAGCAAGTAGTACAAGGTATAGTTGAAATTTTCTAAACTAAGCTCATGAATGGCCATTGTACTCAGCTCATGTATGCCTTTGATTGTGGTCCGAACAAAGGCTATTTAAGACGCGCGCGTACCAAATTTGCAAAGAAAAATTAGCGCCACATAAAAAGTTCTTTGAATAATGAACTCTATCTTCTTTTACAATAGATTCCAAATTACCATAGCGCCTTGTACCTGGCTCGCTGGGAGCGGATTTTTGTTATCTTTTAGTCCATTTTGAATCTATTGAATAAGACGATTGAGTTCATTATACAATGAACATTTTATGTAACGCTTATTTTTTTTTTGCAAATTCGATACGCGCGCGTCATGAATAGCTTTTGTTCGGACCGCAAACAAAGGCATTCATGAGCTCAGTACAATGGCCATTCATGAGCTTAGTTTAGAAAATATCAACTATACAGAGCCATGGCGACATCCGTTTCAGGTAGACTTTCGATCATACTTATCCTGACTCGTGTGCAGTCTCGCGAAAGTGCACTTTATTAATACGGTAAGTGTACTATACGAGATATACTCTAGAGCTACATTTCAGGCGTTTCGCGAAGTCACGACGCGGAGCCGGCCGTAAATCTCCTTCTTTACGACGTGTGAAGGCACTATCTAACAATGACTCACGGTTTTACGATGCACGCCACAATAGCCCTTATTACCTGGACAAAAAGGCGAAAAGTGCGGGTGTGGATAGCGATAAAATTTATTAGGTCCATAATTTTTGTATTGATAGTTAAGGATTGGGGGTCTTGTGCCAATAGAAAGCTGGCTTTGGTACTAAGTTGGTTTTAATGACAGTTTGATCGCGTTTGGCGAAGGGTTAAGGGATTGGTCGACTATAGATTTTTTTTGTGTGTAACAATGAATAACTCTTTCGTTAAGGGGCCGTCTCGATTCCTGTAAAACTACTGAAAAAACCTCGACACGTGTTTGGCCTATCTATGAGGCTTCATCAGGGCTGTTATTCAGAACCCGCCAATCCTAACCCGCCACGTCTAACTAAACTACACCTCTACTACGCTTAGTTACAACGAATCGCGGCATCAAAATATATATTTAGTGGGCGAACGGTTAGGTGCGGTTAAAACAAGTTACAGAATAGCGGGGCAGGTGATGCTGGCAATGTTGCTTACGCAACGTCCACTCGGCAGCCAGTATGATGGTCGGTGGACTTTCACCACGTTTGATTTCCGCAAGATAAGTAACGCCTGATACCATTAAGTATCAGTGAACATATATGCAGTAAAATGACTCGTTACCCCGCCGATGTCAACTCGCTCTCGCCAATGCGACGAAGAAATTATCTAACGCCTATTTTTGGCCCGCCGCGTTGGCTGCACCTGGCGTTGAATTTTAAATCTGATGCATTCGGTAGTGAGTTCAGGGTTTGTAAAGGTACGAGTGCATTTGGTTTCCGTATTTGGAAAGGGTTCTAAAATCTCTCTAAAGTTAGAATTTATCTGTACTAATATTATAAAGCGGTAAAGTTTGAGAGAGTATAAGCTTTATATTTTTTTACGTAGTGGGTCATTTTCTAGAACTAACTCATCCCATTAAAAAAAATGTTAAATGGACCTTTGTGATTGATATAGACTGTTTTATATCCCGCCGCTTACTTTGCGATACACGGGCGGAACTGCGTGGCAGCTAATAGTATGTTATAAAATGCTAAATGGTATTATTTGCAGTAAACAAACGATTTGGTTCAATGGCATACAGGGCCAATGATGTTGTACAGTCAAGTTTATAAATATATTATGTACATTCCCAAAGCTTCTAAAATATCTGAAAAATCTTATGTCGTTAACAATAAAATCGTTGTGATTTATTTTGGAATTATATTTCCGTGCGTGATTTTTTTGTTCAATGTTCAATTTCCCCAATCCTGGTACTCGTTAAGAAAAGTCTACTTTTCGTAACATTTATAAAATCCACCCTATTGCGAAATTGCGCATTCAATGTCTCACGTAATGCTGTAATGACGGTCTCATTTACGCTTCAACTGACAGGCTCGACGGTCCCAATGATAAATCCAAGAGTCTATTTGACTACATGCATTATATTGAACAAAGGTTCACATTGGTAGAGCGCAGTGTCACTTGTGACAAGGTTAACTCATTCACTACTACGCTTGTTGTGCTACGCCGTAGTCTGTAGCAACTCAACAAATTGACAGCCAACCATTGCTACGCGCTACGCTCCTACCCAACCCCGTGGTGTTCCCCGTATGTAGCCGATAGCGACCACGGTGTAGGCGCCCGCTAGGTGGCTAACTGGCAGTGATAATGTTATCTCCCTCAAGCGTAAATCACCTGTAACTCTTTGGCGCATGTGTGTCGTGATTAGCGCTGAATGGGTTGACTTGTCAGAACCACAAATGGGAACATGATTTCAATACAATACGTTCAGTGAGATAGGCCAGATGGATTTGTCGTTCGATTTGCTATCTAGTTCAATACGCAAGACATTGCATCCATGATAAATTCAAGATAATTTGTTAATCTGTGACGTAATATATAAACATTCTATCATGGATCACGGATTTCCATTTACGAATGAGATTAAGAACCTTTCTTGCTTCATTCACTTTGATGACAGTCTTCATACATGCTTTTCGGTTTAAGGGGATGCCTCGATTTGAGTCGAACACGCCCCCTAGACACGCTTATGCCTTCCGCGCACGAGAAAAAGAGATGGAACACTTCGGGAATGGCTTTTTTGGACAAATGTCGATAAATACCTATCTTAGAGAAGTTTTATTTAAATTTCATAAATTGAGATTTTAAATGAGATAAAATACTGTATTAACTTAATTGTGTCGTAAAATAATGTATCGTTTGAGCAGGCTGAGTAAAAAAAGGAAAATACAGACCCAACTTTGGATTTTTTTTCTATCGAGGAAGTTTTAAGCAATCATGTATCGGTAAAATCAGAAAAAAACATATATCCGAAAATCAGACCTTATTGTTTCTTAATCTAGTCAGAACGGCGTTTCAAAGCACGCGATAATTTCCAATACACCGCCTTAAAACCTATTAACCTACTCTTGACCTGACCTTTCTCCTCCAGACCCCGTAGCATGGACGGCCTTATCACACGATAAGTGACAAGATAGAGCGTCCGACACTGGCTGACACCGTTCAATAAAACGAGACGGACGCTCTATCTTGTCACTTATCGCGTGATAAGGCCGACCATGATACGGGGTCAGAGCAAAGCTGAATCGTCCAATATACTTGAGGGGCAAAGGACAAAAAGGAACCAAAGAGATCGATAGCGAAACCTTTCATAAATAAATCATAAACTTTATTTGCATTAAACATTACCAGATACACGGTGTTGATACAGTAAAATAACCTTTGTAACGTCAGTAAAATAGATAAAAGGTATTTAAAAGTACATAAGATTCAATCGACCTTACCAACACCACTGGGAACACGTAAATTATTCCACTAATTCCGTCAAACGTTTCCCGTTAATAGATTGGCAATGAATGAAGTGGCGTTTACGGAATTATCTATAGGCCGCATGTGAAGGGAACCCAAACACTGGGAGCTAGCTGACTAAACTTGTTAGTTTGGAATCTAGTTTAGATTTATGGCGCACGCGTTCTACGTCTAAAGTCTGTCGTCATCATCATCATACATTTTAAGAGTTAGGCTCATGTTGGTGGAGTATTTTCCAACTTATTCTACAGGTTTCCACTCCAATAGAGATGATGACTAAGATTTTTTATGGTGTCATTCGAACCAGTTTTTAGAGAGGAACAAATGTTTGTATGGGAGCAACTACAGTTAAAGAACATAAATACCCTAAATTTTGAGACAAAGATTGACCTCGCTGGCGGCAGCGCAAAACGCTTCATACTGATAGACACACACTGCCGTCCCAAGCAAACAGGACGCATCTGACTATGAGACTCGTAGTCAGATGCGTCTTTTTTGCTTAGGACGGCAGCACAGGTATGACGTCACATTCGTACATTTGTACTAATCGTTGTATGGAAAATCAGGTAAATTGTAGTTTCGGTCGCGAAATACTGCGTTTAAGTACATAGTATAAAAGCATAAGGTTCTATTGGTAGCTTTAAGTTTACTCTTGGACAATAAAAAAATGCATATTTTTTCAAGGTTCATATCTTTGTCTGATATTAATTATATTTTATAATTTATACTTTATTATAATAATTTGATGGTTTACTATCTATTTAGCATAACATATGTTATCAATTTGAACATAAGGCATCATGCCTATTAAGGGAAGTGTAGTGTGGTGGTTTTTCCTCGCATTCCACATCACAGTTTACGAAACTGGTTTGCCTTGCTCCATTATAAATTAAACAAATAAAAAATAAAATATTAGAGGACAATCTTACACAAATCGAAATGGCCCCATAGTAAGCTCAATAAGGCTTGAGTTATGGACCCTAGACTACGATGTATTAAATAGATATAAATACTAAGATACGTAGAATACACCCAAGACTCGGAAACCAATATTCATGCTCGTCACACAAATATTTGCCCTTACCGGGATTCGAACCCAGGACCTTCAGCTTCGTAGGCACCGTCACTGCCTACTAGGCTAACTGTCGTGCCTGAACAAAAGCCGTACCAGGTTTCTATCTCCTCTTGTCAGTACTGCTAATGGTTATTTGACACCCAGAACATGCGCCGCGCGTCGCCGACTTAACGTGATATTACAGAATTACAGAGCAGATCTTAATTTTATTTTATTGTGCTACTTATAAGTATTATATACTGATAAGTATGTTAGTCTGTAAGGTATTTGTAAATATGGTCCTCATTGCTTGAGATAAATAAATAAATAAATATAATAATATTAATAATGCTACTACCAGAAGTTTGCTTGTTTAATGATGGCAACGACACGTTATGAGAACGTCGCGCGTCCCCCGTTATTGTCATTCCCCTGCACCCGCCCGCTGCGCCGATGAGGACTGAATTAAGCGGTTGACCTATACTTAATTATATCGACGTAAGATGGCCACAAATGTAATTTTGACTGCAATTCAATTTGTGCCAGTAAATAGACCCTCTGACTTCCATTCGAAGAGCCAATCTGGCTAAAAGGTCCAATTTGTAAAGACCCGCCCGCTTATTTACCTCCAAACGAACTCAATCGGACAGCCGGCTGAAGGGGTCCTCCTTACATTTGTTAGCTTTCGAATATGTATGCGACAGAACTAGGATTCGTTAACATCCAGATTTTTTCCTATATTCAAGTTAATGAATACTGGGTATCCAATAAAGCACTTGCATTGTATGGATAAGAATAAGAATAAGAATAAGAATTTATTTATTTAGCACAAAAAACACGGAAAAAAGAAATGCAATCAAAAAGTTAACCTTATATTACGGTGCTAAACGGGAGCCTCACTCAGCATGTTGTCACGGGGCCGTGACGCTGGTTTTCAGTGAGAGCCCCAAACATAAATAAAACTAGGACTAAACTAAACAAACAATTTTATAATTTTTGGGCACTGTATAAGTGAACTTAAAACTAGCGGGTAACATTAGAATTTATTTGCATGCAACACTGAAATATGTAATTTACTATGTACGTAATAAAAAACATCAAATAAAAAAGTGGTAATAACTAAGCGTAAAACTACTATCACAATGAACATAATCTTATACAAATAAAATAATAATAATAGCTATGTGTTATGCAGCAATAAGATAAGTAAGCAGCATACTGCAACAGTCGGACTGTACTTGTGTAAGCAGTAAAAGTAAGTACCTATCTACCCACAGATTCATTTCTTATTTTATTTTATTTTATTTTATAAATAACAAGTAATTAACGACCAATTTGTACATTAAAAAGATGTATCCGGAGTTTCAATTTAAAGCTATGAAGGGACTTTAAGGCACGGAGAGGAGGAGGAATGATGTTCCAGCACTTGGTTGCTTGGATTAAGGCTCTTTTTCGGAACGAACGTCTTATATCTTAGCCCTCGTGCTGTCTAATGCGTTAGCGTTTATCTACGTGCTACTAAGTGCGTGTAAGTGCAAAGTACTAATAATCAGATGGTGAATTGATATAAAAAAAGACCAGGTTGCACTCCAGGAGTGCCGGCTGAAGTGAAAACTTGAATATTAACGTTGTGCATTTTTGATATTTTGGAATGGTTAGGGAATAATTTAGCTCGAATTGCTTTCATTATCAGTATAAAAAAACCCGAGCCCCGTCTCTTACGGTCGGCCTGTGTACGCATCATGCGTAAGGCGAGATCTCACCCCTCATTTTCATTTAAAAATCCGCGTTTTGAAAGCGCAGCTCCCGCTTTTTGTTTTGCAGATGCCGTCTGGCAACATTGAATCTCACCTTACGATCACGTGACCTGTGGCGAGTTTAACAATTTTTCCCCATCCCAAAAAGTGCACAGCGCCACTAAAGAAGTTTTCACTTCAAAAAAATGTTGCAAAATTGACGCGTTTAATCTGGCAATTTTTTGCATTTTGGTTCAAAGTAAGCACATTTACGTAGATGACGTTATTAGATTTATATTAAAATAATGTCTACGCTTGTGGCAGTAGGAAAAAAAAATCCAAGTACCTATCTTCTTAATATTGTAAATCCTTTCGACGAGGTGTATCTGGTAGGTAAGTATTTCTATTCAGATGTCTGTTACTAGATCACAGGAGAAGCTGAAAGGATTTGGATAACATTTCTGAAACTACACTGGAATTAAACAGCATGCATCCCGGGAACCATCCCCAGATGGGTCGGAAGTTGGTGAGATTACAAGCAGCCAAAGTCGTGGGCAGAAGGAAGTAGCAAATAATTCCGTCATACTGTGTCACGCAGACAATGCATGAAAACTTATTTCTTTAAGCCTCTTGTTTTCAATTAAGTTTTCAATGTTGTTGTTTCTTCATCTGTTCGTAAACAAGTACACAATAACATAATTCACTGTGAAGTTCTTCAAGAGTTGTTTCTCTTTGACACGCAGAAGTGTGACTTTGTGAGAGGAATGAAGATCAGAGGTATTCGAGGAAATGAAACATCGTTTACTCTTAGGAGCATGACAAAAATAATCAAAATTATGAGAGGAGGCGGGATCTGTCAACACTGCGGATGGTATACCAATTCAGTATTTATCTAATGCTAATAATACGGTTCACCTCGCGTATTAAATAAATATTATTATTTATTATTATTATTTTATTATTTACCATACATACATTATGCGAATACATTTGACTTAATGGCATTATTACATGCGAAGGAAAACGACAGCACTGACGGTATCCGTTGGTCCCAAACTAGGAACAGCCTGTATCTTGGGCACATATATATGTCTTAACAACTACGAAGTGTATTTTCATGTGTATATATTATGTGAGATTGATTGTGTTTGTTTGTATATGTGATGTGTGTATGTGTGTGTATGTGCGAGTACGAGTGCGAGTGTGTGCGTGCGTTTGTGTATGTGTGTGTTTGTCTAAGTTAGGTGGCTTTATGTTTTAGTGATTTCCTCTGTTTGTTTATATGTCTTTGAAAGAAGCCATTTTTTAACTTTGCTTTTTAGGATCGAGCAAGAGAAGTCATCAACTGCGCACTATTTAGAAACCCTGTTGTAAACTGTAGGATGCAGAAAATAAGGCAGCCGCCTTGCGAATGCGGTTTTAACTCGAGGGGAGCAAATGGTCAGGTGATTAAGACGTTTTTGTCGGCGCCTGTCATGGTCGGTAGAAGCGAGTGCGATTTTGTAAGATTAAGCAACAGGTTTTACTATGAAAAGTTGGCGAACTCTAAAAACTGACGCATCTTCCTACAACGCGTTCCTTGAGAAACGGAACGGCTTCCTGAGCATGACTTTTAGCACAGGTCGTTGCGTCCGCTCAGCCTCGATCATTGCTGTTTTTACAGCGCCGCCCCTGGCTGCAATACAGTACTGGAGTAGGGATTGACAGAGTGCAAAATGTGATGTATTTTTAGCTACAGAATATCTCTGGATATAATAATACAAATAATAAAAAGCCGCGAAAGCACTCATCCTGAAGAAGAACTGCCGAAGAGGTCGAAATATGTCACCCGTAGTGACATTTACACGTGAGTTTAACCGTGTAATTATAAGCATCATTTCAACATGTCTCACGAAAGTTAAAATTCGGTCAGTATTTATCTATTGTAAAGTTGCGTGCCTTCTTAGGCCGTGTTTACGCACATGCGCAATCTTGGTAATGGCTCTGGTCTGCAACAAACGCCGTAGGTCGCGTCCGGCGTTTGCAGAAAGCCGCGTCCTCCGAACGCGGCGCCCAGCGCAGGCTGCGATGGTCCCTCTAGGACGCGGCTTCCAGCGCAAACTGCGATCAGTTTCTCGCACGCGCTAATGATGATGAACAGACAATTTTAAGAGTTCTTCTTGAAGTGGAGGAGGATGATGATGTTGTTATGCAAATGTTATTGAAACAGAAGAGAAGAAACAGGCGTCACAATATTTTCGTGAAGAGAGAGGTTGAGGGTTGTTTTAATATGTTGATAAAAGAACATTTTGGCCCTGGTCTGCAACAAACGCTTTTTAACTGATTCAATTAGTAATTCGTCTTGCTCCTTTGTAAATTTCACCATCTTCGATGACAAAAACGCGACGTCGGTGGCGCCAGAATGACTGCGTAGGCGGCGTACGACCTATGGACGCGGCGCACGGCGCTCGGGCGTCGCGTCTGGCGTGTGAGAGAGACCACTATATAGTGCATTTCCATAGTAAGCATTCGTACGTCACGTCGCGTACAGCGTCACGCCGGACGCGACCTATGGCGTTTGTTGCAGGCCACCGCCTTAATGCGCTCAACCACCGCGTAAAACTACGCCGTTGCGTAAACGCGGCATTAGGAGTAAGTAAAATAGCACACGCCTTGTAGTGCGTGTCAAAGATACACCCCATTAATTATGAGGTGTGACGTTAATGTGTTATATGAGGACGACCCTGCTAACTTCCTGACCCAGTAAATTACTTCGTGTCGACACTTCCACTTGAAATTTAAATGACAACTTAACATTAATCCACTGTGTTTCATTTAAGATGCTCCATGCCACGAGTTTATAAAATAAGCCCAACAACTCATTATTCACTATCATATCAGCCAAAGACGTCCACAGCTGAACATAGGCCTGCCCCAATTAAATCATTATTACCTCCTATCAAATAGTTAGCTTTTACTGAAGCTAGCTGGTTTCAAGAAACCAATTTATTATGAAATTGCCCTCAAACATTAAGTATTTCACTTTGTTAATTTAATAAAGGACAACCTGCAAAGTTCTTATCGATTCAAATATTCACGATATTAGCTTTCAAAGGGAACTATCTAGTTCGCGAAGTATTCGTATAAAGGGGTTAGTTATAAGAAGGAGATTTATAATTTATTGCTCGATAGTAATATGCGAGCATATTGACTATACTTCCTGAATCATATAATGATAGGTTCCTTTATATTTACATGATCAGCTCGAAAGCTCTTATGCACTGATCCAAAAGTTGGATCTCTTTGTAGAACAGCCTGCCCATGCTCGCGTCCAGGTGTCTCTCTTATTGTGAGAATGTATGATTAAATTTTTATTGATAAGTGATTACTATTTCATTAAATGCCTTTAATGTGCCTAATCAATCCCTATATTTAAGAATCTCTTGCACGTGTGTTAATGGAACCGTTCTTATAAAATAAATGAATAAATAAGGGGACGAATTAAAAAAACTCTGTATCTACTAGACGAACCAACCTTCTGGCATAGCAGGCCAGTCGCGCTTAACCAACTAAGCTAACGAAGCCAATGCTCGATACAACTAATTGGACCCTATGTTTAAAGGAAGATAAATTATATAATTATTTCATAGCGTGTCAAGGTCGTAAGTCATTTTTCTTACATGTATTTCCTAAACTTGGCATACAGATACTACCTCCCGTCGTTGCCTTAAACTAGTATTTACTAGAAACAACCTAAAGCATAAATCATAAGTATATCAGATATCAGTATAGTCGTTTCTAAAATTAGCCACGATTTACCTCACTTTGAATATCCACGCACCTCCAAAATTTTCCTCATTCATAATTATAATTCTTGAATAATACAGATGATCTATCTGACTAAATGTATTGGATTGATATCAAATTTGGGTTTATCACGCACGCAAGCTACGCCAATTAGTTAGCTACCATCCTAGCATTCAAATTCGGATTATAACGCTGCACTGATAGGTATAGGCCTTGTCTTATGAAGGAGAAGGAATGGTCGATTTCCATGCTAAACGATTGTGGTCCAGGCTTCTAGAATCACCTTTTAATTTCTTCGTAGATGTAGGTTAATTCTCAACGAAATAGAATAATGGTAATTTATCAAATTATATTTGGTACGAACAAGCGTTTAGTAATTGCAGCCAGGATACATAGGATATATAACGAATTAGATTCCAATCCAATACGCTCAGTAAGATGGTTTCATTGCCAAATCTCCTTGATTCAACGGAGATCGTTTTCGTAATCATAACTTCAAGTTCCAGGATGCTTTTATGAAGTAATAAGCTTTTAATGAGCCGTGATATGTTCGTTAATTAAATTATTAGTCGCCATCTTGTATAAACAGCATCGTGTGTGTTCATACTTAGTGACGTGTCGTATACCCTGAAAACCGGCTTAATATTTTCGTATAAAGGTGCTGATAGACTCGAGCATTTACATGTAGCAGAACATCGATAATTCGTCGTTCTTGAATTTATCTAACTGACGAAGGAACTGAGCCAAGCATAGAGCCAAACATCTCTACGAACATTTTACGATGATTTTAGCGCTCTAGAGCGTCCGCTCACACCTTCCACACAGCATTTACAAGAGTAATTGATGTGTGGAAGGTGTGGGCGGAGAGGGACGGCTGCGGTACAATACGATCTAAGTGCCTCCAAAATAGAGTGAATAAGCTATTACTGAACCAGTAAGCTTCATCTTAGGCTCTGTCGTCGCTTACCATGAGGTGCGACTAGGGTCAATCAATGGGCAGTTTTGTATAAAAAAAAACAATAATAAAATTGCTCGGCTCGGCAAAAAGCTCGAAGCAAAATTGCTATCGTTTCGCTAGAATGCTTACTAAAACGCTCCTGCTATAATGTAACATTGGCTATAATGGCAATAACACATGAAAAAGTATTCGTAATAATGTTAAGATTTTATTAATTCTCGAAATCGATAAATGAGAAATCACTATAACAGCTCAAAAATGCCACGATAATTCAGGGCTCTGCTCATTACAAGTGAATGCTCGAATGTATCATCACCTTAATGTTCAGAGCGTGTAATTATGCAATATTGGATTGCCATATACTTATGTATGTCGCAGTGAAATAATTAGTAGTGATATAATTAGAAAGTTTCATAGCTTTAAATCGAAAGGTTAGTTATACGTTACGAGAGTCTGTCTTGATTAAATAACAAAGTGTATATAAGCGCGAACATCGTAACAAATGAATGAAACGATTAGAGTGGATGTAGCAAAAGCCTGGACAAGGACAAATTATGAGAAATTGATAAAATGGTACTAAGTGGTGGCCTAGGTCAGCGAGACGTTCAGCGGGTAGACACACGGGGGGGATTTATTTAACAGCCGATATTTGACAGCCGTCAACGCGGTACGGTGGATGTCAGGGCATTTTTACTATAGTGTGTGTGTGGGCATCATTGAACGAGCGAGCGAAACCAACTTCTGAAACGTCACTGAAACGTCGGCTTAGGCAAAAATTGTTTTGTAATGTCTGGAGGTCCCGCTGCTCCGCTATCTGACTGTCCGGCTACCCGTCTCGTCTGTTCTCCTCTGCAGGTCGCATTTCTCAACTGGTTCTCGTGAAATTTTGTGAGCAGCAGCATGCCGATCACGTAACGCATTGTTCGTATGTTAGGTAGATCTAAATGTCATTTTTTATATGGAAAAATGTCAGTTACATTGTCCTAACGTGCGTTCGAAATGTTACGTCAATACCCCCCTGGTTCGATAATTATATAGATTTTATTGACAATCCTGTTATTAGAATTTTTCAAAAAGCTTGTAGTTCTACAGCTCACAGAGCCACTAATTAAACATCCATACTTAATATTATAAACTAGCTTCTGCCCGCGACTCCGTCCGCGTGGAACTTGTTTATATCGTATCTTGATACAAACTTTCATCCCCCATTTCACCCCCTCAGTGGATGATTTCCGGGATAAAAATTATCTTATATCCTTCCCCGGGATTCAAACTATCTCCATACCAAATTTCATCTCAATCGGTTCAGCGGTTTAAGCGTGAAGAGATAACAGACAGACAGACAGACACACTTTCGCATTTATAATATCAGTCTGTCTGTTACCTCTACACGCTTAAACCGCTAGATGATTTAGATGAAATTTGGTATACCTAGAGATAGTTCGAGTCCCGGGGAAGGACAAAGCATAGTTTTTAGCCCGAAAATGGGGGTGAAATATTGTATGGAGCTACGGATATAAACGATGACACGACAGACGGAGCCCGCGGGCAGAACCTAGGATATAATAAAGGTAACAAGTTGGTGGTTTCTAATATAAACTACCGTGTTGGATGCACGAAACCTTATAAGGCTAATTCCCATGTTAGCTTCCCAGTTAGCAGTCAAGCCACAGAGTATTAACGAAAGCATTATGTACAGATTGCTACAATTCATATAACCGTCTATCTAAGTTTGTTAAATTGCGAGTTTAAAAGTACAATCATAATCCTCCTAGCGTTAATCCCGGTTGTGCCCTAAACGAGCCCGGGGTCCGCTTTTACACCTAATCCCAAGATTTGGCATAGGCACTAGTTTTACGAAAGCGACTGCCATCTGACCTTCCAACACAGAGGGAAAACTAGACCATATTGGGATTAGACCGGTTTCCTCAAGATGTTTTCCATCACCGAAAAGCTTAAGGTATAAATATCCCATACATAAGTTCCGAAAAACTCATTGGTACGAGCCGGGATTCGAACCCACGACCGCCGCTTGACAGCCGCATGCCTCAACCACTAGGCTACCGTAGCTTCTTGAAAGTACAATCCATGTTTGTAAATATGTCATATTTGCTCTGTAGTGCTGTTGGGTTCCAGGTGGTAAGGTCGCCAGAGCCCGCGCCCAGGGCCGGATTTGGAGGTCTGGAAGCCCTGGGGCAACAAAGTAACGGAGAGAAGGTCCTTCACAATAGAGACGCCCCTCTCTTGCGGTGGTCCACGGGGGGAACCCCGCCTGTCCTGTCCTCATATCCGGCCCACGACGATACGCTGTGTTGACACTTGAGTGAACCTGCTTGCTAATTTACCTGTCAAGAAGAGTCTTCAAGTGAAACGGGTCGAGCGCGCTTGTGATCCTTTTGCAATCGCGAGGGTCCATAGGCTACAGTGTCTGCTTACCAGTAGAACATATGCTTGTTTGGTATTGTCGTAGTATAAAAAAGTCTGCCAACGTCGCGACACGAGATTTCATTTTTCCACATGTCGCATATAGCCTTAGGGCAAACACACAATTAGACGTTACGACGACGTACCGTGTGGCACGTTGTGGCGTCTTGTATGGGAAAAAGCAAGGGCTCGGCCACATGTCCACGGCTCGGTGGGGTCACCGTAGAACGGCGCGCTGTGGCGCCGCAGAAACTCACTTTGAGGCATCGCAGAAATCCACTCCATGGCGTCGCGTAAAATTACGACGCAGCGCACGCCGTAGCAACGCACGTTGCGGGCGTTGCGGCGCCAAAAATGTTGAATATTCACGATGATTATACTAGACTTTAGCCATCGTTCATAGTGTACTTGTCAAATAAGTAAGTAAAATAAAATGAAACTGTTTTGAACTACGTATGGGAAAAATAATGAAGGGGCAAGAATAAAGCATTGTAACTATAGTTTGCCAGCCATAAAGTACCCATTTTCATCAGCAAACTGAGATTTAAAGTTTTCGTAAAGAAGTGTTTACTTACTTTTATATGTACTTAGTTAATAGGTACATTTTTGATATTTGATTTCAATAAATCATCATCATAAATGTATACAGGTACGCAATAATATCCGCAACATTTCGTTTAAAACAGCTTTAGTTTAATGAATAGGTAAGTATCAGAATGAACAAAGGATTGCTGTTGCTGGCCATATAGATGATATAGGTATTTGTTTATATATCAATCAAGAAAAAAACAAAATCAAAATCACAAGGGCACTTTTACATGTCAAACGGTAATTTACAATAAACTAATAATAATCTTACACAATAATAATTTAAAAGTTAACAAACTAAATGTCACTAAGTTAATATATATATAATATATCCCACAAGATATATATATTTAATTTTATTAATCATGCACTCAAATCACATTCACTTATTTGTTCATTCACATTTTTTTTGCAATTACTTAGTTCTCTACCTAGCTGTGTGGGTAATCATTCAACTCAACTTTCCTGCCAATACCTATATACGCAATGTTGTTAAAAACTTATAACACCCCTTGTGCGTTGCGGGTTAAAAATAACGCACATTTTAAAGTTTTTAAATTTTATTTTCCTAATTTTGACCCCACTCATAGGATTGAACTTGCCGAAAATTGAGGATAATACGGGGAGGAAACTACGAGTTGATAAGATTATTGAAGGAAAAAGAAGTTGTGGAAGGCGAAGTATATCTTGGACTAAGAATGTATTTGACTGGTTAGAGGGTGAAAGCAAAGAAAAACTAATTCGCATGACTAAAGTAACTAAAGTGACCACTTTCTATCAGCTTCGACAAGATTGCTGTTCAGTATTGATTTATCGTCCTTACATGTAAATTCTTAATGTGTAATCGTTTCAGATTGGCGTACGTATTATTGTGACATTTCATTGTGCGTATTGAATAATTTATTTAGTGGTTGATTTGTATATTCGTACACATAAAACTAAAAAATATTTCAAAACATACTATTATTTCTTTATGTTATTGCTATCCGTGATAGAGATGTTAACTGGTTATTGTACAGTTCTCACCATAATTAAAAAAAACAAACATAAAACTTAAACTATAGGTAAAAAATTTGGCATAAATCGCCGTCAACGGGCATGGTGCCCAGAAGGCTGGCCGTATTTCCTCGCTGTATAGCGATACTAACACGCTGTGCAAAATACTGGCCAGCCCTCTGGTCGCCCGAGGCTTCTATTAAGCGCGTCGCCAAATCTTTATAAAGCCGACGCGCACTTGGACCCCAAGGCCCCAAGGTTTCAACTCCAAACGCCGCAAACATGTAGCTGTTTCCTAGGACGGCATATTTGCGGCGCTTGAAGCTTTCGGCCGAGGATGCCGCAGCGCCAGCGGCGGCACTGGTGCTTGGAACATGGGACGGTGCCAGGGTATCAACGCAAGTAGAATCCCAAACTAGCGGCTGACCCATGCTCCAAGGCACCAGCGTCATTCCGTCAGGTCTCTTGCCGTCGTCCCTGGCCAGCCCGCTGGGCTCGAGGACTGCCGGCACTCTCGCACTGACAAGAGCCCGACGGATGATATCGTTAATACTGGCGTGGCGGGAGATCCTACCAGCGCTCCGGACACAAGAGAGGCCATGGTGGCCCAGTTTGTCCACCATGGCGCCGCATTGACAGCGATGTGGCTGATTTGTTGATGCCCCCAGACGCAAGCTAGCTGCCAGGCGGAAGGTGGTGTTATCTAGAAAAGTGCCTATGTTTGGAGACGGTAGAGCTTGCAGCCACAGACCCGACTCCCACTCCGCAGACGCAAGGAGACGAGCACGGTCTGCCGACCTAGTTGACGTATCTAAAAGGTTTTTCCGTACTAGCTGACAGAGCGGCTCGTCCCATTGCCTCTGCGAGCAGGGGTTGGCGGGCGGGTCCGCGTCGGGACAGGTTATAGACCAAACGTTCTTGGCCTCGGAGCAGTGCGCGGCCTCCATAGCTCCAATAGAAGGATCTAAGATTTTCTCTATAAGGCTTTGAGCACCATGCACCGAGGACAAGAACGCAGGTAGAGCAACACCAGAAATTTTGCGGATACCCAGGCCGCCGAACCTAATGGGTAGGCTAGCCTGGGTCCAAGATCTATCGTCTAAGGGAATATTGAAGATGGTTGTGAGTCTTTCTACGACTAATGTATCTAATTTTGAAACCAAAGCGGGGTATTTCCAAAAATGGGTACCGCGAAGTATATATGTAAATTTTGGGACGACAAGACAATGCTTAATGATTGAATAGGCTGAATGAAGATTAATTTTGGCCAAACTATAGTATAATCAGCAACATTTTAGAAATGTCAGATGCACTCTGTTTGTATGAAATTCATCCTACCAATATTATAAATGCGAAAGTTTAGATGTTTGGATCGTCTTTCATCACACCAATTAATTTACAGTGAATGCTTGCCCGAATTAATAGATAAATAATTGATATTATCGCCCTTTTCATGTCAGTCGAGCCGAGAGTGAGTGGAAAAGCGTTTTTAATGGCTTTTTCAGTTTGGAACCAAGCCACGTCAGTTCCCAATGAAATTATTTTTTGTTGAACTTGATTGGCTGTCAATAGAAACTTTTTTCCGTATTTTTTGGGGTTCCGGACCATAAAGGTAAAAACCCTTACGGTGCGACTGTTTCCATCTGTCTGTCTGTCACATAGTTAAAGAACTCAGGAACTACTAATGCTATCAATTTGAAAGGAATAGTTTTTAAACAAGATAATCCACGTGTGTGGAGCATGAAAAATTTAAAGGCATGTAATTAAATCGATATCTGTATATTCCCTTTTTTCGAACAAAATATTTCAAAGTTAAAACATAAATACTGACTACCACACAAAAATACAAATTATGCACACTAACCACTCACTTGCTTGTGGCAACCACAGTTGCCAATTTCGCGCACCCCTAAACTGATGGCAGTTGCCAAGTGAAGTATTCTCTTCTTTGATAAAGAAAAATCTCACTTAACGTGCACTAAACACTGGCAAACTGAGTGGTAACTCAGTTTAGAAACAATACTTAGGAGGGTCAGACTGTACCAAAGGGGGGACCCCCTTTGGTACAGTTTTTGGGACTGATATGTTTTTTTGAGAAAATGTGTCAGATCACCTCAAAATAAGCATTTTTTATAAGAAAGACTTTTCTCCAAAATTAAAAAGACTTCCCCAGGGTTTTTGGGACTGATATGTTTTTTTGAGAAAATGTGTCAGATTACCTCAAAATAAGCATCTTTTATAACAAAGACTTTTCTCCAAAATTGAAAATGGCCGAGTTAGATGCCTCCAAAGATTGATGTATTTTTAAATGTCATAGAACACGAACACGATAAAGGTTTTCGTCACTGACCCGTAACATTTGACCGCGAGTTTGTTTAATTTAATATTTTTTTCAAACAAGTTTTTTGCCCTTTTATAAAAAAAATAACCTCAAAGACGGAAGTGGGAGCTTTGCTCTTGAGTCTTCTAATCTATCAGCGATCCGAGTCGGTTTCGCCACAAAGTCCCTGTTCCCGTTTGTCCTGTTTGTGAGCGCGAAGGAGCGAGCGCGGCGTTAGATGTCCAGGCGCCAACATGTTTTTCAGTAAAACAGAGAAACAAAAACCGGCCAAGTGCATGTCGGGCCACGCGCAGTGTAGGGTTCCGTAGTTGCCTGTCTGTCTTAGTCACATCTACGTGCGGTGCGGTTGCGTCGGCTGAATTTGTAGGAAACTAGACCTTTCCAAGTACAGATTAAGTTGGTCGACTATTACTGGGTAACTACTTATGCCTATTTGTTCGTCATAGTTTTCCTTTTAAATTTATTATATGTACTACTACTAATTTTATTCACATCCCCAGTTGTAGCCATTTAGCCGGCAGGGGGGGGGGACGACACGAAAAAATTAGGGTTTTAAAGCCCAATATCTAGTAAAGTAAAGTAAAGAAAATTTTTATTACCAGAATGATTCAGTACAAAAAATGCAAAGTCGATGACTCCACACTAGGTTAGGCCTGTATCGTGGAAGTCAAACGTAAACCAAACACATAGAATTGACCGAATAAAGTGCGGTCCGTAAATCAAAGTTAAAACAAACATAGGATATAAGTAACTTTTGACAGCAATTTTTAAATATTATCCAGTAAACTATATAATCTTAAGACCTTAACTTTAAAATGTGTGTGTGTATGGCTGTGTGTGTGTGTGTGTGTAACTGTGTATATGCTTAGGTATCTACGGAGGAGTGTGCGTGCGTATGCTTGAGTTAATGAGTCTAAAATTAAAAAATTAAAAATTAAAAATGGTGCGTTAGATTTGATATTCGTCCTACATAAATTAGAGATACAAGAATTGGTAAAATTTAGCTATAAATAGTAAGTATACTTTCGGACTTGTTGTAGTCCCATGTAAGCAACAGGTTCCGAATACGCTTTTTGGCCTCAAAAATAAAGCAGTGCCGAATATC
Organism: Epinotia bilunana; assembly: GCA_947049275.1. Classification (NCBI taxonomy): domain Eukaryota; kingdom Metazoa; phylum Arthropoda; class Insecta; order Lepidoptera; family Tortricidae; genus Epinotia; species Epinotia bilunana. The sequence goes on along the minus strand of OX346258.1, from coordinate 21,388,789 downwards.
ACACATCCTAATTAACATATTATAAATATGGGGGAAAAGGAAGGATTTAAAACGTTTTACAAAACTGGTCTTGAACGCAACGACTTGAAAATTCTCTTTTTGAGCAATACAGGGAAAGTTGGAGAGTTTCTAACCTGTCTGTGCATAAACAGAGTAACACGCAAAAAATATAATGTACGCACACTCAAGACCCGGGCCTCATCAAAAAGGTTCACAGTGGGAAAACGCCGAGGCTTACCAAGGGAAACCTTCAGCACCGCTCTCTGGGCGCGCTCCAGGACGATCAGGACAGACTTAGAAATGCCGCCCCAAGCAAGGATGCAATAGTTTAGAATAGACTCACACAGTCCCTGGTACACTATCCTTAAAAGGTTCCAATCACAAGCCTCCCTTAGCAGTTTCATAGTGTAAATCATTTTACGTACCCTTGCAGTTGTCAGTGTTATATGCTCTTTAAAATTAAGTTTTTCATCTAAAACAATCCCTAAGTATTTTAGGGATCGGGCTTTGTGTATAGAAATGATTTCTAGGGATGATACAGTATTGATCGTGAATTTTCAGTTCCCGTAAATCATCAGGAGGGCGTGATGAGGCCGTTTTATGAAAACAGAGAAAGTGTGTTTTGGTTGTATTAAGGGTGAGGAGATTACGCTCAAGCCACTCAGATACCTGTCGAACGCCTTCCACTGCTGCACAATGGGCTCTCTGCCACGAGTCCCCGTGGAAAATCATGACAGTATCGTCGGCATAGCAGATGACTTCGCTACTTTTAAGAGCACGAGATGTGATATCATTGATGTAAGTTATGAAAAGAGTGGGGCCCAAAATACTGCCCTGGGACGCCAAAAGAAACCGGTTCCGAATTACTCAAGAACTGGTTAATTCTTACCCGCTGCATCCTATCATACAGATAGCTAGCAAACCAGTTTAGAGCAGTTCCACGTATGCCCAGAATTTCCAGCTTTCTAAGAAGGATTGGCCTCGAAACCGTGTCAAACGCCTTCGATAGATCAAGGAAAACGCCTACACAGCATCGCCCCTGATCCAGATGAGAGGCAACAATATCTGTCAAAAGTGTCACCGCGTCCTCGGTTGACCTTCCTTGTCGGAAACCATATTGCCGATCCGAGAGAAAACTATTTTGTTCAAGGTATTTGGTCAGAAGTTTATTTACAACACGTTCCAGCAATTTCGAGAAAATGCCCAGAAGAGAGATTGGGCGGTAGTTATTCGCATCATTTTTTGGGCCACTTTTGTGGATCGGAATCACGGTAGCTGTCTTCCAAGCCTGCGGAAACAAACCAACATTCAGACTTGAATTAAAAATCGCTGTAAGGGGTTCCGACAAAACTCGTCCCAACACCTTGAGAAGGCGATTGCTCAGTCCATCCTGGCCAGGGGCGCTGTTTGGATCAAGCGTGTTAATAATACCAAGTACCTCTTGTGGATCAGTTGGTTCAAAGAAAAAAGAATTGGAACAAGAGTTAGTACGATCGACCTTAGCGGCCAGAGAGTTTTCGGTGACGTTTAATTTGGTAAGTATCGAACTAGCAAGTTTGGACTCACTGTGGAGAAAAAAGCATTACAGTGATCAATGGATTTATCAGCGGAAGTACTTGCGTTCAAAAAGTCCTCCGCCGAGGAGACCGTAGTATTTTTATGTGTAATTCGTCTTATTGTATTCGAAAGTTTTTTGGGCACGTTTTTGTGTTGCGTAAGATCCCTGCGATCGTACTCAGATTTGAGGTTTCTTAATAATGTAATGAAGAAGTTTCTATAACGCGTGTAAACGAGTCTTTTTGTGACATTATCGGGATCGTCGCGCGAGATCAAATGAAGTTTATCTTTATGTCTGGAGCACCTCACCAAACCAGGAGTCATCCAGGGTTGGAGGCAAAACCTTGAACGGCTAACCTTCACAGATCTCGAATGCCAGGTAACTGCACTTGAAACCGTTGAGGAAAATAACTCCACCGCGTTATCCAGGTTACAGTTTTGGGTGATCGGGGATCAATCCACACTATGTAATTCACGCTCAAGGGAAACGTAATCAATCACAACTTTAGTTCGACCTGGATTTGGCCGATTCCGCAGTAGGAGCGAGATTCCAATCATAGTAATAGCATGATCCGTTAAGTCAGTATTGCAAACGATTGATTCTGCCTGGCACTGATTAGCTACAAAAATATGGTCCAAGCACGATTTGTGATGGGTTATCTTGATGATTTCCACTACTGATGAAGTGGAAAAGTTCGGGCCACCATCGAGGTCGAGATCCAGCGCGCGGAGAGTGTTCTCTGATTGGATTCATATAGCCGGGCTTCCTTCCCTTGCATTGCCTTCACTTGCATCTCGTTTTCTAACAAAAATGGCCCCGTTTCTGACCCAGCAGTATTTGTATTTACGCTTATTTGCTAGATTTCTCGCAAACTAATTACTAATTTGAAAAATAGTTTTAGGAAACCCATAATATTTTTGAACGAGCTATCCAACAATATCCCATATCATGGGTTTAACGAGAAAAAAAAATACATCCCCGCTTTAGGTGTAGGGGAGGCAACCTAAAAAAAATATTTTTCAAGCTTTTTATTATGCTGTTTTGTCGGCGTAATTAATTTATATACCCATGCCGAATCAGAGTTTTCTAGTAGTAATGGTTACTTAGCTAAGCCGAAGACGGACAGACGGACATGGCGAAACTATAAGGGTTCCTTGTTGACTACGCAACCCTAGTTGTACGATTATTGTTTTAGTTTTAGAAATTCCGTAGTAAGATTGTACAATTTACAGTGCAAGTTAGCATTTCTGACAAAAAAATAGTGTTTTTGTTTTTTAAATCATATAACTTATCCCATGTACGAACCGAATTTTTGGTGTGAATTCCATAAAAATGGTCGTCTCGTTTTGTGTTTTTTTTGTTTTCTTTTTTGTAGGACATGTTTAGTTAACCAATTAGCTTTTTTGCGCAGCATTCATTTTTCTAGTATGTATTAAGTTAATTAGTGGAGTTACCTAGTGTGCTGAAAAATTATACGGATGTTCATTTAAATATATCCCAAATTTAAACATATATTTTTAATATCTATCAAAAATGTCGGAAAAGAGGGGGAAAAAATTCAGTCCAGTTATATGAAATGGCTTGAGCTGTACATTTTTTTAAAGTTTTTAATTTTTTTTCGACAGTTGAAATTTGGAACTAAGGAAAATGTTAAAAATATCATCCCCCACCCACAACTGGTTTGGAGTTAAAATGATTTGGTAATGGGTACAAATTGAGTCTAAACCATCTTGTTGGTGGTCCACTCATTTTTAAGCTGTTACAGAACAGCCTAAAAATTTTATAACCCCATTTTATACGTAACTGCGATTAATCTAAACAAATGATTGAAATTATATATATTTGTAAGCTTGTTTCTGCTCGTCTGTAGGTAAATCGACGTTGTTAACGTTTTATATATTTTTTTACTAGGTATTGCACCCTTTGCTTAAGGTCTTCGACAGGCGAGTCAGGCGAGGTTACGCGTTATGCGTTATGTTATATTACCAAAGTCACCTGAAGTCGTGTCGCCAAACGCGTCGCCTGTGAATAAGGCCTAAAGCAAACATTCTTCATTCGTCGGTATCTTTTTACTTTTTAACCGACTTCAAAAAAAAGGAGGAGGTTCTCAATTCGGTTGTTTTTTTTTGTTATATTAGCTGTAGTTAAATTTGTTCCAGTTTGACGCACTGATATTAAGATGAGATCGGTATCAACTTGAAACTTCATTTGCTACGCCAAAGACGGAAATATACGCACCACCTGGTTCAACCCTAATACAGACTATTTTGTCAAGGGGTACAATGCGATATCAACCTTCGTGCATTATATAAGGTTTAATCTCGCACTGAACGTTATGTTGACATGGCGCGCTGGTTGACAACTTCTCCCATTGACAAAGCACTGAAAAGTTTAAGCTTTTTCATTTCTCATGCTCTAAAAGTTCGTCTTTAAGCTGTGCGTAGGCGACATACAGTCGCTTTTTATGCTCTTGCATGAAGTAAAATCTTCGTCGAAGACCAAAGCAATCGGTCCAACAGCCACACGAGCAACTTTAATTTCATAGAATAAACTCTTTATTTTTCTTCTTTTATGTTTCGTCAGTAGGTATTCTAATACCAAGGCAAGGATACCAACAGCCAATATACACAACATAATTTACTTTAAAAACAAAGTTTTAACCGACTTCAATTTAGTACTCCGCCAAGCCACGAGAACATTTCCACATTTATTTTCCAATTTACCACATGCACTGATTTCCGAGAGCAAATGCGTTGATTATTAGAGAAAAAAACCCAATCGCTGTATGTGGGCCGATAATATTTGAGGACTTCCGTCGATTCAACAAGGATCACCTTTGGCACTTCATTAGTTGCTATTTCAACGGAATCTTATCAGAATCTGTGATATACTTTTGTACCTTTATGTACATAATTGAGGAATTCCATAAGTCATCTGTGGTCTTCATCATCAATTCCACTCCACCAAATTTATGATTTCCGGGTGTAAATACACGAGTTATAATACAAAATACCAAAATCACTACACGCGTGCCTAATATAATTGAGGAGTCCCCTCAATTCCTCATGGATCCCATCATTCAATTGAATTTTTGAAAAAAATGGGACCCACCTGGAAGCATATACTTACAAATAAAATAAAAAAATTACGAATCGGCTCATCAATGACGGAGTTCTGAGGTAACAAACCGCTCCTTGAAAAACATAGTGTCACTACGCAAAAGATGACGTTTTCGAGTTAGCAACGCCATTTAGCTCGTCTAATCGTAACGCACGCAATACGAAGACACCTATCGCTCTAGTTCTTTTAGAAGCGACAGAGGGCGCTAATGTCGTTATGGCAAATAGTGGAAATAGGTGCGTGCCTTAATGGAACAATGTCATGTTCGTATTAGTTCCCGGGATGTAGACCGAAATACAGTCGATTCTTCGAAGAAGGTTGTCATTTTTTGCTTAGTGACGGGGTTCTGTGAGATTAAATGGTAAGTACCACAATTTTCTTACGGAATATTGTATCTATCCGTACAATGTCACTTTATACTTATGATGTGGTGTCAATATCGGGACTCAATTTAAAGCAATAATGTACTTTTCGCTTTAATGACACTTCTACTTTAGCACTTTTAAACTTTTTGAAATGGGTAAAATGACGGTATATCTGTAATGACGATATTGCTTAAAACTATAAGGCTTAATGCAGGTTAAAAATAAAGCTATACCGTATTTTTTCTTTAAATGACATTGTGGTTTTAATAAGCCGAAAGGAGTTTACTCGGGTCAATCGTCATTACCTGTTTAGTGTCAATTTTGCTAATTTAATTTACTATTACTACACTGACTCTAATGAAATGAAAACTGCTGTTTCGAGCTTAATGCCATTACTAATAAAAAAGGCCGCTTAAAACTGTTTGATTAATTAATGTCACTTATTGTTTAATGTCACTGTGTTTGATGAATACAATTACAAAACAGTTGAAAATTGATTACCTACTAGACACATTGCATTTAATATTATTTTTCCGTCGTAATTTTTATAAAAACTTACATATTATTTGTTGAAAGTGTTCTTATTAAGGAGACGTACTTGAAAATATCGAGTAAAATTTGAAAATGTTTAGGTACTAATATCTTTTTGTTTCAATTTAATTTCTGATAGGTATTTATGGTGGGGACACACACACGCAAGCAGTGTTCCCGCGCTGGATTGCGATTGCAATTCTCTGCGCAAGAAAACTGCCCGCGCGAGGGTCGCCTGTAGCCGCCCTCAGCTGTTTGCCAAGCTCCTGTGGAGCATCTGAGCGCCCCTGCCCCACGAACAAAGTGTCTTGACGCCGAAAGCGATTAATTCGTATTGGGCGCCGAGACAGCTGTACTTGGCTACCTTTTGACGCTCCCGAGCATCCGCCGCGGCGCCAGCACGCCTGCTGGTCGATGGGAGGTAGGACGCAGCTAGTGTGTCGGCGCGAGTGGCGTCCCACACCAACGCACGGCCCATCTTCCAGGGAATCAACGACATCCCGTCAGGGCGCTTGCCATCGTTCCGCACTATTTGGGGCTCCAGAGGGGCGGGAACGCCGGCACTGACGAGCGCCCTTCTCAGAATGTCGTTAAGGGCGGCATGATGAGACAGGCGGCCGGCGTCCGAAGAGCAGGCGAGCCCGTGGTGGCCGAGGCTATCTCTCTCAAGTCTCTGGGTCGATAAAGGTGCCGGTGTTGGGCGAAGCTAGGCGTGAAGCCAGTGACCTGACTGGCTTAGATGATGCGAGAAGCGTCGCTCGGTCCCTGCCTGTCGCGTTGTCTAGAAGTGAGTTTAGGGTGGAAACTGGTGCTATGGTATCCCAGGCCCTTTGTATTTTAGGTCGGGACGGAAAAATTTGATTCGGTGCAGCTACCCAGGCATTCGAGGCCTCAAACAAGCACGCTATCTCGAAGTTTGTAGCCGGAGAGGCTTGAAGATTGTGAGATCGGAGGTGCTATGAATTGAGGCCAAGAATGCCGGCAGAGCAACACTTGAAATTTTACGGGTACCCAAGCCACCATACCTTATCGGTAAGGTGGCTTGGGTCCACGCCTCCTCTCTAAATCGTTCATTCAAAATAGATTCAATTTGGGATTTTAAAAGTAGGTCGATAGGTCGAAGTAGATGGGGGTATTTCCAAATGGGACAACAACGGAGCAGGTAAGTGAATTTTGCAACGAGTAAACAAAATTTTAAAATAGACAGAGCAGAATGACTGCTAATTTTGAGAAGGCGGTTTGAATGGTCACTAAATTTCTAAAAAGGAGGGCTGGCTTCATTGAAGATGAGTGCTCCGAGAAGATGCAGACAGACAGTCTTTGGATATAGTTTTGATTTTTGGTGCGATGTTATTAAAATTCTGAATGTTTCCATCCCAATATGTCTAAATTTATTTTTAATTTGGGATAAATCTGCTAAGACTGTCCGCGAATCGCCACCCAGAGTGCCGTCATTAAAGTACCACACGTTTAATTTTGAATTTACACTGTGAATTATTGAATTAATTGCCAAACTAAATATAGCAGGACCGAGGGGATCACCCTGCTGACAACCCACTGCCGAAAGGATCTCATTGTCTTTTGTGCATTAGTTTGGATGGCCAGTGATAACACTGTAGTAGAAAGTTATACATTTCCGCAAAGGTTATTTTAATTTCGTTCAGCAGGGTGTCCCTATTAACCTATTAGGTACCTATGAGATTTAAATATAATTATTTTAATTTTGACACTTGGAGACCTTATACATCTCTAAGAAACAAGATTGTATTTTCTTTCTCTTATTGTATTTGACATGTAAACTCTGATGTAGTTAATTCTATTATGAATAATGTACTCATACTATCTTGAGTCTACGGATAGACATTTTGACTTGTTAAAGTGCTATTTGCTTAATAAATATTTTGAATTTGAATTTGAACCGAATTAAAGGCATTCTGTACATCTAATTTTAAAAGTACCTTGCATGCGTCGCTCTGTACGAAGATGCGTACGGCATGAACCACCGCCTCGCAGCCACCGCGTGTACCGAAGCCAACCTGAACGGGTTCAAAAAGGTTTTGTAATTTTTTCCGTGTTACCCGGACGCAGACTTTAGCCGATAATCGCCGTAAAGTCGACCTTACAGCGATAGGGCGTACGCTACCATCTTTTTTTGAGAGGGCAATGAGGTTCGACCCAAGATTACCGGTGTTATTTCTTGACACACATTTAACTCTTTGTGAGTAAGTCTGACATGTAACCTCGTGTGATTTTATACGTGATAAGATATCTCATGTGAATTAATAAAAAAGTTAATGTAATGGGTAATTATCTTGACATTTTGAAAACTGAAAGTCTTTTAAGTAGATTTACTTTAGTAATGTTTTTATTGTTAAGAAGTAGGGCCAAAAAGCCAAGAGGATTCTAAGAGTCTTGTTTTAAGAGATTTTTTTTGTGGGAATATAAGACTAATTTGTTCGTTTTTAAGACTAGAAGTCATCTACTTTAATAAACGTTGATTAACATTGATATAAAAATGTTTAATTTGCGATTTTTCATTCAAATATACGGTACGTTCTTTTAAATAACCGGATATAGTGTCATTTTTCCAGAACTTAAATCAAAGTTAAGGGAACCTTATGTGACACTAAGCAAAAGAAAATGGAATAATGACATTACAATTTTCTTTAAATTCGATTATCATAATAGTAAAATAAAAATACCACAAATTACTGTTATATGTAACAAGCTTAGTCACTAATCTAACAAAAACTAACAAAACAATGTTATTTTTATTACGAATACGGCAGTTTTAGACGGTTCAAGATTTTAAAAACTTTGAGACCCTGTACTCAAAAAACACGTTTTTCTCGTAATGACACTATGTTTTTCAAGGAGCGAACACTGAAAAAAAAAATACAACCGAATTGAGAACCTTCTCCTTTTTTTTGAAGTCGGTTAAAAACTTCATGAAATAAACTAATAGTTTGTAATTTTAATTGTATTGCCTCACAATGGAAGTGAAATGTAGACTGTACAATTCGTCCATAAAACCCATTTTACACTCGATTTTATATCCATCCGAGCGAGGATAAACGGCTCGCGTAATATGATGCATTTTATGCACTTGTACATTGTCGATCGAGAAAGATGTAGTTTCTCAGTGCCTTACTGACCTGAAATTAGTAGAAACTAAAATCTTGCCCAAGTTCTGCTTGATGCCCTGCCACTCTCAAGCTACTGAAAGGAGCATAAAAGTAGTAAAAGAATCGTGTACTGCTGTATGTGGGCCAGAGAAACGAGATGGTGGATAAAAAATAAACTCGATTCATGTCGCATAATGCCTGTATTCAATACAAAAAAAGAATACAAAATTGCGTAATTGTACTCTTGGTTTCAGATGTTTATTTTTTTAATTTTTATTGCTAGATGTTTTTGTTTGTTTTTATATAGGACTTCTGTCCTTTTAAGCTAGTTACACAGCAAAAAAATGTAATTTCCTTAAGAAATATATTTTTTGAAACAAAAATTGAAGATAGTTTTTTTATATTTTGTCGATTTTCAGATGGCTTGCGGCAGTACTTCTACTCAATATTTTAAAAAGTGTTCATATAAACTTTTAATTATGTTTCCCTAGACTATCATTTTACAACTGCGCTTCAGGCAAGATCGAAAAAAAAAGAAAATCGATCCACCCTATTGTACAATCTACTATTTCCTATCTTGGGTGGGTTTCTTTTGACCGTCTCCTCTACTGTTCTCTACGAGTATTCGGACCTAATAAGCACTACAAAATATTGAGTCGACGGCAAGACAAGAAAAAAAAGCTAAAAAGTTGTGTTGCAGAAGTCACTACTTACTTGCGATTGAACTCACACATCCTCCTAGCGTTATTCCCGGTTGTGCCCTAAAGTCCGGGGTCCGCTTTTGGCACTTAATCCCAAGATTTGGTATAGGCACTAATTTAAAAAAAGTAACTGCCATCTGACTTTCCAACCCAAAGGGAAAACTAGACCTTATTGGGAATAGACCGGATTCCTCACGATGTTTTCCTTCACCGAAAAGCTACAGTTAGTTACCTATATCAAATGATATTCCGTACATAAGTTACTTGCGATCGAACTGACCAAGTACTTAAGGTTTACCTACCCGAGGTTTTTATCGATTTTTGACAAGTTTTGAATCGTATCTCCTACTTTTGCACTACAGATAGAATTATAAATTAAAGGGCTATCGGTTCTTCAATCTTTGATTTCCATTTTCGTCTACCGGATTTTGAAACAAAATGAATACTTAATTTTGTATGATTTTTAAACATTGTCTAAAAACTGGTCTAAGGTTTTTATTTTAAACCAATTAATACAAAAGTTATAGCCAGAAAACTAGTTTTTTGGCCTAAAATTGTTCAACGTTCAACAAAGAACTTTGAAGTAAATATGGGATACAATATTGCTTAAAGCCGCTGTTGTTAATATAATAAGCTATAAAAAACATTAGAAAACTAAGGGATTCAGATCGAAGGTCATTGGCGTATGGAAGCCCCTTAATATAAAAATTCTCCACCAATTCTCGTAAAAGGTGAAAAGTGGCATTGTCGTCACAGCTATTAACGCTGCGCTCCGACGCGCATGCTAATAAAGCCCCTAGCGAAAAACTCCTACTAAAGTTAATTTGGTGGACATAAATCCAAATGGCTTTTGGCACTTCTCGGTAAAACTATGCCGTTTCGGAATTAATTTCGTTTTCATTATGCTAGCGGTGACACAAAGGTGCTGAAATGAATATGAGGGCTTAGCGCCTGCTGTGAAATATTAGCAATGTTTTATTTTTATGTTCAAGATATTTGCATTTCTGGTACAATTAAACTACGTTCGTTGGGAGTACCTACTTGAAAATTATTTGCTTTTATAGCCTGGATTAACATGTAGGATAGTTTTTATCCCGAGTCCACGCAGACGAAGTCGCGGGCGGAAGCTAGTTATATATATATTCGTAATTTTGACTGAAATTTGTGGGAATTATCTTATATATACAGACTTCTTATTGCGCGAACGCCTATTTAAATGTCTGTGGGCACGACGCACTAATATATGAGATCGGAATGAAATCATTGTTCTTTAGATACATATCGACTCGGGATAAAAACTATCCTATATGTCAATCCAGGCTATAAACTATCTTCGTGCAAAATTTCATTCAAATCGGTTCAGTCGTTTAAGCGTGATTGAGTAACAAACATCCAAACATCCAAACTTTCGCATTTATATTATTAGTAGGATAATCGACGTGTGGTTTTAAGAACGTAGGTGGTATTCTATTCACAGAGTCAGTTGTTGTAATAATATAAAATTGTATAACGAAACTAAAATAAACAAACCTTCACTTCACCTTACCCGAAGAGATGAAAAAACCTCTTCCCCAAAATTATTTAGAGGACAACCGACAACTCGACCACTACAAAGTCGGACGCATTTAACTATCATTCTCTCGTCCCTCGGTCTGCCTGTCACTGACCTAAGCGAGTGCTTTGTACTTTCTAACAAATGACGATCAAAAAAGATAAAGCAAGGGAGATTTTCGGGTGAATCAGTGGAAATGGAGTGATCCTGTAACCTTGACACCTATGCAACTTGGAAAATCAACCTTATCAAATGGTTGATACAGTTTGTTTTTAAAAATATACGCCGATTGAGATAGGAGGTTAGCTGAGTGATTTGTATGGAATGTAGCCAACTTGTAACAGCTGCCTAACAAACATACATGGAATTTTTAACTGGTCTGTCCGAAATCTTTGTTCTAGACTAAATAAGAATTTTAAAGTTTAGGAATAGAATAACATACTTTCATGTACTTATAAATATTATGTTTCAATATCCATTACTATTTGAAGGTCTTTTATCTACGTGGTTATTTGTGACGTGACATAAATAGAATTAGCGTCACATCAAGAATATTTAAATAGGTGCCTAACGCAATATAATAATAAAACTTTGATTGGGTAGAGTTGAAGAAAATAAATAAGGTAACTTTGAAAACATCTTCTGAGTCAGTTGTAAATATACAACAAAATATTCCTCGTTAATTACAGAAATATTTCAAAAGCAAGTCTCAAACAAAACGGGATAAAAGTCCAATCAGTGGTATTACCAGTTATCAAACAATCCCAGCGAAGATTAATGCTACAGAAAAGCGTTCGGGAAGAGGGATAATACTTGCGAAAATATCCTAACGCGGTCCTTAATGACACAGACAAAATAACGGAATACAGAAGCTTAAGTGCTCGATGTCAAAGAAATATACAGCGTGTATATCCAATACGAGCAAATCTTTAAATGGTGGTTAGTACAGGACCTAATAAGTGTATTAAGATAACTTTTGTCTAAAATTGCAACGAAAAAATTAACCATACAAAATAATTCAGCCCGCAATGTAACGCAACATGTTCGAGTTAAGCCTCGTTTGACAGTTGTCAGCTGTCTAAGTATCCACTTCCGAAATGTCTAAAACCAAAATTTAATAAAGCTATGTCGTATCTCGGTAATGTCCTTGACAATTGAGTTAGGTATAAACTTATAGCCAAAGATGTTATGAGATGAGTGTTTTTTCAAACTACCTTATGGTGTAGAACTGTAGATGTTCATCAAGTAAAACAAAAAATAGGCTACAAGTAACTATTTATTTACATACCGGTCAGAAACACAGTTAAAAGTTTTAATCACGCCTGTGTCTCCGCCTCAGGTATCGATTCTCCACGTGGCTCCCGTGCAATCGAACGCAAGTTTCGCAGCGTCGTTTAATGGACTCCCTAACGTGGTAAAGATCAGTATTGTCCCTGAGTTTTTGAAAAACTTCGGTTATCTTGTTTTTCAGTTGTTCCACGGATGTCCTAGGTTGTGAGTACACCTCGTTTTTTACTGCCCCCACAGAAAAAAATCGAGCGGTGTTAAATCAGGAGAGCGAGCAGGCCAACGACGTGGACCAAATCGCCCGATCCATCTGTTCTCGAACATGTCGTTTAGCACGTTTCGGACACGAACCGCCGCGTGAGCCGGGGCACCATCCAACTGCAACCACGTTTCCCGGCGATCTTCTTCAGGCAGCATGTTCACGTATTCTGCTAATGGCCCGTTGATAAGCTGGATGAATTTGTCCGCATTCAGGTTACCGTCGATGAAAATGGGTCCTATGATCCGGTTGCCGTGTATTGCGGCCCACACGTTTACGGCCCAACGATACTGGTGTCCGGTCTCTCTCATGTCATGGTGATTTACGCGTGACCAGTAATGGCAATTACGTTGATTCCAAACCCCATTCCTGGTGAATGTGCTTTCATCTGTCCAGATAATTTTGGACATGAAATCACCGTTTTCTTGATGACGATTGAGTAACCACTCCGAAAACGTTAAACGTGGTATTAAGTCTCTCGGCAGCAAAGCATGTACCTTTAAAAATTTATAAGGATGTTGCTTGTCACGTTTGAGTATTTTGTGTACCGTCATATGACTCATATTAAACCGTCTTCCAGCTATTCTCGTACTACTCTCTGGGTCAGCTGAAAAATGGCGAAGGATCCGGTCTTCTAATGAGACTGGAAGCTCATAGTTAACAGCTGCTCCCTCCACCCTCCCTGTCACTGGCAAACCTTCACGAGCTCGCTGTAACGCGTTGACGATCACTCGAGCGCTACTTGGCACTCTACGATTTGGAAATCGCTCTCTGTATATTTCTAATGCTCTTCTGCCATTTTGATGTGCTTCACCATACATTAAAATCATGTCCATTAATTCCGGAGCACTAAAATTGGTTTGACGGGGCATTTTAATTTAATGACTGAATTGTGACTGACATTGTCAAATCATAGTTGAAATAAAATACGCGAAAACTTACCAAACAGTTCGGTACAATTTACAACCTTGTATGTAGGTAACTATCAAACTTTGTAGAGTTCAGTTAATAATTGTAAATCGAATTTAAATTCAGTTATCAAATTAAATAACTATTATGAGTGCAATCTTGTTGGTAAATAATTTACAAAGAAGATTACTTAGTTACCTATTTAAATTAAATAGAATGATTTTCTAAAAAAGGTGTCATTGCGCGTCGTGGTAATTTTATTTTAATATCAACGACGCTGTCAACTAATTTTTATCGTGACTGATTAAAATGGCTCAAAATAATGTCAATTGGTTGTTGATAAACAAATACTTAAGTATTTAATAATTCAATAACTTACATATCTAGTGGTGTAGTCTACTAAAAATAACCACACAACGTTATGAACCATATTTTTTTGTGCAGTTAAGTATTGATTTTCTTATTTAAGGGTCAGTGGGATACCACTGCTGGGCAAAGGTCTCCTTACGTTTCAATGTATCCCGGTCTTGACCAGTCTCCCACCACCCCCACACTGGTGCATATCAGTCTTTATCAACAAAGCAGTTAGCTAACAGTATCTAAATAATTAATATCACTACACACCAAGATTTATTTTTGGACAGCTACGTGGATTACATGTTTACGTTACATTGCTGCTCGGTAATTTTTCAAAAAAATATTACAGGCGCTCAATTAAGTTTAACTTAAAAAGTTCATTTAATTAATGATTACGCTACTAAACTCTGCCTCTGGTTTAATTCTTTGCTCGTATTGGATATACACGCTGTATACATATAGGTTGGAAAATACAAGATTTCAGAAATAAAATGTTTTTGGTGACTGTACGTACTATTACTATTACGTACTATTATGTAAGCTATTACGATAACTGTGAATTAGTAACTTTTGATTTATATATCCGATTTGACTTATTTATATGCGGTTTATATGGTGGCAAGTTTTGTTCTAACAGTTCCAAGAGACTGCAGACTCGGGCCACTTGGGTATTTGATATTAATTTCAACTTCATATCTCCACGCGCTCTCGAGAAAACGGGTCTGATAGACAAACGGACACCGAAGTGATCCTATAAGCGTTCCTTCTTTCCTTTTGCGGTACACAGTAGAGTTATTCAATACAGACAACTTTCGAAAATATCTACACATATTGTGTCTTATGTCAGTAACAATAAAGGCTCTGTATAGATGTTTTTCAAAGGTGTAGATATTGGAGAACTTGACTGTACAGAATCCTAAAAATAATATGACACGTATCACCTTAAGGAGCGACCACACCGGTGCGTTACGCTGCATATACGCGTTGACGTGTCGAATGCGTCATGTATTCTTCATACATTTTGCTGCGTTTACGGTGCGTTAGCGTATTTTGAGCAGCGGTGTGGTCGCTCCTTTATTCCTTGACGGCAGCCATTTTCATGTTGTCAAGTAAAAAGTTATTCTGCATGGCAAATGTTTGCTGAAGCCTATACTATTAAACGAGGAATAATAATAAACCTGTGTACTCTCCGATCTAGTTGAACTTTGTATTCACCTTCTCAAAAACTGCTCTAACGATTTCGTTAAGTGTAAGGGGTCTATGGGCGCGAAAAGTCCATATTTTTCTATACCAGGTACTGCTGATAAATTAATATACCTACTTACATATTAAATGTAACATTACAGCCAATTGTATTAAATCCAGGCATATAAATGTTGTGTAGAAACTACTGATTAGACAATTGAGGGACATAGAATATTCAAATCAGTGCTCTACTAATCAAACTAATTGCAAATATCTAGATGTATCACAGTGAAATGCACAAATTTAATGAGTATTGCAAGCTTTGGTGATTTAGTATTTCAGGCTAGCGGCTGTTAAACGGTGGTTGTGGATTCGAGTCCAGCCTGATACCAATGAGTTTTTCGTCACTTAATATAATCAACGGAATATCATTTTGTACTTACCATTCCATTTTCAGTGAAGAAAAACACAGGAAATCTGCGGAGAAATTCAAAGGTGCCTGTAAAGACCCCAATCCGCACGGGGCCAGCGTAAGGACTAGAACTACTGTCCAGTCCCTCTCATTCACGAGAGTAGTCTGATAATGATTATGCATGACTTTAAGTCAGACTTCTGTTTATTACGTTTTCTGTGCAAAAGCGGTATTTAATGATCTGCCTTGAATACTCATTACCGACCGCCTACAACGTTTAAGATTCAATATAAATCATGAGGTTTATTGTATTGCATTTAGCGTCTATTATATATATATATACTATACTCGTATTAATTTTTGAATTCTCTATAAATCGCATTAGTTCATTAGGAAAATATTTTATTTGAAGTTCAAGTTTATTCCAGTGGCCCGTTTCCTCAAGCTACGCGTCAAAATTGTCACAAAAACAACAAGTCTAAAACGTTGAGGCACAGCCTCTAACTCTGTAGAAAGTATGTTTTGGCCGACTAATGCAGAGCCAAAAGGAAGGGATTATGCACTGACCGGCAGAAAATTTGGCCCAAAAACTTTTCGTGATTTCAAACTATAAATTGAATAGATAATTAATAACAGATATTTTTTTTAAATAATTAAATGCATTTTTCTAATTTAGGCCACATTTATTGCCCGTGAGTATATTTTTAGTCATCAATCCAATTTCACCGGAAATTCTATACCGATATTAAAAAGACCAAAAGTCTATGAGATTGTCGCTTTGTAAGTTTATAAGTTTGTGTAATGGGTAATCTCTGGAACCGCTTACCCGATTTCATAAGTTCCTTTACGTGCGAGTAGAATGGACTGGTTATAGCCTAAGGCACTGGTCCCACCGCCGGCTAGTAAGCTAGAAAAGTTGGGCGAGTAGCATTACATTGCGGATCTGTAAAGGTCGATTGATCACACTGCCTGGTCAGCACGCAATGAACCGTTACTCGCCCAACTTTTCTAGCTTACTAGCCGGCGGTGGGACTAGTGCCTAAAGCGTGGTTTTATCCCGCGTAGTTGCCTGCTTTCTGTGCATTACGCGGATGAAGCCGCGCGAGCAGGTAGTAAAATAATAAGACGGCTATATTGGCTATAGAAATGCGCTGCACGCTTTCACGCTAGTGGGATAGCTATAATAAAGACCTTCATCTCATATAAAAATGCCGCAACTTCTCTTATTATGATTGACCACATTTGGCGCATTTTTAACACTGGTCAAAAGGCCAGCCGGTTATTGCCTGAGTGTCGCCAGTTTAAAGTTGATTCAACTCGTAGCGTAGATAAATTAGTGAGAACATGTTGTTCTAAAGTATATTCCTAGATATAATCACGTTTCTTTTCTGAAGGAGTAGGCTGACACCGTGGTTGGTTGGAATAACAGACTGGCTGCTTTGGACAGAGGGATTTCTAAAGTTAGTCTGTCAGTTATGCTGTTCACGGGTCAACACTCGTACGTAGTTTATACTAAGCATTTCAATCCGCTGCGCTATGCCTTCTGAGTCATTGTCACAAAAGGAAATCTAGTATGTATCTACAATACATGCTCTACAATTGTAATCTCATTAAGCGTTATGACACACATACCGCTACAGGCACTTTTTGCTACAAATAGACATTAACACTTTCACTGCAAGGAACCCGCCTAGCGGGATCCTACGTCGAAGCCGATCTCGTGGTTTTTCTCGTAAGTAGCAGAAAGTGACTACGGCGCATGCGATTCCTGGCAGTTGAATGGTTGCTACAGCGTAGTGCTACGAGCGTAACGTAGCGATAAATGTGTTAAGAGGCACTTGGCATTCCAAAGTCGACTACAAAAGTTTTATCTTGTTTTAAGTCGGCTACTTGAAACGTTGATGTCTTACCTTTAGCCAAGTGTCACAAGAAAGTGGCTGCCTTCACCTGTATTCCATTATACAGCGTAGTTGAAGACCGGCTACGGAGAAAGTCGGGTCATAAGTCATAATACATATTCATAACAAATGCTAAAGTGTGTGTTTAATCCTTTTATTCTCATGTTTAAGCCGCTGGACCGATTTAGATAACTTGCAGAAAAAGTAAACAAATTCACTGCCAAGGATCGCTACGCGCTACGGTCGTAGCCGATTCCCAGGTTTTCCCGCTAAGCACCGAAAAGCAGTTAAGTCGTAGGCGCCCGCTCCTTGCCCTCCGGTCGCGTACGAAACCGCAAGTTCGTAACCAGTTACGATCGATATTCTTTATTTTTTGTGCGAAACTAGTTGCAATCGAAGACTTCTTCTTCCTTGCTGGAAACCTGCTACGATCGCATAACACTCGGTAGGTTAGATTCGTTAGGTAGCTTCAGATGCCCGAAGGGCAAACAGCTCCGAAATAGGAGTGGATAGAATTCCGAAAAAATATGTCGCAACTGAATTCGTACAAAGAATTTAACTCTACGAACGCAACTGGTTTCGTACAAAGTTTTTTTTTTTCGATCGTAACTGATTACGAAATTGCAGTTTTGTACGCGGCCGAAGGGGTTCCTGGCAGTGAAAGTGTTAACATACAATAGGCGAGCAAAACCGCGTGGGCAGCTGGTGTAGTATAAATTAGTTTAGAAATTGGTATAGACCAGCTCGGTCTATAATATTAATTATACTTGAAAGCGTACAGTCAGCCGCAGTAGTAGCTACGCAAAATAGCACGCTCAAAATGCTCTAGACAGTCCTTATCCTCTTAATATCGAGTCGTGTATAGGTCATTTTGAGCGCCTGGCCCGCGTAGCTACTTTTGCTGCTGACTGTACAGACAGACATACTGACCAATTGTAATGACCAGTCGTTCGTGACCACTTTAGGCGTCCAACTCGTTCACATTCAAAACATCAACTACTCGTTTGCTTGGGGTTGTCAAATTTCAAACAGCAGATCATTCTAATTACATTGTAATAAACAAACTAGTTAATTTCCGTGTGTATCAACTGATGGCTGTGGTTCATGTGCGTTTGGGAAGATAGCAGTGGCCGTGCCATTTTCAATCGTCCTGTATTGAAAATTGGGTAGGTTTCTCCTTGCAGCATCGACAGTATCTTTGAGTCTGCCAGCCGAGATCTTCGCTGACAGCTGGGTTTCCTCCTGGCATTCTTTGACAAGGTCTCTCATATCGCCATCGGTCATGGGGGCTATAGCTTGGGAAGCTACTTCGTGGTGACGTTTCAGTTCATTGTCGATGCGAAGTAGGTTTTCCTTACTAGTGTGGGTGCGCCACGGTCTTTTTGGGTCAGGTCCTGCCGAAATCAAGCTCTCCTTGGATTCTTTTTTAACTCTGTAATGCAATGTTTGCAAATATGAACAATATTTAAACTAGTGGCTATTTAAGATGTAGAACTAGCGAGCCTGACATATATTTTTTTCGGTTCGAAAAAGAACTTGTCAAAAAAGAAAATTAATGAAACAGCTCACAAAATTTCAGGAGAATCGGTAGAGAAATGCGACCTGCAGAGAAGAGCAGCGGGACAGCGAGACAACGGACACCGGACAAACGATTTTGAGCCCAAGCTGAAGCATAAAACTTGTTTCGCTACGCTCGCTTGTTCGATAAACAGTAATATTAACGAATTTGAGTGTTGAACGTTTGCAAAAAATATAGATTTATCGAGTTTCATGTTTTGTACACACACAGGTATCATAGAATATCACTTTATGGATAAGACACGTCTGATCCTACAGTTTGTCTTAGATGAGATTGTTCAAAAGTGTAAACAATTAGTGTGAGCAGCCTGGTCGATATTGTGAGTATGAAAAGGCTTCGCCAACAGATAAACCGTAATTATAGTTAAGGCATGTTAGGCAATTGATATACCAAAACCTACATAATATATACGAGTGAAAACATCCACCTGCTTTTTTCAATTATTATAATATTCCAACGACATCTCATAATGTCAAAATTCATCAAGACGTCTGGACTATGGTCCGCGAAATAGAATTTACTTGTCTACATACATACATATTCGTACGCTTGAAAACATAACCCTCCTTCTGAGGCGTTCAGGTAAAAACACAAGAGTATGAGTTGGAAGGGTATATTTTTTATAATGTCAATAAACTTGTAATTATCAACCGATGATTAAGATAATAAAGTTATGGATCAATTCTAGTAACCTTTAAACCTAAATATAACTAATAGTGTATGTAATTGCCAATGCTAATCACATAGTTATTGTATCATACAAAAGCTATAATCTCGATTGATATTCTATTGCCTCCTGTTATCAGCTTAACTAAACTCCATGCCTTTATTTGGCAAAAACATATAATTCTAGTTAGTCCCCTTTGATAAGCAGAAGGCTTTGATAAGCAGAAGGTTTAGTGTCTCGTCTATGTTATCTCGTATAGGTATAGATGTATAGTATAGTATAGTATAGATGGCAGTTGTTTTCACAAAAACTAGTGGCTACGCTCATAAATCATAATAATATGTTGTAGGTACAGTCGCCATCAGATATACCGGAGCGGCCAATGAAGGCTCGGCAATAGAGACGTGTCCAGATATTTGTGAGCACTTCGGCCGCTCCGATATATCTGATGGCGACTGTACCAGGCGTTGCCCGGTTTCCTTCTGGAAGCTACTGAGATAACGCTAAAAGGATTTATATTTGAGATTATTGCAGTTGGCCGAGGAGCATCAACGCAGGCCATTGAAAAAGCAATTCTATCGTCCAAGGTAGAAGGTTCCAATTCCAATTACAGTTTTATAAAAGTCGGCCACATTCAATAATCTCAAACTTACGTATCAAGATTGTACAAACCGTTTGCCGATAGCGAGAAGTTCACGCAGCTTCCTTTCGTTCTCTTCGAGCAGGCCTTTTTCCACTTTATACGGATTATCTTGAAACGTTTCAGACGTGTCGCCCTGGTCCTTCATATCTTCTTCTTCAACCTCTTTATCAAACTTCTCGTGAAACAGATCAACTATGTCCTTACACCTTTCCGTTAATTTCACTTCAGGCACTTCCAAACTTTGGAGGAGTTTCGCTAGTTTAGTTTTATCCTCGTCTGTCGCCATTGTTTGATCGTACGAGCGTTGCCATAGCAAATCGGTATCCATGAGAACGGTTGACGTGTGATTGTTATCAATGTTATCACAGTTTGAAGAAAGCGTTGATGACATCGTTGACTTTGTCTTGTATTATTTCGTCGTAGGCATTCATCTGTCTTAATAAATAGATCCCAACGAGGCCCAAAACTAGAAGAACGGGTACCATAATCCAGAGGAACTTGCAGAAAAGTGCAGCGACTTGCAGAGGCAGGAACGCACTCATTTTATGACCGGATAATCGAAAGGTAAATTAATTATTCGTTTGGTAAGATCTTATTAATGTGTAATGCGATGTATCGTTTAAGATTTTATGTTAACTAATATATCGAAACATTTTGAAGTAAATGACGTTCGATGACGCGTAGTTTGACTGCAGGTTTTTAAGACGAAGGAGTATGAATTTAACAAACAGTGACTATAAAGGTTGTCATTTGTGTCTATGAAATGTAAGCTTACCTAACTTTAGTGCGATTTCGCTCCGTTTAAGAAACTGCATATGCAACACGTGGATATAATTTAGTTGTACTGCGTGTATGGCAAAATCTTGGAAAGTTCTAAGTCGAATAGTATTGTGCAATAACTACTTTACAATAAACACTATTGCATCAAACAATAACAGAAGTCACAAAATAATTAAAACATTTGTACATAAGGCAAACTTATCCTTGTAATGAATTTCTTCTAGCTAACTTTCAAGTTTTTTTTTACAATCTTACACCTATACCTAGTCCCATAACTGGGCTTAGTTATATAGGTGTATAATAAGCCCATATAGTAAGCTCAGTAAGGTTTGTGTTATGGGTACAAAACGACGGTATATATTATACAATACTATTTTTAAATACATAGAAAACATCTTTGACCAAGAAACTAATATTCATGCAAATATTTGTGTGATGAGCATCACACAAATATTTGCACTTACCGGGATTCGAACCCAGGACCTTCAGCTTCGTAGGCTGCGTCACTACCCACTAGACTAACCGGTTGTACATCAATAATTATAATGACTTTTTAGACTTTTAAGACTTTACATGTACCTAAATCATGACCAGAAACTTCATAATATGAGGATTTATGTATAACTAGCTGATACCCGCGGCTTCGCCCGCGTGGTTATAGGAAAATGTAACATATTTAATTTTCCCGTGGGAATTAGACGTTTTCCCGCTGGAAAAAGTAGCCTATGTCACTCTCCAGCTTCTAAACTATCTCCATACAAAAAAATCACATCAATACGACGCTCCGTTGCGACGTGAAAGAAGGACAAACATACACACTTTCGCATTTATAATATTAGTAAGGATAGTTCGCAGGGTATCACCGATTTATGTAAAGTAGCAATGGCACTGTCTAGAAAGACGCGAACATACTCCAGATCTTTTACCGCGCACGCTGTTAAGTTGTGGAATGAGTTGCCTTTGTCGCTGAGACAGTCGCGGTCTGTTGCGTCACTTAAGATGAATTTGAAGAAGTTGTGGCTTTCCAATGACTTGTGAATTGGTTGAATATAGTATTTATTTATTTATTGTATATTTGCGATATATATAGTGTGTATTATATTTTATACTGTATATTTATATATGTATTGGCATGTTTTTATTTGTCTAGAATTAATACCTATTAGGTTTTGTTTTCATTTTCTCTGTGTTTTTGTACACGGTATAAGTTTGCCTATCTCGGTCTACCTACCTTCCTCTCAATTGCTCAAAGGTTAGCTGGAATAGATCCCTTATAGGGATAAGTTCGCCTTTGTACTTTGATCTATTGTGTGACATGTATATTCTTTAACCTGTTATTGTGTACAATAAAGTGCTTACATACATACATACATACACTGTCTATCGGAACCGTTGGAACAATTTAGTGCTTAGTTCCAGTGAACAAACCTATTTGTTCTAAAAGTTACTTCGTATATGATGACGTGCAACTGTAGTTTTTTGAAGTTCCACGATACGACATCTACAACACAATTGACCATTACATGCTACTAGCTGCCAGCACCACTTTGGCCGCGTATTGCAAAGAGCGCAGGCGAACCCACGGTATATATTATTTATTATTGATTAAGAATTTTTGAGATCAGATAAGTGGTTCCAGAGATTTACCATTAGGTACATACTTACATTTTACAAGGCTACAATCTTACGGACTTATCCTTTTTATCATATTAGTATATGCTTAATACATAGTGCACTTTATATTTCACGTCAATCAACTATTAAGAAAATATTTACACTAATTAGTAGAATAGTGAGAAGGAAGGAATACCGATCGTAGGGACTAGTATTAGCGTAATTACTTAGTCAAGAAAACCCGGATTGTCGAACTTAGAAGTGAATGAAATACCTAAATTGGAAACGAAATACCTACCGATTACCGAAATATCAATACTATAAAACCCTACCAGGATTTTATGAAATTGATATTCGAATGACGGACGTGACTTAAAAAATGATGATTTGTTCTAATATACTAGAATATTGGTGAAAAATAAATTACTATATCTTTGTTCAACATATTCAGTTCTTTTAAACATTTATAAAAAAAATGGCGTACTTACATTCTCACATGACTAGTAAGGCTGGTTTCCACTTTGATTAGTGCGAGTGCAGGTGTGTAGTGCGAGTGCAGGTGTGTAGTGCGAGTAGTGTCCACACGTGTTTAGTGGCAGGCACGCTGCGAGTGAGGGGGAAGGGAGGGCCCGCGGGGCGTGGCTACGCGCAGTCCACTCGCAAAAAAATAGAACGCGCTTCTATTCACTTTACTACACAGTCAACTAATCACTTGCACTAATCAGTCGCTGTCCACACCTAGTCACTAATCACCTGCACTACGCACGTGCACTCGCACTAATCAAAGTGGAAACCAGCCTGTAGATTCCGAAAACTAGATAACTAAAGTACCTATATCACCTCAATGTTTTATTATTCGTTAAAAAAAACACAATTCAATTTATATTTTTCTAATTTAAATCATATTTTGAGACGAACTAATTTGGCTTGTAATTGTGTTATTTGCTGATTGCGAGATTTTAATTATACAGGTTGATAAGAGACATTGCAACAAAATTACATTTGTACCTAGATTTTGTTTAGGCCCATTGAGTATCTGGGCAATATTTTTATAGGGTGTGATATTCTGACCCGGTAAAGGTCGCTGGAGTCCGCTGGATGCGGTTGGCGTAGGACCGGTCATTGTAGCACTCTTTGGGGGAGACCTGATATGATGTTGATGATGTGTGGTTTTCAATACCAAATTGTAAAATTGGCCTCTTTTGCAACTTAATTTCTTGCTGTTAGTTTGTATCCAGTCGTAGAAGTAGCTGATGTTGGTGTAGACAGTAGTCCTATTGGAAACTTTGGGGTTCATGTAGGACACAAGTCCGACTTGGATAAAGTCGTAAACGACTAAAGCGCTGCCCGAGTCTCCACTGTAAAACAAATTTCAACTTCAATCTCAGAGTCCGAAACGTGTATTTTTTCATGTTAGATAAATTCAAGAGTGTTAGATTCTCTCCTCGCGTCGTAACCTCATTGCTAAGGCACTCGTCCCACCGCCGGCTAGTAAGCTAGAAAAGTTGGGCGAGTAGAATTACACTGCGGATCTGTAAAGGTCGATTGATCACACTGTGCCTGGTCAGCACGCAATGAACCATTACTCGCCCAACTTTTCTAGCTTACTAGCCGGCGGTGGGACCAGTGCCTAAGGGTCGTGATTGCCCTGTTGCGAAAGCACCGGAAACCTGGTTCTGTTCTTGCATTGTGGCGTTCATCATGAAGTATGGTGTTCAGCGATGAGCGGATTAGATTAAATGAATCTTAATTTATTTATGTAAGATTCTAATATTGATCACGCTATTTTGAAGACATTCTATAGTAAATTTTAATATAATAATTAGTTAGCAAGAGTTTAAAACTTCCATACTTAAATTAACATATTTTGGGAGAAAATTATATTAAAAATTTAACCTAGTACCCTTTGAACCTATTGAATTGAGATCTCTCATATAAGTCTGGCGTAATGAATTGTTAAGCTAGGATTTCGAAGTGACTGTCATAATAATATTTAGCAAAATTCATACCTTGAAGGATACCCCATTTGTGGCGTACTCTCAGCGCAAAAAGTTCCTTTCGGGTTGTTCAGGGAGAATTGGCAAGTCAATCGGGGTAGTATCTGCTGCTGGGTATACATCAGACACGAAGACACGTCAGACGATTGCGTCTGATAAAATAAACATCCATGTACAATATTTAAGAAAGTGTAGAAACATTTCTGAAATTCATTGAAAAAAATGTTCTACAGTCAAAATGCACCAATATAAATATTTTTGACGAGCAGATAAAAATTAACGCTTACAAATAATTGTAGAACAAGTAGAAAAAAAATTATTGCTTTGATAAATCCAGAATAAAACGCATTGCCGTTTTCCGCTCTTGTGATAAGTAAACTGAACATAATCTCTCTTAATAATATCTGGAAATAGAAAATAGATCGTGGCATGGAAAAAACCTTTGGGGTCTAGTTTTGTCAGTTCATTTCGATCCTAATCGTATTTCAATCTCTCTCTCTCTTTGCTCGCTTCCACACGTGCCGTGCTCTTTTGTCAGAAAGAGAAATGCACAGAAAAAAATATTTTGCTTATAATATAGTTTCAAATGATATTCCGTACATAAGTTATCTTTACGGTGAAGGAAAAACTTCGTGAGAAAACCTGAATACATCCACGAAGAAATTCAAAGGTGTATCTGAAGTTCCAAACCCGCACTGGGCCAGCGTGGGGACTACTGACCGCTCCCTCTCATCCATGAAAGGAGGCCTGTGCCCAGCAGTGGGACGCATATAGGCTGATTTATTATTATATTTATTTTAATATAATATATTTTATCTTATACTTGAATAAAAAAACAAGAAAGACCGCCAATACCTTGAATGAAACAAATATATCCTCTTGATCTCAAATAAATCTCTCAAAGCAAGAGAAAAAAATCTTGAATAAATATAGTTTCACTTCATTCGGATTAAAAATAATTGTTTTCTTGGTTCAACAATTATTTCTCGAATCAAGTAATGTATGGTGGAAAATATTGTTAATGTTAACAAAGGCTCCTGGGTGCAAAGCAGTATATTGACCATTACACAAAATGTTTCCATTCGTTTAACCGTTATACTTACATTTGGCTTCCCCCAACCAGCAACAATAGGTTCTCCCACGTACGATGGATTTCGTTTCAATAACCCAACTCTACTAACCCTCTTGCTAAACTTCAATTCCTTTGCCAACAACACCAGAGCTATATCGTTGGACAGCATACCCTGATGGTAATCTTCATGTATTTTGAATCTCGACACTTTGGTAGCAATACCTTTACCCAATTGCTCATGCCCGTATGTCGCAATCGCATCAACTATTTTTATGCATCGAATGAAACAGTGTCCAGCAGTCAATAAAATTACTTGATTTAGAATAGAAGCCCCGCACGAAAAATAACCTTCACCACGGTCGGAATAACACGAAACAACTAGGAATGCAGAATGTGGAAAATCTGTTATTTTGGCCGCCGAGCCTTTCATTAGACGGTGTGCAATATCGGACGAGGTTATTTTAATATTGCAAATAATAATCATTGCTAATTTTATTTTCAAAAGCATTACAAATCCCGTCTTCTAATACTCTTACGTTGGTGAATACTCTTGAAACAATTATGCTTTGTAATGGGTCGTTCTTTCAAAATCGATTACGGCAAATGGGGTATTTAAATCGTTTATAGCCTTTATAATTCTAAGTTATATAATAGTATCAAGATTCTAAGCTACAACATTTATCTTGCTTATCGCTGTGCTACTTTGTAAGAATATATTCAAAACGTCGTTATATGGTAAATGTTTTTTTTTACAAGCTTTATATTAACTTGACTTGTTCATATGTAAGTATAAAAGTATGTAAGTTGTCCGTCAAATCTTGCAAGTTAAGTTTGACCCACTTTCCGGAGACCGATTGAGCTGAAATTTTGGGTATAAGTATAGTTTGGATGACAATTCAATATTATGGTACTGTAGCGGATCAACACGCGACTGAAATCGCTACCGCTTATGAACTTGGGCAACCGCAAATCACGCCACCACCTCGGCAGATCTATTGTTCGGCGGCCGGCCTGCGCTCGTGCCGCGCCCGCGCCCCGCACCGAAGCCACATGGATTTCGCCCGGCGCGGCCCAGTCAATGCGATTTTAACCTCTGCCTAGCTAACACGCGCTTTGCATTATATAGCTGAACTTTGCTTACGCTCCGCTTGATTTTGAGTAGTATTTAGTTTCTTTGTTTCGGCTGTGCTTTTTCATTTGCGTTAATTTATACAGTTTCCAAATTTCGTTTTAACTATCTATTTTGTAACGTCTTAATCTTTATTGTGTCTATGTGTAAATTTCCTATGTACAGTAGAATTAAATTCAAGTTAAATTGTGCTGCGCATTTTTGTTGCTTAACGTAATCGCATTCGCTCCACCGTCTTGTGACGCAACCTATCGGGTTCGACTCCCGATCGCATTCATACCTACACTGGTGACATCCCGACTTTGGACAACATGACTGGTCGTTCTGGAGAGCAGGGAGCGATAAATGACGGTACAGGCACCAGGTACAGGTACCAGGAATCTGCAGACACGTCAGATAGTGCAAACAAGTCCGGCGGTGGTCCAAGTGCAAGAAGCGGTAGCGGAGCAACGAGCGATGTGTTTCGTGTTAGTGTGCGTATCCCACCATTCTGGCCCGAGGAACCTGAGGTATGGTTTGCACAAGTTGAAAGTCAATTCGAACTATCGAATGTCACGAGCGACGGTACCAAATTAGGACGATGAAGGATATTTTAATCAATCCGCCCAGATCAGGCAAGTACGATACATTTAAGAGTGAACTTATCAAGCGGATTTCAGCCACGCGCGAGAAGAAAACGCTGCAATTAATGCAGCATGAAGAATTAGGTGAACGCAAACCTACCCAATTCTTGCGTCACTTACGCGACTTGGCAGGACCCACTATTCCTGACGAATTTATTCGTACCATCTGGGCGAGCCGCCTTCCACCTAATGTGCAAACAATTGTCGCTTCACAGCATAATCAGAACCTGGGTGACATAGCAGAATTGGCCGACCGGGTCCATGACGTCACACAACCTTCCGCCCACATCGCTGCAGTTGCTGGTACCCCCGCCCAATACAACCATGCCACGCCGTCGGGCTCCGCTTTGGAAGCAAGAGTAGCAGAGTTGACACGCCAGGTGGAAACTCTATTAAGGAACCAAGGTACATACTCCCGATCTCGTTCCCACAGCAGAGGTCGCTTTCATCGACGGGGTTCCAGATCGAAGTCGCGGTCACGCCAGAGATCCCGTGAAAGGCCGGACGGACATCCGCATTGTTGGTACCATTACCAATTTGGGAACAACGCGAAGAATTGCAAGGCACCGTGCGACTTCAAGCCGTCGTTAAACTAGAGAGGCAGCATTTAGTGGCCGCAAATGCTTGCCCCGTGTCATCAGGCCGCCTGTTCGTGACGGACCGTAAGTCGAAGATCCAATATCTCATCGACACAGGTTCAGACCTGTGTGTGTATCCGCGGTCAGCCGTCCGGGCGCCTCCAAAGAGCAAGACCAAGTACCTGCTTTTTGCTGCAAACGGTTCACCCATACCAACCTACGGCCACCTTAACCTTCGTTTAGATCTCGGGTTGCGACGAGCATTCGAATGGCGTTTCACCGTAGCTGACGTGTCCAAGCCGATTATTGGCGTCGATTTTTTAAGCCACTACAACTTACTTGTCGATTGCCACAACCATCGGCTGGTTGACGGTGTCACATCCCTGGCCATCGTCGTGCCGCACCAAAAAGCAGCTGAAGGCATCTCATCGGTGCGGACAACAACTGACAACTCCGCTTACCACAGACTGCTTCGAGAGTACCCAGAAGTAACTCGCCCAGCTGGTAAGCCCCTCACTCCTAAGCATTCCACAGTGCATCATATAAGGACTACTCCTGGCCCACCGGTTTCCAGCCGTCCACGTCGCCTAGATCCGCAAAGACTACAGATTGCCAGGAAAGAGTTCGACGAGATGTTACAGAGCGGAACGGCACGCAGATCTGAAAGTGCCTGGGCTTCTCCACTACATCTGACTCGTAAGAAGAACGACGGCTGGAAACCATGTGGAGACTACCGAGCACTGAATGCTAGGACTATCCCGGACAGCTATCCAGTCCGGCATATTCAGGACTTTGCTTACCAGCTGGCGGGTAAGAAAATTTTTAGCACGGTCGATCTGGTCAAAGCCTACAACCAGATTCCTGTACATCCAGATGACATTCCCAAGACCGCCATCACGACTCCCTTCGGTCTCTTCGAGTTCACATACATGACCTTCGGACTCCGGAACGCGGCGCAAACCTTTCAGCGCTTCATCGACGAGGTACTGAGAGACCTGGACTTTTGTTACGGGTATATCGACGACATACTGGTCCACTCTGAGTCAGAGACACAGCATGAGCAGCATCTGAGACAGCTTTTCGAGCGCCTGCAGGAGTACGGCGTCCTCATCAACACGACTAAGTGTGTTTTTGGACGTCCAGAGGTATCGTTTTTGGGCTACACGGTATCTGCTACAGGGCCCTTGGATTCGAAGGTGCCGGCGATCAACGAATATCCAGTACCCAAGATTGTCAAGGAGTTGAGACGCTTCCTAGGGATGATGAACTTCTACCGACGGTTCCTCCCTGGTGCAGCATTACTGCAGGCCCAGCTGGTCCAAAAACCAAAGGTTCACATCCCATTGATGATCGGATTCATACCTACAGTACCATCGAGCTGATCTGATGATGGAGACAGAAGGTGGCCATAGGAACTCCGTAATAAAACCACATAACCCCATCGAGTTTGGGCTCGTTAGAATCGTCTCAATGAGCAGTTGATGGTATACGTCGGCAATAAAAGCTTGTACCAAAAATGAAATTTTTGACAATAACTTATTACCATCTAATATCGCGAGGCAATAATTATACTTTGATATTGAAAACTAATGAATTTTAATGATTCTTGGAATAAAAGAAAATGCTTAGCCGCCAAAAATATAATTATATTTGTGCACTAGTCTGACTAACTAGACTCGTGACGGCAATAATAATACCAAGACTGAGCGAGATGGTCTTATACAAATCTCAGTAAGTGTGACAGATAAATATATTTAATTGGTTGTCTTTGTCATAGAGTTCCATTTTTTTTTGTGTGCCGCAATCAAGTTAGTTAGTAGTAACCATTACCCGCCCAAATGAACTAGGTTGTTTATAAACAACCTAGTTCATTTGGGCGGGTCCACCCAAAATAATAAAAAAATAAAAAAACGTAAACAAATAATATATTTGTTGTTTGGAATCGCAATGCGCTACCGAATATGCCCTTGCTCGGTTCACACCCTATTTTAGATACAGCCTGTATATTTTTATCTATTATATTTCTAGCACAAGAAACTAGTTTCTGACCTGGATATGGCGGATACCATTGTACATTTCAAGTTATCCGTTTTAAAATGAGACCCAAACTTTGTATGGGGAGCCGACGCGTGTCGAGCTTCCTGGGGACTCGTAAGATAACATATAGCTTTATTACTCCTTCTCAAAAACTCTCCACTTCGCAAAAAAGTAGTTTATTGGTAGGTATATCTACACAAATTTTGTGATTAGGTGCCGTGGTAACCGTCAGCCAATTTAAGACCAGTCTTTATACATATATTTCCCAACTAAATCATTGTTGAGAAATGTAATTAAGTACTTATTTAATTCTGAACGAGTGATAAACAGAACGATTGCAACTTGGATTATGAGGATTAAAATATCTCCTTCATTCACCAAATCACATTCCGTTTATCATTTTATTCAATAATTCTTTGCTCATTCAACTCCCGACATATATTGTTAAAATCTATGATCACGTGTAGGTACCTATTTAAATTCAATATTTTATTAAAATAAACAGTATAAAATTAGAGGTCTAAGTGTTTTTAAATCATCCACCAACACTCTAACTGCATGCCAGTCGGTCGTTGGAATCAGTTCAAATACTTAGTGATGCAAAACTGCTTAACCATTCCTTTGTTTCTCATTAATATTCCAAGAGGAAAAAATAACGTCATTACGCGACCGAATATGCAACCCCAAAACTTCTCATTTAAAATTGTCAAACGAACCCAAATAACAGACAACAGTCCACCTCAACATGAATAATTATGAAAGAATACATTAGTGATGTTTCCGCAGGGCAAAAAAGAACTCCGAAGAGAGAACAAACAGATGTCTATAACTTAATAATTAATTATAGTGTGTTATTTTTTACGAAGATATTTATTTATAATAACAAAACGTCTATCATTACAGTCTCCCAATGCGATAGCTTAGCAAATTATTAACACAACAAATAAAGGGTACTTACATACTAGATTATTCTAAGTTTTTAAATAACATAACACGTATAAAGTAATTTTAGTGAACAGGGGTGTAGACTCGAAAATGATTATTACTCCAAATGAAAGAAGGCAAAAGAATATGCCTAGTGACGAAAATCCCATTCAGATATCTCAAAGAATAACGAAGCTACAACCGTTTTTAATATTGCTTGTTAGAGATAGAAAACGCAAACAGTGTCTGACGTCACATTACAAGATGCTGCCGGGAGGCCGCGTCGAACACGATGGGGCGCGGCACGTTGCCGTCTATTAGTGTGACGTCACAATCTTCCAGCGTCATCGTTTCATATGAAGTTGCGTTTTGCGAAAAAGGGACAGAACACACCCCTTCTTAAAACTTTCGGCACTGATAACTTCGTGATTATTTAACCTTTTGCATTGTTTTTTTCTCCATTTGACTACATTTTTCGAGAATATATGATATTATTGATTATTTTATTTAGTATCTACATCCCTATTCATTCAGAGAGCTGTGGAATACATCATCCCGCGTTGCAACTTGATTGAGCGTGCGCAGAGCCTTTGTCCAGAGCGCCGCGCGCAGCAGGCCAATGCGCGTGCGCGGCACGGCCAGGAGCGGCGGCCTACGCCGGCGCCACACGTACCGCGACGGCCCGCACAGGCGCACTGTAGCCAGTACCCCCGAGTTACTAACCTTACCGTGTAAAAGTTTGAACATGTAAGACACCAGAGTCAACTCCCTCCTAACCTCTAACTGATTGTACCCTGCCATGCTCAACACGAATAACGTAGGGTACATTAATAGGTAAAGGTACACACCATAACATTTTAAATATAAAGATCTAGAGTTACGAAAGCTATAGTTATACCTCCAAGTGGCTTTTTACGAGAGCTTCATATAGTGCACGGATAGAAAAACCATGACCTTGTCGCAAGTCAAACCCTAAGTTTCTGTATGCTCTTTTACAAGTCATAATGTGATCTCTGAACGAACGGTCAGCTGTGAAATGCACGCCCAGATCGCGCACCTCCGTGACACGCTCAATCGGTGTCCGGGCGAATCTCCGAGCGTTTGGACCGCTCGTTCTTAACGTCATTGTCGGCTCAAGATTATTTCATCAGAGGTAAAACTATACTATAACACCTATAATTATGCAATAAATGAATTCTATTCTATTCTATTCTATTCTAACGTACCGCAGAACCTTTAATCAAAAAAGATTCAGTACTGGTATTGGCTAACATTTTCATCAAAAGTAGACTCTGATACTCGTACCTTTTAATAGTATTTGCTGTCTACGACAATGACGAAAAAGAAAACGCCTTTTTAACGCGTTTTTAACGCTGAATATTCGCCCGTCCCTTCTACCGCGTATCGATGCTGTATCGGATTGCGAGATCGGCTTAAGGATAGCGAGGAGCATTTGTACACATTAAAGTGAAGCCTATTGTCTATACTTCATTGTAAGACCCGATCAATATCACGCTGCAATGCAAGACAGTCCGATACCTCCTTGATTACCCGTACGAGCTTTAGGTCGTCGGCAAACAACAATCATTCCGAGTTTCTTACCACACCAGGGAGATCATTAATCATTAGCACACACGTCAAAGGACCCAAATTCATGCCTTGACTGACCCCAGATTGCGTATAGTAGGGCTTCGTCTAACTAGCGCAGTCCACGTACTGCCGCCTATCTCGCATATAGCTGGCAAAAAATGCAAGCGAATGCGGTGTTCATTCTTCCGTGTTCACTTGCGCGGTGGTGTTTACTTGCGCAAAACGACTGTGTTTTTTATTACTCACCGACTGTTAAATGGTTTTTTTTAGTTCATGTTTTTAAATATTCTATTATTATTGAAAATAAATTGCAACTTTGAACGAAAAATTGTGTTATTTAATAATTCTGGAAGTTTTTACGCCGAAAATTGGGAAAAATTCTTTATCTCTATGTTTGACGTGGAATTTTATTTTATTTTACACCCTAAAAATTAAATTTGTATAGATCTGATGGTATATTTTGCCGTGATTCAAAAAATATACCATATGTACGTAGGTTTCATACAAAAAAGCAGTTTATAATTGCAGTTTTTCTAAAAAGCATATATGCTAGAACGAAGTGCCCCGCCGAACCCCTGCCAGATGCGCCAAAATGTGCAAAATGGAGGCCGCCTGAAGTGGTAATTTTTCGTTGTCCCGCTCCGGGAATTTGCCACGTGAAGGGTTAAAACAAAACTAACATATTAAACTATATTGTATAAGTAATAAGTTCCATATAAAAAAAAATTAAAGACCCTCCGCTCCGTATGCACTCTAATGTAATTATTTGACATGTCGTCGAGCACGTTCGCAAAAATATTGAATGAATTTATGTAAATGTTTTATTAAATTTCTTGTAGAAAGAAAGGATCTTCTTTGAACACACATGAATCATGAAAATTCAACTTGTCTCCATACCCGACTACTGGCTTGGTAAACATCTTAAAAATTCAGTTTGCCATGTTTGTGCATATAGTAGTATGAAGCTGAAACGAGAACCTCGAGAATTCAATTAGGCTGCATGTGCTTAAGCGTGGCGCTCCCTAACTCCTTGAGAGTTTCTCAATTTTGTCAGAATCTTTATTAATAGTGTAAGCAAAACGCTTATAATAATAATATTAAACTAACTCCTAAAATGATGTGTAAACTGACACTTGTTTGCGGCGGTTTAGTTTCGATAACAATTTCGCCCACTACTTGCTCTTACTTGCCCATTTTTTTAGTGTTGACGTCGTCGAATGTATTTCACCAAGTACCAATTAAGTAAGTAAGTAAGTAATAAAGGTTTATTTGGCACCATACAATACAACATTTAATGCACTATTCTTAGTGGCTATGTACTTCGTAACGTACATTGGGCAATTAAGACTCACAAGGATAGTCATACATACATCATTTAGATGGAATTAAGTACAGATCGACACAATTAATATGGCGCGCGTCAAGGCGCTTAAGTAGTTAACCGAGAGGCTATTATTGCTTAACTCGCGCGCCTTATTACTTGGGCAAGACCCTGAAGAAGAAGAAATAATGTTACGTACATTATTTGGAAGTAATTATTATCTTTCTTTCTTTCTTACGAGACGGAATAATAGATAAATATGTGATGTGATAAAATCGGTATAGATAATGAAAAACTTAAGTAACAACTTAAGTAAGTTGTATGTAGTGGTGACGTATTCGAATAGACATGACATATTTATAATGTCTAAAAGGCCCATATTACATTATCATAGAAATATGATCATAGACATATGACTCATATTAATTTGATAAACCTATGACAGTGTAATAACAACCTATGATTTATATAGTCTATGATCA
Source organism: Epinotia bilunana (assembly GCA_947049275.1). Classification (NCBI taxonomy): domain Eukaryota; kingdom Metazoa; phylum Arthropoda; class Insecta; order Lepidoptera; family Tortricidae; genus Epinotia; species Epinotia bilunana. The sequence goes on along the minus strand of OX346258.1, from coordinate 21,354,494 downwards.
TAGAAGTTTGATCCTATTTGACAGCAAGCGTACAATTATGATCATATGTGGTCTAACCTCAAAGATGGCGTCGTCAAAAACCAAGAATTTCGAGTGGAATATGGAAACTACAAAATCATTAATAAACCTGTATGAGGAATATGCTTATATAAGAATCTCAATCCAGATTACAAAAATCGCGACAAACGATTGACAGTAATGACAAACATTGCTAATTTAATAAGTAATTCGACGGGAAGAGTATGCCTCGTTGCAGACGTGAGAAAAAAATAAACAGTCTCAGATCCCAGTATCATTGCAACGGAAAAAGCGGCTAAATCGGTATCCATCTTGATTACCTATGACGTTTATATGATATTAGGTGTAATATGTAAAATTATAGAATAGCATAAATAAAATATGATCCAAGATTTTTACAGATATGAGATCATACTTCTATGATAAATATATGATAGTCTAATATGGGCCTAACAAAAACAAAACAAATGCCTATTCGAACACGTTATCCCTGCATGCAAGAGGGGCTTTACTTAAGATTATTAACTATAAGATACTTACGTAATAGCAGCAGTGTATCTCGTATGGTTATAGTATGCAATGTAACATAATATTCGATGACACTAAAACAAAATTGAGACAAATTTTCACGATTGAGATGCACTCTGACGAACATTGTGAATGGTCTGGGCATACCCAGACCATTCACAATGTTCGTCAGAGTGCAAAAGGTAGCACGTATGCTACCTTTTGTTTTTGAGGACTGTAAACACTTGCGCTACTATTAGGTAACTATTTATGTGTGAATATCATGCCCTTGCCAGACAAAGAATGAATTACTTTGGTAACGACTATCCGCAACCAAAGGAATTCAAGGTGCTCCCGCTGAGCTGCATCATCCGCTTCGTGGAAATGATGGAGCGAGCTTGGGAGTAGGCATAAAGGAGAGGGCAAATGCACAAAAGATCCCGCTGGGTCGAAGTGCATCCGAAAGGGCCCTCATCTAGATAAGATAAGATAAGATAAGGTAACTATTTATGTAAATAATAATAATGTAATAATCCATATATTTAGTCAATTTTGTTGTCGATTTTCAAAACCTTTCCAGTAACTATTAAAACAAATATTTGAATGTTCGCTCTCAAATTTCACGAATTGAATTGATAGCTAAAAATATTCAATATTTAACTGGGCACTTAAATTTTCAGTCGTAGCATTCACGAATCGTATTTTGTTTGCGCGCACTCTCGTTATCGATACCGACTCGAGTGGCAGTCGATCGTTAATATCGCGTTCGAGATCTGAAGTCGATTTAATTATCGTAAAGCATTTGGTAAATGGTATGAAGGTTTTGGGATGAGAATATGTGCGGGTTATTTTTTTTTCCTTTTGATAATTACAATATTTGAAAGGGCTCGTGTTACCTATTTATCCTCTGAGAAACAATCACTTTAGGCAGGTAGGTAGTTAGTCTATTTGTCATTTTTGTGCGTAGTTGCATTTAAAAGAATAGAGTGGGTTTAGAAAATCATTTGGCAATATTTGATATAATTATTGAAAAATCAATATTATGGATCATAGTTCATTCTTAAGTACTTCATACATGGGAACATAATTACTAGCATTCTTGATTTTCAAAATCCGACATTTTGGATTTAAATAGTTTATTTTTACTTGTAGTTTGATTATTTAACCACTCACTTGCTTGTGGCAACCACAGTTGCCAATTTCGCGGACCCCTAAACTGATGGTGGCAACTGTTGTTGCCAAGTGAAGTATGGACTTCTTTGATAAAGAAAAATTTAAAGCAATTTAAGCTACCTTTTTTAAAATCCGAAAGCAAGTGAGTGGCTATGTGAATATCTGAGGCAATATTTCTGTTCAAACCAAGTTGCGGAAGCGACTAGCAGTGTACGTACTTAAATTCATTAAATTAGCAATTTAATGAATTAAAGTCGGGAATCTGTTGTAATCACTAAAAGCGATACCTAACTTTAGTGAAATAGACTCCTACAATGACTTACTTTGACTTAAGTTCTTATGTGCCCTGGATGGGACAAAGGGCGTCCACAATGCGTCGCCAACCCGACCAGTCTTGAACTTCACGCGTCATTTCGCTCCAGGTCTTCTTTATGGTTTTCGCTTCTGCAATTGCGCTTGCCTTGAGACTCCTACAATACTTAGCTGGAATTGGATTCGCGCTCAGTCTAACGTGCTAGAAAGAGAGCGTGGGATAAATCAAACCGATTCTAAAACCGTTAAGAAGAATTGAGGATCTTGGGGTTCTTCTGTTGAAAGTTCGAGTATGTTTTAAGAAGGCGGCTGTGACCAAGATGTGATATTACGCGTTACAGTTAACACTCTTTACACTTTCACTGCCAGGAGCCCGCCCAGCGGGCGCTTACGCCGTAGTTGCTTGCCGCTGGCTATTACCTAAAAACCCGACAAACGTGTGAAATGATTTATCACACAGCTCAAATGAAATAACATCCCAAGAAAATAATTAAGTCATAAGTTGAAGCTAGACATTAACCTAGAGGCACCGAAGGTGAGGTAGGGAACAGCGAAATGTTATCCCGCTCGAATCTGGAGCAGCCCAACGGTAAGTACCTCCGCCTCGCAGAAGACCACAGCCATTATAACACTACTACTTGCTCTGTAGTAGTGTTGTGTTCCTGGAGGTGAGCAAGGTCGCCAGAGCTCCCGAGGATGCGTTGTGTTGAAAGCGAGGGAATTTGTTCCTTCAGCTGTCAACACGGCGAATCCTCAAACATATCAAGGGTCGGCAACGCCCATGTTACTCCTTTCGAGTTGCATGCGTCTTTAGGCTGCGGTGTCCGCTTACCATCAGGCGGGCCGTACGCTGTTTGCCACCACTGTTACACTTGACATTTCGCAAATTTATTCAATGTTTTAACTGCTTGCTTACTATTTAATATCATTAGTATTTTTAGGATTAAGTTTGTGACATTGTATTTGTAATTTATCGTACGCCGAAAGGTACATCATGGTTGTTCCCTTTATAATACGTATCACCTGTACATAACCTACCTATGATGACGAAATAAATGATTATGATTATGATTATGATTATGATCGGCTTACCGTAGTGTTAAAACGTTAAATTTTGTAATTTACGACCGTTCCTTTCGGATGGCACGGGTTTGACATCCATGGACCGATATTTGCGCGGCGCCGGCGTTGCTTCGATCGGTTTGTTGGCGCGGTCGTGAACGTCTAGCTTAACGTTTACAAAACATTTGCTTTTTACCCATTCGTAAGATCTATTGTAAGAACTCTGTAAGCAGTAGAAACCGCAACATGATAAAAAAAACAAGAACAAAATTTCACGAAAATTATTTGAGAAACGCGACTTGCAGAGGAGAACAGTTGAGAATTTTGGTCCAAGTTGAAATAGAGAACTTCGGTCGCTTTACTCGCTCGTTCAATATTTTAATTATTTTGGATATGTCCTTCAACGTGGATATTTTTTTGTATTTTTTTGTGAATTTTCCTTAGCGTTAATTCAAATACCGCCACCTGTTTTCCTCTAGAGTCTGTAGGTAGCTTGAATGTTTCTGTCATGAGCGAAGAGATGAATTAACGAACTAATTTCCCTGGAGCACTAGCTGGCGGAAACATCTCCGGAAAATAGTCAATTATTAATATTTTTATGTATAGCAAGAAAGTGGCTACTTTATGTCTCCTTATACAACTTGTCATTGTTAAGAAAGTTATGGCGCTAATGACGGCTGAATTTGAGTATAAATAAGCCATAAGACATGATGCTGTTTACCAAAAACATGGTGTAGCAATGAATCAGTTGAATAAGGAACGTAGATATTTATGAAATCTCTTCATTATACAACACAAATACTCTTTATTGCTCACCTCAATAGTTATATAGAACAGTAGTAGTATTATACAACGGGCGGCGTTATCGCTATAGATCCGAGGTTTTTTTGTCGTTCGTTTTTTACTCTCTCGTTCCGTATTTTATTTTTTTGGGTATAGCGGTTCCTCAACGTGAATTATATTTTTAACAGTGTGTTTAATAACCTACACTCATTTTTTTTTCATGTAAACCACATATTCACAGATTACGCCTGCTGAAAACAAGGAAAAGTTTTATAAACTACCACCCTCACTACCAGCATCGACGAGAAGCAAAAAACAGCTGGTTTTTTTTGCGACTTATCGAAGGCTTTTTTCAACGTTATAAATCACGAGCTACTGCACACGACAGTAGAGGTGGTCTAAAATGGCAAAAGAATGAGATCAAGCAGCGGTAGCGTGTCGATCGGGGTCCATCAGCACTGGGAAATACCCTATTTTTAGCGTTTATAAACAACTTACCATCCGTCATAAGGGAAGGTGAACTCGTTCTGTTGCCGATGACACCACAGTACTAGTGAGTGCGCGTACGTACGCTCAACTGAACGAAAAGATCAATACGGCATGTGATCAACTGAAGGGATGGTTCTCGGCAAACGAACTCGTACTAAACGTGACTAAATCGAACATTATGCTTTTCTCGGGTAGGTGCCCATCAAATACCAACATGCAGTGCAACATCCCAATGAGTGATAAATGCAAATTCTTAGGCTTCACCTTGGACCCAACTTTGAGTTGGAAACCACATGTGGATTCTCTGTGTGATAGGCTGAGCGGTGTGGTGTTTGCCTTACGCAAACTGAAACCGTGGATTTCTTGTGATGCGCTGATGCAAGCATATTCTGCCCATTTCCATTCGCTCATCACATATAGCGTAATCCTGTGAGGTAACTCAACTGACGCTGGCAGTCATGCGTATGCAGAAACGAGCAGTGCGTGCTATGCTTGGCTTCAATCAGCGACAGTCGTGCATAGAGTTGTTTGTGGAACACAGGATTATTACACACTACTCCCACTACCTCTACCAGATCAGCTTAAGCGAGTGGAAGTTATGGGCAAGTGCCTCCGCACGGGAAAGCTTCGGACGGTGCCTCGTCGCACAGTTCTGCACGAAAGAAATCCGTGTATCATTGGAGCAACGTATTATGAGCACCTGCCCGATGATATAAACACCGAGTGCTGCGACGAAATATTTAAACGCAAACTTAAAAACCACTTATTGAAAGAAGTAAGTACTCCGTAAAAGAATTCATAGAAATTAAGAAATAGACTATAATTTAATTTTGAATTTGCTATTTTTATTATTTGACATATTAGTTTTGTATATTTATTTATATGGTATTAAAATAAAATAAAATAAAATAGCCTTTATTTCCAGTATAACATTAAAACATTTAAAATACTTGAATATGATAGAAGCGGTTTTTTTTTACTATAAAAAAAAAAAAAGTTAACTGGACGCCCATTTATGGGCAAAGGCCTCCTCCAATCCCTTCCAGGTGTCTCTTTCAATGGCCTTGCGTGTCCATGTAGCGCCTGCCATTTCCACGATGTCGTCGCGCCAGCGCCGGCGCGGGCGGCCGCGCGGGCGGGTGTCCTCACTTTGGTATTAGTGGGTATTAATAGTTGACATTATTAAATCTTTTAAGGTAATTGATATTACTAATTATATTATTAATTATAATTTTCACATGTTTTTATTTTATTTATTTATTAATGTCAATGCAATTAATAGTACCTGTATACAACTTACATTAACATTAATAGTACTGTCATACCTAGATGACCGTATTGTTATTTTTCATTGTTATTTATTTAGGTACTCTTAAAATTATCATGTTTTCCATTGTGTATAATCAAATAGTAAATTGCGTAATTTTGGAAACGATCGCTACATGAAAAGTAATACAAGATAACTGCACTTATGTGAAATTTATATTATAATGAGATTTAATAAACGAAACTAAACTAAACAAAAGCGGCGGCAACAACAAAAACAGTCTAACTCATGCTTTTTCACCGGTTCTTTTGTGTTTTATTTACCATGCAAAAGGTTCTAGCTACATTCCTCAATTAATTTAAATAGTTCCTTCAAAAGCGTTTTCTTGATAAGCAATATACAGCTCGGTTATAACATTTATTTCATCGTAATTTCATAAAGAAAACTGTGGTAAAATATCTCCAAATTCAATCTACCAACTAGGCTAACAACGCATAAATGAAGACAACAATACTACGTCTTAGTTGATTCCTACACCTGGTTCGTACTCTCGTATTTTTTATTTTCTTTATGGGGTGGAGACGTGGACATTGAAAGTGGATATGAACTGTAAAATGTTGTACAATACACGTGCGAACAGGTAATCTCCTATTTTCTGCACTTGTATCGTGAAAAACTATTCGTAGTAAATTATTGCTCGATTTTTTCCCTTGGTCGATGGTGTACTAGGTTATCGATATATCGACAACTGTCTCGATAGATGCACATCACTATATTCCATAACTCATAAATTGTTTTTATGCAACGTTTTAAGTGATTGATATTTATGCATTATTTGTACAATTATCGTTCTTTACGTGTTTATTTGTGTTAAATATACTATAAACTTTTTAAACATAAACTAGTGAAATCCACGAGTAGTAACTTAAAAATCTTCAATTTCTTAGTGACGAATATATTGGTTGATATCTGAAAAAATAGTGAATATTATTACTCCAAGTGATTATTTGTTGATTAAACACATTATACTTATTGTGCGTGTGAAATTTCAAGTTTGTAGCTGAAATACTTCAAAAGTTACAAGTAAGTGAAATTATGCCTAACCGCCGACTCTCGCCAAAACATGCCCGTATTGAGAGCTGCCAAAGCGATTTAAGGCCCCGTATGAATGACTGTTGAGATGTTGGGGATAGTTGAGGTTAGCAGACCGAGAGGTCGTAGTGCCAAGAGATGGTCCGACCAGATATCCGAACAGCAGGATATACCTGGCAACGTTGCATTGCACTGGACTGACGATAACCGATGGAGGCGTGTTGACATTCTACGGCGTCACGTTCCTCAGCAGTGAGGTAAGGACGAAGAAGAGAAGAGAGTCGATCCCTAATGACTGAGGATCATCCGCATGTTATCCTCATTGATGGGAATGTATGTATTTGGCAGTACTCTTAATTGGATCAGTCCTTCCTCTGACGCGTTTGCCTTCCACAGATCCTATAATTAGATCTAGGTGATTGATACCGATCATTTGAAAACGCAGAAATCGCGTTCCAGAATCGCGCTTTTGCTAAGTAAATACTTTAGTCTTCTCTAAATACCAGCAAGTATTTACTTCTAATTCCAACATTAAAGATAACGATCGCATTCCTAATGGAGACCTCAAAAAATGTCATATTGGTGGTGTACGTAATTCAATTTACTCGAGTAAGGAAATAACACGGTAGGATAACTGCAAATTGATTTAAGACGGTGCACGAAAGACGGAAATATTTTTATCGAATTTCACGTTGAGAGCAAAACTGGTTTATTGTGAATTGGGATTTTATATTGTTGCCCTGATAGATTACTAAGATGTCTGCAATATTGGATTATTATGATTATGACGTCAGTGAAATCCAAAAATCATTACATTAAAAATAATCATATTTTAATTAATTGAACAAAAGCGAAGCGAACGTAGTTATCCGTTTTAGCTTGGGCCATTTCTTGCGTATGTCCGGATGTCCAGATGTCCGGCTGTTCTCCTCTACAGGTCGCATTTCTCAACCGATTCTCGTGTTTTTTTTGAGCAGGCTTAATAATTACCTGTACTTACATTTTTTTTGTCAATTCAGTTTTCGAAATTTAAATTATACTAAAAACTATAGCCTCGCTAGTGTGAGCCTAATGTTTGATCCCTTGGAACCTCAACATAATGTCAGCATCCGTTTCCAAATCGTGTTCGGTTACAGCAGGGCTTATCGGCAGGTCGTTACCTGTCACATGCTTCACTATTCACATATCAGTGTCCGAGAGACGTGGGTCAAAGTTAATGTGTGGCGTTTCATTCATCTTCGTACCATCGCTAACATGATTTACTGATCAATTTTTAACCATATTCCAAGGTAATAACATCTTCTTTAACGTACTTTAGTAGTATCGTTGCTGTTTGTACTTCTAGGTTCGATTATCAAGTAATCGGTACTTAACTGGTTATTTGTTTTGCTAATGTTGGGACGTTTGCAAATACGATCCCAAAGTCAATAATTTACGTGTATTAACTGAAAGGGGCATTTTGTGCAGCTTGAGCAACATTGCAAACATGAGAAGTGAATTTATTTTATTTATACATTACGTACCTAGGGCGATGAATTCGTGAAAAGGTGAGGGCCATAAATATGCGATCTGGGGCTTTAGAAATTACCGCCCGTGGTACGTACACAATTTCATGTCTTCTCCTGATTGTGAAGTGAGATTTGCCGCTGCGCCCGTGGGCGGTTAATCTCACTTACCGCCCAGGGTGACGTAAAGATAATTATCTATGGTGCTTCACAAACTTTTTCAGCACCAACTGGAAACACATAAAAATAAATAATTGGCGCAGATAGAAGTTTATTCAACGATCTCCTATTCTATTTATAACTCGTAACACATCCTTTAACTTCCAAGGACTCCATAAAATCAGAATTGAAAAGTATAACACGCGTTCTACGTCAACAGAGTTGTTCAAATATACGTACTTTATTGAATTACGCGTGTAAACAAGCCCATTTTGCATGCGGTTTATTATTATGAATGTTGTTACGAGAGATTGTATAAAAATATACCATTTACCTTCGGCAGTTTCAAACTCGATGACCCTCGTGTAACATGTGAACGCTCGTGTACTCTTGAATGACATTTTAAAAATCGACATCAAGGAAGCTTAACGCCAAATTTTTATTTTAGGAAAAACATATGTGGTCTAGTATTTACTGGAGTTTGCTTCTGGGGTAACAAAATACAAACATATAAACAATCAATAGTTTCGAAGAAAACCGTTTTTTATATTATGATTTCCTCCGTATATTATATAGTCATCCTCCTAGCGTTGTTCCCGGTTGTGGCCCTAAAGGAGCCCGGGGTCCGCTTTGACACCTAATCCCAAGATTTGGCATAGGCACTAGTTTTACGAAAGCGATTGCCATCTGATCTTCCAACCCAGAGGCAAAACTAGACCTTATTGGGATTAGACCGGTTTCCTCACGATGTATATTATACAGTAATAAATAATAATAAAAATGAGCATTTTTCTCAAACATGCAATGAAATATTGACGTTGTGTTCTTCATAATGTGCTTCTAAGTGTCACGCAAAGACTACAATATACATACTGAGATAGACAGGCAACTCAACCAAATTGAGAAGGCATTTTATGCTTCCGTGCAAGCGCCATCTGTTCCTTGGCCCCCAAAACTTTTCAACCGATAAAAAAAGAAGGAACCTCTCAATTCGGTCGTATTTTTTATCAGTATTTTCAATGTTTGTAATAACTGTTGTAAAATGAAACATAAAAGTGAAGGATGCACAGATTTATTTGTTATTAACAATACATTAGTAACTTCATGCATAGAAAGGAGCATTTTATTAATATAAAGGAAGAAACATTAAAACGACACGCTCATCCAAAACTAAGGTCACTTGGAACTACATTTTCCTAGATATTTCTCAACAGACCGCCGCGCTCGGTCGACTAGCGGTTTCTATAGCCCTTCCAGGTCCTCCATTAATAATAAATGCACAAATCACAAACAAACTTCGTTGAATATTAAACATTGAATTGGATTTATTGATGCAAATTCATCATCATCATCATCATCATCATCATCATATCAGCCGAAAGACGTCCACTGCTGGACATAGGACTTCCCCAAAGAGTGCCACAATGACCGGTCCTGCGCCACCCGCATCCAGCGGACTCCCGCGACCTTTACCAGGTCTTCAGCCCACCTTGTGGGGGGCCTACCCACGCTGCGCCTTCCGGTACGTGGTCGCCACTCGAGAACCTTTCCGCCCCAACGGCCATCAGTTCTACGTGCAATGTGCCCCGCCCACTGCCACTTAAGTTTAGCGATTCGGAGGGCTATATCGGTTACCTTGGTTCTGCTGCGGATAGCCCCATTTCTGATGCGATCGCGCAGAGAAACTCCCAACATAGCCCTCTCCATTGCCCTTTGGGTGACTTTGAGCCTTCGTATGAGGCCCATAGTAAGCGACCACGTTTCCGTGCCATACGTCATTACTGGCAATACACACTGGATGCAAATTATGTCAACATATTTCACGCAAAACGACATTATACTTATGTGAAGCAGACACAATGCTGTGTTACCATTATACAATATACTATTCTCCTTGACGTAATATGATCTATTTGCAACCTCCTTCCTTGCCAACCTCTAATTTTACTCCTGCCTGCCATGTCACTGTCATTCAATATTTCATGTCATTATCACTATCATCCGTGTATTATGTCAAATAATGTACAATTTTATGTTTATTAAAACCTGAATACTACAGGTTTTCTCATCATTTCACTCCTCATATTCATTTACGTAGCACATATCAATCTACCTACATCAAATAAAATATTTGAATGTAACAACACTGATATTTTAGTTCGCTACAGCATCAGCTACCTGGGACCTGGCCGAGTAGGTGGCAGCACCGTTTTCAATCAAAATCTGGATTTGCAATAGGTTCTAAGTTTCCATAGCATGGTATCACGTTTCGGGCGCAGGCGTTTAGGCCTGCAAGATGGTCTTTTTTTAATTTCCCTTCCACAATTTGTGGCACAGGATCACGGCATTCAGCCATAAAAATTAAAGTTTGATTTCTTGATGTTTTTTTATTTATTACGTTGTACGTTTGAGAAAAGCACTATACATACCTCGGCGTGAAAAAGGGTTGCCAGCCTCATAACTATCCGGCCTTACTACGCTCGGCCGTCTATATGTACTCGGCTGGCAACCCCTTACTTCCCGGCCTCTGTAGTAATGTACTATTATTATAATTATTATCTATGCAGTAGAGGAGATAAATAGCCTTAGGGGTCATAATAATTCCCACACAGACGGGGGTTCATTTTTAATTTCTTTGTTTGTATTTTTATACATACTAAGAGTAGATAAATCTAAATGCGCATAACGCGTTTTTATTAATACCACCTAGAAAAAAAAAACCTATTATCTGCTATTTGATTTTGGGGTCATTGACTCGGAATGACAAAAATTACGAATATAATCATACTAACAAAATTTCCCATGGGACCAGTAAATTTATCGCAAAACAACAGGTATTCAATACTTAACTCTTTATTAAATCACAGTTAAGTCACAGATATCTAACTCCTAATTGGATTCCTTTCCATGGGAAAAGTTCTTATACTCGTATGTGTAAACAATAAATAGTATTTATTTTTAATACGACCGCTTTGCTCCAAAGTAGCGCGCGAGGCGACACTGTCGGTAAAGTAGCGTGCTCTCAATACTGTCACGTTGTCATGAGGTAAAGTAAATAAGATGTAAATATAATTGGATTATAATTTAGAATAATTGTTGTTAAAAGATTGACAAAATGAGAAATAAACTTTAAATGTCGTTTCTTTGTTTACAGGCGAGATTTTAGTTGTTAGTATGTACTTATAATGTAACTAGGGAATGAATTCCTTACTGATTGAATAAAACTTTGTTTACAGAGCAACGCTGTGGTTTATTTTTTGTCAATCTACGTAATTGAAGAACATTCATATTATAAAACGACATTTTCTGTTACGGACATCGCCAGAAAATGGAAAAACTTCGCTTCGAATTTACGATATTGCCTGGAAATGATGGTAAAACAAATGTCTTCTGCATAACATCAATATCTACAAGCGACAACAAAGTCTATGCAATACCAGAAGAACTACAAGCAGTCGGTCACCATAAGGAAATTATCAAAACAGCCGTCTACACTAAAGTAAAGAACAGCTTATCTAAAAGGCACCAGGTGAGACGAGTTTGGATCACAATGACCGAAGAACTTGAGAAAATTTACATCGATGAGGAAGGCGACATACAGTTTTGTGATCGATATCTTGAAGAAGTGAGCCCAGAAGAACCCACTACTGCGTCTAAAATAGAGACAGATTCACTGCAAAAACTGTTGGAAAAGTTAGTAGTGAACACTCAGGAGAGTAAACAACAGAACCTGAAGAGTATTGCGGAGACATTTGTAATAGAGAAATTTACCGGCAAACACTCAAACGCGGCTCAATGGATGGATTTCTTCTGTAGATGAAAATAAGATTGAAATTCTGCGACTGTTTATGGACAAAAGTTGTGCAGATTGGTACAGTTCTATGATCATAAAATTAATCAGGACTCAGAATGATGTGAATGGAAAAATACATTTTGTGAGTCATTTGCAAATAAGGGTTGGAATACAGTAACTTATGCCTTACTATTTAAATATAAGGATGGTTCGTTATTGGATTATGCCATAAAAAAAGAAAAGCTGTTGCTGGACATGAGGAGATCAATAGATGCAGGTACATTGGTGGATCTCATTGCAGCTGGTTTAGCGGAATTCATACTGAATAAAATAGATCGTGAAGCAATGAAAGACACTATAGTTTAACGAAGTAAGTAAGCATGAACACATGGTCAACAAAAAAAGTTACATGGTGAAAAGTTCGTACGGAGGTTTCAGAAAAAGTATTAATAATGAAGATCCAATGCCTTGCAAAATTTGCGAAAAATTAAATAAAGGTAATCGTTACCACGCCGAAGCCACATGCTGGTTTAGAACAAAGGAAGATGATAAAATGAATAAAAATTTCATCAAGTATGTCAATAATTCGGTAATCGAAGCTGAATTAAATGAAACTGTACATAAAACGATTAGTAACACCATTAATAAATTTCAAACTAGTAGTGAATGATAAATTGGAAATAAATGGAGTTTATGATTCAGGCTCAAATGTTTCTCTTGTTAATTCGAAGTTACTGAAACTGAAAGGAAAAGGAAACAGTTTGAACAAAGCGGATTTAGTAACAATTAATGGTGTTAAAAAGGCAAATGTTTTGACAAACATGAAAATAAAGATCTTTGAATTGGAAGAAAAAGTTGATGTTTACATAATTGATGAACAAAAGTTCAAATACGATTTTTTGATTGGGCTTAATTTGATTAAAACATTCAGATTAATCCAAAATGAAAACTTAGATATAGCTCAGAAACATTGTAAAGAAGATAAGGACGAAAAGAAAGTGGAGGTTTCCATAAACGAAACCACAGACAATGAATCAAAAAAAATTGAAAATAAAAATGCTATGAAAGAATGTAAAGTAAATTTTAATGAAAATGTAAAGGAAAAAGACTTTGAAATGAAAGAAGACCATTAAAATGAGGAGTAAAGATCCGAAATAAATGCAATGGTTGACAAATACAGATCAGTATTTGCGAAAAATAAATATGATATTGGCACGGTCAATGGATATGAGGCACGGATAGACTTACTAATAGACAAGTACTGCAGTAAGAGACCATACAGGTGTACTGTAGAAGACATAGAGGAACAAGTAGCAAAATTATTAGATAGTAAACTGATAGAAGAATCCTACAGTCCATTTGCGGCGCCTGTTACGTTGGCATTTAAAAAAGAAGAAAACAAAAGATCTAAATTGTGTATAGACTTTAGAGACTTGAATAAAATAGTGGTACCCCAAGCTCAACCATTCCCATTGATTGAAGACTTGATGCTAAAGACAAGGAATTGCAAGTTTTTTTCAACTTTGGATATTAACTCTGCATTTTGGTCCATTCCTCTACGGATCGAGGACAGGAAAAAAACCGGATTTGTGACACAGGAGGGCCATTTTCAGTGGACCTGCCTCCCATTCGGGTTAAAAACATCGCCAGCCATCTTTCAGAGGATTTTAAGCAACATATTGAGAAAGTATAAACTCACAAACTTTGCAGTTAATTACATTGATGATATACTTATATTTTCTAAAACTTTTACAGAACATATTGATCATTTGACACAATTGCTAGAAGCGATCAAAACGGAAGGTTTTCGATTAAAATTTACAAAGTGCACATTTGCATCAGACTTAGTTAAATATCTAGGTCATTTAATTCAGAATAATTCTATTGAACCTTTAAAAGATAACTTGATATCAAAAAAGGACTTCCCTGTACCAAGGACGCAGAAAAATATAAGACAATTCTTGGGCAAAATAAATTTTTACCATGAGCATATACCAAAGAGTGCAATCATGCTAGATCCATTGCATAACTTACTTAAGAAAAATCAAAAGTTTGTATGGTCTGCTGAATGTCAAAGAGCATTTTAAATGATAAAAACATTCTATGTTCTCAGCCGGTTTTAGAAATATTTGATCAGGACCTACCAATAAATATTTATACTGATGCTTCTTTAGAAGGTATTGGAGCCATCTTAAAACAGATACAGCCTGATGGAAAAGCTTATTTTTCAAAGAAACTGAATGTAGCTCAAAAGAGGAAAAAAGCAATATATTAGCAATCAAGGAGGCGGTAAGATATTGGCAATACTGGCTGATTGGTAAGTCATTTACAGTATATTCTGACTACTAGCCACTGGAAAACATGAATCTGACGTCCAGAACGGATGAAGAGCTGGGTGATTTAACATATTATCTGTCACAATATGATTTTAAAATAAAGTATGCTCCGAGAAAACTTAATTTAGAAGCGGACTGCCTAAGCAGAAACCCAGTTTTGGAATGTCACGAAAATACAGATGAACAATTAAAGGTTGTGAACTTAGTAAAACTGGAAGAAATTATAAGAGATCAGAATGAAAATGAAATAATACAAAGAGAAAAAGAGAAGCTAATTAAAATGCATAATGTATACTTAAAAAAGGTAAAGACTAATGAAAAAATAATTCTGTCAGAAGAATTCAGCATAAAACTCTTAAAAACTGTACACAAAGACCTATGTCATATTGGAATTGGACAAATGCAGAAAAATATTAGTCCATTTTATACAGCCAAAATTTTTACTAAAAACATACATAAAATGAGTACATGTGAAATTTGCATTAAAAATAAGTCGAGAGGAAAGGGTAAATATGGACTTATGTCCCACCTAGGCCCAGCAACAAAGCCTTTTGAAATAATGTCTATAGACACAATCGGAGGTTTTGGACGTTCTCGCTCAACAAAAAGATATTTGCATCTTTTAGTGGACCATTTTTCAAGATACGCGTTTATTCAAACATCAAAAACACAAAGCGCTGATGACTTCATTAAACTAGTCATGAACGTATCTGAAACGGAGGCCATTGGTATTATTCTTACTGATCAATACCCGGGAATAAATTCAAGAGAATTTAAGAAGTTCTTAAATGAGAAAAGTATACCTATAGTGTTTACAGCGGTAAACGCACCTTTCTCAAATGGTTTAAACGAACGGCTAACCAGACTTTGGTGAACAAGATCAGATGTAAAATTAATGAAACAGAAAAGAAGAAAACCTGGACAACAATAGCGCATGAATGTGTGAAGAAATATAATGAAACTAGTCACACAGTCACCGGTTTTTCACCAACCTATCTTCTGAATGGGACAGATGTCCCCATCATGCCAAAGGAATTGAAACAGAACAATTGTGATTGGATTATAGATAAAATCACAGCACTGGAGAACACTGAGATCTCATAACTACAACAAAGCATTATTTGATAAAAACAGAAAATATTATAAATTTACTGTAGGAGACATGGTATATGTAGAAAATGGAAATAAGCTGAGTTAAGAATTGGACCTTATGAAATTGTGAAAAAAAAATCCAACTCTATATACAAGGTAAAAAGAAAGTCGAACCTGTTTCATATTACGAAGCTCATCCCAGTACCTATATTAAACGAAGAATCGTAGGTAAAGAATGCATCTGTAGTGGAGCGAAAATTTTATGGTAAAATTTTCTCCTCATAGGGGGGAGAATAGTATTTATTTTTAATACGACCGCTTTGATCCAAAGCAGCGCGCTTTGTCATGAGGTAAAATAAATAATATGTAAATATCATTGGATTATAATTTAGAATAATTGTTGTTAAAAGATTGACAAAATGAGAAATAAACTTTAAATGCCGTTTCTTTGTTTACAGGTGAGATTTTAGTTGTTAGTATGTACTTATAATGTAACTAGGGAATGAATTCCTTACTGATTGAATAAAACTTTGTTTACAGAGCAACGCTGTGGTTTATTTTTTGTCAATATACGTAATTGAAGAATATTCATATTATATATGTATATGAATATCTTCGTCACTTTTTGTAATTCCGTAGATATTAGGTTTTTTTTAAAAGATGGTGGTAATAAAAACGCGTTTTGCACACTTAGATTTTTCTAGACTTTTCGTAAGTGGAAAAAATACTATCAAAGAATTAAAAAAATTAAACCCCTGTCTGTGTGGGATTCAGTATTTTCGTATAACTCCTGTACTAGCAGAACGTAACAAGAACAAAGTAAAAATATAAAATACGTTTATTTATAATAAATGGAATAAACCACCACAAAACCTTCATTTTTAATAACTACTTCAGACGAAATTGGTCGTTTTGTTTGTACATCTATCCATCTATCATTATATATTAACGTTAACGCATGGAGTGCCATATCTGAAACTTTTGAAATGCACTGCTCAATTTTATACAAATATCATAATATTCGTAGGTATAACTATAAACGAAATTATCCATTAAATTTAAGAATGAAATACGAAGACATTTTTTATTATTCAAGCAATTTCACTTTGTTTTTTTTACCGCTTTCTTAAAGTTGTTAACAGATTATAGATGCGTCTGTTAGAATTGACTGCTCACCTCGCTCAGCTCAGACTCGTAAGTTTTTTGACATGATACTGTAAACAACGTTAAGTCGAATAGACCCTCTAGACTTTCGTGACAATACTCATGCAAAGGCAGCAATTAATCAAAAAGTCGACGTTCGTATTATTATCTCCAATTACTTCTTTATTGTACAGTGTAGTAGAACTGGAAATTGTCTTAAGGTATTAATACACTTATATAGAGTATTCTAGTGTATGTTTCATTACAGGTAGAAGCTCACAAAATAAAGAGGTGCGTTTCAGCGAACATTCTAGTGAGCGTTCTAGCACAGTATAGAAGAATAATACAGTAGTTAATCAGAGGCCGTTTAGGAGCGTTCGTTACCTACTTTCGCTCGTAGCGCAGGGCTGTGTCACGTATCCAAAGTATTTCTGTTACAGTTTAATAGACAATATTGTATACACAAAGTATTATTATTATAGATAGTTAGGTATGTGTTTTTAGTTTTCCACTTCATCGAATATTTTAATACCACTATACTATGCCTAAAATATTTCCTAGTAAGTATAATAGTTGCTAAACTGCACTCGGTTGGTAGGTGCTTAGTTACAAGCCTATTCGGCTCCTTTTGATATCATGGCACTGGCGGCTCGCTGTCTTCATACCTACGAGGCGGCTTCCTTTGACGCGGCGAGTGAGAGCGAGCGAACACGGCAACGGCGCGGCCCCGATTGAAGCATTTTCCATCATTCCCGAAGGCTATATGTGTGTGCGTACCGAACACGCGCGCATGTGTGCAGCCGTGCGATGTACCTTTGTTCGAAGTTTATCTACTGTTCCTGGTTCTAGTGAGCATTGTAAGAAAACGACAGTAAATTTGCTTCAAGCTTTTTTGCCGAGCCGAGCGATTTTGTTATTGTTTATTAGAGCGTTAGCATTTACTAGAGCGTTAGCTAAAATGATAGTGAAAATGTTTTAGCGATGTTTGGCACTGTGCCTGGCTCTGTTCGTTGTTCAGTTCAACACATTTAAAATTATATATGCTCGAAATAATAGCAGCGAAAAATTAATTGATTTATATTATACTAAAGTAGGTAATAGCTTCCTTAAGAAGCTTCTAGGATCTTGAACGAGAAAAATTACTAGTTCAAGCTACTTTTTTAATTTATTCATTGGCATGTAGCATTTACGCAATGTGATGTGCCAATTGAACACAGATCTTAATAAAGTAATCGATTGTAATTTTATCGTAATCGATTAAAAACGAACATATTTCAAGTTTTAACTAACAACGTTACATGAAAATTTATGACTTTTTCGTAATATTTAAAAACTAGTAATAAAAATTAAGAGAATTTGTTAAAACTTGTTAAGTAATTTTAACAGCATCTTTTTAAAATATCTTCATAGTCGGTGTGAAAAATAGTATGTGTCACTCGGTGGCAAAATTATCTTCGTCTCGGGCTTTAACTCTTGTATAGGGATACAGTAACAGGAACAGGAATTCTAACGTAGGATCTTGCGCGTAGTGAGGGCACTACGCGCAAGATCCTACGTTAGAATTCCTCGCTATGCTCAGGATTCTATTGTAGGATCCCTCACTACATTCAGGATTCTATACACCGCCCTCGCCGTAAATATACTATTTTGCTCCCTTGTGACACAAATAACTATTAATGTCCCATGGGGTTAATATGCCATTTACATTCGGCGTCTAATCTGATGCTAACGTGTTTCACAAGCTTTCTAAAGCTGGGTAGTTATTTACGATCGCTCCAACGCGACGAGCCGAGTGGATTAGTGCTGCGCTAAAATCGGTCCGTGAATAATTGACACGATATATGGATGGAAAGCCATCGAGACGGCGGTGCTCTAACGCGCCATGCGAATGGAATGGGCGTGAATCAAAATGTTACTTAGAATAATATTACGTCCATCCATTTGGAGGCACTTACGTGCATCCAAATGGGTCGCAGAGACAAATGACGCGCGAGTGAATATCGAAACAATACACAACCTCGTGGTCGCGCCACGAAGGTGTCACTTGGTCGGCCAATAATACCAATATATTAAACGTCCGCCCATTTGGTTCTGTCAATTTGTCGCAGAGACAATATTGATAAAAACTGGAATTTGATACATAGTTTCGTATCATCCCCCTGGTTAAAATTGCTAGGAGATTGCCGCTCGAGAGTATATTATTTAAACCTGACGTGACAGCGGTATTGAGGGCAATTTGCCACACAAATTTATTCCACAATGCGCGCAGCACCTTACAATTTAGTTTAATAAACGTTAAAAATGCGCTTTTGGCATGTTATTCACGGTGGCATGTTCCGTATACATTAAAGTTATACTTGATTACATGGTAAATAAATTATCAATAATGGGACTTATCTATGTACAACAGTTGCAATATCCAGTGATGATTCTGTGCTATGGAAAATCATTAAATGAATGCTTCTTTATTTTAGGCAAATAAATATATTCTTTTACGTCACACCTGGCCATAATGCGAGTTTTACTGCACGCTGCGCGTACGGTAAAACTCGCATTGGGGCCAGATGTAGACGTAAAATTTTGTACTTACCACGGGCGGTAATTCGTAAAGCCCCAGATCGCATATTTATGGCCCTCACCTTCGATTCGGGCCACAAACACCTGCGATCTGGGCCATTCACGAATTCACCGCCCTAGGTACGTGATGTACTATTAAATCGTATCCGACTATATTTCGTGGTCAAATCATGTGGTAAAATTCCCAGCATTTCATATCAGTCAGCGGCTTACTCGTACTGCATAAATAAAGTACAAGTCTGTCTTTATATTACAATATATTAACCAAAAGTAGTTGTGCAAGAAAGAAAATAATATAAAATTACTTGATTTCGATTAACGTTGACGGTCTGAAACTGACGTTTCAGGTTTCGCTGCGATTTCTCTCACACCCTTATAACTATGAGTACTATGACAAACTTCAAAAGAGTCCTCTTTTTAACCGACTTCAAAAAAAGGAGGTTCTCAATTCGGTTGTATTTTTTTTGTTTTTTATTATTATTTTTATTATGTTTAATGTTTGTTACCTCAGAACTCCGTCATTGATGAGCCGATTCGTAAATTCTTTTTTTTGTTTGTAAGTAGGTAGTTCCAGGTGGGTCCCATTTTTTTCAAAAATTCAATTGGATGATGGGATCCATGAGGAATTGAGGGAACTCTTCAATTATATTAGGCACGCGTGTAGTGATTTTGGTATTTTCTATTTTAACTCGTGTATTTACCCCGGGTATTTACCCGGTAATCATAAATTTGGTGGAGTGGAATTGATGATGAAGACCACAGATTACTTATGGAATTCCTCAATTATGTACTTAAAAGTACAAATGTACGTCACAGATTCTGATAAGATTTCGTTGAAATAGCAACTAATGAAGTGCCAAAGATGCTCCTTGTGGAATCGACGGAAGTCCTCAAATATTATCGGGCCACATACAGCGATTGGGTTTTTTTCCTTAATAATCAACTCATTTGCTCTCGGAAATCAGTTCATGTGGTAAATTGGAAAATAAATGTGGCAATGTTCTCTTGGCTTGGCGGAGTACTAAATTGAAGTCGGTTAAAACTTTGTTTTTAAAGTAAATTATTTTTTTTATTTTTTTATTAGCCTATATTGTGTCCCACTGTTGGGCAAAAGCCTCCTCTTTTTTCCGCCACTCGTCTCAGTCCTGTGCTAGTATTCGCCAATCTGTACAAAACGTATCCAGGTCGTCCCGTAATCTCCTTTTCGGTCTGCCTCTACCTCGGAAGCCATCTTGTGGAAGCCATTCGGTGGCTAATTTGGTCCATCGCTCCGCGTGCATCCGGCACACATATCCAGCCCAGTCCCACTTTAGCTTCGCGGTCTTAGCACCCACATCTACGATGCCAGTTTTGGAACGCAGCTCCGTGTTCCTCTTTTATTTTTGCCAAATATTAAAACTTGTTTCAAGTAGTTCATATCTAACATATGATACAATGCAACAACGTCCATCTGCTGCTAATTCGTCTTTTCTATTTCAATTATAGATCTCACCCCTGACCTTTATAGGTCTCACAGCATCCGAGCCTGAGCTCAAGCTTGAAATACACATATCTATTGCATACAAGTATCATTGATATTTACAATGCAATATTGCAAAGAACGTAGGCAACCTCGCGGGATGAAATATAGCTTATAACCATCCAGAAAGTCCATTCTACAGCCACGTGAAAGACCTTTTGAAACCGGATCAGCGTTTCCGGACAAAACTATAATCTCACAGACACTACTTCTTTATAATATTAGTATAGATACTTAACGCTTAATTATATTAGTACGTGTGAAGTTTTCATACGTTCACCGAGAGAAAGATAGTAACTAAATTTAATATTCACTAGTTAATAAATTGACTATGATGTATGAATAAAACAAACTCATCATCTCTTAGCTTTTCATTTCATTCATTTCGGGAGGCGGTGCATATAATTTCGTCGTATAACAACACGGTGCATCATTTCGGCGAGATGCCTCACTGTCCGGGGCACAAAGCTTTCTGCAGTCAAATACTGTGCAGTACTGCAAGAGGTGTAATATATGTGCCGTTATACCAATAAATATACATTGATGTAATTTTTCGGAACGACTTCCAAATTCCCGATCCATACTTTGTTTAAAATTTCATATGTGTATTTATCACAAAAGCGAAAACTTTTAGAGCCGATTTTTCAATTCCCAGTTAAAACTATCTGTCAGATAAATGTTAGCTCTGTCCTTTTCTTTCATATGACTTAAGAAAAAGATGGTGATCATTTTAACTGACGGCTAACTTTATCTAGAGATTAAAAAATCGGCCCTTAAAGAAGAAAAAAGAAAGAAATAAACATTTATTCGGGACAATAATATATCTCAACGCATAGTTACTAAGAGTGTCAGACATATTGTATTATCACGAAACGGCTTTACTGCCAGCGCTGATCTTCCAATAGTTTAATGTTGATATTTAAATGAGTTTTTCTTGAAACTACACTTTATACTGTCAGTATGTATTTGTTACAAAAGTAATATCCACAAACGACCCAGTCATTATTTTGTTTAATTAAAGAGTGATGGTGACAGCAAAGAAAAAAAACAACTATATGTTCTGCTATGAAAACGGAGGCAGAGCTTAATGTACCACTAAAATTGCTTGTACGCACACAAATAGTTTTATTATTATTATAGTTTTGTTATTCTACTTTAAATTTCATCATCAAATCATCCTCTACAGAAATGCACAGAAAAATTAATGAGAGAATTATTAATTCACACAAACATTATTTTCTTGCTGTAATTTTACTACTGCGCTTTTCGTTATGCAGGCTTTTTAATTCACCTAAGCCTTCTGAATTACACCGCATTTGTATGCAAACCCCGTTTTTCGCTGACACTAGACTCCTAGGCTATATTATGCTTTGCTCGAATGGCTTATAGTGAGAAATGAGGCTCGTAATTTGTTGCGATGTTTTATTCTGTTTACCTGAGGCTTTATTTAAAATGCGGAACGATAAACAACGGAGGATTTGCCTTCAGTTTTTTCATGCTTAGGTTTTGTTAGAATTGGAGTTGTTAGGCAAATTCGGCAATGAACAGCGCCATAGAGCGTAGATTTTGCCTGACGGTCCAAAAAAATATTTTAGGTCAACCGCTTCACTGAGATGGCCTCAGGGAGCGAAAGCGCCGCCCGCGCCCCTGGGTCGTGGTAGATGCCGTTTCAGCTAAGTGGTTGACCTGTACATGTCTATAGATTTGTTCTTGGTCTGCCAGCGACAAATTATTTTGTAATACACCCGAAACGTCCAATTTTATAGTTAACATGTCTATTGTACGACGAAGTATGATCAATGAAAATAAATTATATGATAAGATAACCTTAAAGACAAATGAATAATCGAGTTTAAACTTTCGTGAGATATGTTGATATAATACTAATAATTACACGGTTCAATTCACGTACTAATTGGCGACACGTTTCGAACTCTTCGGGAGTTCTTCTTCAGGATTAATGTTTTCGCGGCGGTGTCACGAATTGAATACGTGAGTTGAACCGCGTAATTATTACGTATCATTATATATGAATCATTTTAATTATATGCGATTAAACCCTGTTCCCGCTATTCAAATAGCAGTTGTCCTCAAATGCTTTCTATGCTGTTCTGATGGCATTTTTTTACTGTAGTACTGTTATGCGTAATTTAATCAAACACTTTTGATCCAGATCTATGCCGCTATGTGAGGCATAGCAAATAAAAAATAGATACAATGCTACACCGTACACTTCATTTTGTAACGTTGTATAAATATAATGCCTTGTTGTCCAAATTATCCATACACCAAAATAAAAGCTGTATTGAATATTTCCTTTTGAATATGTTTTGCTATAAATTTATTCCGCAACAAGCCAGACAGACTAATGGGCTGTCTGACGTGATGCTACTATGGAATATCTGCAAGTTCGAAGGTCGAGTTAATTGCCCGCTTCATTGGCTATACTTTGTGAGATGAGATA
The DNA here is from genome assembly GCA_947049275.1 of Epinotia bilunana. Taxonomy (NCBI): domain Eukaryota; kingdom Metazoa; phylum Arthropoda; class Insecta; order Lepidoptera; family Tortricidae; genus Epinotia; species Epinotia bilunana. The sequence goes on along the minus strand of OX346258.1, from coordinate 21,331,203 downwards.
TATTCTTGTTGCTTGAAAAGGACATCTTTTGAAATTATAGTTTTTTCTACTTGAATTGGTTAACAATTTAAATTATAATAAGACATATTAACGTATGCAGTCTAATCCCTTTGGAAGAAGTTATTCTGTTTAAATATCTAATTCTCGGCTTTGTAGGTTCTGCTATAGAAGTTAAATCAGGATACAATAAGTACATTCACCAAAACAAATTGTAAAAAAAAAACCAAAATTAACTTTTTGTCGAGAAACTTTCACATTACACGTCAATAATATGTGTATATTTTTCATTGAACCGAAAAAAAATGGAAAATCAACTTAGGAGGACTTTTAAAATACCAAAACATTTATACCCCCTAAGCAGTAACAAAGTACATAGGTAATGAGATTGATTTCATTCCGAATGATGTCATAAAAACGAGTTATTCGACACAAATGTTCCACAACACTCAATAACCATAATGAAAGGTGAGCTTAGTAGATAATAACCATCGTTCCGCCCCATCGCTACTTGCGCCGAACAAATGTTGGTTGTCAAATCAAATTGCCCGCATTTGCAAAACAAATGTGAATGGATGTGCGACAGGGTGAAGCGAAAGAGTGGAGCGTATTTGGCTATAAAGATGGGAGCCTAAGTATTTATTTTTGAATTTTGGTTCATTACAAGTTCTGATATTGTGTTCTTATTAAACTGTGTCAGGATATTGAAGGTACCTACCAGTAGTATAATTCGTTAAAATCAAATCTTCTTTTGAACTTTGACTTGACACGCTGTTGATCACTTATTAATTTATCAGGAGCGTTGACAGTAATACATAATGCATAATGCAGCCTGATCAACTTGAAGTTTCCTTTAAAATTCAAAGCGTAGTGGTTATGATATTTTTTATAACTGCGCATATTATATCCCCAATAATTAACAGTACATTTTTGATGAGGACGAGAAAAAAAAACACGGTCTACAGTCCGAACTGCTGGATGGATTTTGACATAATGATATGTTCAGATAGCGAAATGGCGTGTAATAATTAGAAATATAAATCTTATTGTATAACTGGGTAAGTAGAGTGTACAAAGTTGAAATGGTAGTTCAGATTGTCGACAACTACCCGCTTCTTAAATAAAAAAAGCTGCATTGTAATTTTCTATATCACGGTCTACACCTGTAGAAGTTTGATGGCTTTTGACATATGAGAAGTCTCTAAATTAATTTAAGTCGCGGACACTGACACGGCCTTAAATATTTGTAGAAAAGCAGTCAGGTTTTTTGAATAGGTAAATATTTTATGAAGTGCCCTCATTACTAGTGATTGCCTTTTCAAGCATAAAAGGAAAAAGATAAGAACTGACTAATTGGCCACAAGAAAATTGAACTTGTCACGGACAGGCTTCTTTGCAGTTAAACTTCTACATGTAGTTTGAAAAGTAAGGCGCGCCTTCAAAACTGGTGCCTTTCTCTGAATATAGTCTTCCCAAAGTATAAATAAATCAAAACTTGCCTGCACCAAGCCTCCTCCGCAGTAAAACCTATCTCGTTCGCGCTCGGAATTGCGAGACAAATGGGACGGAAAGGTGTGCACCAGGATCCGTATTTGGGACCGTGTATTGTTCCGCGCCATGTCACAGAATAAAAACACTTTATATAAACGGTCGATGTACTTACTGGGGACTTATGAAATATTGAGTGCGAGGGTAATGGGGACAAAGTGGTTACATTTTATGGTCTTTATTAGCATTATACTCGTATATCATGCATGTATTAAGCGTTTGAGAATTGAATACATTAGTCTTATTTATAACTCCGAAAAGCTTCAGCACGTCTAGCACACGACGGCCGCGAGATACTCTCGATTTTTATCGCACTATACTTCTTCTTGTAAGTGTTCTAATAAGAGAGAGACGGATAGTGCGAGAAAAAACGAGAGAGCTCGCGCGCCGTCGCGTGCTAGCCGTGCTGATATGAAGTAAGTTTAAGGACGGCAGATTCACTTCACAAACGTGAATTGATTACATAGTACACTAACTATCCCCTAAGTTGTAGCATTGTTTGTGACTTAATAAATATAAAATTGTCTACTTGTTTATGTTGTAAAGAAATTAATCAATTAATATATTTATTATTTAAAAAATTACTTTGTGCTGTTGAAAATTCGTCTTTAAATGTGATACTTACTCCTCAAGCATAAAATGTTGGAATAGTTTCATATGAGAAAAAAGGTCGGATAGAAGTTTAAAAGTCGACAGATTTCGAAGTTGTTTCTTTAAAAAATCAAATTAAAATTATTTATATAGACACAGTACAGGGACGTATAATGGTCATGTGTATCTATAATTCGTTTTTTTTAACAGCCGACATTTCACAGCCGTCATCTCGGTACAATAAACGTTAATGATGACATAAATTGTACCTACTGGGATGACAGCTGTCAAATATTGAATGTAAGGGCATTTTGACTATAGCTTACATGCAAATGTCGTTTGAAGTCAATTAACTTATCAAAAATTTAAACAGAAATTAAAATAACTACCTATACAATGTCAAATTGAATTAATATACATTATTTAAATAATAGACATAAAAATAATAATCGTGGCAGTTGGTTATAATATAATAACAATGCACATATTGCGTAATATCAAAGGTCTAACATTTCCTCATCCATCTCTTTCTCAGCAAAGAAAATGAATGGAGAATAATCACTGCATATATGAAAAAATCGTTCATAAAATCTAGTTTAGTATTCCCCAGTGTGCCAAGATGAATGTACCTTTCCCACTCTGTTTTTAAGCAGGCAAAGGGAAAAATTGCTCCTTATTTAGGAAGTAAGTTTCAATTCAACAACTGTATTACATTTTTATCTTTATATGAATAAATAAATATTTACGGAGAATCTTAACACAAATCGACTTAGTCCTTAAGTAAAGCTTGTATTATTTAATTGAATCATTTATTTCAGACATATGTCTTAACTTAACCTACTGTTAGTATATTCAAATAAAATGTCACAATAAAATAAAACATAAAATAATATAAAATTAAAATTAGCGAATCCCAACCTCCCAATCCTATTAAGGGCTGGGATCTCGCATGAAGTCTGATGCATAGCCTGGTAAGTGGACAGTCTGGCCGGTTTGATAATACGTTAAGGACGCCATTCGAACTGCCCCGCGCCCTGCGCACCAGCGAGGCAACGCGCTTACGCACGATGGCGTGAGAACCATCCATGCGCGCCTCCGCAAACATGGTCGATGCGCTACAGTAACGTGGCAACCCAATAGCATCCTGAACGCATTGTTGTACTGGACTCGCAGGCCGTTGAGGGTCCTCTGCGAGTTGCTGACCCACAGGCTGCACGTGTAAAAAGATTGACAGAAGGCTTTAAACAAAGTAATCTTCACTTCTGTACTACACCGTGCAAACCTGCGTGCAGCATGCTACACCGTACCGCCAACACCCTCCGCTCCCTTTCCACGTCAACGTCATCCGAAAACTCCTCCGTAACCCCACTGCCCAGGTACTTAAACTTTGATTCGCGGGTTAAGTTCGTACCACCCAGTGTGACAGGCGGCACTGTATCAAGTTTGCTACCACGAGGGTTGAACACAAGCAAGCGGCGTAGTCCACGCACACACTGACCAGCTTCCTGAGAGTACTGATCAATGGACTCAGCAGCACCATATCGTCAGCGCAACTAATGTTATTGACACTGATTCCGTCAATCGAGCATCCGATTCCGGTACTGCTGAGTTCAACGATCAGCATGTTCATAAAAAGATTGAACAATTTGGGTGATGTCGAGCTTCCCTGCGTCACCCCGCACTTAAGGCGATACATGTCTGAGTGCGAGTCCGCCCACCTGACGTAATTGGTTTGGTTATTGTACCATGCATGCATGTACATTAATAACTTCGCCAGGTAGATCAGTCTCGCACTCCAGCTTGTTCCAGAGTACATCGTAGGCTACCAAATTGAAACCCTTAAATGAGTCCAGGAAGCATGCATAGACTGGCGTCCTCCTTTCAGTGTAGTACTGGACAGTTTGCTTGAGACACAACACCGCAGAGTCTGTGGATAAACCGGTTTCGAAGCCAAATTGTGCATCGCGCAGATCAAGGTGCTTCTTTAGAATCCTGTCAAGCAAACTGTCCAATACCTTGGCAATTATGGTAGCCAGCGATATGCGCCTATAATTAGAACTGTCCGCTACGTCACGGGTTCTGTTCTTCACGAGTGGCACGACGATCGTTTTCATCAGTTCGTCTGGTAGGTAAGAGTGCCTTATGCAGAACGTATTATGGATACCCTAGACGAGGATAAACATACTTGTATAGTTAAATAAATACATAAATACGTAGAAAACATACATGACTCAGCATACAAATAAATGCCCTTACTGGGATTCGAACCCGGGACCTGTAGCGTCCTAGCCAGGCTCACTACCAACTATACTAGACCTACCAGTTGTCATACAAGAAAATATTTATTTTTATTTTATAACGTTTTTACGTTTTATTTGTTCATATGTAAAACTTCAACACAAAAGCACATTAGACACAGCGCCTTTTTTGAAATGCAAATAAAACGCCTAAAACGAGTAATCATTCTGGGAGTTAAACATCTAGATGGTCAGAAACCACAAAAAAAAACTACTTAAGTAGTCGATAATCGCGTCAATGACCCAACAATAAAAGGCATAAAATGAACCCGATAAAAGGCATAGAATGAAGTACCGTAAGATATATGAATTTTTACTATAAGTAAAGTAAGTCTCCAGCATTTAGCAACAAATATTGCCATCTAAATCAGAATCAGTGTTCTTAAAACTGAAATAACATCTAACGTTAAGTAACAAATGTTAATTACCCAACGAACCAAAACAAGGGTTACAAGTTGGTTCTACGGATTGACTCAACCCTTCAACCGCAGCACGGGTTACATGTCCGGAAGATGTACCGCCACTCATGTTACCGACTAAAATAAGTATACATTAATTTGTGTGTGCCTTCACGTCATTTATAATCAATTTTAATTGGACGTTATTAAAATGCTACGCCTATTAATTAGTTAAAATGAGGAAATTTGTGATTGGTATGCCTGAATTTGCGCTTGTAAAAATAACGTTAAAAATATGGGCACATTTATCGCCTTATGGCAAAAAATAAGGTGCAGAAATGTGAAGAAATATTAAGCGTCGATTAAACAAAAATGGGTGGATAAAATTATAATACCGTTTTCGTGTAAAATTCAGGTTAAAATAAAAATAAATATATTATAATCTCGTAACCAAAATATCTTATTGAATAATTACAATTTTGATCACGAAATTCTTATAATAGTTTAATATTTTAACAGCAAAGTGACCGGTGATGTTTATATTTGATACCATTATAAAGATGATGAAAGAGAATAGGTAATGAATAAACACTCACATTAATCTCTATACTTAGTTCAGAAACAAATGAAACAAAAAAAAAAATATTACGTCAAAAAAAGTGTTTTAGGGATCGTATTTTTTGCAAAGCAATTCGTTAAATAAAGGCGCATTAAAAAAAAAACTATTACACAACATACATACATACATATAATCAGGCCTCTTTCCCAGAGGGGTAGGCAGAGGTCACGGATCTCCATTTGCTACGATCCTCACAAATCACTTTTGCTTCACTCACTTTCATAACATTTCTCATACATGCTCGTCGTTTTAGGGTACTTTTGACCTGGCCTTTTACAACGATTTCTCGAGAAAGTTCGCCTAGGTCTTCCTCTTCCAACTTGCCCTTCCACTCTTTTTATATACACTCTCTTCGTTAATCTTCTTTCATCCATCCTCTCTACATGCCCAAACCACCTTAACATACTCTTCTCAATTTTCGTGACTATACGAGTATCTCCATCCATTCCACACATCTCTTATAACACTGTTTCTGACTCTATCACTCAATTTCACTCCACACAATACTTCTCAACGCTCTCATTTCTACTGCACCTTGATGTTTTTTCTGCCACACCCAACTTTCACTCCCATACATAAGTGTGGGCAGGAACACTTCCCTATGCACAGCCACGCGTGCTTTTTGTGATATTTTCTGGCTGCCTATAAAGGCGTTCAGTGCCCCATTCACTCGGTGCCCTGCATTCACTCTCATATAAATATCTTTCTCATGCTTTTCGTCTCCAGTAAATAACGTCCCCAAATATACAAACTCCACTTTACTACCAGTCTTTTTTCACAATCATTATTTCGCCGTCTGTCATAATTTCATCTTTTTCAAATACCATCACTTTCGTCTTTCTTACATTCATCACTATTACACAAATCTTATCGTTATGGCGATATCTTCAAAAAGTATTGATCAATCTGTCAAAACGGGAACCAATAATACGTCACAATCCATCATAAGGGACTTGAATGAGAAACTTTGATTAATGAATAGGTTCTAAGAAGAAAATATATAAACTGTTAGAAAAACGGGACTAGACTATCGTCGTCCAGACTGATTAATCGTTATGTATATCAAGACCTCAATATGTACTTAGGTACAGTGAGCTACACAGAAATGTTTCCCTTCTGCATTTAAAACTGACTGTACCGACATAATATATCTATACTGATATTATGTTGTTTTTATATAGATTTTTTTATTACAACAGTTTGTTTTTCTTTTGCTCTGAATAATATTTTTTCTTCGTTCTTTCTTGGTGGTAATTAGAGCGGATAAAGATAAATATTTTTTTATTAAATTTGAGAAATATTTTACCTGTCTTGTTCGATTATAGTAATTTTTAACACTGTTCTAATGCAAATGTTACTTATTTTCAGGTAAAACTTCAGTTCTTCAAATTAAATAAGCACTCATGGTAAGGAGTACACACGTACATATTAACAGAGACTTGCATATTCAGTATTTGCTCAAAAAACACGACGCGTGTAACGCATAAAACATTTTTTGTGCGTAACCTCTACGGCATGATTTGCGTGGAAATTGTCCACTTGACTTAACTTCCAGTTATCAGCGCCGTCAATCAAATTTAAATCATGTTCCTATGAAGAGAAGGCTATTTTTAGGATAACGTGACAAATATCAATTTATTTGCGAAATTTCCCCACATCCCGGTGTTTTTAGGAGTTGAGGAGAGTGATGAAGGAAAAAATGTGATTATTTATTCATTATAAAAAAGAGTAATAAAGCATTAATTGACAAGTATTTGCAAATAAAATAAGGAAGATAGTTTCTTAATTGTGTTTTTTTCATTTGAACGAACAAATAGCACGTTCACACAATCAGAAATAAAATATAAATTTTATTGCAATATTTTCTTTCTACGACAGTTAAGCAAAAAAATACTAGTAGAAACTTGTGTCATTGGGTATTTAGGAATTTACAGAAGAAAGGAAGATGTTAATAGCTATAATGTAACATTAACTAAATTAAATTAAAAAGTTAAATCTACAAAAGGCCCTCAGGCATTGTACCGAGGATGCTGGAGGCATTTCCTCGCTGAATTGCAATGCTGATGCGTTGCGCGAGAAAGCCACCAGCTCTTCGGTCACGGGTTAGGTCAACCAGACGTTTTGCGCAAATAACTTTTGCGCGCTGGGACCCTACGAACCGAGGAGTATAAAGTAGTACTCTCTGCCGAGGCCTCTATATTTTATGCTCTATAATGTTACTTATAAATATATCGACATATATTTTCGAATTTTCCATTTACTCCCCAACGTCTTATTGCAACACTCGTATTGTCAATTCAACACGACAACGGGGCCTTACTATGTTTTTCAAACTACCTGTTAACTCTGTCAAATGTAGAGGTGCTTACTATCTACGCCAGCGTAGTGGCTGCTACGAAACTCGTAGCGGAGGCTTCTACGCCACGGGAAAAAGTACTAGGAACGCATGAAAACAAGAAGGATACGAGAGGCTAGAAAGTAAGAGCGAGGGGTGCACGAGAATGTAAACTTAATCCCGTTCAGATAAGGTTGAAATATGATCATTTATACCCTTATTATTATGGAAAAATGAAATATTTAACTTCAAACATCTTTGAACTTTGTACCCGCATAAAATATTTTGGACAGGATTATGTTTCTAGATAGTCGTAAAGGGCCTTAAACATCTTGTGGTATGTTTGAAAACGTTTGGATAACCGTGTAAAGCTCAAGCCTCCTTTAAAGATTCTGGTCTGATATATTTATTGACTTTATCGAAAACGGGTATAATTATTGATTACATAGTTAACCAGACAGCTATTAGGCCTGCTAAACACCGTATATAGAATAACATAGGTGTTTTTCTTTTTTAAACGTTTATTCGATTTTTTTCCATTCCTTTATTTTACCTACGAAATAAACCGTCAGTTATATTATAAGTACTTATGTACCTATTGCGCCGCCGTATATTTTGTGATACCAGCACGCGTTTTTTTTAAATTTACTGCCTTTTTTTGTAACACGATTCGCTGATCAAACTCTAAGAATCTTATTTTAAGTGCAAAAAGATATATTCGATTTTTTATTACGCAAAAAACGAAAGAAAACTTGATTTTATTTCTAACAATAGGTCCCACTATCTGATGTGGGTTCAATATCCTTAACTACTTTATCTCACTCTAACGTATTGCAAAAAAGGTGAAAGAACCACGTTACTCAGCTTCTCTTAAATTAAATGTTCAGAAACTAGTTTTTCTGTAGTTCTGAAAGTAATTGGTCCCAGGAGGTGATCGCCGCAACTCACAAAAAGAACTCGAAAACTTTGTATGAGTAGACCGTCACAAAAACTGCATTAACAAACTGTGGCTAAGAACGTTCTGAGTAAACTATAAGGGTTCAGTATCAATATTTTTTATAATTGTCAGAGAAAAATTAAATTATGCAGCACAACTTTCATGGTTCAATCAGCAGCAGAAGTAGCTACACAAAATAACACGCTCAAAATGACCTAGACAGTCCTTTTCCTCTTGACATTAGAGTCGCGTGTAGCTCATTTTGAGCAATTGGCCCACATAGCTAATTTTGCTGTTGACTGTTCAACATTTGTAAAGGATCGTAGCAAATGAGTCGGTTACGACTCTGGACATTCTGGACCGTTAGGTCCAGAATGTCCACCTTCCCCTAGGCGTGATATTATCATGTATGTGATAAAATTGCAAATAATTCGTGATTTCATTTAAACTTAAAAATGATACACTTAATAAACGGATCACGCGCATACGCTTATCTAAAGACTACATTAAAATATTACTCGCCAAAAATTGTTATTATGATGCTAATTTTGGCACCTTTGTTGAATTTGTTTTCTTTTTAACCTTCAAAAAAAAGAGGAAGTTCTCAATTCGGTTGTATTTATAAAGTGAAAACTTCTTTAGCGGCGCTGTGCACTTTTTGTGATGGAGAAAAATTGATAAACTCGCCACAGTTCACCTGACCGTAAGATTTGAGATTCGAAACAGGTCACGTGACCGTAAGACGGACACATGTTCTGATCGAAAAACTGTTACAATGTCATTGAGTTTTCACTTCTGCGGGCACTCCCGGAGTGCAACCCGGTCTTTTTTTCTTTATTATTATTATTTTTAATGTTTGTTACCTCAGAACTCCGTCATTTATGAGCTGATTCGTACAATATTTTTTTTTGTTTGTGAGTATATGCTTCCAAATTCATCCCATTCTTTTCAAAAATCCAGTTGGATGATGGGATCCATGAGGAATTGAGGGAACTCCTCAATTATATTAGACACGCGTAAAAGTGATTTTGGTATTTTCTATTATAACTCGCGTATTTATACGCGAAAATCATAAATTTGGTGGAGTGGAATTGACGATGAAGACCACAGATGACTTATGGAATTCCTCAATGATGTACTTAAAATTATAAAAGTATATCACAGATTCTGATAAGATTTTTAATATTAAATATGTATATTTCAATAAAATATAAATTCCAACACAATAGGTACTTTCCATAAGTTATCATTTACGAGGAACTCTAAAACGTCTTTTACTTTTTGTTCTGATTGTATGAAAACTTCGACGCTGCTGGAGAATTAAATGAAAACTAACTATTCAGTCTTTCTTCGCTTGATGTTACTTGGATAGCTTTAGTTTTTAATTTAAGGTTTTTTGGTGTCGGGAAGAGTTTATTTGCTTAAGAAAATGAAAATAAATCTATTGGACTTAAACTCTTCAAGTATTACTAAAAATTAAAGAAACAAGCACGAACTTTTCAGCATAAAGTAAAAGAGGAGTCTGTAGTATTTCGAGTTATTTTTTTTATGTCACGTATAATATAGCATTTGGGGAAAATCTTACATAAACCAACGTAGTCTCTCTATAGATACATAAATACAACTATAACACCTAAGACTCTGGAATAAGTATACGCGCTCATCACAAATGAAATAGCCCCACCGATATTCGAACCCGGGACCACCCGCTTCATAAGTAGGGTCAGCACCCAATATGCTAAAGTGGTCGTCAAGAAGTCATTCCACCAACTCCAAAAAATAGACCGGCCGGTTGTTAACCAATTTTTATTTCCAAAAATAATTTGATTAACAAATAGATTTGTCGAAAAGGAAACCAAATAGAATTCGATTACTTTTTGATCTCCTGGTCTTGCCGCGGGCCAAACAATACTTTTACCCCAGAACCAAACAGGCGAACATCCTTAATAAACTAAAACACATCAGCCCAAATGGCTTTGTGGTCGATAAATTTGTTTAATTTTAATTTGCTATTATTTACTGTAGCGATAATGCGATAAAGTGACTCACTTTGGCAACGTGTGAAAAAAATGTGTTAAAAATACAACTCAGTTTCGAGTTGAATATTTATCGAATAACAAATAGCGCAAGGCAGAACTGACGTTTGGAAAGTAAGCAGCCGAAATGGAATTCTCCTTGTGTTGATTTTGCAAAAATAATTAATCATCGTGTTAATGTCCGGGCAGTCTGAATATGGTGATTTTCGCAGTCATTTCGCGTTTGTTTTCACAGTCAAGAATGAATTATTAAATACTGAAGTTAATAAATTGTTTTTAAAGGTTCTCTACCTAAAGGGTAAAAACGGGACCCTATTACTAAGACTTCGCTGTCTGTCTGTCTGTCCGTCCGTCCGTCTCTCTGTCACCAGCCTGTATCTCAAGAAACGCGATAGCTAGACAGTTGAAATTTTCAAAGATGATGTATTTGTATTGCCGCTATAACAACAAACACTAAAATAAAATATTAATGAAGGGCGGCTCCCATACAACAAACGGGTTTTTTTTTCCTTTTTTATAGATAATGGTACGAAACCCTCCGTGCGCGAGTCTGACTCGCACTTGGCCGTTTTTTAATTTCATAACTAGTGGCTCTATGAGCTGTTGAACTCGCGAGGGTATAATTTTCGAATAATTTTATTTATATTTACACAAACTGTACATAGACAAAAAACTAACGAATCTGCTCGCAAAGTTTCACCAGAATCGCTTGACAAATGCAACCTGTATAATTTGGGGGCCATTTTTGGATGAACAGTAGCTGCATATCCAATTATACAGCCCCTATGCTGCCATGTTTAACAGCTCAAGTAAAAAAGAAAGCATAGTACAACCGTTATACAGTTATAAATGTTTATTGGGATCGCTTTTAAGTAAGCGGATTAAGGTTTCAGCACAGCCAGGGGTAATAGTATGCATAAATTATCAATACAGATAATAATGTTCTTATTTATGTACGTATATTATTACCTCTGACTGTACATATTTTATGAGAGGATTAAATCGATACATATTTTTGCACTTGACTGTACATTGATCGGCATTAATATCTGCTATAAAAGCTGGCAAAAATACCTGAGACGTCCTAACGGCACTACGAATAGAGTCATGCGCAGATATTTATGCGCGCTTTGTTGTTGTAGATATAAATGCTGATGACTGTAGTCGGTACCTTAGGTCGGATACCTTAGCTTTACCTAGTTTCTAGTTATGTATTGAATTATGTATATTAAAGTATGGTAATCGACGTCATATAAACCCATAAGTCGTATACCAACCCATTACATATCCTTATTGAGCTTGCCGTGGTACAAGATGTATGTGTGTTATATTATCCTCTGATAGGTATTCATTTATAGGAGAATAACGCGTTTTTACGCTATAAAAATATGGTTTAAAACGTAACTTTATTTGCCCCCATTATAATTTTTTGAATTTCCTTATAATTGTGAACTAAAACACTGATTTCAACTCGTAGGTATGTATAATATTATTTAAAATGACAGACTACAAAACAATATAACGATTCATATTTGTAAACATATTGCCAGCGCCATCTATAATGCTACCCCAAAACTAGCGAAACAATATTTAAAATACTCCCCTTCGTGGTTTTGCCGTGTCCGTAGTTCTAAACGTCAGTAATAGATGGCGCTGTAAGCATATGCAAATGATCGTATATTTTAATATAACTAAAAAAAAAACAATTTAATACAAGCCAAGTTTAACTGGTTTTTATTTAAGACGTAAATATTTTGCATTTAACTGAAGTTTTAATTTGAATAGTTTTTATTAGTTTTGTAGCGAACTTACCTACCCTTACTCAGAGGGTGTAAACGCGTTAAGGCGCATGCGCGAACTTCCTTGTCTCACCTATAACATTATCTTTCTTACTCCAAGACGCCCCTTGCTAAATGAACTCTTTGCACGCTCTGAACCCCTGGTACCAAGTAGACATTTTCCGCTCTAATCGGGATTTCCAGTACCTATTAGCCCATAGGTGAGAATTAGATTTTCCCTTAATCCCAGCCCCTCGTCCCGCATCAAGTTTTCCACCATAGCTTCGGAGGGTTGGAAAAACATCTTGCGTTTATGTTTGCCTGGTACTTTTTCCCGTAACGCGGAAGCCTTTGCTACGAGTGGGCGCTACGAGCTCTCGTGGCCGTAGCACCTCTACGAGTACAAGGAGATGCCTCGGAGAGTCTTGGCTTAGTTTTGGTTGACTTCTAAGAGATCTCTATAGACTGCTATACATTTAAATGAAAAGTTATAACATGATTATTAAATTATTATTAAACATATTACTTTGAGTTTAAGACATCGCGAGTCTGGCTTACTTTTTATATTTAAGCTACTGATGCCCGCGGCTTCGCCCACGTGGTTATAAGAAACTGTAACATATTGAATTTTCCCGTGGGAATTAGATGTTTTCCCGCTGGAAAAAGTAACCTATGGCACTATCCAGCCTCTAAACTATCTCTATACAAAAAATCAATACGACGCTCCATTGCGTGATCACGTGAAAGAAGGACAAACAAACACACACACTTTCGCATTTATAATATTAGTAAGGATGTTTTTTTAGACTTACTTTCATAACCAAAACAGCTTTGCTTTGATGTATAAAATATCGAGGATTCTTATTCTTAAGAAGTCAAATCCGGCTTAGTCACGTTAATAATGTATGTGGGTTAGAATTATCAAAAAGTTTGATTCGCGCCAAACTTACTTTACGAGTCGAACGCGAGCCGATTCACGTACACGTAGCCGAGAAAAAAAACGTGGTTGAATTAACCAATAAATAAATATTGTGTGAAGTTAATACTGCAACGTGATATAACGGTGTTTTCATTAATTAACGAATAGAAGATTCTTTGCACATTCAGAAAAAAATGCTGTATTGAATTGCAGATTATTATTATCAAGTAAACATGCCAGGGAATATTTGTTTTATATAAAAGACAAAACTTTAGTAAAATTTTCCAAAACATAAAATTTTGAACTCGACAAGCATTAGGCAAAAGGAAAATACGTTGTTATGAAACCAGAAAAAATAAAACACATGAATTTAAATAACTTTGAAAGTGGCTGCCTCGGTCTAGCAACGGGCGCATGGGATTTGTCCCATGCGCCCGTTGCTGATGAAATGATTATTTAAGTACGTTATCAGTTTTTGAATAAATACTAATACTTACGTCGTAATCTTGAATGAAAAATGAAGCATTTTGCAAAACCCGCTTCCGCTTCTGCTTATGTAGACATAAGGCCTCTTAACCAAAAGTTAATAGTATAAGTCAAAAAAAAAACAAATATCAATGTGGGATTGGTACTTTTTGATGACTTTGTATGATGCTGGCTGTTAGATGATGAATAAAGGAACGATCGAACGTGGTTTGAATAGTTTTAGAACGGTGAATGATTTGACGTATGATTCAGTTTGTAAGACGATCGGTACGACTGAAGACGTACATTATGTAAATATATAAGATTTTATATAGTTCTCGAGTTTACCCTGCCATCCCACTACATTTGGGGGCTCGTCCGGGATCCAGGGAAAATTACGCGACTACGAAGATACGACGGCAAAGACGAAACGAAGTGTAAATACGACGACGACGACGACGACGACGACGACGACGACAACGACGACGACGACAACGGCGAGAAAACCACGAACGACTTTAAGACGAAAGTTGTGTATAAAAGAAAACGGAAGATGGAGAAAACGATGGATGTTTATCATCAAATTTTAACGTTGCCCTTGTTCACGGCGGAGGACGGCTTTGAGGTGGAAGCATTTATAAAAGAAGTCGAAGAGAAGTCCCTACAGTACCAGTGGACGGAGCGGCAGCAATTTTTAATCGCCAAAAAGAGGTGCGGCGGTACGGCGGCTCTCTGGTTACGCTCTGAGGATTCCTTCCGAGACTGGGAAGAATTGAAGTATGCGATACGAAGTGACTTTCGCAACGGTGATTTAAGCGCAGTACATATGCCTGAAAATCATAAAGATGACAACATTGACGACAATGACGACTACAGTGACGCGCAGCCCTTTGCGCAAGAATCGTCAACATTGATGGAGGTTGCGCTAAGCGTTGAGCCGAAAAAAGAAGAAATCGTGGAACTGACGTTTGACACCACGAGTCAAAATGAAAATAGCGAAATTTACTCCAAGCAGCAGGAACATTCCTTTGGATTAAATACTGCCGTAGACGTGCACGACGTGCTGCGCTACAAGCAAACTCATGTTGAGAGAAGAATGTGGAACCAGACGTGGCGGTTGCAGCGGTTCTCTCGGGTGGAGTACTACAGCACCCTTGACCCTGGCAAGAGTTCTTCCCACGACGCGGATCGCGATAGCTTCGATGGGAATACGATCAAAAACGACACATCAAGATTCTACGAAGCGGGCACGACGACGCTATTTGGATGTGTTTACGACGATTTACTATGTTTTTGGAAGTACAGATATTGTTTATTCGGTGTGTTAATGAGTATTTAGTGGATTTCTGATGTATTTTTGTATCACGGTGTAAATATGATGTGTTATGACGACGTAAGTAAGATGAGTGCTGACGACGGGTAAGTGTGGTGACTGAAGGTGCATGACTGGGGACAGTTCATGATTGCAGGATGGCCGAGTGTGGGATTGGTACTTTTTGATGACTTTGTATGATGCTGGCTGTTAGATGATGAATAAAGGAACGATCGAACGTGGTTTGAATAGTTTTAGAACGGTGAATGATTTGACGTATGATTCAGTTTGTAAGACGATCGGTACGAGTGAAGACGTACATTATGTAAATATATAAGATTTTATATAGTTCTTGAGTTTTCCCTGCCATCCCACTCTACATCAAAATGATTTATTCGCTATAACACGCAAGTATAAACAAACAACGATGTCCGGCGGACCCCAAACTAGGCTGAGCCTGTATCTTGGGGCCCTGGAGTGCAAATATGTGAAGCAGATTTGGAAGTTGAACATAGAAACAATTTAACAAGCAAAAATTTACAATACAATACAAAGCGACAAGACAAGTTCACGAGCAACGGTGTGGGTGTGTTTGTGTGTGCGTGTGTGTGTTGTGTGTGTGTGTGTGTGTGTGTGTGTGTGTGTGTGTGTGTGTGTGTGTGTGTGTGTGTGTGTGTGTGTGTGTGTGTGTGTGTGTGTGTGTGTATGTGTGTGTATGTGTTAGCTGACAAGGAGAAGGACCTCCGTGTCATGATATGATAGTTCCACTAGCCACTTTTTAATAATCATCTTAACTTTGCCTATTGCGTAGTGTTGAATGGAATGAGTTTGGCAGATATTATTATAGATGCGTAAATGCATATACTCTGGAGAGCGCTTGGCAAGAGCTGATCTGTAATTCGGCAACGGAACTCTAAACTTACGCTTGGCCAGAAGTTGCTTATAATTTGGTAAATTTGTTATTGCCGCATGAGCTCTAGCCACTGCTTTCAAAATATATAACCGCCTTACACTCAGAAGTTTTGTCTCTCGATAAAGGTCCGCCGTTGCGAAAAGAAAGGGTTTTTTATACATTACTTTTATAACTGCGCGCTGCGCCCTCCCTAACTGCAGTAGAGTGGTTTTTGGAGCGCCGCCCCAAACTTTAATGCCATACTGTAATATTGATTGGCACAGCGCGCAGTAGACTAAGCGAAGCAGTTGCTCTGAGGTGCAGTAGCGATGTTTTTTAATTATATAAATACATTTCCTTACTCTGCCACATAGCGCGGAGATGTGTTGTTTAAAGGATAGGTTTTCATCAATTAACAGACCCAGATACTTAATTTTTTTCCGATCTGGCTATCCTACTGCATGAGCAAACGGTGGAATCACTGAGAAGATTGGGGCACGTATTACAGTGTATAGTCATTTTTCTATATAAATCAGGGGCAGAAGCGGCCGACGTTTTAGAGAAAGCTAGAAAGTTAGACTTCGTGACATTTAGAGTAAGAAGATTGCTGTCCAACCGTGCACCAATATCTGACAACCCGCCCTCTGCGATGTTAAAAGTATCTTCCCATGTCTTTCCGTGAAATAGTACCGCAGTGTCGTCTGCATAACAGATTACTTCCGCTCTGTGCATCTGAAGTTTGAGAATATCATCAACGTAGATGAGAAAGAGCGTAGGGCCAAGGATGCTACCCTGAGGTACTCCAAAGGAGATTGGCATCTGATCGCTACTGTTCTCACCAATCTTAACAACTGGACGCCTATCGGTCAGATAGCTGCGAAACCACTCGAGACTTATTCCTCGTACGCCCGAGGCAACAAGCTTCCTTAAAAGGATATCTTTTGAAACAAAGTATCGAAAGCTTTACAAAGATCTAAGAATACCCCAACGCACTTCTCTCCGCCGTCTATAAGACCGGATATTTTATTTGAGAGATAAATTGCAGCATCTTCGGTGGACTTACCTTTCCTGAAACCGAACTGGTTATCAGAAAGAACTTTATGTTTATCAAGAAAAGCCGTAAGACGAGAATTGACTATCTTTTCCAAGATTTTAGAGAACACACTGAGAAGGGATATAGGACGATAGTTATTAGGATTATCTTTATGTCCGTTTTTATAAATTGGTGTCACTTGAGCCAGTCTCCATCGATTAGTAATTTTACTTTCACTTCAATTTGAAATAATGATCTTTATGCAATCTTCTGCTTATTTAAATAAATTCTTATTCTTATTTTTATTTAAGAGCTAAGCTCTTGACGGTGTAGCTGCTCTACGTAGTTTATTCTAGGTCTTCCTCTTCCTCGCTTCCCCTCTATCTTTCCTTCGATTATATTGAGTTATGAACTTGTCATGTCGCATGAGGTCCCTTTTAGTAATACATAAATTAAATAAACATTTCGAATCATCATTATCACCATGACCATATATAACATATACTTATAGTCGAAAGACGTCCACTCCTGGACATAGCTTCCCCCCCCCCCCATCGCCTAAAGAAAGTTTATTAAAGTTACAATAAATTTCTTACAGAGTAACGGCAATAATCACTGTTTATCCGTCAGCTATCCATCTTCATTTGGCGTTCGCTAATGTGGGCTTACGGCCGCCCCGAGTATTTGCATCCATGATTGATGATCTTCGCCTTAACTTGAAATTTCCATGATGATAAACAATATTGTAAACAATCGCTAGACATAGCTTGGAGTATTGTACAAGTATTTTTAACCGAATTCCACAAAAGGAGGTTCTCAATTCGTCTCAGTCAATTTAATATTTTTATTCATGTATGTGTGACATTCTATTGTACGGTGTTCTATGCAAATAAATATATTTGATTTGATGAATGCTACTCGACGATACTTGGACCGATTTTCAAAATTCATTTTCTGTTTCATATTCAACTTCCCAGGTGGCCCCATGGTTATCCAGTCACGATGTGATGATGTGAGCCAGGAGAAACCGAGGGAACTCTTCAAATTATATAGTATATAGGCACACTTGAAGCGATTTAGCTAACTGATTTGAAGTCGGTTAAAACTTTGTGTTTAAAGTAAATTATAACAAGCATAGCATGGTTTCCGTTTTATACACTTTTTTTAGAGTTCCGTACCCAAAGGATAAAATCGGGACCCTATTACTAAGAATTCGCGGTCTGTCCGTCCGTCTGTCTGTCACCAGGCTGTATCTCAAGAACCGCGATAGCTAGACAGTTAAAATTTTCACAAATTATGTATTTATGTGGCCGCTATAACATCAAATACTAAAAACAAAAAAAAAAAAATGTAAGCCCATACAAAAAAATTTTTTTTGCTGTTTTTATACCATATCTTTAAAAAACCGACCAATTCGGACTCGCACTTGGTCGGTTTTTTTTAAGCTATGGACGTCACGTTCTGACAAGTACGCGAGTGCGAGAGTGACGGATGTTTTATCCACAACGATAAGTGATAAAATGGGAAACATCCCGCAGTAATCGACGATTATGGCAACAACATAATTGATTAACCAGCTTTGACATTGGCATACCCATTAAAAAGTCCGTCGCAAAGAGCCCATTAACAGTATATGACAACTGTTAACTAAGAAGAGTTTAATGACTTCTGGCTTTATTTGTCATTCTTGTCAAAAACTTACTTTCAACCTTTTTTTTAATAATCCCTGCCAATACACTGAGACAAAGTCTTTCTGGGGTTCACACTATTTTTGTTTTATTTTTCCAACACGTTGTATAAGGAACGCCTGCAGGTTAAACTTACCCTATCAATACTTTTAAGTGTAAGTAATAGCATGTCTATTGCGCGCGCCTAAGATATATCTTGGCGCTTTATGGCTTCCTAGTACAATTGACCGGAATGCGGAAGGCTTTTGCCACGAGTTCCGTAGAGCGCTACGCCGCCACGTCCTACCGTTTCCACAAACTTCGATGTTAATCGTTACGTAACATTAAAAAAAAATGTTAACCTACTTTTGATCATTTATAATTCAATATACACAGTATTTGGTGCTGTTTTTCAATGTTTTTGCAGTTTTTAATTAGATATGTCGCCAAACAGGCTGTTTCGATTTTTTTGGCCAGCTAAGGCACTGGTCCCACCGCCGACTAGTAAGCTAGAAAAGTTGGGCGAGTAGCATTACATTGCAGATCTGTAAAGGTCGATTGATCACACTGTGCCTGGTCAGCACGCAATGAACCGTTACTCGCCCAACTTTTCTAGCTTACTAGCCGGCGGTGGGACCAGTGCCTAAGGGTTATTATTACCAACATTGATTGGCACTCAAATCAGCAACTTCACATGAAATGAGGAAACAGCTCTGTTTTAATGAAGTTTGTAGGCAAATGCATACACGTGGCGTGGCAAGTTTTTATGGTTAAGGAGCTCAACTTTCTTCGTCTTAATATTTGTTTTTTATAAGAATACACTTCAAAATATTTTCATACAGAAAAATGTTGTTGAAATCCAGTAATTAATTGATGTATGAATTCTATAATAAGATATGTTTTTGTAAATCATTCGTTATGCAAATAAAGAGGCTATTATTATAATAATAACTAGATTTTTAATGTTTTCAAGTACCGTTAAAAAATAACAATATTTTGGAATATCAATGTGTAATATTTTCGGTTAAAAACTTTATTTATGCTAAGAAGTCTAAATTACCAGTATTAGGTCGAGTTATACCTAAGTTAACAAAATGATTAATGAGCACGGCAAATACCGCACTAATCGCTTATGTGTAAGGCGGCTTTAATCATTTGTTAATTGATCGTAAGTTTAAATATTCTGTTCAGTCTACTGGTACACGTCTTAATTATGATTGTTAATGCCATGAAATATATAGATATAAGATGGTAATATCCCTGGTAAAGTAACAGGAAAATCTACATTAAGGAAAAACACATTACGTATTTTTCATATTTTTTTTTAGAAACAAAATAGCAAAAACGTAACTGGCAAGCTACCCGCGCCTAATAGTTAAACTCAGTACATCATGATAGTGCTAGAAATAAATAACAAATACAAACAGTTCTCGTATTTTAAAGATCCTGATTATTTTTAGGGTTCCCGTACCTCAAAAGGAAAAACGGAACCCTTATAGGATCACTTTATTGTCCGTCCGTCCGTCCGTCTGTCAAGACCCTTTTTCTCAGGAACGCGTGGAGGTATCAAGCTAAAATGTATACCAAATACTCAGGTCTACTGTCCCTCGGAGATGTGAAAAAATCAAACTTCTAAGCCAACGCATTCAAAAGATACTGCCGTTTATGTCGCCCGCAAAGTTTCGAAACTCGCAAGGGAATCAAAACCTACAGGGTACTTCCCGTGAACTCAGAATCTTGAAATTTGATACGAAGCAAAGTCTTATAGCACAAATAAAGGAAAAATTGTGAAAACCGTATTTTTTTTGTTACATCATATAATAGAAATATTTTTAATAATTTTAAAGTTATTACTTGTATACCTACAGGTTTGTACGGAACCCTCGGTGCGCGAGTCCAACTCGCACTTGACCGGTTTTTTTTTAATGTCAATTTCTGTTGGATTCTTTTATAATTGTATACTGCATAAGTAATTAGGTACTAATTTGTTAACAGTCACATAATTGTTTACAAGCCCATTCGGCAACAATCAAGCCACATGCGGCAGACGCTACGAACTCCTTTCGGCGTAACGTTACGAGGGAGCGTAGTGTAGTAGTGAATGAGGTAATTCCGTGGGTTAAAGATCTAACTATACAATGGTGTTTTTTACCAAACCTATTAAATTTAACCGCACCGCATCTACGTGTGAAAAGAAAAGAGTTTAGCCCTGCCTTAACCAAAAATTAATCCTCTCATAAACATGTATCTACTGAAGCTGATAGAAAATTTGTAAAACCCGCTACTGACCGACATGAATCGAATTTTTAATATTATACCCACAAAAATTTATTACGTAAACAATTAATTTAAACATGTTCATTTATTATATTACTTACATATTAGGTTTTTAAGTCAGCATTCACTTTTACAAAATTATTTGTTAAAATTGTAAAAAGTTTTTTATTTGTTTTCATTGTATATTTATATTTTAATCATAATAATAAATAAATCATATACTTAAGCTTAAACATGTTCAATTACATTTAATGATTGTTATGCCTATGAATTCATTTAATCTAATTTTTAAATTTCTGTATTTAATGATATTACAATATCCGCTAATAATAATTAATTTTGTATGCCACTAAATATTATATACCTAGTTTATAAGTTACAATTGCTGTGACCTAGCCACATGAGGCAATAAATGAAATTTGAATATGAAACCTACATAAAAACCATGCCCATATTTTTGAATAATGTGGCTTGCACCTGACTGGTGCAATAATAATTTGTACATTTCACTGCACCGCATTTACGGGTTGAAAGAATACACGCTGCGCTGCCTCCGTGTTCCCAAGTTTACTACCCCTCGATTCTGCCACCCTGGTGTTTCTCGGCGGGACGCGGAAGCCTTTTGCCACGAGTTTCGTAGCGGACACTACGGCAAATTGTAGAAGGTCTACGAGGGGACAGCCGTTGACAATGGGAAAACCCGTTCGCAGAGGAAAGTGGCTACAAACAGAACATTGGGTTCTTGGAATTAAAATTGTTGATCTGACTTAATTTTTGTCGTGATTAGCGGTGAATGGGTTCAGTAATGTTACGTCCATCTGTATTCTTATTTCGAATAGTAATTAAAAGTATTCACTGCCAGGCTACGCTTTATGTGCTTGTGCTATGCCTATAGGTAGAAACTTAGTTGCCGTATAGGTAGGAAAAGTCGCTCGTAGAGGCATAATCAACGATAAAAATAAGTTTAACACTTTCACTACCAGGAACCCGCCCAGCGGGCGCCTACGCCGTAGTCGCTTTCCGCTACATACGAGCAAAACCACGGGATCGGCTACGAGCGTGGCGCGTAGCGATTCTTGGTAGTGAATGTGTTAAGAGAAAAATATATATAAAAAGTCACTTCGTAAGCGAGACCTAGATTTTAAATTTAAAAAAATACTCTATTGCTACCGAAAATCAAACTCAGTCAAATGTATCTAAAATAATGGAATATTGTTGCAAAGTTACTTTTAATACACTTTGCTGAACCTTATTGTCTAACTAATCATTTAAACTCTATTTTCAAACAAAACATTTACTTACACTAAATCGGCTGCTTTGGTAGAAAACTAGAAATCTAGCTCAACATGAAACGATCTGCAAAACGTGTTCTAGTTTATGTTACCTTGGTAGTTTTCCCCTAAACGCGGAAGCCTTCTGCCTCAGCGGGTGGTACTTGCCGAGTTTATTTACACACCCTTAAAGGCGAATTGATGCTGCGGTTACTTGCTAGATGGCGCTGACATCAATCTTGGTTATTTTTCGTAAACAAGATAAATATAGTGAAATATTTCCGTGCAATTTGTTGCAATACAAATACAAACACATATAAATATAACACATTATAGGAAACTGTTTTGATATTTTAAGAATTTAAATTATGTATTAAATCCCAGTGCAATCCAGAGAAGCTTCTTTGTACGTAATTATTACATTTTGCACTGACGCATAATGGACTTACTTAACGCTAAATTCACGATTAAGATATGAATTAGTAAAAACTAAGACTCAAGTTAAAAAAATAGACGTTTAATTTGAGAAATAGTGTGTTAGAAAACTAAGCGGCCGAACTCCTTGCGTCTTTGAGTCCCTGGTACTTGTCGGCGCAACGCGGAAGCCGGCCAGCTACGTGTTGCCACTTCGCCAGTTGTGGGCATTGCCCGTTTTGGAATATCTCGAGTATTGTGTGAATGCCGGTAGTATGAAATATCTACATATAAATAATATTAACATTATTAGGAGAGGCAGGGGAAGACCACGACGCAGTTATATAGACCAAATAAAGGAAAAAGCTGGTGTCGTGTCGTATCAGCAAATTAAAGGGCTGGCGTACGACAGAGAGAAATGGAAAAACTCCACCGACAGGAGGATAACTTAAATTAATGATGATGAAATAATATTGTTTACGTCACACCTGGCCATAACGCGAGTTTTACTGAACGCTGCGCGTACGGTAAAACTCGCATTGTGGCCAGATGAAGACGTAAAATTGTGTACTTACCACGGGCGGTAATTCGTAAAGCCCCAGATCACATATTTATGGCCCTCACCTTCGGTTCGGGCCACAAACACCTGCGATCTGGGCCATTCACGAATTCACCGCCCTAGGTACGTAATGTAGATATACCTGACAGTGGATGTAATCATTATAAGTCCCCAGGGAGATTAACACTCCATAGTCTCCATACAAACGTAGTTTGGTTCTCATTTTAAATGGGCGCACTGATATAAAATGAAACTTTGTAAACACAATGGAATCCGCCATAGCTAGGTCAGAAACTACTTTCTGGTGCTTGAAATTGTGATAAAAAAAGACCGAGTTGCACTTCGGGAGGGCCGACAGAAGTGAAATCTTGAATAATTTTAATTTGGCAAAAAAAGCCCTCCCGCCTCCGCCCCAAGCCCCGTACGTCTTACATCCAAAACCAGTCTCGTAATACGCCATCGGAGCCCCCCCTCACCTAAACGGTCACGTGACATCTCTGGCGAGTTTAACAATTTTCCCCTTCCCAAACAGTGCACAGCGCCGCTAAAGAAGTTTTCATTTCAAAAATACAGTATGTTATTTTTTTACAACACATAAAAGAGGAATTCAGCATTATGTCTTATCACATTATCACACAGATAGCCCCGCTTACGACAATGTGACGACCGGCCCCGTATACTGAAAGCCTCTGACCCCGTAGAACCTTTCACGTTTCTGTCGCCCTAGTACTTCTAGCTAAAACGCGGAAGCCTGTTGCTAGTGAGCGGCTATTTCGTAGACGTGCTTTCTAAGCAGAGGTTTTTTACGCTTTTCACTTTCTACGCTAGCCGTTACTACAGATTTTCCACTTTGTAGAGGAAAGCCCCTACGAGTAGGATAATCGTTAAGCGGCCTACTCAAACTGTTATTTAATTCTTATAGGTAACGAATAATTAATAATGGCCCTATTACATTCACTGCCAAGGACCGCTAGGTGCTACGGTCGTAGCCGATCCCATGGTTTTCTCGTTAACACTTTCACTGCCATGAACCCACCTAGCGGGCGCTTACGCCGTAGTCCCTTTCTACTACATACGAGAAAAACACGGGATCGGCTACGAGCGTAGCTCGTAGCGATTCTTAGCAGCGAAGGCGCTAGAGGAAAGCACCTACGGCGTAGGCGCCCGGTAGGCGGGTTCCTGACAGTGAAAATAGTTCATGACTGTAAGTTAACACATTCACTACTAAGAATCGCTACGCGCTACGCTCGTAGCCGATCCCGTGATTTCCTTGTATGTAGCAGAAAGGGACTACGGCGTAGGCACCCGCCAGGTGGGTTCCTGGTAGTGAAAGTGTTAAACTCCTATTCAATGAAAATTAACGATCTGGTATAGAGTATATAGATATGTATAAAAGTCCTAGTAAAAATTGTAAGGGCATACAGCTCTTTTGCAAAAAAAACACCGTGATACTGGAAATCGAGCTTAGGAACTTGAAAAATAAACAAATATTTTATTAAACACAACTTTATTTTCTCCCGGCAAGTGCTCAACAAACCTTTCACAATTCTGCTGCCCTGGTGTTACTGGCTGAAACGAGGAAGCCTGCCGCTATGATTTGTCGCTACAACCGGTATACATAGTAAAAAAATATAGCGAATTTAAGTTTTTCATACAAAACTAGTATTTGCTGTATTTCGTTTGTTTTATAAACTGGAGCCATTGTCATTGGATATGCAAAGTTTCGTTACAATCGAACACGTAGTTTTAAAATGAGAGCGTAACTACGTTTGTATGGGGAGGTGAAATTCGGATTAACACATTCAGGGCCAATGACGACACATATGTGTCAGGCCGCTGTAGTCGCTTTTCGCTACATACTAGGAAAACCACGGGATCAGCTACGAGCGTAGCGCGTAGCGATTCTTGGCCCTGAATGGTTTAACACATTCAGTGCCAAGGATTGCTACGCGCTACGGTCGTAGCCAATCCCGTGGTTTACTCCGTATGTAGCGGAAATCTACTAAGGCGTAGGTGCCCGCTAGACCGGATCCTGGCAGTTATGCCAATATGAGTATGTTTTGTATAGGTTAGGAAGTTAACAGTTATTTACGACTTCAAAAATATATTTCACCTTATTGTGTTTTAACGAGTCGTCACGATGACGACTGTATATGTATACTAGCTTCCGCCCGCGACTTCGTCCGCGTGGACCCGGGATAAAAACTATCCTATATTTTAATCCAGGCTATAAACTATCTTCGTGCAAAATTTCATTCAAATCGGTTCAGCCGTTTAAGCGTGATTGAGTAACAAACATCCAAACATCTAAACTTTCGCATTTATAATATTAGTAGGATTTATCATATTGTAAGAATAAGAATAAGAATAAGAAAAATTTATTCACTAAAACAACCCTTGTTTTACAGCATTTTCTTCTGCCAAACTGCAGGACAGTTTGTTGGCAGAGGGACTCCCATACAAAAAATAAATGGGTAGGCTTAGCTATTAGCTAGTTACTTTAGTTACATAATTTTGTTTTCTAATGGTACAGCTCACGTGTTAACTTTACTTAGACTACATTTCCAGTTTAGATTTTATATTTTCTAAGAAAAACTCCTTCACTTTAACTTTAAACATTCTAAATGTGTTACATTCCCTTATATCATATGTATGCATGCTATGTGACAGTAGTAACTTAAAAAAAAAACTATAGTTAGAGCTGGCTATTAACACTTTCGCTACCAGGAACCCGCCTAGCAGGCGCCTACGCCGTAGTCGCTTTCCGCTACAATCGAGGAAAATCACAGGATCGGCTACGAGCGTAGCGCGTAGCGATTCTTGGTCGCGAATGGAGCAGCACCTCGATAAAATTGGTCCATTAATGTCAGAACTGTATCGTTTAAAGGTAATTACGTTTGTAAGATAACTGTAAGATAAGATATCTATATAGATAGAACGCTAACGGCCGTATTCATAAACGTCCTATAAGCCTGTTTTAACTAAAATGGCGTTGAAATTCGTTTGTCCTTATCTGTCACTTTGACATTTGTGTTCGTAAGAAAGGGACAAAGCACACTTTATTTAGCAGAGGCATTTTAAGTTTTATGAATAAGGGGGTAAATCTGTGGTCGTAAATGTGAAAAATCAACGTTGGAACATCTCAACCTTAACGTCCATCCAGTTGAACGCATGCATTTGACACGCGCAAGTGAATGTCGAAAACACGCTCACGAGCAAGTGACACGTGGCGCGCCTGTAAATGTTGTCAAAATATTACGTCCATCCACACACAAACGGCGCTTTGGTGAACCTTCTTCGTGTTTTAATTGAGGTTAGTATTTTCTCTGCAAAGTCCGATCAAACCTCTCTCTTCTCTGTTGTCCTGGTATCGCGAGCTAAAACGCGGAAGTCTGCCGCTGTGATTGGGCGCTACAATTTATCACTTGTCGCTTTGCACCTGTAAATACGGGGTAGACAACGCTCACTTAACACTTTCACTGCAAGGAACCCGCCTAGCGGGCGCCTAAGCCGTAGGCGCTTCGCTCTACTTAGCGGGAAAACCATGGGATCTGTTATGAGTGTAGAGCATGGTGCCTTCGCCGTAGTAAGTTTCCGCTGTATACGAGGGAAACCACAGGATCAGTTCGAGCGTAACGCGAAGCGATTCTTGGCAGTGAATGTGCTTACAAAGTCACGGCTAACCCGCCTAGCGGGCGCTTTTTCCTAATCGGCGGGAAAACAACGGCATCGGCAATGAGCGTAGCGTTAAGAATTTGATGGCAGTGAATATGTCAAGCAAATTAAAAGAATACGGTATTTGACAAAAGTCAAATCAGCTTCTTTTATGAAACGTCTAAAACGCTCTATTATGGAATTAGTAAATTACTTCTACGTATGTATTGTTAGTTTATATGAAATTAAAAATCTTAAAATTGCAAACATAAATAAAAGATTCTGAATGAGAGATCCGAGTATTTTCGTAATGTTTATCTGTTGCTAATGAAAAAACAATTTATTTTCACTGTTGTCAAATACCCTATTAATTGGACATTTTTAAAATATTTTTTAGGGTTGGAGTGTGTTGTGGGCGATGGGCTAGCAACCTATTACTACAATATCACATTTTGTCGATCTTTTATACCCACATTTATGCTAAAAGTGGCGCTGGAATATACGTTTCATGTGCTCTGCCTACCCCTTTTGGGAATAAAGGCGTGAATGTATGTATGTATTGTATGTATGTTTTTTAATAAGAATCAGCTATTCCGCCCCAAACGCAGATTTTTAAAATAGTTATTTATTTTCTGCCACCAAAACCTACTGACAGCAAGCCGATATTTTATAGAACATCTGGTTTATTTTCTACAGAAAAAAGTACTTATTTTTTGGCTTCTATTTACAATTTATATGTATAGTAAGATGCGCATTTTTTTTAAATGTCCATTAAATATTATGACAAGAAATAGAGGCTCACTACTATATAGAATTGAATAATTGGCGGTTTTTATAAACAATATTATATATCTAATAATTTAACTCATTACCATTAGTTGATATTAGTTTCTTCGACGATGTTGTCTTTGTCAATAAAATTTTGCAACAAATGAATACGTTTAATTAAGGAAGACTGTTATTCCGACAAACGGGGCTTTAAAATCGGGCAGAATTGAATTCACAAGCACCTCAGTTGCACTGAGTACTCAACTTTGAGTCATGAGAATAAAGTAAATTTTCCTATGACTCGCTCAAATATGTATATTGAAAAAAATATTTTTTTCGTCAGATGTGAAGAGCTCTCGTGGGGGCTTATAAATACATATGCTTTTATATCTTTTAGCCTCTGAGTAAGTGGACATGTGACATGTTAAGAGGTTTTTCTCTTTGCATTATAGAAATAATATTTTTTTTTGAATGTAATTTGATAGTGGTCAGTATTTTCAATGCGTGGCAAGCAGAAGGAAGCAAGGCCCTTTCTAATATATGTGTTTAAAAGGTGTTGATGTAGACCCTGGATTGTTGTGGCACTGACGTCACAATAGGGTGATTTGGGGAGTAAATGGAACAGTATTAATTAATACGGATTTATTAAGATAAGATAATATAAAAAATATCATATGTATGTCTTGACACATTAATACATCAGTGACGTGCAGTTGCCAATAAAGCAAACAGTTTATATCTAAGGTCAAACTTTATGTAGGTTTGCATAGGTTGCATACATTGATAAAGTTAATTCTAATACATGTATGTTCCATTTCCCGAATGGAACAGTGGAACGAAATAATTATTCGACCGCTCAGTTTTTCGAAAACTAGTAAACGTAGAAATTTAAGTCTTGCAGATAACTGCAAATTTAATAGTTACAATTTTGGTATATAAATACCAAAAATGTAATATCGATCGATTCACTGGGATTTTTTTATTGTGACTATTTTTTATTCGATTACGTACCGTAAATGAAATTATGTTTTTCTCTGGTGAAATGAATATAAATTTTTATCTTATCTTATAATTTATATATCATTTTGCTCTACCATTCCATTTACTCCCCAAATCACCCTATTGTGACGTCAGTGCCACAACAATCCGGAGTCTATGATGAAGTACTTATGTGGTTGTAGGACAAGTACATACATAAACATTTTTTCAGAATTTATTATTTATTTATTATAATTTAGTTTTCAAAATTCTGTACCAAGCACAGAAAAACATTGAATTCACAAAAAACTAATTATTGACTTCTATTTTATAGGTAATTATTGTCCACTGGTTGCGGGCGGCGCAGGTCACTTTGGCACTCTTTGGGGGAGGCCTATGTCCAGCAGTGGACGTCTTTTGACTGATATGATGATGATTTTATAATGTTTAAAAAATTTACCTGTACCTTTTGTTGTTATGTTTACAGAATTATCAAAACATGTTCTTTCGTCTGTTTGTTTATAAGTAGTTAAGAAACCTATTATTTGTGTAACTTAAATACATTCTTCATTATTTCCGTACTTTTTATGTTCATGTTTATGTTCAACAAAATTCCTAAACATTTATCACCTGAACGTAAATAAAAAATATCATCACGACGTCCTAAGACCGATAAATATGTCAGCGATTTACGACAAAAGTTTTAACGTAACTCGTCTCGCTTGAGTACCAACTTGCACGCAACGTGTTACGCTGGTGACAGCCCTACATTGTTGTCAATTGTACGTGGAACTAGTGTGCAGGCTGATCTGAGTTCTAAGCGTGCAGATTACGGTTGGTTTTAGGTTAGCTCGAGTATAAGCTAATTCTATGTTGCCAGGCAACACAGTTTGTTGGTCCACTTAATTGATTATTTATTTTTGTAGTCAGCGAGCGTTTAATTGTTCTCACTTCGTAATAAAATTAACAAGGGATTTTCTTGTTTTGTTAAACATATATTATTCTGGCCTCTTTATTGACGTTTTAAAAAAAAACTACATGGGCTGTAGGGTAATTTGATAACTTTTTGTGTGGCAAATGTAAAATGGCAATATTTGAGACCTTTATTATGCTCAAATCCATTCTTTACTGCTGATAACAGCATATTCAGGAAAACTCATCGCGGCTTTGAAAAAAAGTTGCTTTAATTTATTTTTTACTTGCAGGACATGCTAAAAATGGAGCCATAAAAAAGTTACACCAAAGAAACCTTTGTGGCTTGTGGCAGTTAGAAATAATTTAAGTTTTCGTCTGCACGTTATCTGCAATTTCTTTTTTATGAAGTTCAATCATCTTAAGTCTTCGTAACTTAGTGTGTTCATTATTTTTTTGCTTTTTGCAGCATCGAGTGAATAGATTTTCATAATCTATGCTATCATTATCTGAGTTAAATTAATATATATATATATATATTTCGATTTCTAATCAACGTCACGGTACTATTTAATAGATAGGTAAAAAACCCTTTGTATTGGTTTTTAAACCGGTAAGACGATCGATTTCGTATAAGCCGTAATACAGTCCATTAATAAGCACATTTCAAAAAAATACCACCAATAGCATTATCATATATCTTTTTAAGAAAAGCAAACTCATTTTACCTTAAGAGTGGTTCACATAAAAAACACCTGTACTCCTCATATTCCACATCCACCGCAAATTGTCCGCTGTCTCACGTAAAATACCTAAACAATTTACAAGAAAATTGAATGCCGGCCGGATGACCGATAAATAAAAATAAACTCTCCCGGGCACTCAATCCAATCCCGGGCTTCTGAGATAAGTTGCGGGCCGTTGTTGTTGTATCCCGGGATAACGGGAATACCGGGATAGAGGTGGCTTTAAACACGACCGCGGGGATTATGCCCGGCTTTCAAGGTGGTGTAGAAAAATGGGATTGTGGTCGATTTTGCTTTGAAGGGGCAATTCGTTAAGGTTTGAATAATCGAACGGCATATTCGTATGGTGTGTTTCTAACTTATTTATTACGTAAAGGTAAGTAAAGAACTTTGACTTTCTTGCTAACAGCCCAGCCACGAATTGCGGCGCGGCAAGCGTTTTATTTGTTCATATTGCGCGGCCCAGACGCGCAACGCACTGGTTAGTTGGGATCACATGCAATGATTTAGAAAAACCGCTCCCGCTGCCACGCGCCGCGCAATGTCGTGTGCGCGGTTGTACTTGAGTAATATATAGATATTTACAATTTTTTTTAAACACGGTGGTGGCAAACATGCCTACAATTTTCCTGAAAGTAAGCAGATAATGTTGCATATGGACGCTTACGCCTCCAAAGGAGTCTCAGGTCCGTTGCTAACTCTTTATTGATTAGATGATTCGTTGTGTTGGCAGTTAGAGACAAATGCAAGTCCTTTACTCTAAACACAGTAGCCCTGGTGGCCTTTCTACCACCAGGAACACAGCAGCACATAGGTATCTACAGACATGCAGTGCTGCTATTCGTAACCTTAAGAGTCCGCAGTAAGCTCGGTCGAATTTCACCTTCCCATACAAACGTACTTACGCTCTCATTTTAAAACTACGTGTTGGATTGTGACGAAACTTTGCATATACAATGACATGAGGTATATCTATGTCTGTAATTAGTTTATATGGTTCCAGTTTATAAAACAAACAAAATACAGCAAAAACAAGTTTTGTATGAAAAATTTAAATTCGCTGTATTTTTTTAACTATGGTATCTGAAGCTACATTAACTAATTACAGACATAGATATACCTCATATCATTGTATATGCAAAGTTTCGTTACAATCCAACACGTAGTTTTAAAATGAGAGTGTAACTACGTTTGTATGGAGAATCGAGCTTACTGCGGACTCTTAATATTCTGTAAAGAGGACGACAAATTCGACAGCTGGGCTGCTCCAAATATGAGCGTGATTACATTCCGTTATGCTCTAGTTCTCGTAACCTTCCCATACCTCTGTTACTTAAAACATGACGTGTTGCCTTTTTAGCCGACTTCAAAGAGGACGTTCTCAATTCGTCGGAATCTTTTTATGTTTGTTCCCCGATTACTCGACAACGCTTGGACCAATTTCGAAAATTATTTTTTTATTTCTTTTATCTTATCTAAAATCTCACTTTATGAAATTTTAATAAAATGTCTCTAAGTTAGGTATTTATCGAAATTTGTCCAAAAAAGCCATTCCCGAAGAGTGTTACATCTCTTTTCCTTGTGGGCGGAAGGCATCAGCGTATCTCTGTCTAGGGGGCGTGTTCGACTCAAATCAAGGCATCGCCTTAAGAATTTGTTTTGAAAGTACCTATGACATATAAAGACAAATTCAGGCATTCTCAGGTTCTAATTTGAGATTTACATACTCTCGATTATTCACGTGCGCAAGTAAATAGTCTTTCCACATAACATACTTAAATGTAACTTCAGAACTTGAAACGTACATGCCTGTTCTAAAGTTCATAAATAAAATACGCAACTTTAAGTAGAGTAAAGTCAGGAGAGAGATGTATCGTTCAACATAAGAGCTTTACGGTGTCTTATTTTGTTTCTTCTTGGCACTCCTTGCAGTTGCTTTCAGGATGTACTTTTTGTTTCCACTGGTTTTTCATACGAACTTGTGACTGATCGGACAATTACGATTTACGAAATGAGGAAGGAGGATTTACATTGAAAACTAGACATAAGTATTTAAAAGTTCTTTTTTTTTACTTTATGGGAATACATTTATTTTCTAAAATATATACAAGATGATAACTAACATTAACTCAATTAAATTAAAACTAAGTTAAATCTAAAAAAGGCCCTCGAGGCATTGTACCGAGGATGCTGGCGGCATTTCCTCGCTGAAATAAACTCTAATATAAGCTATGTTTTTGAATAATGGTTAATTATTCATCATTGGCTTATTGTAAATTGGATTGTATGTACATTTTATTAATAAACGTTCGTTTTGAATAGGGGTGGGAGTTTTATTTGAAATTATACTTATTATTTGAATATAATAGGTAAAATACAAGAGGCATTATGCATGTTCCCAAATGTGTTATTGTTTGTTCTCCATTGCATTAAATTGCACTTTTGAGTCGCTTACTTATAGCATGAGCGAGCGAAGCGAATGAAGTTCTCAATTTCTTTGTTTGGCCAACCATTTTTTCGTCTTGTAGGTCGTCTGTCCGGCTGTTCTCCTCTATAGGTAGCATTTCTCAACTGATTCTCGTGATTTTTTTTAAGCAGGTTCATAAATAATTATGGAATTTAATTGTCGATTCAATTCTTCAAAATTAAAAAAAAAAACAGGCTCGCATCCACATTGCACAGAGCCTCTAATTTTATCTACATACCGCTTGACTGCTTCATACTCAGTCAGTTTTATATAAAACCTCTACGAGTACAGTACTCACGCGAGAAAGAGCACTCAAGGTTTGAAACGCGTATCCGATGTTCTGATGGGAATAGGAATGTTCTTTTGTTATTTTTGTAAGTTTATCCTGCCAGATGAGATAAGACGCGGTGCTGCAATAGCTAGTAGCATTGCTAATTTTCTGTCATCTTAATCGTATCATAAATCGTAGGTATGCATATACCCATATGGAAACATTTCGTGTGCTGTAGTTCCCTCGGATAATAAATATCCTTTGTATATCCCCGGAAAACTACCTGCGTTTCAAATTTCTTTTTTATTGGTTCTGTTGTTTTTGCGTAAAAAGTTAAGTGTCTATCATGTACAACAGTTTCTTAAATTGTCATAATAGTAGTTTAGATTGCAAGCCATATGACGTGACGTCACGACAACAATAAGACGGCGGTACACCACTGCAATTGAAATTGAAAATGGAATGCCAAAAGAATCATGCTGGATGTTTCATTTACAGAGACAGACATTCTAAGGCGTCGTGTGTCGGGTGACGCGTGACACGGCGCATGCAGCGACTACGAAAACACGCACGCGTACGTAAATGCTCGTTTTTGTGCTTTCGCGTGTTTCCGACCGCTTGTACATGAACAAGGCCTTAGAAAAAGAAAAATGCCATGTCCCCAAAATGGACTATCTTATCAAACATGTTAACAACTTGCGTCGTTATTGAATAGGGATCCCTCGTTCCATTATCGTCGTGATACGCATATAAAACCATCTTGAAGCTATCACTAGGATGTTTCGGACGCTTACATGTTTCAGACATTTGGACAGTAGGTATCAGCGACTCGGACATAGACATATTTTCTCCCGGCAAGTGCTCAACAAACCTTTCACAATTCTGCTGCCCTGGTGTTACTGGCTGAAACGAGGAAGCCTGCCGCTATGATTTGTCGCTACAACCGGTATACATAGTAAAAAAATATAGCGAATTTAAGTTTTTCATACAAAACTAGTTTTTGCTGTATTTCGTTTGTTTTATAAACTGGAGCCATTGTCATTGGATATGCAAAGTTTCGTTACAATCGAACACGTAGTTTTAAAATGAGAGCGTAACTACGTTTGTATGGGGAGGTGAAATTCGGATTAACACATTCAGGGCCAATGACGACACATATGTGTCAGGCCGCTGTAGTCGCTTTTCGCTACATACTAGGAAAACCACGGGATCAGCTACGAGCGTAGCGCGTAGCGATTCTTGGCCCTGAATGGTTTAACACATTCAGTGCCAAGGATTGCTACGCGCTACGGTCGTAGCCAATCCCGTGGTTTACTCCGTATGTAGCGGAAATCTACTAAGGCGTAGGTGCCCGCTAGACCGGATCCTGGCAGTTATGCCAATATGAGTATGTTTTGTATAGGTTAGGAAGTTAACAGTTATTTACGACTTCAAAAATATATTTCACCTTATTGTGTTTTAACGAGTCGTCACGATGACGACTGTATATGTATACTAGCTTCCGCCCGCGACTTCGTCCGCGTGGACCCGGGATAAAAACTATCCTATATTTTAATCCAGGCTATAAACTATCTTCGTGCAAAATTTCATTCAAATCGTTTCAGCCGTTTAAGCGTGATTGAGTAACAAACATCCAAACATCTAAACTTTCGCATTTATAATATTAGTAGGATTTATCATATTGTAAGAATAAGAATAAGAATAAGAAAAATGTATTCACTAAAACAACCCTTGTTTTACAGCATTTTCTTCTGCCAAACTGCAGGACAGTTTGTTGGCAGAGGGACTCCCATACAAAAAATAAATGGGTAGGCTTAGCTATTAGCTAGTTACTTTAGTTACATAATTTTGTTTTCTAATGGTACAGCTCACGTGTTAACTTTACTTAGACTACATTTCCAGTTTAGATTTTATATTTTCTAAGAAAAACTCCTTCACTTTAACTATAAACATTCTAAATGTGTTACATTCCCTTATATCATATGTATGCATGCTATGTGACAGTAGTAACTTAAAAAAAAACTATAGTTAGAGCTGGCTATTAACACTTTCGCTACCAGGAACCCGCCTAGCGGGCGCCTACGCCGTAGTCGCTTTCCGCTACAATCGAGGAAAATCACAGGATCGGCTACGAGCGTAGCGCGTAGCGATTCTTGGTCGCGAATGGAGCAGCACCTCGATAAAATTGGTCCATTAATGTCAGAACTGTATCGTTTAAAGGTAATTACGTTTGTAAGATAAGATATCTATATAGATAGAACGTTAACGGCCGTATTCATAAACGTCCTATAAGCCTGTTTTAACTAAAATGGCGTTGAAATTCGTTTGTCCTTATCTGTCACTTTGACATTTGTGTTCGTAAGAAAGGGACAAAGCACACTTTATTTAGCAGAGGCATTTTAAGTTTTATGAATAAGGGGGTAAATCTGTGGTCGTAAATGTGAAAAATCAACGTTGGAACATCTCAACCTTAACGTCCATCCAGTTGAACGCATGCATTTGACACGCGCAAGTGAATGTCGAAAACACGCTCACGAGCAAGTGACACGTGGCGCGCCTGTAAATGTTGTCAAAATATTACGTCCATCCACACACAAACGGCGCTTTGGTGAACCTTCTTCGTGTTTTAATTGAGGTTAGTATTTTCTCTGCAAAGTCCGATCAAACCTCTCTCTTCTCTGTTGTCCTGGTATCGCGAGCTAAAACGCGGAAGTCTGCCGCTGTGATTGGGCGCTACAATTTATCACTTGTCGCTTTGCACCTGTAAATACGGGGTAGACAACGCTCACTTAACACTTTCACTGCAAGGAACCCGCCTAGCGGGCGCCTAAGCCGTAGGCGCTTCGCTCTACTTAGCGGGAAAACCATGGGATCTGTTATGAGTGTAGAGCATGGTGCCTTCGCCGTAGTAAGTTTCCGCTGTATACGAGGGAAACCACAGGATCAGTTCGAGCGTAACGCGAAGCGATTCTTGGCAGTGAATGTGCTTACAAAGTCACGGCTAACCCGCCTAGCGGGCGCTTTTTCCTAATCGGCGGGAAAACAACGGCATCGGCAATGAGCGTAGCGTTAAGAATTTGATGGCAGTGAATATGTCAAGCAAATTAAAAGAATACGGTATTTGACAAAAGTCAAATCAGCTTCTTTTATGAAACGTCTAAAACGCTCTATTATGGAATTAGTAAATTACTTCTACGTATGTATTGTTAGTTTATATGAAATTAAAAATCTTAAAATTGCAAACATAAATAAAAGATTCTGAATGAGAGATCCGAGTATTTTCGTAATGTTTATCTGTTGCTAATGAAAAAACAATTTATTTTCACTGTTGTCAAATACCCTATTAATTGGACATTTTTAAAATATTTTTTAGGGTTGGAGTGTGTTGTGGGCGATGGGCTAGCAACCTATTACTACAATATCACATTTTGTCGATCTTTTATACCCACATTTATGCTAAAAGTGGCGCTGGAATATACGTTTCATGTGCTCTGCCTACCCCTTTTGGGAATAAAGGCGTGAATGTATGTATGTATTGTATGTATGTTTTTTAATAAGAATCAGCTATTCCGTCCCAAACGCAGATTTTTAAAATAGTTATTTATTTTCTGCCACCAAAACCTACTGACAGCAAGCCGATATTTTATAGAACATCTGGTTTATTTTCTACAGAAAAAAGTACTTATTTTTTGGCTTCTATTTACAATTTATATGTATAGTAAGATGCGCATTTTTTTTAAATGTCCATTAAATATTATGACAAGAAATAGAGGCTCACTACTATATAGAATTGAATAATTGGCGGTTTTTATAAACAATATTATATATCTAATAATTTAACTCATAACCATTAGTTGATATTAGTTTCTTCGACGGTGTTGTCTTTGTCAATAAAATTTTGCAACAAATGAATACGTTTAATTAAGGAAGACTGTTATTCCGACAAACGGGGCTTTAAAATCGGGCAGAATTGAATTCACAAGCACCTCAGTTGCACTGAGTACTCAACTTTGAGTCATGAGAATAAAGTAAATTTTCCTATGACTCGCTCAAATATGTATATTGAAAAAAATATTTTTTTCGTCAGATGTGAAGAGCTCTCGTGGGGGCTTATAAATACATATGCTTTTATATCTTTTAGCCTCTGAGTAAGTGGACATGTGACATGTTAAGAGGTTTTTCTCTTTGCATTATAGAAATAATATTTTTTTTTAATGTAATTTGATAGTGGTCAGTATTTTCAATGCGTGGCAAGCAGAAGGAAGCAAGGCCCTTTCTAATATATGTGTTTAAAAGGTGTTGATGTAGACCCTGGATTGTTGTGGCACTGACGTCACAATAGGGTGATTTGGGGAGTAAATGGAACAGTATTAATTAATACGGATTTATTAAGATAAGATAATATAAAAAATATCATATGTATGTCTTGACACATTAATACATCAGTGACGTGCAGTTGCCAATAAAGCAAACAGTTTATACCTAAGGTCAAACTTTATGTAGGTTTGCATAGGTTGCATACATTGATAAAGTTAATTCTAATACATGTATGTTCCATTTCCCGAATGGAACAGTGGAACGAAATAATTATTCGACCGCTCAGTTTTTCGAAAACTAGTAAACGTAGAAATTTAAGTCTTGCAGATAACTGCAAATTTAATAGTTACAATTTTGGTATATAAATACCAAAAATGTAATATCGATCGATTCACTGGGATTTTTTTATTGTGACTATTTTTTATTCGATTACGTACCGTAAATGAAATTATGTTTTTCTCTGGTGAAATGAATATAAATTTTTATCTTATCTTATAATTTATATATCATTTTGCTCTACCATTCCATTTACTCCCCAAATCACCCTATTGTGACGTCAGTGCCACAACAATCCGGAGTCTATGATGAAGTACTTATGTGGTTGTAGGACAAGTACATACATAAACATTTTTTCAGAATTTATTATTTATTTATTATAATTTAGTTTTCAAAATTCTGTACCAAGAACAGAAAAACATTGAATTCACAAAAAACTAATTATTGACTTCTATTTTATAGGTAATTATTGTCCACTGGTTGCGGGCGGCGCAGGTCACTTTGGCACTCTTTGGGGGAGGCCTATGTCCAGCAGTGGACGTCTTTTGACTGATATGATGATGATTTTATAATGTTTAAAAAATTTACCTGTACCTTTTGTTGTTATGTTTACAGAATTATCAAAACATGTTCTTTCGTCTGTTTGTTTATAAGTAGTTAAGAAACCTATTATTTGTGTAACTTAAATACATTCTTCATTATTTCCGTACTTTTTATGTTCATGTTTATGTTCAACAAAATTCCTAAACATTTATCACCTGAACGTAAATAAAAAATATCATCACGACGTCCTAAGACCGATAAATATGTCAGCGATTTACGACAAAAGTTTTAACGTAACTCGTCTCGCTTGAGTACCAACTTGCACGCAACGTGTTACGCTGGTGACAGCCCTACATTGTTGTCAATTGTACGTGGAACTAGTGTGCAGGCTGATCTGAGTTCTAAGCGTGCAGATTACGGTTGGTTTTAGGTTAGCTCGAGTATAAGCTAATTCTATGTTGCCAGGCAACACAGTTTGTTGGTCCACTTAATTGATTATTTATTTTTGTAGTCAGCGAGCGTTTAATTGTTCTCACTTCGTAATAAAATTAACAAGGGATTTTCTTGTTTTGTTAAACATATATTATTCTGGCCTCTTTATTGACGTTTTAAAAAAAAACTACATTGGGTTGTAGGGTAATTTGATAACTTTTTGTGTGGCAAATGTAAAATGGCAATATTTGAGACCTTTATTATGCTCAAATCCATTCTTTACTGCTGATAAAAGCATATTCAGGAAAACTCATCGCGGCTTTGAAAAAAAGTTGCTTTAATTTATTTTTTACTTGCAGGACATGCTAAAAATGGCCATAGCCATAAAAAAGTTACACCAAAGAAACCTTTGTGGCTTGTGGCAGTTAGAAATAATTTAAGTTTTCGTCTGCACGTTATCTGCAATTTCTTTTTTATGAAGTTCAATCATCTTAAGTTTTCGTAACTTAGTGTGTTCATTATTTTTTTGCTGTTTTGCAGCATCGAGTGAATAGATTTTCATAATCTATGCTATCATTATCTGAGTTAAATTAAAAAATATATATATATTTCGATTTCTAATCAACGTCACTATACTATTTAATAGATAGGTTTAAAACCCCTTGTATTGGTTTTTAAACCGGTAAGACGATCGATTTCGTATCAGCCGTAATACAGTCCATTAATAAGCACATTTAAAAAAAAATACCATTAATAGCATTATCATATATCTTTTTAAGAAAAGCAAACTCATTTTACCTTAAGAGTGGTTCACATAAAAAACACCTGTACTCCTCATATTCCACATCCACCGCAAATTGTCCGCTGTCTCACGTAAAATACCTAAACAATTTACAAGAAAATTGAATGCCGGCCGGATGACCGATAAATAAAAATAAACTCTCCCGGGCACTCAATCCAATCCCGGGCTTCTGAGATAAGTTGCGGGCCGTTGTTGTTGTATCCCGGGATAACGGGAATACCGGGATAGAGGTGGCTTTAAACACGACCGCGGGGATTATGCCCGGCTTTCAAGGTGGTGTAGAAAAATGGGATTGTGGTCGATTTTGCTTTGAAGGGGCAATTCGTTAAGGTTTGAATAATCGAACGGCATATTCGTATGGTGTTTTTCTAACTTATTTATTACGTAAAGGTAAGTAAAGAACTTTGACTTTCTTGCTAACAGCCCAGCCACGAATTGCGGCGCGGCAAGCGTTTTATTTGTTCATATTGCGCGGCCCAGACGCGCAACGCACTGGTTAGTTGGGATCACATGCAATGATTTAGAAAAACCGCTCCCGCTGCCACGCGCCGCGCAATGTCGTGTGCGCGGTTGTACTTGAGTAATATATAGATATTTACCATTTTTTTTAAACACGGTGGTGGCAAACATGCCTACAATTTTCCTGAAAGTAAGCAGATAATGTTGCATATGGACGCTTACGCCTCCAAAGGAGTCTCAGGTCCGTTGCTAACTCTTTATTGATTAGATGATTCGTTGTGTTGGCAGTTAGAGACAAATGCAAGTCCTTTACTCTAAACACAGTAG
The DNA here is from genome assembly GCA_947049275.1 of Epinotia bilunana. Classification (NCBI taxonomy): domain Eukaryota; kingdom Metazoa; phylum Arthropoda; class Insecta; order Lepidoptera; family Tortricidae; genus Epinotia; species Epinotia bilunana. Next base: position 21,290,906 of record OX346258.1, on the reverse strand, counting down.
CCCTGGTGGCCTTTCTACCACCAGGAACACAGCAGCACATAGGTACCTACAGACATGCAGTGCTGCTATTCGTAACCTTAAGAGTCCGCAGTAAGCTCGGTCGAATTTCACCTTCCCATACAAACGTACTTACGCTCTCATTTTAAAACTACGTGTTGGATTGTGACGAAACTTTGCATATACAATGACATGAGGTATATCTATGTCTGTAATTAGTTTATATGGTTCCAGTTTATAAAACAAACAAAATACAGCAAAAACAAGTTTTGTATGAAAAATTTAAATTCGCTGTATTTTTTTTACTATGGTATCTGAAGCTACATTAACTAATTACAGACATAGATATACCTCATATCATTGTATATGCAAAGTTTCGTTACAATCCAACACGTAGTTTTAAAATGAGAGCGTAACTACGTTTGTATGGAGAATCGAGCTTACTGCGGACTCTTAATATTCTGTAAAGAGGACGACAAATTCGACAGCTGGGCTGCTCCAAATATGAGCGCGATTACATTCCGCTATGCTCTAGTTCTCGTAACCTTCCCATACCTCTGTTACTTAAAACATGACGTGTTGCCTTTTTAGCCGACTTCAAAGAGGACGTTCTCAATTCGTCGAAATCTTTTTATGTTTGTTCCCCGATTACTCGACAACGCTTGGACCAATTTCGAAAATTATTTTTTTATTTCTTTTATCTTATCTAAAATCTCACTTTATGAAATTTTAATAAAATGTCTCTAAGTTAGGTATTTATCGAAATTTGTCCAAAAAAGCCATTCCCGAAGAGTGTTACATCTCTTTTCCTCGTGGGCGGAAGGCATCAGCGTATCTCTGTCTAGGGGGCGTGTTCGACTCAAATCAAGGCATCGCCTTAAGAATTTGTTTTCAAAGTACCTATGACATATAAAGACAAATTCAGGCATTCTCAGGTTCTAATTTGAGATTTACATACTCTCGATTATTTACGTGCGCAAGTAAATAGTCTTTCCACATAACATACTTAAATGTAACTTCAGAACTTGAAACGTACATGCCTGTTCTAAAGTTCATAAATAAAATACGCAACTTTAAGTAGAGTAAAGTCAGAAGAGAGATGTATCGTTCAACAAAAGAGCTTTACGGTGTCTTATTTTGTTTCTTCTTGGCACTCCTTGCAGTTGCTTTCAGGATGTACTTTTTGTTTCCACTGGTTTTTCATACGAACTTGTGACTGATCGGACAATTACGATTTACGAAATGAGGAAGGAGGATTTACATTGAAAACTAGACATAAGTATTTAAAAGTTCTTTTTTTTTACTTTATGGGAACAAATTTATTTTCTAAAATATATACAAGATGATAACTAACATTAACTCAATTAAATTAAAACTAAGTTAAATCTAAAAAAGGCCCTCGAGGCATTGTACCGAGGATGCTGGCGGCATTTCCTCGCTGAAATAAACTCTAATATAAGCTATGTTTTTGAATAATGGTTAATTATTCATCATTGGCTTATTGTAAATTGGATTTTATGTACATTTTATTAATTAACGTTCGTTTTGAATAAGCCTGCAATTCCTCAGTTATGGTACATTCGTTTGAAGTGGGGTGGGAGTTTTATTTGAAATTATACTTATTATTTGAATATAATAGGTAAAATACAAGAGGCATTATGCATGTTCCCAAATGTGTTGTTGTTTGTTCTCCCATTGCATTAAATTGCACTTTTGAGTCGCTTACCTGTAGCATGAGCGAGCGAAGCGAATGAAGTTCTCAATTTCTTTGTTTGGCCAACCATTTTTTCGTCTTGTAGGTCGTCTGTCCGGCTGTTCTCCTCTATAGGTAGCATTTCTCAACTGATTCTCGTGATTTTTTTTAAGCAGGTTCAAAAATAATTATGGAATTTAATTGTCGATTCAATTCTTCAAAATAAAATAAAAAAAACAGGCTCGCATCCACATTGCACAGAGCCTCTAATTTTATCTACATACCGCTTGACTGCTTCATACTCAGTCAGTTTTATATAAAACCTCTACGAGTACAGTACTCACGCGAGAAAGAGCACTCAAGGTTTGAAACGCGTATCCGATGTTCTGATGGGAATAGGAATGTTCTTTTGTTATTTTTGTAAGTTTATCCTGCCAGATGAGATAAGACGCGGTGCTGCAATAGCTAGTAGCATTGCTAATTTTCTGTCATCTTAATCGTATCATAAATCGTAGGTATGCATATACCCATATGGAAACATTTCGTGTGCTGTAGTTCCCTCGGATAATAAATATCCTTTGTATATCCCCGGAAAACTACCTGCGTTTCAAATTTCTTTTTTATTGGTTCTGTTGTTTTTGCGTAAAAAGTTAAGTGTCTATCATGTACAACAGTTTCTTAAATTGTCATAATAGTAGTTTAGATTGCAAGCCATATGACGTGACGTCACGACAACAATAAGACGGCGGTACACCACTGCAATTGAAATTGAAAATGGAATGCCAAAAGAATCATGCTGGATGTTTCATTTACAGAGACAGACATTCTAAGGCGTCGTGTGTCGGGTGACGCGTGACACGGCGCATGCAGCGACTACGAAAACACGCACGCGTACGTAAATGCTCGTTTTTGTGCTTTCGCGTGTTTCCGACCGCTTGTACATGAACAAGGCCTTAGAAAAAGAAAAATGCCATGTCCCCAAAATGGACTATCTTATCAAACATGTTAACAACTTGCGTCGTTATTGAATAGGGATCCCTCGTTCCATTATCGTCGTGATACGCATATAAAACCATCTTGAAGCTATCACTAGGATGTTTCGGACGCTTACATGTTTCAGACATTTGGACAGTAGGTATCAGCGACTCGGACATAGCGTCAGCGTCAGATAGGTCCCCCTGGGCCAGTGTTGATGACAGACACTCGGATACTTTTAGATATTCAAAGTTTCAGGCACTTGCACAGGGTTACAGTGCAACGCTGGGACGGGACACAGTATTAGACCCATTAACACAGACTCAGAAGACCCTTGGACACCGTGCCAGAGACTTTGACACCGCATTAGATACTTTTACACAATAAAAACTAGGACACGGTTTTGGTGTAACGGATACTTGGGCAGTTTAAGCCATCGGGACAACGTTTGTGTCACAGACACTCGGGCCCAGTCAGAAATGAAGATATAGTGTCATGTATTCGCACAGTGTCAGACAAAACGCAACGTCAAACACTCAGCCATAGTGTCGATAACACGGGCCCTCGAATAGAGTCAGACACGCGGGCATGTCAGACGCTAGAATGCAGTGCACTATTAAGTGGTATTTTTTTATAAAAAATACGGTTCTACAGGTGACATCCTATGTAGATAATTATACAATTACATGTCCTTAACACCCTGTGAACAAAAAACATTATTTATGTTATTTGCGAAATGGTTATATGATTCACTGTATCGTCTCATATCAGTCACGTCTCTGTTGTGACCAATCGTAAATGTTTTAGTGTCTGTAAAAAATATAATCATTTGTTGGATAAGTTTGTTATGAGAACAGTTGTCAACGCAAAGACCACACCTAGAACTCAAAACCAAACAAATGTCACCTAGATTGTATAGAACCCCATTTACATAGGTCAAATAATATAACACATTGTAATACATGTTAGGAATACATAACAGAATAAATAAACGCATGTCAATTTAAGTTGTATTAGGTAATAAATAAAGGTCACAGCTAACATCCCTATAGTTGAAGGGAGCCTTTGGCCAGCATGAAAATTCCTGAATTGAAAAGGACAGTGTGTTGTGACAATCCCGTGGACACAGTGAGTTCGGTGTGCGTATCGTCTCTCGGAGGAGACGATCTCCTGCCGCAGCCTCTCACAACAACTCCAGCGCAAGACTATCACCCCTCCCCCCGCCCTGTCGGCGCGTGCGTCACAGGCCGTGCGGCGTTCGGAGCGGGTGTGGGCAGTGATTCAAGCGACACCACCGCAAAAACATCCTGAAGAAGAACTACCGAAGGGTTCGAAACATGTCGCCCGCAGTGACATTGAAAACGCGAGTTTAACCGTGTGACTATTAGCATTATTGAATACAACTTACTCATAAATATCTCCAGTCGCTCTTATGTCAGTGAATTGAGGTTTATGTTATACATATTTATGAGAGGATTAAATCGGTACATATAGATGATCATCTTAGTGCTTTGTCGCACTTAACGTAACAATACTGCGACAGTTGGGATGTGTGAAAGTAGTGAAAGTGAGAAGGTACTAAAACGATCATCTACTTTTGCTGTTGACTATCGACAAAGTACTCAAATTGTTCAACCACCTACTTACGAGTTGGACTGAGTGAGTACTTTTGTTTTTAAATGACACATAAATAATTTGATAACACGTAGGTACGTTGTAAAATGACGGTCCTAAAATCCGTGCTCTGATTAGATATACGAGCGAAAAAGTATACGAGACGAATGTGCCTCGGGGGTGTAATAAAACTTTTGCAATTCGCTTGCTGTCAGTTTACTCATCTTTTATCTTTGTCTTAATTTTTTTTTTTTTATATTATGAAACATTTAGAAAAGCAAAAAACGTACTTTTCCACCATTTTAACGAAAAAAAATCTATGTGATCGTTTTTCACTTTTAAACGACTTCAAGAAAAGAGGTTTTAGGTTCGGTGGAATATTTTATTTTTTATGATGTTCTCCGATTACCTACGAGTACCCAGACGCTTGGACCGATTCGGAAAACTTTTTTTTGTTTGAAAGCGTATCCTTCCCAGGTGGTACCATAGTCATTAGGCTACGATCTGACGATAGGATCCTGGCTAATTCGAGGGAACTCTTCAAATAAGGCGAAGAACTTAATTTAAGTAAATTATGTATAAGCATTTATTTTGGTTTCTCTTGTACCGTACCTGTAATCAAATCTTGAAAGTAAAATATTGACCAACTTCCTGTTCGAACAACTTTCAGTCCAAACGAGAAGCCATAAGAAAAAACGATCGTATGATCATGCTAGATTTTGGATTATACACTCTATAAGCTCTCGTTGACCTAAAATCATGAAATTTAGCAAGAATCAAGGTGCATTACAAGTAAAGGAGCCATTCCATAAGCTGAATTAGTGATTTAATAATATCATAAAAATACTGTTCGATTACAAACAGCTTAAAGAGAAACCTAGACGCACGCAAACTCTTCGCAGCGGGAGCTCGCGCTACACTAGGCACGCCTCATGCTGTTTATAATATTGTAAATAAATAATTATTATTGGGAGCATTCGTGATGACCAGTTAGCCTAGTGGGTAGTGACGTTGCCTATGAATTATATTTGCGTGATAAGCATGCATTTTTGTTTCTGAGTCTTAGATGTTTTTTTTTAAGTTGTTAAGTATTTATATCTATCAAATATATTGTCGTCTAGTAATAACACTAGTAGGGCTAGTTCAAATTGTGTAAGATTGTCCCCTAATATTTATTTATTTATTTATTGGCAAATGTAAGACCATCGATCATATAGAGATTGGTACACCATTTAACTAAATTGCAACAAATAACACTCAATTGTAGCGTTTTCTCCTCTAAATAGAATTACCACTTCAAAAGGAACGTGATTCTTATACAAAGGCCTCGCGACGCGGCCAAATTACGTTTAGTGCCAAAAGTTGTCGACCCATGACTTTCTTTGAAGCTGAAATAGAAGTGAGCTACTACAGCCGTCTCTTACACGGTGAAGAACTTTGCACTTTGCTTTAAAATTATTGTAGTATCTGTGTGCTGCGGTGTATCTGTGAAATTATGTGTTTTGTGACTGAAAACCATCATCCGAAAGGTCTCCCAAAAAGTGCCAAAAGGACCAGGCCTGCGCCATCCATCATGTTATACTATACTTGCCCCAAAATAGTCTCGGAAACATAACTATCGTGCGCGAGTCTGACTTGCACTGAGCCGGTTACTTGACTGTTATATGATGTAATTTTAAAATAATATGTCAAAGATTCAAAGATTTCTATTTTGCTCGGAATGCAGTTACATAGTTCTTTAAATGACAACATTATAGTTCAGTGCATTCAGCCTGCGTGCAGGTGCACTATAAAAGCATTTGTCCAGAAGCCGGGTTGTCAATTTGTTCTTAAAGCTTTTTTGTTTTATTTATGTATTAAGCGTTTGAGAATTGCATACATTAGTCTTATATATAACTCCGAAAAGCTTCAGCACGTCTAGCATACGGCGGCCGCGACATACTCTCGATTTTTATCGCACTATACTTCTTCTTCTAAGTGTTCTAATAAGAGAGAGACGGATAGTGCGAGAAAAATCGAGAGAGCTCGCGCGCCGTCGCGTGCTAGCCGTGCAGGTAGTTTATTATATATTACTATGCACATGTTATAAACATTCTTATTGTAAATCATTTTGTGAGCACGTGGTTTGTATATGAGATTCATAATGTTTCGACGGGTCTGTCCCTGCATTATTACTCCTCGTTTTTTAAAAAAGGTTCTATGGGAATTTACGAAAACACATTATATCTCTTATGTATAGGCAGGGTAAGGGAAGAATTTGCATTTTTTTAAATAAGGGTAATCTTAATGAGTCGCTCTACGTCGACAGAGTTACCCCACAGAATCAGGCCATAACGAAGACCTGAGGACACATACCCATGATAAGCCGTCAGTGCGGTTTCCAAAGAGACTGCGGCTCTCAGTCTTCGGAGGGCAAAGACAAATCGATTTAGTCTGTTACATATTTGTTCAACGTGACCTTTCCAGTGCAGATGGCAGTCTATGGTGAATCCAAGAAACTTGACAGAGGCTACTTCATCAACGTGTTCATTATTATATTCTACTTTAATTGGTATACTATTTGTATTATAATAATCGATTTGCATAAATTTCGTTTTAATAATATTAATTTTTAAATCTTTTATAGTCATCCAATTGGTAATATCATTTAAAAAATCATTAATGTGTTGATTGAAAGATAACTTGTTATTAAATTTTACCATAATTGTGGTATCATCTGCAAACATGATGTTCTTATTTGGAGTTGCGTTTGGCAGGTCATTAATGTAGATGACAAAGAGTAGCGGGCCCAAAATGCTACGCCTAAATGTCTACACACTCCGTGAGTGCTTACCAGTAAAATAATCTTCAAGTTTATTCTCTCATGCTCGCTCTTACAAATTCTTACGGGTAGGTATGCCGTCGTCAGACGATTTTATCCGAACTCAAAAGCTATTCTAACAGACCATATCTAAACGTTCCTTACGGTGTGACGTGTGGCCCTAGTAATTTGCATTGTTAAAGGCGGCATTAGGAGTAACATAAGCGGAAGTAATACGCCAAAATTAACGGTGTATCCGGCTACTTTTACCGGACTTTAAGGCCAATTCTAATACCTGAGGTCATTTCTGAAACGTGTTTTTGACCCAATGACACTTAGTGAATCCCGGTAACCTTCGTCGTCTCCCCTCGCGCGCCTGTCTTGTCTAAGTGTACGTAATACAACAGTAAATCTATAGTATAGTTATGTTAATCTAATGTAGGTACAATTAGTTCTCAAGGTACCTTACAGATGAAATTTTTACGGGTCAGTAGCGGCGCCGAGCGGCTGGCGCTGCCCGCCGTCAATTACGCTTTTATTTTCGCCAGCACTACGAGGTAGGTTAGCTGTAATTTTTACACATGGTCAACGGATTTTTAATCGAGTAATCACTGACAATAGGTAATTTAACACTTTTTGTAACGCGTCATAAATCGCCTAATACATATTCAATTTATCTAAAATATAAAAACAGCGTTTGCAAAACCCGATTAATTGCGCATTGTAAAAGTTGGAAAAGTATACATTTATTTATTTACTGAATCAAAAAGTATGCAACATTACAGTTTTCACGAAAGCGCTACCTTGCTACTATATTAAAACTACTTTCTAAAGACTACATATCATGTTATACATATCTCTTGGACTAAATCAGCCACTAACGCTTGCAATCGTGCAAACGTACGATCAGTCGCTCTTTTAACCGCGTAGGTGATTCATCATCGGTTTTATTTTATAAATGCAGGAACTTTTTAATTGCATGGTCATTCGCCATTTTGTCTGGGAATCGACTAATCAACCATCTGTTAAATAATTTAATTACATATTGAACCGTGCCCCGGGAGAGAGCTCTGGTCTGTCCTTCATGTCTGAAGATGATAGTCATGGAGGCAAGTCAGGACGGACGAACTGTCTCATCGGCACCTGTCAGTTGCTATGTTAGTGACAGTGGACATTTTCGGTGTGTCCAGATTCTTTAGTTTATCCGACCATCTAGCTGGTGAGCGGCCTCTGGGTCTTTTTTCTCCGTGTTTCCAATGATTTTCGAGGCTGTTCTCTCCGCGTCTCATTATGTGAGCGCCAAACGTAATGTGTCAATCCTCAGAGCTGAAAATCAAAGAGCGTCTTTCGACAAAGTCTTTTCAGCGTGTGGACAGCACACGGAACTGAGTTTACCATAGGTAATAGACATCACTTCGAACTCGAGAACATAAAAGTAGTTTAGCAGACTGTCAAACAAAAGTTTAATCATTTCGTTCACACGTGTATTCGTGAAATGGGCGATCGAATTGCAGTGAGAGTTTTACAAAACTATATCTGAATTTATTGGCCCTTGGCCCATTGAAAAATCTATCTTTAGACGCGCTAAATAAGGTCCACGTTTTACCGATCACTTGTGTGAAAAATGTGTGATTACGTAAGTTAGGGGTCGATATTGTCGATGCCACCATTTGGTCTGCAACTTTTTGCCTGGTGTTTTATCGCTAGAGCGATAAATTTTGCCCGCAAGGTCGTTTAATTTTGTTTCATATACATACCTACGTTTTCTATTTAGTTTTTAGTTACTACTGCAAGTTCAACTTGTTTATATTTCTGTGATAACCAAGGAGATATTATAGTTCCTTCATGTGAAAACTACATGTGACTTGTCATATCGAAAAGAATATTATGTGTTCAGGGGACAGATTTTTTTATTGAAAGCCTTCAATAAAATCGGTTAACTTTTTAAATATTGATTTAGAACTACATACACTACGATTACTGCTAGTTAACCACTGACAGATGGATTGCCTTCATTTAATTTTCAACTTTAATCGTATACAAATAAAATAGTTATTACTAAATCGGTAGATGAGGGTAACAGTATTCTGAAAAATGCTTTATCTGTATGAAATTAAAGTTGAAAATTAAATGAAGGCAATCCATCTGTCAGTGGTTAACTAACAGTAATCGTACTGTACCTATTCCTTATCAAAACCAAAGCAAACTGTGCAAACTGTTTATTGGACTTCATATTGCGACCATAAACTTCACACATAGTTTTATTTTCATTATAGTTCAACAAAACTATAAAACAGCAACAAAGCATGTATTGCTGCTGGCTACAAAAACGTTCTATTGAAACTAAATGGTTTTCAACAGCGTCAATTACAATTGACGGCAAAGTGTTCACATTTTTGTCGTAGAGGTTAGAAAGTAGGCAGTAGATGGACGAGTGGGTTCGAGGTCCGAGCCGAAGATGAGGAACTCTATGTATAGTACTATTAGCCGAGACATTACATACTGCTTTTCACTTCTACTCTACTGCGAGGAAATTGCAAATAATTATAATCATAAATCAATATTAAGTTCCATGTCAAAGATCATATTACTAAACAAAAGAATGCGCCCGCGGTCGCGCACCGCCCTTTGATTTGTCGCATCGCTGTTCCGACTGGACTACAAAGTAAATGTTGGACAGTTTGAATTCAAGGCCTGTTCAAGCAACGTCCAACTAACCACAGTTTTGAAGCCTGAATTCTGACCAACTTTTGCCACATTTCTGAGTAATGGCGTGAAAAGGAAATATATTACTTAAAGCGAATGTAGCTGCCAAAATATTGTCTTGCTCGCTCGCTGGTGTTAGCTCGATATGCTGTACTATTTGTCGCTCGCACACAGAAACTAGCGATAATCGGCAGCCCACGATCCGCGCATGATCTTTATGTGGATAATTAGAACCACAGAATAAATAATAGTTCCTAAAGGTACAGAACATCCACTGCCTAACTGAGGACTTTAGCTATCGAACCCCCCGTTTCCACTTGTTGGCTCGAGGGCCCGGAGTTTAATCGTTTGTTACAGTGGAAGAACATTTTTAACCCCCTGTGACGATCCTACCTAATGTCTATGATCTATATTACCTATATTACCTATTCTGAACTTAACCTAAAGCCTAGCTGAAAGGGTAGCCTACCTGTAGGTGTAGCTAAAGGTAAATAATTAAACAAGTAATGAGGGGAAACAAATCATTATTTATTAGTCATTAAATATTGAAAGTAGTATTTTATGTTGAAGCTAAATAAACTTTGATTATTTAATCCAATGAAATCAAGCTAGGTTTCATAGGATATTCGCTTTGGTTCCTAGACAATACTAACCGAATAACAAAGCGAATAAAACAATAAGGTTAGTCCCGGCCGAATATATTAATAACTTTGTTAATTTAAGACGCTAATCTTGATCGAACTATCCTAATGCTAGAGAAACTTTTGTTATTTATCCCAACAAATTCAAGCTAGAATTCATTAAGGAATCCACTTTGTCTCCTAGAAATGCTAGTCCAAAAGCAAAGCGGATCAAACGAAAATGGCTAGCTCCGTACCTACTAATGATGAACACACTTTAATTAGAACTGTAAATTAGACTTGAAGATCTCTAGAGAATTATCCTTGGAACCTAGTCTAAAGTATCCTAACTGAACCTGCCGATAGAATAAAGTCGTGGCTTGCTCTGAAGTGGTGGCCAAAACGCGATCGTGTATCTAGTGGAAAGACCCGTCGCTGTGTGAGAGTAGAGACCCAGGTGCTTTTCGAAAGGTGAGAAGAGGTGACGTACTATGGAAGGAAAAATTACACGTTAATAAAATCATACAATAAATTCGTTTACATACCTACAACCGTAACTTACATTACTACTTCGGAACAATAAGTTCATAAAACTTATTGTCAAAATATCCAAATAAAAATATATATTTAACGCTAGCCTTATCGCTTCTATTGGGAAGTTTCGTACAACGGTGGGCGTCTTAAACCACTACGAATCTGATGATGATGATGAAGATTTTGAACGACGATGTTGAAATACAGAAATAAATAATAGTTGACTTCCGGTTCGTCCTAGATATTGCTAAGGCGGTAGTGTGATAGGTCCAACGAACGATCCCAGCCTTAATTGCAGGACCCAAAGGCACCTTTATAGTCGAAAGATTGATAGATATACGACAATGCACAAAGGAACCTCACAACTGGCAATTAGCAACCATCTCGCTCACACCGTTATTATTGAAGATTCCATACCATAATCCCTCGGTAAAACGTAAAAATAGAAACGTATCTATTTAACTTTCATAAAATGTAGTATTCAGATATTAACGGGACGCTGTCTACCCACAATAACTAATATACTCCCGGGTAGAAACAGGTTACTCATCTTAACAATTACCTAACAAAAGGAGGATTGTATAAGGTAGCCCAATAATAATAATATAATAATATTCCACACTCATGGCTGCTAATAACGTATCAGTGATACTGGACCGAGATACTCCATCACGAATGTTTACTAACCAGATTTATACCAATTTACTGCAGCATCTCGCGAATCATACGTAGATTAATTGCTAAATCCAGGAACTAACCGTACTAAAATAACTAAATCCTAATATATCAGGATATTACAGCACCAATAGTACGCAATACACTAGATTAGCTAAATAAAAGTTCTCCTAATTGTAAGAAAACTGCATACTATTGCCGCACTCTTGAATGTCGGTAGATACAAAGTTACAACACCGATCCACACTTGAAATACACACGTGGCAATCCGTAATTTATGCAATCAAACAACAATCATTGCTAATGATTAGATATGATAATGTAGGAAATAGACACAGGCTAAACCAGGCTAAAGTAAAGTTACATTAAAATCCTACCAGGGATTGGGCTCGCTGGATCCACCCAATTTACCAAATCAGCCGAAGATATTGCTTGAGGGGAGGCCTCGAAGCTCCGCAACCCGCAGGAAGACTCTGCCTGAAGATCTGCCTGGCCGCGTCGCTGCCTCGAGGGAAGATGAAGTCTCGCCCGCGTCCCGTGTGAAGAGATGTGTTGCTTCGTCCGTGTCCCGTGAAAAGTGCCCGCTTCCCCGTCGCACCGCCTTAAAAACCCTCGCCGACACCAGAACCACTGTAACATGGACTCCCAACCGATAAAAGTCCTTATGATCATTGCTATAGCGTATCTAAACGCATGCGCCCCCCCCTACGACGTCGTCGCCATCATACATATTTCTCGCTATTCTGCGGGTACTGTTGGCGCCACTATGTCGGCCCCACGCCACACAAGTCGAAACCAGTCGAAACACAATTTCTAGTTCCCGCTGTATGATGATATTCAATACCTAGGCTACCATCTACTACCAATTCAAACTACACGTTACTTTACATAAAAGAAATATGTAATGAATTATATTTGCTTTATTGTACAGATTAAAAGCATTCACTGGAAACAATAGACCTCGACCTATTCAATCCCAAAATATGTGGATCCTACAGATGTTTGTTTTAACGTATTATTTTAAATCATTATTACTGACAACTCTAAGAATATTTCTATAATAAAACAACATTCATTAAAAAGCCTTTTTAAAGCATCGTAATTAAATATCAAAGTCCCAACGAATTCCTACTCTAAAATCGAGGCAGGTATTCAGAACCGTCTCACCCCGACGCAAAGAGAGGGTTGTTATAAGTTTAACGTGTCTGTGTATCTCTGTATCTGTCTGTGTTATCGTAGCTCCCAAACGCGTGAACCGATTTTCCTTTAGTTTTTTTGGCTCATAGACAATTTTATTCCAAGTGTTCTTAGCCATGTTTTATGAAAATCTGTTCAGCTGTTTTTGAGATATTGGACTTTGAGATAACTATAACTTAAAAAAGTTGAAAAACCCCCGACATTTTCATTTTAAAGTCGAATATCTCAAAAACGGCTGAACAAACTTTCATGAAACATGGCTAAGAACACTCGGGATAAAATTATCTATGACCCAAAAAAAACGAAACGAAAATCGGTCTGGGAGCTACGATACCACAGACAGATACACAAATACAAAGATAGACAGACACGTTAAACTTATAACACCCCTCTCTTTGCGTCGAGGGTTAAAGATACTATAGCCAGAAATTAGATTAAAAAAATACATAAATGCTGTTTAGATTTTATAAAACAGTTCGTCTTTTGCAATGGAATTCTTAAGTTATGATAGCATGCTTTATATTTCAAATTCGTATAACGGGCTGCGATTAATGTAATTATGTTGTACGATCGGATATGAAAAGTGTGCGATAGGCTGTGCCGCTACAGCCCTGACGTGCTAGACCTAAACCAGGAGGTTACCATAGATAATCTTAATTTTCCTCCGAAATGAAAGTGGGATAGGCCTGGTTGAACTGGTTTTCGATAGAGCGCAGGTGTAAAAATGCCGCAAGAAAAAAAGTAGTTGACATACCGCTTTAGCTTATATATTTACTGTGGTACAATTGCAAGACTAAGCAACAAATATTTTATCCTCGCCGTGTCCGTGATCTTTCCCGGATAAAGCCACTCACGGCCGGATAAATTGTCTACATCGATTCGGTTGAATGGCCGAGCTCGTATTTACTGCAATCGCGGAAGTTGAGAGTGGAGCTATGTGTGGCTGATGTAAATCACTAAATAGTTGGCAATGGCTTTAGCACAATCGAGCTATTGAAATCTCGTTCTATGATTTTTATTTTATGTCTTGGCAACTGCTTTGTCGCAGTAGGGTTTCAGTGTTTACATAAATTTCAGAGTGTTATACGAGCGCGTACCTAATAAATAACGTAACGTTGAGAAATTAAACTTTATTCATTGGACAGCGCTTTTGGTCCTATTACAACATCGTAAGGTCAAGCCTCGTTTGCGCCTTGTAGAAAAAAAAAAGTAAACAAAATGTAAAAAAGAGCATTCAAAATGTGTATTGTATATACATGTATATCAAAAAAAGGGTAAAAAAGATGGTACAGATGTTATCTCATAGGTTAATCCGGGTGAATATTTTCAGTAATTTAGTACATTTAATGTCGCTGGCAATCCGCCCGTCATTCACCACTGGCCAATTTGGTACCTCAAAATGTGTTGTCAATTTCAAAGACCAAATATTTATTGAAAGCTAAAAACCATCCAAAAAGTTAAATATCCACAGCGCAGGTTTCGTCAAAAATGAGCACAGAGCGAGTATCCGCAACAAACTTCGTCCAATAATACATATTTACAACCAGTGATGACGATATTGATTTCAAAGATATGCACACATTTTTCGCTATGTTACAAGGGTGAGGAGGGGGAAAAGACATGACTGGCGTACTGATCAAAAACTGTCAAATAGTCTACAAACCAACAGTGTAAAAGAAATGAACGGTTGCATCATATCAAAATCATTTATATCACATAAGTATATCCATCTAGCAAAAGCGGTTGCGACAATCAGATTTCAGCTTCAGACTATTAAATTTGTTTAATCTCCAGTCTCCAGTGTGCAATGAGAGCGCTCGATGCATAAAACATGACCCCGAACAAAGGACTGACGTCTCGGATGCTTCGGATGAAGAGGATGCGCTTTGACAGAGATTTTATCTGTAGGTATTCAAATTAAATCAATTATTTATTCTCGAATAAGCCACAAGGGCACTTTTACATGTCAAACGGTAATTTACAATAAAATAACAATAATCTTACACAATTATAATTTAAAATTTGCAGATTAAGGAGCGATATAAACGGTTAACAAACTAAATGTCAGTAGGTAAGTTAATGAAAACTGTTCGCGCGGATTACTTCATTTTCTAATCTATACTGTAGCGACACCTTGTGACCCGTGTTGATCGTATTTTATTATCTACGCACATATTATACCTATGTATCCGTTCCTTTCCCTCGCATGACGCGCTGCGTGTGTCTAAATAGTACAACTAGAACATGCTCTCATTAACGAAATGAGCTTATAGTAAAGCACGGGATAAGTGATTCGGACTGTTGAAAAAGCACACACTTCGCTTCCTTCCGCGTCGAGATGTTGCGCCCGCGAACGCGCACTCTCCGACTTTTAATATACAATACTTAATGATAGATAAATTGTGCTAATTATATTGAAGAACTTTGTATTGTATTTGTGAACTGTATCTTCGCGATAGAATCGTGCGATATAATCAGTGCATTTTGGACACTTTGTGGCATACATGAATAGCGCCCCCGCGATTGAAGAAACTGATTTATAACCCTGGCCAGGGTACTCCGAAGAAGCTCACCCATTCAACTGAAGAACTTATCTGAAGGTACCCTTTCGATTATCATGCGAATCTCCTTGTTTTATCCTGTGTTCATAATTGTGTGTGCGTAGGTGATAAACCATTATTATAAATCGCAGTAAAAATGCAATGGTTTTGATATTGGCAATCTCACGCTTCGATCATCTAACTGAGGTAATACGCAAGGTCCTTCGAATTTATATTAGTTTTTAAATTTACGTATTCGACACCCGTCGAGCGTAACCAAAAACAAAACAAAATATTATGACCATTACATTCGATATAAGGTCTGTATCAGCATTAACAAGAAGTAAATTAAATGATATTCATTCAGTATTCCAGAGATGTATAAGGTCTCTGAGCGTCCAAATACAATTAATAATGATTCTAATGTTCGTAGAGATGTATACGGTCTCTAAGCGTCGAAACAAAAAATAAAAACGAAATGCTAATCACAGGCTTATAAGATAATTTTTACAAGTTAATTTGAAAATTCATGTCATAAAGAGATTTGAGTTCGCGTTTTTCCTGTGGAAATAGGTAAAGTTAAGCGTTATAAAGTAAAAGGGCGTAGCAGGATAAGGGAATAAGAAAATCCCTTCATGATTAAGAGCTGTTTTTTTTCTATGGTTACTTACGAGTACATCTAATAGTACAAATTGTGCAGTTCTGTTAAAATAATTAAAAAAAAAATCCTAATTTATGAAAAAATATACAGGGTGGACCAAAAGTCCGTTAACTTTTGAATCAGTAGCTGCGTCGGGGAGCGGTGGCGGGGTAAGACGGCGGGGTTACGAAATGCAAGAGCGGCCAATGGGAATTTAGTGCCATGGCGTCCTTCACCGGAGTACAACGTGCGTTCTGCGTACGCGAGTATTATAAAAATAACGATTCCTTAACATTATCGCAACGAAAATATTGCAATCATACGGCATAAAAGTGAAACTTCATCGATTCAATTGATTAAAAGTTGGGTAAAGAAATTTGAAGAGACAGGTTCAACGTTAAAACAACCACGATCCGGCCAGCAAGAGGCATTATTGGACCCTACTTCTTTGAAGATCAAAGAGGACGCAGTGTTACAGTGAATACAGAGCGGTATATTGTCATGTTACAAAACTTTTTTGCTCCTACGCTACAGGATTTTGATGGTTTTAATCAACAATCGTGGTTTCAGCAAGACGGGGCAACATGTCACACCTCCAATAACTCATTGAGTGCAGTTCGAGAAATTTTCGGCCAAAAAGTCATATCCAAAAGAGGTGACATTAACTGGCCTCCTCGCAGCCCGGACCTGTCCCCAATGGATTTTTTTCCATACCTTAAAAGTAAAGTTTTTGAGACCAACCCAGTGTCTGTTGAACAATTGAAGCAACGTATTCGCGAGGAAATGCAAAACATTTCTCGGAACACTTGTCAGGCCGTCACTGAAAATTTTTGCTCCAGGTTACGGCAATGCCAAAATAATGAAGGACCACATATGGATGACGTAATTTTTTAAAAATAAAATCCCTATTCATGTGTTTTCATAATTAATAAACGGTTTTCATCTGATATAATTAGTTTTCATTTTATTTTAGTTTGAAATGTAAAAAGACTTATGGTCCACCCTGTATTTCTCTAAAAGTCAGTCAAAAAGTCAAAACTTTATCATACTATCCTTATTTCATTTTGGTAAACTAAAAAGTATATATTTTCTAAAAAAAGTTGAGTCTCCATCTTTAACATTTCTGTAAAAAATTGGAATTGGAAACTTGTACTCGTAGCTTGGACGCTAGAGTTTTATTTTGAAACCAAATCATTTTTTATCACTCGTGGACGAGTTGCTAGATGGTCAGCATTTTTTTTGTAGGAAAATGCGTTTTCTTCTTTAATATTTCACAGATGTTAGACTTGACCGCCGACGATTATTAGATTACTAGCTTCCGCCCGCGACTTCGTCCGCGTGGACCCGGGATAAATACTATCCTATATTTTAATCCAGGGTATAAACTATCTTCGTGCAAAATTTCATTTAAATCGGTTCAGTTTAAGCGTGATTGAGTAACAAACATCCAAACATCTAAAGTTCCGCATTTATAATATTAGCAGGATTACGGTGGCCACGAATCGTTCCTTCGACAGCATATCTCCTTACACATACGTCCACGGTATAACGCTGGAAACAAAGAATCGTCAGTGTACTGTTCCAATATGATAACATGGATAGCGTGGAAAACAAAGACAACATACAGGAACAATGCAGGTAACAACCGGAAAGAGTCGGAATAATATCATTAAGTTTTGAAATAAATACTTACAGTTGCCCTCTTGATACTTAGTCTCAATTTCAAAACTGCGTTTCAGAAATTATCGCAAGCATTTTATTTTAATTATTTTAAATATTATAATTTTTTGATACTTTATGCTCTTGACAGATGGATCATTTTGGTAATTTAATGTCACCGATGACATTTATCAGTGGCATTTGTTGAAGTTTTAATACCTAAACGGAGGAGGTTTCAAATGTATGAATGACATTTCATTGTTAACGAAGTTGCTTGGAATTTGATTCGACTGTTCTAATATGCTCAACTTTTTCATGGGCCGCCCTGTACAAGTGTACACGTAAAATGTTGTTTGTTTATTCTGGTTTAAAAACGCGTTATCTAACATTATATTACCTGGCATATCCACTAGGTATTGGCGCAACTATAATTACAAAGCATGGATGCCCGATTTTAACCAACTACTTTAAGCAATCTCATTTTATGTTTGACAACCTCAACTTGTACAAATTCTAAACCGCCGCTGTATCATATTAAAGTGGCCGTCAATAGAATTTGCTAAGTATGTAAACAAACCGCCATATTGAAATTGTCTTTCACTATGGCGGTTTGATTACATAGTTAGCAAAGTCCATTGACAGCTACTTTAGTTCAGCGTAGGTTAGCTTATGGTAACATAAGCGGAAAAGTATTTGGTGACTACAAACAATTATTGAAAACCATGGTTTATTTGTTAAATATATACTCACCGGTAATAAATTTGGCCCAAATTAGAAAAATGCATTTAATTATTTAAAACAGTATTTAATCTATTCAATTTATAGTTTGAAATCACGAAAAGGTTTTGGGCCAAATTTTCTGCCGGCAGAAAATTGTGTAGGTACCTTGCTTGAAAAATTGGCATGAAGTTTAGTGTCAACAGACCGTAGCGGCATAATGAAGTAATGCTGAAACCGTCTGAAATGTTTTATTAATTCAGGCCTTATCAAAATATCTGCAAAAAAGTACTACAAACCCACCTACCTAATAGTTTACTGCTTTGAGACCAATGATGCCCTGGATTAAAATATAGGCTAGTTTTTATTCCGGGTCCACGCAGACGAAGTCGCGGGCAGAAGTTAGTAAGATAATAAGCCACCCCAGGGATGATTATTCATACATATGGCATCTCGCATACGTAACCGCTACATAACTTGTTGCCTTAGCCCAGTTATATATACACTGCTCACCGTAGCAAAATATAATTAAACATGCTTAGCCTTCAAAGTAAGATAGTTGAAGAAAACCAATTTAAAAGTACAACGTCGGGCGCAGACTCCCGTCTCGCTGGAACCAGTGACATTTTCGAATTCATTGACTCAAACAGAGCACCTTTGTTCGCGTTTAAAAGTTATTATTAAAATATTCGTTTGAGCTAAATTTTAATCAGTGGAGTTATAAGAGCTCTTAGTTGATAAAACTTGTATCAACCGAGTTATTCTGCAGCTTGTCTCATTGAAAAATATTGTTTAATTATATTGACAAAAACTATTGACGACAGGAAAGTTGACTTATTTTGTTTTTTCACTTGTAGACCCATATTTTGACGCAAACTTTATTCGAGATTTTCATACAAAAGTTATATCCTCATTTTGACTTCAGTTACAGAAATAATGTCACGCGTTTATTTGCTTTCTTTGATACTAAAGTAGAAGAAACAATGGCAGTATACTTAACAGAATACATAAATATCAAGATTTGTGGGGACGAGTTTGTGTGCCAAGATATTTTGGCAGAAGAGATTATCTGTATTGTTGCTAAATGCGGTAAAATAAATACAGAATATTTATTATTTAGTGCTAAAGTCTTATAAACATAAGGTAGGTCACCTTCTAGGCTTTGCGCTTCAAGAAATCGTTTATAACAAAATTAATTCACGGGGAGATTTAGCCGACTCTAAGAGCGAGTTGTTTCTTATTATTGATCCGTTTTGTTTACAACATTTAATAGTACATTACTATAGAAGCCGGGAAGTAAGGGGTCTCATAACTATCCGACCTCGCTACGCTCGGCCGTTTATATGTACTCGGCCGGCAACCCCTTTTGACGCCGAGTGCTTTTCTCAAACATTACATTAAAAAAACTCCAAGAAATCAAACTTTAATTTTCATGGCTGAACGCCGTGATCCTGTGCCACAAATATTGGAATGGAAATTAAAAAAGACTATCTTGCCGGCCTAGGCCTCCAATTTTGTATGAAATGCCATTGCGGGTCTCTCATCTCGCTGCGCCCGACACGTGACGTTTCGAAGCCCATTATGAAGAACACAACGTCAATATTTCATTGCATGTTTGAGAAAAATAGTTTTTGAAATGTAGATTACTACCATCACAGGTGTTCAAGTTACTACATTTTTCCATATAAAAATTGACATTTAGATCTAGCTAACGTACGTACAATGCGTTACATGATCGACCTGCTGATCTAAGAAACAAAATAGCTCATCACTTTTTTCGAATAAGCAATCCAATAAAACTACTAAATCCACAAAAAAACCTATACGTAATCTTCCAAATCCGTCCATTAAAGCCCGTGTGCCGTAGTAAATCGGCCTTTTTACACCTATTATAGGCCGCACGGCGCCCACACAAGATATACACCTTATACTGTCGGGAAACGTTACCTCAACGTAATTTATGCCTTCAGTATATTTTTGGGGATTTATAATCTTGTACTTACGAACGAAGATATTTTTTATAATATTTCATCTTAATGTTACAGATGAAAGTACTTAGCTGGCTTGGAAATGGTTGGATATGAAATGTGTTATTATAAACACAAATTTAAAAAACCCGACCCAAAGCCAGGTTGTCCCTTGACCATGGATATTGCGACACATCCGAAACGTCGTCGCTCCCGACGACGTTTCGGATGTGTCGCAATATCCGAGAATATAAAAATCGCGTATTATTAAATTATTAATTAACCTCACTAAGGTCTCCACCTTAGTGAGGTTAATTAATAATTTAATAATACGCGATTAAATTCCGTTTAGTAAAAACGAGGTGTTATTATTGAACGAGGGGCTTTAAATAAATGAATTTTATAAACGCCGAAACAAACTAAACAGTGAGTGATCTTTGCCAAAAAAAAGCTTATTACAATGATCGTTCTTAACCGACTTAAAATAAGTCAAACTGAATATGAATACAAAGAAAAAAAAACATCATTATGCGTTGTTCTACAAGAACACATATCCGAATAAGCTATATGAATAATTAAGCTATTTTAGGCTCTGGTTTGGGCCATGCCTTTCTGTCAGTTAGATAGTCCTCAACCCTGTAATAAGCCTTCGACATTGATGTTTTTTCAAGTAATTTTTAAGAGCTGGAAAGGGTAGAGCCAAAATTTCATTAGGTCATTTATTATAAAAATGCTGGATACATTGACCCGAAAGAAGAAAAAGAAAAAGACCAGTATACTTTACGAACAGCAAAATTTTTGGTTGCTATTTTATTTTTATTTCGTGTATTAAAATTATGGGTATTAGAATGTTTACAGAATGAATCTATGTTCTTAATGACATTAACAATATTTTCATAAATGTATCGGGACGCTACTGTTAAAATGCGAATTTCTTTAAAGAGTTCTCTCACGGATTCTCTTACTCTCAGGTTATATGTAGAACGAATGGCCCTTTTTTGTAATACAAAGATTGTCTGTATGTCAGCTGCTAATGTTGAAAACTTTGTCAATGCATAAAAACAATCCTAGAAAGCTCAATTAGGCTTGTGTTATGATTCTAAGAATATAATATAAAATATGTACTAGACAGTGGCTCTGTTAGCTGTTTGTATAGCTCGCGAGTTTATTTTTCTATTTATTCAATCAACGAAATAATTTTATATAATTATCGAACGTGCTCACAAAATTGCACGAGAATCGGTTCAGAATTGCGACCTGTAGAAGAGAACAACCGGACATACGAAAGAATTTCGACCCAAACTGAAGCAGAGTATCCATTTAGGCTACTTATATATTAGGTAGAGCACCGGTGACTAACATGGTAGCCAACGTGTTAATTGGCCATAATATCAAACAAGGATGGCTTCCTGGCCGGCGGGCCGATGTCTTTTACTCGTACCTAATGTCGCCCGCGTGTTACAGACATGGTATGTACTGAACAGTACCTACATTTACGTTTATTTCACAGTGTTCCGCCTCTGTTAATTACATGAAACTTACATATTATGTAGATAGGAAGTTGGTCAGTATTTAGTATAAAAATGGTGTTAGTACGACTAGCTTGAATTGTTGTATTTGTTTTATTTTTATTTTATATTTTTCCAGGAAAATAAGTAAGTATAGAGCTGATATTTTTTTGATAGTTTATATTGGTCACAGCAACATTTTTCCAAAATTTGATATTTGTCCGTTTCATAATTTTTGAGAAAAAAAAACGTTTTAGGGTTAAATGAATGCCGTGAGGTTCCAGGCAGAGGGTTAAAAATTGGTATAAAGTATTTTCTCTTGACGGTGCATCAACTGGTAATAGTTTCGAACTCAAAGCTTTGGGGGCAATTTTTGAAAGGTTATCCTGCTACACCCTTTACCTTCTGTTGCCCGGGGTGCTTTAACCAACCTTTACCTTCTGTTGCCCGGGGTGCTTTAACCAATTAAGTCACAGTTTCTATCGGCGCCGAATATTCAATGTTCCATCGGCCTTTGTGTAAAGTTCGAATGTACTGCCAGTTTCATAGCTGCAATTTAACTTTCCACGTGTTAAAGTTTATAACGTAGATATTAAATTTATAGTAAACCATCAAGTTGTTATAATAATGTATGAGATGCGAAATATAATTAAAATCAAGATAATCGCCCAAGAGCAGATTGAAAAATACCAATAAAATCGTTACACTGTAATAAACAAAATATTGTAATAAAACTATGTTTTAAACGCAGTATTAAACACCAAAACGTTAATTTACGTGATTTGCCTTATAACGTAGTATTGAAGATAATACCGTGACAGTGATAATATTATTATGTCAATGTGGATAATGGCCTTTGAACCTCTTTTTTAAGCCTTTTAACATGCTCTAGTTGTAGTTACTCCCATACAAAAATTAGATCCACTCAGAAATGTGGTTAAAATAGCACTTAATTTGTGCTTCACTAACTACCTTAACTAACTACCTATTATGTAATTCATTTGTATTATGACTAAAAACTCGGATTGAAGCAACACTGACAGTTTGGAGCGCTCGACCAATCAGAGACCATCAGGTGTTGTTGCTGCAGCTCTCTGATTGGTCGACATTAATGGCGGGAAAAGTAACGTCATTGCAGTGGCGAACTGGTCCCACGAGAGGTTTGTTTTATTAGCCAGGGAGAAGTGAATAACCGAAAACTAGATAGAGGTACTTATAAGTCTAAATTATAGATTTTGATACTGTGTGCTAATGGTGAGTTAACCAACGTAAAGGAATCAATATAAGCAGCAAGTAATTCAATTACTATGTTTTTTTCATTTGAACTTCACCTACCCCGACTTAGTATGCAACACAAAGTCGATGTTTTCTGCTCATTTTTCGCTTACATCTATAACTATAACTACTTAGCTATTAGTACTGACACTAATTAGAAAAACGAATTTCCGTACTGACACGAGACACGCCTCGCTGTTAACTGCAATTGACTTAATTACTACTCCTTTTTTACTGGGGGACAATCTCACTCGACATTTCTAAGAGCGCTACAAACGCGATTCATTATCGATGTGCCAACGTAAAATGTAAAACTTTGTCAGTTTGTAATCTAACGCGTTAGTTTATAAATTAACCTAACCTTGCCATACTCGTCAGTTTATAATCCCGTTCATTCATTCAATCATTTATTATTTGAATTTCATTTCTAATATATATTATAATCATTAGGTAAGTTATAAAATAACGGTTCTTAACAAGTTTACAACAGATAGATGTTGTGATTTTATAGCAACTGTCGTGCGATTGTTTCGATACAAAAAGTCGCCGTGCGTAACCGTTCTAATTCTGACATGTGCGCGACTCGTTCCCACACTGTGGCCCAGTTTGTGGCGATACGAACGCGCGCAACACAATGGTACCGTATAAAAGCAAAATGTCAAGTCAGATCGACTTCTTGCCTTGCCGTTGCTAAGCAGAACACTTAGCACTTAAAACAAATGAATATTTCGACGTAACGTTGTTATGTTATTTTTACAAAACTGTTGTCTGCCACCTGCGACCACTCAGTTCTTGTTTTTATTAGATTGTGCTACGTTGTGAGGACTTTTATGTGAGGATAGATATTAAAGTGCAGGATTGGAAGTCTCCATTCTGTGGCAAATCATTTTATTCATATTAAATCTATTCACAAGTTTTGCTTTAAATATATATGTGTGAGTAATAGAACAATACATTTCTAAAGTAGATATACAAAGCAATGAGATTTTAACCCAGCAAGAATACAGTCTTAATATTGCTTCACGCTCTAGTGGACTCGGTGTGAATTTGATTGGCAATAACACAACTTATGGGTACAGTCAGCATAGTATAGTTAGTAGCAGCCAAATTAGCCAAATATATCGTAACACATCCTTACTCCTATAATATAGTATAGTAATAAAGACGTATTGCGATATATTTGGCTACTTTGGCTACAACCACCTATATGATTCTGACTGTACAATGTCATACAAATATTATTTATTATTTACCAAATATCCACTAACAGAAAACTTAAATGTAATTAAACACAAACGAAACTTTTCTCTACAGTAGAATTATCACAAAAAAAAAATCTGCCAGACAACCTTTCCACGAGAAACTAAAATTACTTAACGATTCCAATGTGATATTACGGAAAAAGTTATGATACTATGTTTCTTTCATCCTAGTCTATAACTACTTGACAAAGTTTGCCCTATTACAGGGCGTCCCAAAACTATGCGACATGAAGGGAAAGTACCTTAAATATCGTAGATAGGATATTTTGCTGAAAAAAGACATTATGTTATTTTTTTGAGTCAGTAATACTGCATTAAAAAAAAATCTATAAATAACTTGCTTCGTCTGGGAATCGAACCTACTTAAAGGTGAAAAAAAAATCCCATAATTTTTATGATGCCACATTTTACAGTCGTGCACAATAATCATAATACAATCATATTCTTCAAGTTCTGTACCCAAGGGATTGCCTCATTAATTATTACTTATAGCAATGCCCATTCACCAGGTATACACTCGGGTTCCTTTGTCCGGATCCCCGTAAGCCTGCGTTCACACTGTCGACATAAAGTGTCGTTATCTAGCCATTGCAGGCGCAGTGGATTTTAGTTTCTGACTTTGTTAGAAATGCTGGTCATTCTACTTTTATGACGAGCTCTTTTTAGAACAACTCGAATAATTAAACGGGTCACTCACGTCATAAAGGTCGAACTCGCTCGACAGCAGTCTAGCGTTAATAGAAAAGTCGCAGGTTCGAATCCTGTCGGGGGCTACAGACGAAGATGGTTTATTTTTCCAAAAAATTTCAAAAATCTTAAGTAGGTAATATCATTTGATATTTAACAATGGCTTTTCGGTGAAGGAAAACATCGTGTGAAAACAGGTCTATCCCCAACTGAGCTCTAGTTTTCCCTCAGGGTTTGAAGGTCAGTCGTTTTTGTAAAACTAGTGCCTACGCCGAATCTACACGCCAACTTGACACCGCGCCCCTGTCAACTCAAATTATCAACGATCTCCCGTCAATTAAAAGTTTCCTGATCAGACACCAAGTTGATCACTGTTATAATTTGGCAGGAATTCTTGCGGAATTTTCAATGTCCCGTGTATATTTAAGTCGTCGTATAAATTCACGAGTTAATCGTTTTGGCAAGGCTCGCTTGTGTTCATCAAGGACGTTTCCTTTAGGAATGGAATTACGATTATGATCCAGATATTATGCCGAAACTTCGGAGATGCGAAATTGAGGTCAAGATGAGTACGCACGTGTAGTGGAATAGTGTTTAAGAGTTTTAGTGTAGCTGGTTTATCAATTATCATAATTTGTTGAGATTTGTACTAGACCAATGTCTCCAATGAATCAGTTGTTACGAAAGGTCAATACTGTTCTTTCACTTTGTGATTTTTCAAAAATGAAAACTCCTATATTAGAGACTGGAAAAACAGAAATTAGATTTTAGAGAAAGGAAGTTCTCATACCGTTTTAAATGTCTAGTTCATTGACGCCATAATATTATATGAAAAGGGGACACATTTTACTGAATTTTTTAAATTATATTGAAATAAATTGGAAACAACTCTGATGTCTGCGCAATTATAATTTCAAATATAAATAGTTTGGTTACATCACTTATTTTACAATTACTAAGTTGTCGCATATCACAGAATTCATGAATCTATGAATAAACAAGCAGTAACCTAAAGATAGTAAAACGATATTGCCTCAATTTGTTGTCAACGCAAACTCTTACCCAGATCACCCCAGACCGAGTAGCACAAGGAAATAGGGTAAATATTTTATATCCTGTAACAGATGACTTGGCGTCATTTTATGACGTAAAATAGATTTTGATTCATGAAAACAAATTGGAAAACAGACATGGTCATCATAATTTTGATATTTGCCATTTCGTCCCAACTGCACTGGGCCAGCGTGGGGACTGGTTCATAATTGGAAGGCATAAAGTCATTTGTACTATTATTGTTACGCATAATTTCTTTTCGCTGAAATAGTGATGTGCATAATTCTCATTACGCATAATTATATACGCATAAAATTGAAAAGCATAAATACTGAAAGCATAATCTTCATGAAGACTAATGACAAAAAGCATAAGCACAAATAGGCATAATAATCAATTGGCATCATATCAAATAGCATAACAGTAGGTAATGTCCTAAACAAAAGTTATGTAAACCTAACCTAACCGCCAGAGCGTGTCGACGTTACCCCGCTTCGCGGGGTGCCTATTTCTGCTCTAAGGGACACAAGGAGACCCTAACCCAACCTACTAATGATACCATTGTTACGATTGTTTGGGTTTTTTACTGCGGGGGGCTTTGTCCCCCCAAACCCCCCGTTTCCCGGGTCCTTCCAGAAACAATAGAAACGTGGTTTAGCAACTATCATTCATCTAAGAAAATAAGTCAATATTATAATAAATCTTTTCACAATAATATAATAATACATGCATTGTAACAACGAAACTGAGTTTTATTCATTTAGAAAACTGAAATTATGGATAATGACAGATATATCAAGTAATTATTAGCCCAAACAATAGTATGCGTAATGTATATTCGGCCAATACAGATTAATTCAACTGAAATTATCCTATTAGCGTAGTATGACAAAAAAGTAGTAGGCCAAAGTATTACTATGCGAAAGTACTATTATGCCAAAACAAATTATGCCATACTAATTATGCGAAACAATAACCTAAATAACATTATGCGTCCAAGGGGACCCCGTGGGGACTACAGCCCGGTCCCTTTCATCCATGAGAGGAGGTATGTGCCTAGCAGTGGCAGGTATACAAGGTGTAACATAAATAGGGTATGAACCGATCAAGGGCTTAACAGGTATCGTGTTCTGATAAGAAAAAACAAAAAAAAAATTTTTTTGACGTTTTTTTTTTTTACATTTCTATGGAGCTTGTCGCCCCAGTAAGCCAACGCTCCATACTAAAGTAAAAAAAAACGCGTCAAAAATTTTTTTTTTTGTTTTTTCTTATCAGAACACGATACCTGTTAAGCCCTTGATCGGTTCATACCCCATTTTTGTTACACCCTGTATAGGCTGTGTTTTTATAATGTTTATAATTATCTTTTTTTTATACAACGACGGTGGCAAACAAGCGTACAGCCCGCCTAAAAAAGCGGCAAGCGGTAAGCGGACACCGCAGCCTATAGACGCATGCAACTCCAAAGGAGTAACAAGGGCGTTGCCGACCCTTGATATGTTTGAGGATTCGCTGTGTTGACAGCTGAAGGAACAAATTCCCTCGCTCTCAACACAACGCATCCTCGGGAGCTCTGGCGACCTTGCTCACCTCCAGGAACACAACACTGCTACAGAGCAAGTAGTAGTGTTATTATGGCTGTCGTCTTCTGCAAGGCGGAGGTACTTCCCCAGTTGGGCTGCTCCAAATTCGAGCGGGATGACATTTCGCTGTGCCCTACTTCACCAAAATCACAAAAAATCTTATCTAATTTCATGACAAAATATGTTTCAAATATTAAAACTCAACACACCGAGGTCTCTCAGTTCTTGTATTCTTCTCGTTATATTTTTTATGTTAGTCAAAGTATTCAACTGTTCTCTTATTTAGGCACTGCGTGGCACTAAATGAATTTTTTTTTTTAAATAAATATTTCCAAGAAGAATTCATCAAAGTTGCTTTGTATTAGGATATTTACCCGTTCAAATTAGTGGAGTTATTTCAAGACTAAAAACATAAAATGTGTAAAGGTATGTTACAAAGAATTTTAGTAGCTCAATTATAAAACTTTGAAGCTAAGCGGATTCCTTTTGAAAACAATGTTTTTTTTTTCATCTACCGTTTTTACTGCAAATGAAATCTCTATAATAACATTTTATGTACCAAACCGAACGTTTCATTTCACTAAAATCCACCGCTGCTCGGTCATTAGTTTATATAGGCTGTGATACGTACTTTGTACTTTCTTATCCACATATCCGAAGCGAGCAATACATTGAGGAATCAGCTTTATGCTGAACGCAATAAGATTCACTTTACGATCAAACGACTACGTCAGATAAGTTTATTTTTCAAAGCGATCGTTACTGGAAAACTGCTACCTATCTGATCTATTTGAAATGTGCAAAATAGTGAATCTGTGGTAGTTCTTACATTGTTCTATCCCTCTCTAACCCATGACTGTAATCATAATAGAAGATACGTACTATCTT
This sequence comes from Epinotia bilunana, assembly GCA_947049275.1. Taxonomy (NCBI): domain Eukaryota; kingdom Metazoa; phylum Arthropoda; class Insecta; order Lepidoptera; family Tortricidae; genus Epinotia; species Epinotia bilunana. The sequence goes on along the minus strand of OX346258.1, from coordinate 21,262,316 downwards.
ATTCTCAAGCATATGGTTACTGGTCCGGCTTAATGGCGTGTCTCGGTGCCCGAGGATTAACGGTGAAGATAAACTGTGTTCTGACAGTAACTAACTACTCGTATATCGAAGGTTTACTTTCTCTAACGATCTCGTGATACTTATACGAAAAATAATATTTTTTTTAATGTTTGACATTTTGTGATATGTCCCGCTCTCTTTAGTTCATTACTCATATAAGAATAATAACAATAAAGATTGATTTGCAGGAAAAGGGTACATTACGGGTCTTGTGTTAATAAATTGTCGAACCTTCTTCAGGGTTTTAGGGAAGAAATACAAAGAATTTCTTAGATCGGAATTATTTGATGCCCGAGCTAAAGGCAATGCTTTCTCTATCACCGCCCGCGGTAATATGATAACAATAATTTACGTTTATTCAAGACCAAAATTTTTCACACGCATAGGGAGCGGTAATTGTTACTTTATGACCTGGTGTGACGAAAACATAGTTATGTATCATTTTGAAAGTGACAGTGTATTAAACCAAGCTTTACTCGGATAAAAATAGTTTTCCTGGAGATGAGACATGGATTTTTCGCCCCCGTAAACCCCTCGCCTGGTTAGAGCTATATTAGCTTACTACTAAACAAATAAATATAAAAATAATATATTGCGTGTATAATAAATACATAGGATAGAATATAAAAATAAGTAATAAGTTACATGGTAATTGGGTACACATATTTTTGAAAATGCCCACCTGTAGTTTTGGATTACTATTTATTTTTAACAACTAAATGTATGTAGAATGCCTGGACTTCTGGATAAGACTAAATTAAAAATAGTAATCCAAACAGTTACAACAAAGCTCGTCATTAATGATATTTATTAATTAAATTAAGTTTTGAGTACGTGATCTCACGATAAAATTCCTCGATTTCGCAACAATTAACCAGATAGGTATTTAAATTCGGTTCGAGGAACCGGCACCGAGGTTGACTAGACAAACTAACGCTCTATGATGGACTAGAATGTGATACGGCAAACAATTTGGGGAAATCCTATCGATATTTCATTGTTCAATCAGCGCTCAGGTTATTATATTAAATACACGTCTTAACGAAACAAATTATTTTCTTAAATATTTTTGTTTCGTGTCAATTTAACGTGGAAGTTACCACGATCATTACAGTTAATAATAGCACTTTTATGACTCCAGCAAAATTGGTTAGTAACAAACCTTATCAGTAATTAGGTATGTCAAAACATATTAGTGAAATAGTTTTACAATACAATACAATACAAATACTCTTTATTGCACACCTCACACAAACAAAGCAGTTAAAAAGAAAAACATAGTTTTAGTGTTCATAGTCCTACTAATATTATAAATGCAAAAGTTTGGATCTTTAAACGTTTATTAAAATTTTGCACGAAGATAGTTTACAGCCTGAATTAAAATATATAATAGTTTTTATCGCGGATTCACGCAGACGAAGTTGCGGGTGGAAGCTAGTTTAAAATAGTTTGTAATCGGTTGAGCCGTTTACGCGTTGTTGAGTAACAAACATATAAACATCCAAACTTTCGCATTTATAACATTAGTAGGATATAATATCATATATCTAGTACAGTATTCATTGTCTAGAACAAGGTTAACTACGATTATCGTCGATCAAATGTCTCAATCACAAGTCTTTTAGCCTATCGTTATTTCAAATAGGCTTTGTACTCGTACTTTCAGCTTTCTGTGTATAATGGACCCCATTCAGTGCTCTATTTGACAGGAATTATCTCATGCTGCTATTGGATTTGATAACATAGCCAAAAATGAGACACTGTCAGCCAACGCGATCATACATGACTAGATTACGTTGCAATACTCATGACAAAGTGTGAGGTTCGAGTCTTCTCATAGAAGTAATTTACATTACAGTCTTAAGAAAAAACACTTATTTGTCTCTTATTTAAGAGATAAAAGTTACTAAACTTGTACAGTGTTGTCGTTTTAAAGCAGCTTTATTTAACAAGTACGTGATGTTTTAAATTCAACGTGAATATCATAACAACTTTCGTTTGAATCCAAAACTATTTAGTTGACAAATGAGACGTTTTGTCGCATTAGCATCGATATTAGTCCCATACCAAGCTTCGGAAACATATATATTATCCCTTGGTTACCACAAAATATCAAAATCGAAAATGTACCTACTTTAAACATTATGATGAATATTGGAAATGTCTATGTTTTTTTTTTTAATCTTTATTTATTTATAAAAAGGAGATTTTTTACAATGACTATGCCACCCCCATTGACGAGATCAATATACATTATATGATTTTCATATAATTTGTCTTAGAGGTAATGTATAACTAAATTAGTAGGTTAATTACAATACCCTAGAGTATAATTTGCATAACATTCTGGCCTGGTCTGACAACGGCGAAGCCAGAATGCTATTACAACTACCTACATTTCTTAACATTAGGTATGAGTATGTTATCTCATGTCATAGGGCCTCGTTGCGGACACATTCCATCAACACATATTGGACGTCTCGTGTCCAGAGCGTAGCGTAACAAGTAATAAATACTACCTCTTTTCTACTAACTTGCTTATCAAACCAAATACTAACAATTACTCTGACACTTGATACTGAATTTTACAACATCTAATCTCTGGCTTAATCGTTTCACAGTTTTTATAAATAAATGCGAGAATGTAATAAGTAATCACAATCAGATCATGAATATGTACATATTAAATTTAAAAGTAACGAGTAATAGAATTTATTCACTGCCAGGAAATTTATGCAGCCCAGAACGGCCTAGGCCATGACCAGTCCAGGCAATTCGAAACAGTCGTACCCAACTACAATATTTTCGAGAATGGTATAGAAAATTGAAAAGTAAATATTAGAATTATCAAAGTTATCCGCAACCGCAACACAATTGCGTAATCAGACTTTCCGTGAAAGTTTCAAGAAATGATAAGCGCTTCATTATTACGGTATAAACTGCCGTGTGAAAGGAATTTCTAACCTAACGTTTAAGTAAAGTAGACGCGTATTGCCTTCTCGGGTCCCCCGTAGCTACATTTTGAAGCTAAAGAGGAGCCCGGTTGCTAGAAAGGGGTGGATGAAGAAATGTTTTAGATTTGATTTATTAGCATAATCGTGGCAGTGTGCAATAGCCAATAATAAGACCGGTCAAGTGCGAGTCGGACTCGCGCAAGAAGGGTTACGTACCATTCATAAAAACGTAAAAAAACACATTTGTTTTATGGGAGCCCCTTAAATATTTATGTTATTCTGGTTTTAGTACTTGTTGTTATAGTGGCAACAGAAATACATCATCTGTTAAAGTTCAACTCTCTAACTATCAAGGTTCATGAGATACAGCCTGGTGACAGACGGACAGAAGGATTGCGGAGCCTTTAATAATAGCTTCAAGCCTTCAAGAAAAGAGCGTACTCCCATCTTAAAGGCCGGCAACGCACCTACAACTCTTCTGGTGTTGTAAGTGTCCATGGGCGTCGATTATCGCTTACCATCAGGTGATTCGACTGCTCGTTTGCCTCCTATATCATTAAAAAAAAAAAAAAAAGGGTCCCGTTTTTACCCTTTGGGTTCGGAACCCTAAAGAGGATCTTTATGGGATACAATGGAATGGACCATGCATAGAGCTATTTTCGGACCACAGTACAAAATGGAAATGAGAGAGAGAGAGAGAGAGAGAATAAGAAAAAAAAAAACCTGTTAAAAGGATCAAGCTGCTGCAAGGGTGACTGCAGGCATAGCCTGCTCCATCTACACCGTACCAATGACAGAATTACCGATAAAATCCATAAATAATACTATAACACGACGTAATGAGATAATGACAGTAGCACAGTCATAGAAACATTTAAAGTATGTAACATTCTTAATATCTAAGTAGAATAAGTAAACTAAACCATACCTCTCAGTGAGGACTGTTGAGGAGCTAATTGCATGTTTGTTATGTGGTTTATTAATCTTAAATATTCTGTACATTTAACTCTGTTGTTCTCCTAATAAATAAAATAAAAATAAATAAATGCGAAAGTTACTTTGTCTGTCTCTCTGCCTGTCTTTTATACCTTTTTACGTTTTAAAACCGCTGATTTGATACAGTTGAAATTTCGTATTGAGATAGTGCGCGACTCTGGAAGGGGCAATTTGTTTTCATCCCAGAAATTCCTTGAATAAGTGAAAAGGGGGTTGAAGTTTCTTTGGGAAAGCGATAATTGATGTGCGCCTGTGGAAAGTTTAATAGCATATTTGCTAAAAAATATATTTGGTACTACAAGCGTAGTGGTAGTGTTAATCCTTTATGATGATTAACAAGGAAACACGGACGCAGTCGGAGGCTAATGCTAGTTGGAAATATAACTTAAAGAAAACACATAGTGTGAATTACATAAACAAGTTAAATTGGACTCTGGTCATAACATGCTTCTTCGCGTTATATTTTTTTTATACAACGACGGTGGCAAACAAGCGTACGGCAAAAGTGGTATGCGGACACCGCAGCCTATAGACCCATGCAACTCCAAAGGAGTAACATGAGCGTTGCGAACCCTTGATATTTTTGAGGATTCGCCGTGTTGACAGCTGAAGGAACAAATGCCCTCGCTCTCAACACAACGCATCCTCGGAAGCTCTGGCGACCTTGCTCACCTCCAGGAACACAACACTACTACAGAGCAAGTACTTAGTAGTGTTATTATGGCTGTGGTCTTCTGCAAGGCGGAGGTACTTCCCCAGTTGGGCTGCTCCAAATTCGAGCGGGATGACATTTCGCTGTGCCCTACCTCACCAACCAATGTTAGACGGAATCGATCTAAGATTTAATATACTTAACTCATAAAAGTAGAAATGTAATGTTACCACAAGTGTAATAATACTCCAATCATACATTGTCACGATTTACTCCACTAAAATCCAATCGGAAAAATGGCGAATGCGAGTGTTCCCTATATAGAAACTCTATAAAACACGGACAAAGTATCACCGTGTCGTGTTCGGGGCTCATAAATAATTTATTTCAGATACATAGCTGCTTTTAACACTAGTGATGTGGTCAAATCAGACCTCAAATTGAATTTATTATTTTCATAATATAAGTAAAACCAGTAAACAACTAACAAGGATAGCCCTTGGGACCGCATACGATAAAAATACAATGCAAGTAGAATCAAGTGGGTACAATAATAGCTTTATATTTCAATCTGTTCTAAAATCAAACAGAACAAAACAAATGAAATTTTAAAGGACCGAACGGACTGAACCGTTTTGTTTTTTCTGTAACTCGAGACACGTGGACGATATCTATAAAATTAAAATACATTATTTGTTTAGTATTCGACAACTGAGGTAAAATGGGTAGATAAACATAGCATTAAACGTATTGTTTCTCATCTCTATCATGCATAAAGGGATCCATTCACTGGCCGTGAAATTTTATACGTCTATCAAAAATCATAAAGGCTCGAGTGACAGACAGCCGCCACACTCGATCAGGTGTTATCGGATATTTCCACCATTGTGAATTCTCGTTTTAAATGCTAATCTAGTATTAAAACACGTATTTTGAAAACAACTTTTGGCAATGGAAAATGTGATAGGTAATTATGGTAAGATAGAACATACAAGAACAGATAAAAGGGTAAAGGCTTAAAATGACGTTTATTATGTGACAAATTTTGCTGCTTTTGTTTTTTAAAAATTAAATTGCTTCCGAAGATACAAAATATAGCTTTAGCTATACCATCTCTACAGCAGACAAATTAATTAGATTGAATGAATTAGAACATTGTGTCGTAGTTCATTTTAAATGGCGTCGTTTACTATGAACATATATCGTTATCGCGGGAGCAAATAAGATTTGACAGTACTGAAAAATTTTAAAAAACAGTCAAAAACAGAAATGAATTTCGTATAGAGAAACGTTTATACCTACGACCTTAAAATGTATAATTATTTTATTGAATATCAATGCTATTCTACCTCCGTACTTGACTTGATTAGTACTTAAAAAGATTACCTATTAGGTACGCAACCTCATCAGTCACTTTACGTATGTATGACATTGTCTTTTTAATTATTGTTAATTTTTACCAATTGTTTTGTTTTCATTATTATTATTTTGTATTAATTAATGATTGTATATTAACTTATACTTTTTTTGGTTTTGTATGACTTATCAAAAGTGCTTATTAATTTATTATTAAGCCTACTTGAATAAATTATTTTTGAATTGAATTGAATTGAATAGACATTTGTCATTCTGTGCATCGCCAAAGCAAAAAATCTGAGAGTGTAAAGCAAGATAAATTAACCTTATGCAGCAAACATTTCGTGCTAGTTATGATGAACTTCTTGGAGGCTTATAATGTGTAGGCAGAAAAGTCTGTTTTTACTAAATGGACAGTCTGTTTTAATACTTCTTTAACAAATTTATATTTGCTCCCGCGATAACGATATATGACTATGAATAACGTGTGAAACGCACTGTGGTGTGAGCGAGAAGGCGCAAAAGTCCCTATTTTAGATTATTTTCTTTATTATTGCGGCTTACTTTTTTGTTTTTGTAATATCAAGTAAAATGGCTAATTATTCCCGTCCTTAGTCTACGCTCGTCCTGTGTTCGATTACGCGATCCGTGGGTAGCGGAGGATATTGCGCGGTGACCGCTGCCCGCATCATCCGCAAGCTTAGGCCGAGAGATGACTACTGATTTAAGCACTGAAATTAGCATTATAACAAAAAAAAACCCGGCCAAGTGCGACTCGGACTCGCGCACGAAGGGTTCCGTACCATTATCTATAAAAACGGCAAAAAAATCACGTTTGTTGTATGGGAGCCCCCGTAAATATTTATTTTATTCTGTTTTTAGTATTTCTTGTTATAGCGGCAACTGAAATACATCATCTGTGAAAATTTCAACTGTCTAACTATCACGGTTCATGAGATACAGCCTGGTGACAGACGGACGGACGGACAGCGAAGTCTTAGTAATAGGGTCCCGTTTTTACTCTTTGGGTACGGGACCCTGAAAAAGTTGAACGTCAATAACTAGTAGGGGTAGCGACCGACGAAGCGTTAAGACTGTATACTATTGAAATTTGTTAAGTGTAGTAAATTAACATTGTTATACAGGTTGAATTCACAGAAGGCCTGTTTTTGCGACGTCCAGCTGACCACAGTTTTGAAGCCTAAATTCTGACCCATCTTTTGCCACATTTCCGTGTCAAAATATTTTTCTGCTCGTCTGGTCCTTTCGTTGGAGTTTCATTGCAATATCCGTTGATAGCTCTCCGCCTACTATTGTGACGTCATCAAACGTCCATTTGACGTCGCTGGTATTGTTTCACCGTTGCCTGCTACGAGCGTATTGCGAGGACAGTTGTAGACAGGCTATTTAACTATCCGTCGGTTCCGAGTTTACCCATCTATTCCATTCGGGACATTTGCATATTTTATTTAGATAACTTTCTATAATTTTGATGAACTGGCATGCTTGCGAAAATATTATTTATTTTTTTGTAAACTAGGCACATATTTTTAGTTTAGTTTTTAATTTACAGAAGGTTTAATCGCATCACCATCATCATAATCACGGTCAATTACCAATGAGAACTATACAAGTGTAGCAATAACATATTTCGTTTTACTTTTTAACTTATTAGTTTTAATTAAATAGATGTATGCCTGCGCGCCGCTGCTCGGCCGCCGTCCGCGTTATCGGATAACGGGATTATCAACTCGGGCGAATTCGTGCGCGCTCGGTTTTGCCAGCACAACCAGTCGAAACTTAGATACGACGCCGTGAGGCTGCGCGCAGGTCCCTCGAAAGCATACCTAAATGTTCACGCGATTTAGGTTTAATTAAAAGCGTAATAAACTTTTTATATTGTAGATTGATTTGTAGATTTTATATGTCTAGGGGTAGATTATGTGGGTATGATTAGGATGTAATGTTTGGTATAACCATTATTCGCATAATAATACCTGAGCCGCAGAAAATTATTAGGACGACCTAAACAAATAAAATGGAAAATAAATCATATTATCTTGTCATGATTTTATCATTATAACTCGGATAAATCAGCTTTTACATGGCAAGCACGGTCAGTTTTAGCATAAAAAGGCCTTTTAACACATTCACTACCATGAATCACTACGCGCTACGCTCGTAGCCGATCCCGTGGTTTTCCTCGTATGTAGCGGAAAGCGACTACGGCGTAGGCGCCCGCTAGGGTTAACATAAAACTACGGGTATGGCAAACGAGACATTGTATACTTGTGGGATACATAACAAATATTTGTTATATACTTATAGGATAGATCGTAACTAAAGTCACATGTTGTTATAGTACGTAACATAACGCACCCTTTTTATTATTTTCAGGTAATTGGAGCACACCACTCGGGAGGTCTGGAGCTGCGTAGACATATTCATACATTAAGCAACAATATTTAGTAACCAATCTAACCATCTAACGGCCCGGCGGCAGCGGCATTTCTAATTCATTGCGTGTGATCCCAGCTAACCACAGTGCGTTGCGCGTCTCGACCGCGCAATGAACAGATAAATCGCTTGCCGCGCCGCAATTTGCGCAATGCCGTGGCTGGGCCGTAATAGCAGTGATCTCCGCCTACATCTCCGGAAAACAAGGCGTGATGATATGGTAATACATTGCATGTACCTATGTATTTAATAGTAGTATGCACCCCAATTCTTTATTCGGTGACAAGCGCACCGCAGGCCTCCTTCGGGGTTAGAGTTGTATCGTTGCTGGGATTATTCCTAAAAGTTTCTGATTTGTATTGACACCCCTCTTATTCCTAAACCTTAACGAACCTTTGTCTTGTGTGGCTTTCTCAGAAACACATGTCCGAGTGGCAGATGAATAGCATTTCAGCTAAAATAGGTTCTGAACGTTTATGACCAAGGCCATTAGTCTGTAGTGGAAAACGCATAACTACTAACATACTATTATTATTTTAGTAGAAATGAGAAAATAATTAATGTAAAAGATTTCTAGACAATTTAAATTAAATTTACAATCCGAAGGTAAACTTCGCCGGCCATTAGGAAACCTATTAAACCCGTGTTTGTTTGTTTCTATTAGTTGAAAAACTATTTTCCGGGATGATGCTCAAGACCCTAAAGTTTTAGTGCTCCACATTACTACTACGTTAAAATTTGAGTATTTTAACCAATTCGAAACTTAATGAAGGATCAATTTCGTCTAAAATATACAAATTAAGCATTGAAAACATACAAAACGTATTTGATATGCGCATTGCCGATGCGTTCTTGATTTGTAGATTCGCTATTCGATATCGAGAGACATTTGTCAGACCGATCTCTTACAAAAAATGTCACACCTAACGTACGATAAAAACTATCCTATGTAAGGTAAATACAGAAAAAAAAAGTATATAGATAGTTTTAGTCCCGGGCCTTCAGCGGTTAAGGCGTGAAGAGGTAACAGACAGACAGACGGACGGACATACACACTTTCGCATTTATATAATATTATTATGGGTTTTCTATTGTATGGGCAAAAAATATTTTCCAAAATATCACTTCCCAAAAATGATTTCCCAAATGTTAATTTGGAAAAAAATCTCTAGTCAAATTATTGTTTCGCATTTTATCACTTGGCATTATCTCCTATGGCAAAATATTACTTCGCAAATTATTGTTTGGCAAACTTTTATATACCTAGTCAAGTTTCATTTGGTCAAACGTATTATTTGGCGTATTATTGCATGGCATACGATTTACATCCTAATCGTGTAGTGCATACGAAATGTATTTGAGTGAGATTACATATTTTGCTAAGCGGGAAGTTTTGTAATTAACATACAAATTATTACAAGGATTATTATATAAATTAAAATAGTTGGCTTAAACAGTTATCTATGGCAATTATTTTAACCTAACCGCCAGCGTGTCGACGTCACCCCGCTTCGCTGGGTGCCTATTTCCGCTTTGAGGGACACAAGTGAACCCTAACCTAACCTACTTATAATACAATTGTTACGGGTGTTTGTTTTATTTCTACGGGGGGCCTCGCCCCCGAGCCCCCTTTTTCTGGCTACCCTAATCTAGTTAAACCCCTGTAATCAGTTGTTGTTTGTTTTTGCAATGTTGTAATAAAATTCTTCTATTCTCTTATTTTTTTATAAAATTAAAATTATTCAAGATTTCACTTCTGCCGGCACCCCCGAAGTGCAAACCCGGTCTTTATTTTTTTTTCAAAGTACTGAATGGACAAATTATACTTTATATCAACTTCACTTGCGGAGAGTTTTGATAAAAGGCAATAAAATGTCTTTTGATTCTTTTATTATAGTAGTTTATGCAATCGTTATATAATGTATGCTTTTTCAGTCGAGTACCACGTTTAGGCCACGAAGCTTGCTGAGTGGCCTAATTAAGGTACGAGAGTTAAAAAGCTAATTATGTAACTATTACATACAATACTTTGTTTACGAGTTAACGGAAATAATAATTTATTAATCGGTATCTATTGAAATTCGCCCTGCTGAAACGAAGTGCAGACAACCGCTTTTTTTATTTTTGCGCGTTGATGTCTTCTGGAAATCGAGCCTCGTGATTGGTCAAAATTAATTTTAGTTCTGTACACAGTTATCTTATATTCATAAGATGACTGCTAGCAGTCATCTTATGAGCCCAACTCAAATGAAGTTGATTTAGATATCGCTGTCAGTCATTTAATTGACGGATAGAAGTGCTCGAGTAGAAAAAGTATATTTAGGGTTATCACAACTTAAGTAATGAAGTTATTGAACGTGTACATCGTTATTAGCCGACTTCAAAAAAGGAGGAGTTTCTTCATTTTGTCGGAATCTTTAATTATTTATGTATGTTCCTCGATTTGTCGAAGACACCTGGGCGGAATTGGAAAATATTTGTTTTGTTTGAAAGGGTGTCCGTCCTCGGTGGTCTCAATGGTCATCAAGGTCAGGATCTGATGATGGGATCCTGAGGAAATCGAGGGAACTGTTCAAACAAGGCGAAGTACTGAATTGAAGTCGGTTAAAACTATTCGAACGAGCGTTACATACAAAAAATTACATTTAGCTGATCTATTCTCCTTTTTCGCATTTCACGAAATGTTAAAATGTATTGTATTGTTATATTCTGTATTTTTGTGAAATAAACTTATTTTCTTTCTTTCTTTCTATTTAACGTACGTACGAAACGTTACGAAATCGACCAGCTGGTGGGAGAATGATAGGCATACTCGTAAACATACTCACCAATTACTCACTAACACTCCAACATCAAAGTACAAAAATATCACGTGCCGGAAGTCCTTCCCGGACCTTTGAATGTTCAATTTCTCCGTCATAATATGACCAATAAACCCTTTTTATGAACGTCAGCGAACGAGGTTTTCATATCATATTGAAAAGTGATACTGAGGGTTTTATTACCTTTGACCTTAAATGGAATGGAAATGTGAATATTATAGAACTGGTGAGCATGTGTAAATGGAAGACTTCAGGGCTGTTATTTGGAACTCGCTAATGCGGCGTACCCGCCTATTCCTCATATCCCTACTGCGATATCCCCCCCAGTGGGGACACGTGGAATATTTTTCCATTTATTTCTACTGGTAGGGATATTTTTCCACCTAGCCCTACTAATTCATGTCAAATGAATTATTTTTCTATCCTTACCATTCACCCCTAGTACCTCACCCGTAACAATACAATACAATACAATACAATTTCTTTATTTCGGACATACAAAGTATCCATAGAGTGTTAGTAACATAACAAATATCTTAGTCTAGTGTTAGCATTTATACATAAGCAATTGGGACATTACACGCACATACACACTCAACTCCAGCAACGTACCTATACTAGGAACTGTGCTACGCTTTTAATTTGGTCGGACGGTAACGCCTAACGAAACTGTACGCTTAGCTACTACAAATCGGGGCGTCAAGATATATTTGGGGGTGAACGGTGAGGTGAGGTCATAACTAATTATAGAATAGCAGGGCTGTTTTAATAAAATTATATCATCGATATCAATATATAATATGACTCACTGCTGGGCACAGGCTTGGTCTAACGGACGAGAGTGAATCGGTAGTCCCTACGCTGGCCAAATGCGGGTTAAGGACTTAAATAAATATACGGTGTATATCCTATTATCAAATTGGGTAGGTGTCCTTAAGAAAATATAGACCTCCCAAGACCTTAAAGAGGTGTCTAAAACAAGTGAAATAAAAAAAAAAATATAATACTCCAATGATTAAGAGGATTTTAACGACACATCATATGGCAAAATCTATCAAACCATTCGGACTGTAGCCCGTGAAATAGATCGTACTTGTCCATCGATAAGGTAAACGCAGCTATTAACGAACCATCGAAAATCGGAAGGTATTACCGACCTATTATAGTTATTCGTTATTTTTACGTTTCCAGAACTGTTCTAGCTATAAGTAGGGAAAGCTATACACGCACTTGTTCCTTGAGCATCGAATACTTTTACTTTAGTGTGTGTAGCAGTGGGCAAAAGAGATAAAACTCGCAGGTCGCGCCATCCTGGCTCTTGTTCCTCCAAGTAAGTTCGTGACTTTTCTGCTTTAGACATTTATACGAATTTGTGAACCCTATTACTTTATCATGTATTATTAATTATATCCGTTTAAGTGTCAGCTTTTGATTTCTTACATTTTATTGAAAAAAAAAACCTATTTTAACCACTAAAACTATGAATTAAAAAAGGACGGTGATAGATTCGCCAGTTTTTTTGTGGCAGCTATCAACGACCCCTGAGTTGGTAATGGCCGCAACGTAATGTTTCGTTTTTCTCTCTTTTATGTTATTATATTGCATTATAATACAAGTTTTTTTTACCAGTTTGAAGCTAAATTAGTCTTTGTAAAAATCTATTAGTGACACATAAATGGTTGTCTAGTTTTCTTATTTAAGCGTTGGCAATTTAACCAAAATTATGATAATTTAGGTAGATCGATATTTTATAGTAATCTTCGTAAATGATTGTTTCTCGTTTAAAGCCGTATTATTTTGTTCATATTTTTTGTGATATTAATCACTAACAATCGATTTTGTAGTCAGAAGGTCGATTGAATAAAAAAAGCCTACTTTTTATGAGTCGGTAATAAATTTTATGTTTGTCGTTACATATTTTATTAACGACCCAAACCCGAGCAAAGGAGTCGGTAATAGCAACCATGAAAAACTATTACCGACCTATATGAGTCGATAATAGCAACCATAAGAAACTATTACCGAGCCATATGAGGCGGTAATAGCAACCATAAGAAACGATTAGTAATAGCTTCTTATGGTAGTTATTACCGACTTCTATGGGTCGGTAATGATTTCTTATGGTTGCCATTACCGACTCCTATGGGTCCGTAATAAAATATGTAAGGACAATGTATTACCGACTCATAAAATGTGGGCAATTTATAGTCGTAGTTCTGGGACATACCCGGGTAACGATCCGTAATAGCTGCATAAAAATCGTTTATAGATTCACAGCCGTTATTTTAGTACGGTAATAGCAACAATCGACTTCGTCACTTCTTATATTTGTTTAATACGATAATCCTTTATTTATAGGCATTTGACCGAGCAAATATAATCTTTATACTTAAAACTAACATATAAAATTAAAAAAACTAAATGTGATGGCAACCAGTATACTTAAAAAGTAAGGTCGATTTTAAAATTGCCTTAAGAGGGTCGTCAATACCTGCGTTTACCTTACACGGACTTTAATGGGTGAGCCATTTAGAGCTCACTTCAAAGGTTAACTAATAAAAAACCAAAATTAGTTGACACCTAAATGGCTCAACAATTAAAGTCCTTGACGATACATACGCTCGAAAATAACCATCCTTATGAGGCAGTCGGGTAAAAATTGTCGCCGCTGAGCTGGGAGCTTCCTTGCTCAACACATCAGTAATGCGATACAGCGGCAGCACGCTGCCGTTGCAGCGGGGAAATTTAATGCTGCTAGCGTTTCTGGAACCATACCTCGTGAGAACCTCCAATTTTAGTTTTTTTTAAGGTTTTATCTTTTGTTTCAGTAGTTCCTTGGGTGATATTGTAACTTTAGTGTGGTATGCGGAAGTAGCTAAATAAACCTCTAGCATTATATAATCTGTGCTCTAGCTCACTCCAACCTGTATTTATGTGTTTTACTTTGATAAATAATTTCCGACTATTCGAAAATGTGGCATAATTATATCGAGTATTAACAATGTTGCTGTCCCGTGACTCGCTGATCGATCAGCTGCATGCGCTGGTCACGTGATCCCTTCATCAATCAGGAAACACTCGTTTTGTTCCCTGCTATGCTATACACACTTTTTCCAAATATAAGTTCTTTATTTGCCCTATAAAGTAGCAAGACACGCTTAGGTTTTATCCTAAAACTGAAATCACTCCTGCCTGTTACAAAAGGCCTACTATTCCGTTTTTGAATTCCTATCTGAATGAAGTTAAAAATAACGTTAATAATGTGTATCCCTTCCCTTAGTGCAGTTTTTTTGTTTTTTTTTTTAATGAATTGTAAATATTAACTTTTTTGACCTAAATTAATTTAAATATGTTTTTATATGGTTTTTTGTATGATTTATATGATTATCTGTACATAATCGTACATTACTACTGTTTTTTTATGTTGATAATGTATAACCAATACTGAATAAATAATATGCATATGAATATTATATAAATCAAATAAAATCTGGCATAAGCATATAGTTATACATTGCATAGTACATTACTGCAGCGAAAGAGGGGATTGCCTGAAAAGTAGTTATACAAGGCAGGCAATCCCTGTTCGCGCGGTGGCATGTAAAGTGCTTTTCTCAAACATGGTCGGAAATTAAGACGCGGAAATAGACTGCGAGACAGATCGTTATAGGTGTCATGGATTTACAGATCAATAATGAAACGTTTAATTTACAACAATTATTATAAGTAGCAAAACATTATTACATATTTTCCTTACATATCCGACAAAATATTCCCGCCGGCTGAACCCAAACTCATAAATTTCGAGTCTTGGTCCATTTGGTGCATCGGGCCGGAAAGTGTGCTTGGGTTTACTGCCTCGTTCCATTGTCTTGTATACAGAACCACAAAGTACATCAGATGTAGATACAGCTATTCATTCATAAAATGCGATATAATATTATTATTGTATGATATTGTTTCAGAAAGGTACATAAAATGAATGTAATTTGATAATAATTGTTGCATTTTTTTTGTAAAATTTGGATCACCACTCAATTCGAAAAATGCGTCACCGCCATAGTATGCTAGGCTAGTCAATTCTTTTTTAGTGGCTTTGCAAATGTATTTTGCACCAGCTTTAACTATGCTGGTAGTAAGTCATACAATCGTGCGCCCATAACACCGAGTGATTTCCAAGTCCTTAAATATAAGTCTAACAACGCGGGACGAACAACACGGTAAGGCAAACAGAAATCTGCAATTCGGTCATTCTGAAAGTCGTCTTGCGGTTGACAAATAATTACCTCGACCTTTTATGAAAAAATTTTGAAGTCACGGCAATTATACCGCAAGCATACCTACTTACTTAAATGTATACTAACCCATATGGACTTACGTCTGAAATAAATTATTCATTCATTCATTCATTCATTCATTAAATCAGGAGAGCGAACGCCTCAATTATTTTAGTTAAATTTAATTTTCTTAATTGGTCGTCATTTTAAAGCAAGTGAACGTTTCAAAACATCTACTTTCGGTCTTGTCTCTTGTTGGATTTACAGGTTTTTGTACATTTTTGTAGGTGCATTGACTTGGATCAGGTATCTCAAAGTTTTCTTCAAAAATTACGTTAATTTAGGGTCATCTGTGCTTCTTAATGTATAAGCTCGCTTCATGCCTAAAACGTAAGATTAGGGCTCGATTCCGAGTATATAGTGGCTTGAAATGGCATTGTCTAGCGCGCTAACGCTTTCGCTAACCCATAGCCACAGAATAAATAAAAGAATAAGGTACAAAAGATCCTCTAAGTAACAAAACCGTTGTTTGAGCTAGAACAATCAAATTATGGCACGTCGGAAGTGTCAAGAGCCGAGATCAGCTGAAGCGACAAGAACAGGCCTACCGTCGTTAAATATTTGAGAGCGTGACGCATTAATAATCAAAGCTGGAAATTCAATTAAAATTCAATCGGTAGTCAATAAGTTCCGACACTGGTGACAATTAAGATACCCGGAATTGAGCTCGAGTTTTCCTCCATCAGTAGACAAACAATTGAATGGCGGTGCAACACTGCCAGAATTAGGTCGTTTAGAGCCTGACCCAAATGACCCCAGGCCTGGGGGGGAATCCACAATGGCCCAATTTGCATAATTATTTGTTTTGTGATACGCAGGTAGGTCAGTTCGGATGCTCAATTTACCTTTATCTTTGAATAGATTGTCTTAAGTAGTAAGACATATCGAGGTAAATAGTATCTCCCTTTTCTTGTGTTTGAACTAACGCTGTGACATTTTATGATTCAGTTAGGTTCTTGATAGTTTTAATTAAGTAGTGCTTGAGTTTTTCTCTGATATGATTAATTCATTTCATAATACTAGTGGCTCTGTGGGATCTAAAACCCGTTACCTCGAACTTCTTTTTAAACTGAATAGTGTTTTTTTTCAATTTCCGTTAATTGCAAGGGGGCATAGGTTAGATCAAATAAAGTTAATTTCTCCAAGACAGTAGTATCTTAACTCTTACTGTTATCAAGATATTCAATATTTTAACTTAATCAGATTTGCAGCTTTAACCACTGTTAATGCTACATTCAATTATTTTGTATTTTTTTTTCAATTAATAATTCTGCTTATTTGTTTCTGTGAATGTACTCTGCAATATGCCGAAGTTAACGGAAATTCCCGGGAACACCTTGACCTAATATATATAACCTTGACCTTTTATTGAACCTGCTCACAAAATTGAAAATCGGTTGAGAAATGCGACCAGAAGACCATCTTGAAAAAATCCACATTTTTCAGAAGAATCTCTGCAAAGTTTTTCCGCTAAGTTTATTTCTGTGATAAATTACGCATCCCGGCTCACGTTCAGTGCTTTCCGTTTCCATATATCAAGAGCAACTTCTACATTTCACTGTGAAATAGTTTTCACTCTCAGTTTTGCTAAGTAAGTAATAAAAACTCAGCGGTGTTGTAAAGGTTTGTTTATTAAACGGTTTAATTTAGCTTGACTTTGAACGCTCAAATCTAGTAACTGAATTATTACCGTTATTAGCTTTTGTTTAAGATCCGTTGTTTGTCCTACCCTCCTAATGACCTACGAAGATTAACCATATATCATCATCATCATATCAGCCGAAAGATGTCCACTTCATATGTGGACATAGGCCTCCCCCAAAGAGTGCCAGAGTGACCGTGAACCATGTATGCGTACCCTTAAACTCGTTCGTCATCTGAACAACCACCACCACTCTGTCAAAAGTGTACGACGGAGGAGGGTTGTTTGTATGGCATGTGAGTTGGCCTTTAAAATTAGCAACCCATTTTTCAGACGCTTGTCGCGGTATCGAGCTTTTGGCATGCTGGTGTAAGTTCGATCACAAAACAATACTATAGCATCACTAATTTATTTGTCGTATGGCAAATCAGTATTTAGAACCGTGAGATCTTGCAAAAGACAGTACGGTTGCCAGGTTGTTGCACTTCTAGCACCGCCCAGGGGTCGCGTGTATCGAGATTCCTACGGACGTGGTGCAACTTCGACTCATAGCATCACTGAGCTGATCTGATGGTGGAGACGAAAGGTGGTAGCAACACTTTTTTTTTTTTTTTTATGATATAGGAGGCAAACGAGCAGTCGAATCACCTGATGGTAAGCGATAATCGACGCCCATGGACACTTACAACACCAGAAGAGTTGTAGGTGCGTTGTCGGCCTTTAAGATGGGAGTACGCTCTTTTCTTGAAGGCTTGAAGGTTATAACGGTTAGGGTGGGTACCCAACCCAACCCTCTGTTATCGTAAACGGTGGTCGTTAAAATCGGAATGTATGGAAAGCTTGACAAGTTTCTATGGAATGACAGTTGCCGGCGCCATATTTAACGTTGATCGGTCTGTAATCGTAAGTTGGTGCAAGCCGCCCTTAAGGGGATCCCTTGATACGAGTCGAACACGCTCCCTAGACAAAGACACGCTTATGCCTTCCGCGCACGAGAAAAAGAGATGTAACACTCTTCGGGAATGGCTTTTATGGACTCGATAAATAGGTACCTATGTAACTTAGAGAAGTTTTATTTAAATTTCATACAGTAAGATTTTAGATGAGATGAAATACTATAGTATTAACTTGATTGTGCCGTAAAATAATGTATCGTTTGAGTAAGCTGAGTAAAAGGAGGAAAATTCAGAGCCAACTTTGGAATTTTTTTCTATCGAGGAAATTTTAAGCAATCATCAAAAAATCTAAATCTAATCAAAAATCTTTATTCAGGTAAATTATGAAATAATATTTTTCACGGGGCCGGAATTTCCTAGTAAGTGAATAAACACTATTTTAAGCAATCATGTATCGTTAAAATCGGAAAAACAATCATATAGTCAAGAATTATATAACTGAAAATCAGACCTTCTTGTTTCTTAATCTAGTCAGAACGGCGTTTCAAAGCACGCGATAATTTCCAATGCACCGCCTTAAACTACAAAAGATAAACGCGTTGTGTTTGGGCTCATTTGGAACCCCGAACGTAGTACAGTCATCCTAATATGCAAAATAAATACAGTTGGCAATACTTTGTAACAAAAATTATTTTTTGATGGAAAACTTATTAGTTATGAATAATTTCTTGACTTGACTTTTTTTTAAAGACAGCGTGACAACACATTACGCTATTACGTTGGTGTCATTTGAATGTTATTTATAATGCAATGTAATATTATGAGATAAATAAATATAAAAGTTCTATACTTTAATTCAAATTCAAATTCAAACATTTATTCGTGACAAAAAATAAACAGAACAAATAAAAATACAATAACACAGTTAGTTTTGTCACGGAATAGGAAGGATAGTCGCAAACTAATTGAATGTTTACAATAACGGCTGTAATTCATTTAGAGTACTCAATCTATGAGTACTGTATATTTTTTAGACATAATCTACTACTAAAATCTTTGGTGACACTATATCTGCTTTAACTTAGAACCTACATTTTAACTTTCAACCATTTCAAAATTTCTCATGGAAGTTTATAAAAAAGAAATACCGGTCGTGCTGCATGTCGCAAAAAATATATTTTATTTTAAAACCACAAGCGACGAGTAACGATTAAAAGGTTAGTTGGACGCCGATTATTGGGCCGGCAATGTACGGCCCAATAATCGGCGTCCAACTAACCACTCCATCCACTCCGGCGTCCACTATATGTCTGTTAACGCATGCAAAAAGAGAGAGAAATATAGATGGACGCGGATTATCGGGCCGTACATTACCGGCACCGATCAAAATGGGTCGTGAAGATATTCACAAGTAATGCAACCCACCATATCTAAATTTAATACCCGGGTAATAAAACTGAACTCTCGCAAAAAGGGGGATGGAGGAATGGCCTCCAACAGGTTTTTACGACAGTATGGCAACATTTTAAGAGTCCGCAGTAAGCTCGGCCGAATTTCACCTTCCCATACAAACGGCATTTCGTTCTCTTTTTAAAACTGTGTGTTGGATTGTGACGAAACTTTGCATATGCAATGACAAGAGTTATATCTATGTCTGTAATTAGTTTATATGGTTCCAGTTTACAAAACAAACGAAATACAGCAAAAACAAGTTTTGTATGAAAAATTTAAATTCGCTGTATTTTTTTAATATAGTATCTGAAGCTACATAAACTAATTACAGACCTGAATATACCTCATGTCATTGTACATGCAAAGTTTCGTTACAATCCAACACGTAGTTTTAAAATGAGAGCGTAACTACATTTGTATGGAGAATCGAGATTACTGCGGACTCTTAAACGTTAAAGGAAATGCCATCGTTTATATCGCGACGTAAAAATTCTACCATTCAATAATGATATTCATTGTGTCCGGGAAGATAATAATCAATGTATGAAATTTGTAAAATCGCAGCCAATTGGGTACTTTCCTCGTGTTAAAATGTGTAATGTTGAATTGATATGATAGTAAATTTCGACCGAAGTGGAAAATTGTTTTTTGTTTCAGTTTTCCAGTTTGATCTAAATTTGGAATTTCGTTAGTGGACGTTTCTGCTTAGTAAACATTTTCTGTTTATATTAATAGTCAACCATCAAATGATTATAATAAAGAGTAAACTACAAAGTATGTTAAGTTCATCAAAGCGAGTCTTGAAAATAAACAATAATGCATTTTTTTATCTTCCTAGAGAAAATTTAAAGCTACCAATAGGATCTACTTTAAGATACTTAATAATTATGACATAGTATGTATCTTAACGCAGTATCTCACATTTAACAACCATCTACTTGATTTTCCATACAACGGGTAGTAATAATTTTGTGACGTCATAAAACTATGTGAATTAGTACGAGCCATTTCAGCTATCGCCAGCGAGGTCCATATTTGACCCTAATTTTTGTCTTTTTATGTGCTCTTATTGTTGTTAGTCTTATAAAAACATTGCGTGTAGTAAGAGTCGACTGAAAATAGTACTAAAGTATGGCGTGTCCGATGGGCTAGCAACCTATAACTGTAATATCTTCTTCTTCATCTTAAAACCTTTAAGTTAGAAGTGGCACTCATGAATTTAAACAACAAACAACACACACAAACTACACAACAAACACACACAACAACACTACAAACTGTCCTGCAGTTTGGCAGAAGAAAATGCTGTAAAACAAGTGAATAAAATTTTCTTATTCTTATTCTTATTCTTCTTAATTAATTATTGTTCAAGTGATCTGCCTACCCCTTTTGGGAATAAAGGTCCAAATTACCTTACATGTTAATTCAGAAGCTTTCTGACCACTGAACATTTATTAGCGTTAAGTTTAAACGTGTTTGAAAAGAAACTAACATGAAAAACCACGTGATGGGAGAGAAAAGACAAATGAAAACGAATGGTCTTACTGATGTGTGTTTAGGATCATAAATTGATTCAGCCTAAAAAGTTTGCTCTGGAACGCTCCCAGCGTAAATAAACTTCCATTAGCTATCAGATTAGGGTTTTCGATGTTATGTTAGTTGCCATTATTCGATGAAGATCGTGAAAATGCGATTCTCCGACTACCGCGGGTTAGCTAAGTGAAAACGAAACTGGAGGTCCTGACTTCGAATCCCGACAAGGGAAAATGTGTGATGAGCGTGAATACTTGTTTCTGAGTCGTCGTCTCGTATATACCCATAACACAAGCCTTACTGAGCTTATTATGGGGCTAGTTCGGTTTGTGTAAGATTATCTCCGTATACTTATTTATTTATTCATTTTGTCGTCGCTTAATATGGTAAGCGACGACACCTGATGAGCCACGACCACTGATTGAGTCTCACCTGATGAGGTGAGACTCAATCAGTGGTCTATGAAAAAAATAACTTTATACATGTGAAATCTTCATTAACAATTTCCTTGGAAAATAAGAAATGTAATGTAACTCGTAGTAATAGGGGTATAGACTCGAAAATTATTATTACTCCAAATGAGAGAAGGCAAAAAATATGCCTAGTGACGAAAATCCCATTCAGATATATCAGAGAATAACGAAGCTACAAACGTTTTAATATTGCTTGTTAGAGAGAGAAAACGCAAACAGTGTGTGACGTCACATTACAGGATGCTGCCGGGGGGCCGCGTCGAACACGATGGGGCGCGGCACGTTGCCGTCTATTAGTGTGACGTCGCAATCTTCCAGCGTCATCGTTTCATATGAAGTTGCGTTTTGCGAAAAAGGGACAGAACATACCCCTTCTTAAAACTTTGGACACTTATAACTTCGTGATTACTTAACCTTTTGAATTGTTTTTTTCTCCTAATCCTTTTTCGAGAAAATATGACATTATTGATTATTTTATTTAGTGTCTACACCCCTGTCAATTCAAGAACAACAACTTACACAAAAAAGATCATCTAATTCCTGTATCTTCTACAATTATCATCATCTTCTTCATATCGGCAGGAAGATGTCCACTGCTGGACATAGGCCTCCCCCAAAGAGTGCCAAAGTGACCGGTCGTGCGCCACTCGCATCCAGCGTACTCCTTTGACCTTTACTAGGTCAACAATTCACCTTGTGAGCGACTTGCCTACGCTACGTGTACGTAGAAATTAGTTTGGAACGTAATACTTTGGGAAAACGAGTTTTCTTAAATTATTCCAACTTATACAAGTTTATTCTAGGAAAAGGCGAATTTCGCGAAAATAAAAAAAGTTTGTTACATAAGTATCTTAAAATATCACGCAGTTAGCATGCGAATGAAAACAGACGTTTTGTATGGAAAGCGAACCACCCTAAGTTTAGCGATTCGGAGTGCTATATCGGTTACCTTGGTTCTGTTGCGGATATATTTTAGGTACAATATCTTATGTTTAATTTAAATTCTTAACAAAAATCACTTTCAGGTCCACTTTACTCAAAAAATCGCAAGACTTAGCCAACTAAGGCGTGGTTTTGTCATACCATTTAGCCGGATTACAGCGTGTTTTGAACTACCTACGGCTGATTAAAGGGCAACTTAGTAGCCACAAAGCCTTTTTACTTTAAGAGCGTGTGATTCAAACTTACTTAAATAAGGTTCGTACCTTTAAAAATAAATGTTACTTTAGTAAAATGTGTTGGGCAAAACATTAAGGTTATGTTTCTTACAACTTGTTTTTCTACGGCCCGCCGCGTCATGCCTCTCTCACTACCAACACTTTTATATGTATCTCACTGTCTCTATTGCACTTAGCAGCGCGGGCCTGCGCGGGCCCGCGCGTCATATCTCTTTCACTACCGACACATTTAATATGTAGCTCACTATCTCTATCACACTCAGCAGCGCGGGCCCGCGCTTCACACGCGACGCGCACGACACGCGGCCGCGCTGCCGAGTTGTAACTTTAGCGCCGCGGGCCGCGTTCGATGTGTGTTTGAAGTGTAGTTTTAATGCTTTACAACTTGCGCGGGCCCGCGCAGTACACGCGCCGCGCACGACACGCGGTCGGTGGATGGAGGCCTTTATTTGCTTATTAACACATCAAGCGGTTGGACAACCCACGCTTTTTTTCCTATCCGTCGTTTCGGTCCACCTACCGTCACGCTGTAGCAATATTTCCAGCCCAACTCCGTTTGAGATTGCTTACGATATGATTTCTCCGAAGTCACGCACTTACATACAAACTTTAAACTTATAAAACCCCTCGATGTCATACTGCCACATTATTATTTATGTAAGAAAACCTTTTGAGTTAAGTTTTCTGAATAAGGGGGTAATTTTATAAAGTAACTTAAAACTTTCATTGCCACAAATATCATCACTTTTAAACATTGTTTCTGATATGGCTCTGTTTTGTATTTTTTTGTACTAGGTTCGTTTGTATGCACGCGCTTACGCTTATATAGAAAAAAATACGATCCCTCCGTAAAAATAAAGAAAAAAAAACAGATTTCTAGCCTTCTTTGTGCAATCCTACTAATATTATAAATGCGAAAGTTTGGATGTTTGGATGTTTGGATGTTTGGATGTTTAGATGTTTAGATGTTTGGATGTTTGTTACTCAATCACGCTTAAGCGGCTTAACCAATTTGGATGAAATTTTGCAGGAAGATAGTTTATAGCCTGACTTAAAATATAGGATAGTTTTTATCCCGGGTCCACGCAGACGAAGTCGCGGGCGGAAGCTAGTAAAGTATAAATAAATAATACATTAATAATAATTAGTAGATATATTTTCAGATACAGATTACTCCACCTCATCAATGGCCTTTAAGTCTATTACAGACCATACAAGCAGTATCAAGAAGAGAGACAGCGTATCTCATGGCTGTTTAAGCCAATGCGGGAGCGGCATACATGAGCTGTCATGTATGCCGCTCCCGCCACCTACTTACACACAAATGACGTGTGAACATATTTTACCCAAATCTCACGAAATCGCAATCGAAATCATTACACCTCATGCAGTGTCTTAATTATTTTAAACCCTAAATTTATCTGTGTATAACACCCAAGACAACAGCAATGCTACGTTTTGAAAGATTTCAAACAAAACCAATAAAACAATCACTTGTCGACCGCTGCTCCGACACTATCAATCTTCCCGATAAATGGGCTGAGCTGAGCGCTTTAAGGCTAGTGACTCACTATAAAACAGAGAGTAGCTTAGGTACTTAGCTACGGTCGACGTCTTAGATATGTACTTGTATTTATTATTTTATATCTTATTCCAATGTTAATAGTGACGTGACCTGTAGAACTCGCACGCATTTCCTAAAAAAAAAAAAATTTCATAAATCGGAATCGACAAAAACAACTATGTATTTATTAAACATGCTTACAAAACCTTCGACCAATAGAGGAAGCAGGGGAACAGCATTTTGCCCAAGTTGAAGAAGAACATCGTTCGCTTCGCTCGCTCGTGCAATAAAGCGAAAAAATGGTAAATCAATTAGCTAATAATTAGGTGTTCCTTCTTATGACCCCACTTCAAAAAACAATGCTTGGTATTATACCACTTATACCACGTAAGTCAGCTTGCGACGATTAAGGCTTGGTATTTAAATGGGTACCTATGTTTGACAGCACGAGTATTTAAATCAAAGCAAAAGGAAAAATGATGTCGAGAAAATGGTTTCATTGCATTGGACGAGCTAGAAGTACAAGGCCTTAATGCTTAACACTGCAGCACTGCGTTGCTTAAAAATGCAGGAAGAAATATACTCTATGCTCATTCCAAAGGTCCATTCCAACCTGTAGATAATAAATTGCAAAGATAAAAGAGAGAAAACAAGGAAAGAAAAAAAGCATGTTATTCAAAAAAATACGATCTTTGTTGTCATTTAGATGTAGGTAACCTATCTATGCTTAAGTACTAATTAGTAATGATCTCAGAATGAGCATTAGAATACCCCTGTTCCCTATAGGACAGGTTTACCTAGTTAAGGGCACAGGACATCGTTTCTAGGATTATCTAAAAAGAAGTGCACTCTGTATTGTACCATATGATTAAGTTAGCTGATGTACCTACTGATTCTACAAGAAATATATTCACATTTTCATTCTTTATGTTGCTGAAAAAAATTCTGTAATCCGTTCGGACTTAAAACAGAAATTTCATTCAAAAAATAATAGTTAAGGACCGATAAGTGTGGTTAATAATGTGATAGCAATTTTAAATTAGAGTCATACTAAATACCTGCAAGTACATACTTTGTTATTCTTGTTACGAATGTACTATAATTTCAAAAAAAAATGCTTCCCCGCGCCCTGTCGAGCTAAGCGTCTCCATAATGTACCCGCTTATCCATAAAACCTATAGCCTATGATAAATAAAATGAGTTTTGTCTCTTTCTCACGTCAAATTGACGAATTTTATCAGCATTTTTAGGTACTTAATGGTTTGTTGAAAACGGCCATTGGCGTCTTGCATCCAAATAGCAAAATACTTTTTACTTTTAATTCCATCATGGCCATTTTAAATTGTCCAGTGAATACCAAGCGTAATAATTCTCTAAGCTGTCCCGCCTTGATCACTTAGATGGACACTTTACTTAAAATTGTATTTATTCATGATCTTCTTTACTTTGAGTACTAAATTAATTCGTTCTTATTCTTATATTCTTAATTGTTCGGCTTTTTATATAGAAAAGTCTGTATATGGCTGATAAAACAAAAGAGAGCTGTCTAAATCAAAAGAGAATAGTCTGTGAGATTGTTGCTTTGTAAGTTTACTGTATGTTTAAGATTTTGCATGCCATAATGTGGCGGAACATGCATACATGTAAAATATTGTATTTCACTGACATGTGCTCCTAATACCTGTGTGTGTTCACGCAAAATAAATCATTTCATTTCATTTCATTTTGGGTATTCTTCGGAACCACTTATCCGATTTCAGTTTATTTTTCTCTTTCATGTAGATAAAACCCTCTAGGTGGTTATAAGCTTTATTTAATCCCGCGGACTTGCCAGCGGTCTTTGCAATACGAGGCCAAGTTGCGCGGGCAGCTAGTTATATAAAATAAAGTGTGCAAGAAACAAGTTTTACTTCAAAATAATAATCTTTTCCCATATTCATAACACCTTTCTTAACTAAAATTCCTAGCAGTGAAATTGTAAAATAAAATAAAGACAAACGAATTTTAACGCCATTATTTTTGCTGAAATAGGGTTGATTTAAATAAAAAGGCCAATTCTCGCTGATCTTGTGTAACGTACTTTCTATTTATTATTCACTTATATTTTATAGCACAAACAAGGTACAAATGCCGGTGTTAATTCAGAGCAACCAAGTGCTGATGTAACCTATTTTTTTGTTTGAGTCTATCCGAAGCGCTGGAGTCGGTAGCCAGACGCCACTTGCTGTCGCGTGTGAAAGTGTAACTTTTAATAAAAAATGTGACTGGCCCCATAGCCCCGTGTGTGCAAACGAGACACACATACCCTGGACAAAATGGAGGCCCAACATCCTATACTATTAAACGAGCAACATTTGTTTATAGGTACATATATATTTGCAATCGCGTTCTCGGAAACGGCTTTAACGATTTCAATGAGGAATATCGGGGTTTCGATGGCGAGAAATCGATCTGGCTAGGTCTAGACATGTCTAAGAAAATTCTTTTTCCCGGTATTTTCACCCGAGCTGAGCTCGGTCTCCCAGGGACTAAATATTTATTCAGCACATAATGTATATGTATAGACTTTAAATAGTGAGTACCTCATTCATAAGAAAATAAATAAAATGAAGTACATCAAAATGTACAGTGTAAACTTTTGTACATTTAAATGTAAAAAACAAGAGAATAAAGAATTAACAATCTATATATTTTATACTTCTTAGAGATGCATAGGTTCTCCAAGTGTTCAAAATTAAATAATTGTAATGAGGTCTCTGAGTCTCAAAAACCAACGTGCAGAATACAACATAATTATGAAAGTAACGATTGGTATATCGTAGATTATACCATAGTGTGAGGACATTTAGAAACAAACCAAAAACAGTTAGTTTTGTTTTGCAATGACTATGCAGGTCAATAGATTTAAAATATTCAAAATTCAGGTCTCAACTAAAGCGTGTAATTAATTAAATTGGCACAGTAACCTATGGAATATAATCATATACAATTGACAACGATGCCGGTTTTATAACTTATAAAATAATAGGTACAATCAAATTAAAACAGAGTGAAATCTCTCAGTCAATTCTGCAGAACAGTGGAATGAAGTTATGTTTCTCGTGCTTGCAGAAATGGTTTCTGATTCGAAAACCTGTCCCGCTTTATACTTCCTACAATCACAAATCGGCGATCTAATGCAATTTGTCCGCCAAAAAAATCTAGGACAACCTTCCCAAAGATAAGCACTGGGACCCAAATGCTCCCTTTTTATTCAAACACAAACTATAATCCGTCGTCTTATCAGCAGCTATAGCAGCCCAAGTCAACATTAAGATTGATCCTCAAATTTTGTCAACGCAAGTCAAACAAAACTCGCACGTGCCTAGACTGCTGAGGTCGAACTTCTAACTTGGGAATAAAACTATTTCAAACTTGATATGGCTTATAGACAGTTTTCAGTGCCCTTCAACATGAAGTATATTCGACTCGATGTTGCTAAATTAGATTGGCTGCGCGTGATCATTTTGATATGTTTGTGCGGATTTAGACTGACAACACGAAGATATAGAGCGGGTTTAGGAATTTGAATACAGCAGGTCAAACACATAACGCATTGTACGCGCGTCTGTTAGATCTAAAAGTCAATTTTTATATGGCAAAATGACAGCTGGATCTACCCAACGTGCGTTCGAAACGTTACGTGATTGCTGATTGCCTTCAGAACGCGTGTTGATTGAACGTACTGGGCCGATATCAAAGCCCGGATATTGATATCTCTGACATTAGAATTAGACACAGAGACCCTCGAGAAAATATCTCCTTAAATGTCGGATGGAATATCAGCTTTGGCACGATGTGTTAATATGTCATATCGAGAAATCACCCCTGAGTGCAGCAATCGGTAATTTACATAGGTACTCAAAAGCAATCATTAAACGAATTGTTATTTAGCAAAGTGAATAAAGGAAAACTATTGATACTTGAATACATATATAATGTGGAAAGATAAGGTTGTAAATTCCTCAATATCCTCACCAACACTTATTCCGCTCCTAAGAACAGCGCGGAGCCAAGGCATTATGTTTATCCACACAACTATATCAAACTATTTCTTTCAATGTGTCATTTGAAATTCAACGATACTCTCGTCGACAAAACTTGAAATCAAGTAAACACACTTTTGGTTAATGCCCCATGTTTTATTATAAGCAGAGTAATATCACGGTTTATGTAATATCACCCCTTTATTCATAATATACTGTTCGATTTGTCAAGCCGGATTTTGGATGATATGTAGCTGCGAGCTCGCAGTTCATTCGTGTCGGACCGTCTGTCGCACAATATTTTGATTACCTACCTTTATTGGAGTTCGGATGAAGAAATATCATGTATACCGAATCACCGCCCCGAATGTTAATTACCTTTGTATCTATGTGTATTTTGTGTAGTGAATAAATGTCTTCAAATGGAGATCCGTGATCTCTGCCTACCCCTCTGGGAAAGAGGCGTGATTATATGTATGTATGTATGTAATAAATGTCTTCTTTCTTTCTTTAGCTATATCGAAATTTATTTTCTATACTAGTACAGTAACGTGCGTCTTTAGAGCGAAAGAAAAATTATAATACGTAAGTTTTTAATTTTAAAGAATTAATTATCAATATATTTCAAGAAAAGTTCAAGAATCCTGAATTTTTCGAGATAGATATATATTGCTACACATCACTAGGGCATCATGAGAGCGAACTGTTTGAATGATTTGTTGAACCGAGATATGGTTCCAAAAGATCAGTTGGTTAAGCGTGAATACCGCATATGCTAAGAGGTTGCTGGTTCTATTCCAGCTCGAAGAAATTCATAATAAAACTTCATTTATTTGAAATAATGTTTCATTTTGTTAGATGCTACTGTTTAAAACAAATATTAATAGATAATAGCGTTGCTGAAAATAGCAAGAAATGAAATCAAACATTGCTCTATTTTGTAATCGCTTTCCGTTTTAATGTTTCGTATAACGCTTTGACAGGACTCACGCCTCCAGTTCCCTTAAAAGACTCAGCAACGGTTTTTCGTCGCTTGCGTAAACTCTTTGACCACAGTCATATATTTACTCCTATAACATAACTGGGCCTATGATATCTACAGCTTCCTTTCTTAACCGCATATCTCGCGTTGTTTCAAAACGGCACTCTATTTCGTATAATTAGAATTGCTAATGCATTGACTTGTAATGAGAAATAGGCGTTTGAGGTTATTAGTTGTATTTTGGCTTACAACGGGCTGCCAACCCAAACACGCTGAGGGGAACAATCGACTGACACGTTTGTATTGAGAATGGAAACAATATTGATGAGTAAACACAATATACATATACGAGTAAATGTTACCAGCCGTTCAGTTGTTTTATTAAACCCTCGTAAGCGAATGCCAAAATTAGAAGATCAAAAGATGACCTTCAGATTTAAAACTATATGCTCAAATGCATAGCGCAGATTGCGTTTATGTAGGAACTATAGCATTTGTCCCTTACTAAGAAGTATGCGTGCGAGCAGGACGAATTATATATGTCAGACATTAACACGATCATGCATGCTGGGCAGGCGGTTGTCATATTTTATTTATAATTAAGTATTTAGTTTGAAGCGCATTTAGTTTGAATGCACCAAGCTAAAAGTATGTATTTAGATTGCAAACGGTGAAGAACGTTTTTGGAAGTAAGAAACTTACAAAAGCAACTAATCCAAGCGTTCCCAGAGGAAACATTACGTGTTTTGAGAAACATTAAGATTTAAATTTTAAGTAATTGTGCAGCAGGGAAAGGCGCAGTTATATTTCATATCAGTACCTACTGTTACTTTTAGCATAAGATTAAGATACAATCCTTTGAACAGTGAGTTTAAATCTATGTACCTATTATAATATTTTTGTCGCTATCCGACAATATTTTTTGTGGTCTTACGATACTGTAAAACCTCTCACCGATAGTCTAGAAGAACAAATTAATATGGACTAAATCATATCTGCCAAAACTAAGGACTTTTTTCTTAGTTTGTTTATTTACCGTTTTGTAATAACATTGCCTGTTATAGAGTTCCACAATCATAGTCACACATAATCGTGTAACATCGATTTCATTTTGACCACAGGAACCGTCCTAGCACCGGATTTGGACTATAGTTGGCAGGATTTACGTTACGTAATAACTATAATAAGTTAACTTTTCAAAATTTCAGGCTTCCATATAAAAAAATATTACACAAGTAATCGAAACAATTCGTTTACTGTGGAAAGATGATAGGGCAACATTATTTTTTCTATAATTGAAGAGCTTCAAAAACGATTATCTAACGTACCTATTCCCTTAACACAGGTTTTACTGTACGATGTGTGTAATTCAAGGCAAGTAATAAATATATTCCCTTCATCCCGAAGTTTAAGTATTCTATTACCTTAATTGAGGCTGCTTAAAAGTTTCAGTGTAGGTGCACCAAACTTAGATAGCTGTTGGAGAAAATTAACATGGGCTTTAAGCTTTATATCTGAACTTGAGACGTGACTGACATGCAGCACTGGTAACAGAGAGGGTTGAATCAAATACCCTTAACCTACCTAGTTAGATAATGCGTCGGCTGGTGTCATCTATACTAATATTATAAAGAGGAAGTGTAATTGAGCGTTGTAAGTTTGTATGTTGGGGTAATCTCGGGAACCGCTTATCCGATTTCAAAAATTCTAAATCAACTTACTGGGTTGTTATAGGCTATATTTTATCCCCAGGTTAGCCTGCGTTATTTGCAATACTGGGGTGAAACCGCGCGGGAAGCTAGTTCAATATAAAACGATCAAAGTTCCCATCCAATCAGATTTTAACGGATGTACCTAGTCATGAACAGGCGGAAAAATAGCGCAAGAGTGGAACAAGCGGCGACAATTCGTGCTGCGCCATTAAGGTTGAGAAGACCTAAGACAAAATTGATGCTCGTCTTGTTATTCTAAAAGAGTACACTTAGTTAAATCAATTATATTACTAGGCCAAAAAGGCAACTTCCATATTTACTCCTTTAAAACCTCCGTACAAAGATTATGCTGGAATCGAGGTTATAATTGCTAGCAGCAGAACTTACCTAACGAGGGGCGCTTGAAAAATGCTTGCCAACATTGCATGTTAGCCTGCAGGTAAGACGGGAATGAATCGACATTATTAATGATTTAGCTCCACCGCGTCTCGGGCTCCTAGTTCTAGTCGTTAGTTTTCTTGTATATCCAGACTGATATTCTGTCTACTTACACGGCTAGCCATAGAATTAATTATAGCGTAAATAGGTAATTTTTTTCGGGGTCCTAGTTATGGTTGCGTCCGCTGGGGCACTTTTGGAAATTGAGTTATTTTTTAAATAGACGTCATTTTTAAAAGTCGTCTTGTAAGCCTTCTAAGAGAGTTTGAGAGTGAGTTGAGAGAGTTGTCGTAACTTTCTAAGAGAATTCTGACATGTTGTCTACTGGAACAGAATACGCATATTAATTCGTGGTCAAGAAATATTAGTTTAAATAAAATTAAATATAGTTGGCTTCCCATGATGATTGACTTATAAAATTGAAATTTTAATATTAAAAGATTGGCGCACAACTTATATAAACATGCAATAGCGTCCGCTATCAAAATATAACAATATGCTAAAGCATAGTTAAGTATAAATTCACTGCCAAGAATCGCTAAGCTCGTACCCGATCTCGTGGTTCTCTCGCTATGTAGTGGGAATCGCCTAAGACGTAGGCGCCCCCTAGGTGCGGAAAATATATTAGTTTCCTTCCTAAAAAAATACATTTCTCTTATTTTTTCGCACTAATGGTAAATACTATTGCACTATCACATAATATTGTTTGTATTGTCACTAATAAATACTTTCTTCTTTTCTAATTAGATCGGTAATGAGGTCACACTTTTAATGGACGAAATCCCTTCAGCTAAACAAACCTCGGCTTGTATAACAGACAATGCATCCGATCCAAGTTAATTGATACACTTCTTTAGGGATCGTCGCAGTCTGCCTAATTAACCTTAACAAGACTTGCAGTTCTAAAAATGTGTAAGTAGTAGGTAGGTTGCTATCAGATTTATGAGCCATTCTTGTTATTGTTAACAATATCGCAACCCTATATTTAACTTCTTTTAGTATTTCACTATTTATGAGCTGGGATTGTATAAATCTTTTCGTTCTTTGACTATTCTTTGGTCAGCTCATTAGCGGAATTTTTACATGTAACGTTGTTTTCGTAAACTTGATCTATTATCATCTTCCTCAGCCTACGTAAATATCACTTCAGAGTAAACTTAGTATACTCGTACTTAAGTATTTATTATAGATTTTATTTATGAATAAATACATAATTAAAGGATCTTACACAAAACTAACCTAGCCTTATTGAGCTTAGGTCCTAAGCTCAATAAGGCTTGCTAGACTAACCTACTAGACGACGATATATTGAATAAGTACAAATACATAAATACATAAAAAACATCCAAGACTCAGGATAAAATATACATCACCCATACATGTATATTATACACTCACCGGCAGAAAATTTGGCCCAAAAACTTTCGTGATTTCAAACTATAAATTGAATTGATTAAATAATCTTTTAAATAATTAAATGCATTTTTCTTATTTGGGCCAAATTTATTGCCGGTGAGTATATTTTATTTGCCTTTACCCGGATTGAACCCAGGACCATCAGTTTCGCAGACAGGGTTACAATCCACTAGGCTAAACGGTCGTCGCATAACTTTAGTGGACTGGTAGGCAACGCTTTACAGCATTAGGCCCGCCTTTTTAACTATAAGTTCTTCTTCCGTGCAATAATAAATAATTAAATGAATATGATATACTTTACTTGCCTGAAAGTGTCTTATTTATTTGCTGAATGAACCGAAAATGGTGAGATGAAACATAAATAAATAATTTATAAGTTTACTAATTTTGTAAAGTAAAGTAAAAAGTAAAGGTAACTTTATTGCACAAATAATAAAAATACAATTCAAAACAAAAGGTAAAGGCCGGTAAAATGCATAAGAATTTACAATGCAAAAGTGACAGAGGTAAGGTAAGGTGGGGGAAGATAAAAAAAGGGGAAAGACTAAAAGTCTCACATAACTCCCTATTTGGTTAATTTTTTTTAGTGCTGGTATCATCCTTTAAGCCGCCATTTTGTTTAGATCCGCCGCTCAGTCGCCAGTGACCGCTTGGAGTAAGTAGACGCGTGTGTTATGCTGTTTTGTGAACTGAAATAGTAATTGAAATAGTAATGTTTCAATCTTCCCCCTTTTTGAAAGTCATAGAAAAACAGACATATTCTCAAACTTTGCATTAAAAAAAATACTTAACGTAAGGTTTATTTACTGACCTAATGACGATAAGATATGTAAATAGTAACTAAGAAGTATAGATTAAACCTGTTAAGTACAGTAAAAGTCCCTTGGCGACCATTATTGTCGCCCAGGGACATATATATTATGTATATCTGCTGGTTTAGGTACTCATATAAGTCGTAAGCTTATACAATTTATGAGTGGGGCCGTAAATATAAATCTATACATCTGTTTATTTAGGTACTCGTGTAAGTAGTAAACTTTTTTTTTTTTAATAGGGACGTAATTATATAAGTATATATTTGTTTATTTCGGTACTCATATAAGTCTTAAACGTATATTCATAAAACAAGCTTTTCTTAGTTTGTTCTAGCTTAGTTTTCATGCAACTGTTATTATAAATCCAAGCTGATCTTCTTAATATAAAAACATTTGTTTGGTTTTTTATACGAAGAATATTTAATAAAAAGTTTGAGTACCACTGTCCTTCTCCCTGTAAAGCGGGGTAAGAGTAAAATACTTTTTTTTTTAAATGCAGTTTTTTCGTTACCTATCAGGAATATTTAAACAAAAATCATCTGTATCTGTTAGGCGTAAGGAATTCTATAGAATAACGAGCAACAGTAACCGTTTGCATTCATTCAAAAGCCTTTAGATACTATGTCAATCTTACCCCTCGACCATTCCATCTTAACCCGTGTATTTTAAGACAAAAATATATTTTATTTTATTATTTTCATACGTTAGAATAGGCGTAGCCGAGTTTTGACGACAGATTAGAAAAATATAGTCCTTGCTCATAACTTCCAATTTATACAATTGAAAGGAAGTCAATAGTTTTTTATTTTACAATGGTTTTACCACAACACTATCCAACTCATCAAAAAACCATTCAATCTTCCCCCACCTTACCTAGGCTAGGTCTGTATTGCGGGAAACCAGATTCCTATTTGGTGTCATGCTTATATTTATATAAACGTTAAGCGGCAATTACACTTCGTCGTTCGCCGCATGCTGCATGCGGCGACCGCAAAAGTGTAAAGAACACGTTAGTCGGCCGCATTCGGCGATCGACAGCTGCCAACGCTTATAAGTAGGCGTACAGACTAATGTGAAGATGACGTTTGTTGGCCTAAGTAGTTTAAAATGAATTCGGCGACCGCATTAGGTAAACGACGCAGTGTAATTGCCGCTTAAAATAAAACAAAAGACGTATCAGACTATTGTGTTTGAATGGAACACATGTTTACTAATCCGTGCCTAATTTACACAATTTGTACATCCCCCAGAGACTCAGGTTAACCTTCAGTAACATTTCGCACAAGATGATAATCTCGGCTAAAACAGGATTATCGGGAGCGGCGTTGTTCGACAACTTATTGATTTAATTAGTTAACAATATCTTTGGCAGAGTTCTATTGGTGCCGAGATGATAGTTTCGTAGCAATGTTTAACAAGATTACAGGAGTTTGGCATTGAATTTATTGTTAAACCATATATACGCTCGCGTTCGCTTCCTCTTTAAACCTTACTTGTATTCGTTCGAAATAAAGGTTCCTTATATGCTTCTTTTCATACTCAGTGCTTACAAGTTTATATTATTAACATTAGCTGTTCCCACGGCCCCGTTCGCATGCGATTCTGTGTTCATAATATTTCTCTGTCTACCCTCAGGAGATGGATTTTAAAAAAATAAGCCTAGCTTGTATACGTCCACCCTGAGGCCATAAGATAAATAGGCTAAACTTCAAATTTCATCAGCTTAGATGTGAATAGTTAGTAAATAGTTCAGACAGACAGTAGTTGTTTAGGGATTGACCTGTAGACTTCTAATTTATTGAAATCGCAAAATATCTCTCGTTTCTAAAATCAGGCACGTCTCGTAGCGTAGGTCCCAAAAGCTTATCTTATATAATCTATACACACAAATTGGCTTGAGCATTGCAAATCATCAAAGAAAACAAAATACAAGCAAAGCAAGTTCTGAGTTCAAAATCTCAATCCCAAAAGCTTATTAATTTAAGTTGTGTTTGAGCAATCAATCAAGAGGCAAAACTCAATCTAGCCGACATTTGTTTGGGCACACTCAATTAGGTTCATTGACATCGTGTATCGCGTTACAAAATAAAGACGCTAAAAAGAATAAAAAAAGAAAATATTCCTCGGTTTTGGGATAAAAAGGAGCTCGTATCGTGTATACTTGTTGATAATGAGATAAAGGAATTGTTGAAAAATTGAACACGTTGTAATAAAACGACGTTTCGAGCTTCCCAACGCTCGTGGTCAAGAGACAGGTAATTGCTGAAGAAGCGGCTAGAGATCTACCCTTTCTGTGTCGTTGATTCAGTTCTTGGAAAATTATCCTATTTTTTTTTTAAAGTTCTACAGCTCAAAGAGCCACTAGATTTTAAAGTAACATTAGCTTTTCAGTGAAGGACTTGGGAGGTTTTGGGATAAAAAGGAGCTCGTATCGTGTATACTTGTTGATAATGAGATAAAGGAATTGTTGAAAAATTGAACACGTTGTAATAAAACGACGTTTCGAGCTTCCCAACGCTCGTGGTCAAGAGACAGGTAATTGCTGAAGAAGCGGCTAGAGATCTACCCTTTCTGTGTCGTTGATTCAGTTCTTGGAAAATTATCCTATTTTTTTTTTAAAGTTCTACAGCTCGAAGAGCCACTAGATTTTAAAGTAACATTAGCTTTTCAGTGAAGGACAATGTATCGATCAAATCGTCAAAAGTCTTGGGAAGTCTTGGGCCTAAGTGGGCTGGAAAAACGCTAGGATGATGTTGAATGTCGGGGACCGCTACTGTAATTTGACCGTGCCTTATCTAATTACCTAACTTAATAAACATATCCTCTTAAACAGCAGACAGCCACCTGACAGAAGGTAACTCGTTTATATAATAATTATTTGGGTCATAATAATCTTAATCAACGTTCGTTTTTTGATAAGGGTCAGCGCCTGTCACTTACCCGGGGCGACCAGCATCGGATATGATTTCATTCAAATTCAAATGTTCCCACATTATATCATTTTAACCTTCCATAAATATACGAGACGAGTATCAAACGCAAATAATGTCTAATAACGCAAGCGTAGACATCGTAAATAACAGATGGGTGGTAAAAGGAAAACCATTCTATCCCTCAATTAGTAGATAAAGGTAGGTCAAATCATCTTTGCTCGCGGTTCTGTATGTGTGCGCGCGCATGTAACTATGCGGCCCCTTCGGGGCCCAACTTAGAAGTCATGTAGGAAAAGAAACATCTGTCTCTTTCTAATTCGAACGCTTAGAAAGTGACGGACAGCCTATGCCGCCGCGACACAGCTATGATTCGTGTACAGACAGATAGGTACACATGAGATGAAGATGATGATGTTGTTATTTTGAGACGATCGTGATGTAAATTCTTATATTCTTTTAGGCAACTTTGTATTGTAATTTTTTTATGAAATAAAAATCTAATCTAATCTAAACAAGTTAAACTTTTAACACCCGTAGTTTTCGTCGGGGGTTAAAAACAAGGGTGTGCAGACCTATTGTAATACAAATTTACTTACCTATGTTTTTAGGAAACTGTTGATCTGAGAAAAATAAAAGTGCCAAAGCATCATCTCACTTATCTATACTGTATTAAATCTCCCTTTCCCAATCAGTTTATTAACGCTGGAAAAATCCGCACCTGTAAAAATATTCCCGAACGGTCGGCGTCGAATCTCCTGAAATATGCGAAATACGAGCTCAGAACTCCATAAAGCAATGTCTGCGATAAGTCTTCATTAGCGGGGAACCCTTGAAAAAAACATAATTCGCCAGAAACGATTAAATTACCACAAAAGCCGGGGAGAGCCGGCCCATAAAACTACTCGGCGTGATGGCCACTCACATTTCGCCTATTATGCGAGCAGACCGATTATTGTCCTAGGGCAGTAAACACTAATTTCTCGCTCATTACAATAAAACATCTCTTTTGATGCCGTGTGTATACACACAATATTAAGGTTCCTAATTAAGAAATTGTGCACACTTTTTCAACTTCTTAATTTGTGATAATGTTTATATTAAACATTGGATTTTTGAACTTTAAAATAAATTTTGCATACAACACAGAACAACAATTTTGTAAAGATAATTTTGACACCAAGACAATATTTTCTCTTATATACATTCTAGCTGCCAGTGCGTATTAAGAGTCCGCAGTAAGCTCGATTCTCCATACAAACGTAGTTTAAAACTACGTGTTGGATTGTACGTGTTGGACTTTGCATGGACAATGACATGACACACGAGGTATATCCAGGTCTGTAATTAGTTCATGTAACCTCGGATACCATAGTTAAAAAAATACAGCGAATTTATGTTTTTCATACAAAACTTGTTTTTGCTGTATTTTGTTTGTTTTATAAACTGGAGCCGTATAAACTTACTACAGACATAGATATACAAATATTAGTGGACAATAACATACTTCATGTCATTGTATATGCAAAGTTTCGTCACAATCCAACACGTAGTTTTAAAATAATAAATATATAAATAAATAAGCTTACTGCGGACTCTTAAGTACAGAAAACACAGGCGAGATAAAATATAGCGTTTTCCTATGTCCAATCCTTGCGATTCATTCCGAAGAATTTTCATTAATGTACTAAAGAACGAATTTTCAAAATAGGATGAATATTTTGTAAATTACACCCTACATACAAATTTGCTAACTTACACAGCTAAAATCTCACAGACTTTCTCATTATATAATTAGTATAAACGTGAACTTCGGCGGTTCCCCTGCAATTATCACGTCTGAAATAGTACTAGACGTATAAATTTATCAGTCACATAATTTTTGTTTATAAATAATTATCCTACAGGCATTTACGTACAGAGCGCAATGCAGTTAGACGTAAGGGGGCCGGGCGTGAGCCAATCGTCAGACGCGCGTATAACGTACTGCGGTGAGCACGACTCGTCCGTAGCTTCCCGGCGTGAAGCGTATCGTACGGTGAACGCGTGACAATCAAGTTTTGTGAGTGAGTGATCAATTTTGTGCACTTGTGACTTTACTTTACTTTAAAACTTTCGGTAAGTTTTTTTTTTTTCAATTAAACGTTATTTGTTTCAGCGCCGCGCGATAATGGAATAAATTATGTAAATCGTGTAGTTCGAATGCAACGACTTATTTGGATTTACATGCGTATCGAGCGGTTGGTATTTGTAAATGAGTTTTAGCGGAGACTATTCGGGATTTAATAAAATTACGTAAGAAATGCGGTCGCCGGCGTCGGGTCGGCAGTTTTCTTCAGTCTTGGGAATTTACTTATTATACTAGATTCTTTTGCAGGCAGATATGGTGTAGTTTAAATCTGTACACAGCACTTTTGTTGTACCTTATTAGAAGTAATTATTAGATACCTACTTTGTCAGTACATTCATTAAAACGTTTAAAAACCAATAACCAAATATATCAGCATAAATTAATATTTGAAATGTCAATGGATGTTTGTTAACCAATCAAGCAAGAACGGCTAAACTGATTGCGATGTGGCATAGATAATAAAACCTAGATGACTTTTAAGTACATTAAATATTTAAGTATCTCATGTAAAAAAGTTGTAGGATGAAATAGGGGAAAGATTTTGATCCTTAATCATGCAGTCGAAGTCGCTGGAAAATGCTAAGCAATAATAGTTGCTAACGCCATAACTATAAGGTAACATGTTCCGCATCATTTGACGACTACTTCAGCCTAGTTGGTAGTGACCCTGCCTACGACGCTAGAGGTCCTGGGTTCGAACCCCGGTAAGGGCATTTATATTTGTGTGATGAGCACGTACGTTGGTGAGTCATGGATGTTTTCTATGTATTTAAGTATTTATTAATCTTAGTATATATAAGTATGCATGTCGTCGCTTAGTACCCATAGTACACGCTTTGCTTAGTTTGGGACTAGGGCGATATGTGTGAGATAACAACCCCATTTAAAAAAAATGAGTATTTTAGAAGTTATTCCATAATAACGGCTGTATTGTAATGACTGAATGCGTGGTGTCGAGGGATGTCAATCAACCAATAGGTTTATTCAGTTTTGATTTTATAAGAAACTAGCGACCCGCCCCGGCTTCGCACGGGTGCTATATTATACATACCTATAAACCTTCCTCTTGAATCACTCTATATATTTAAAAAAACGCATCAGTATCCGTTGCGTAGTTTTAAAGATCTAGCATACATAGGGACAGACAGCGGGAAGCGACTTTGTTTTATACTTACTACGTAGTGATTCACTAATAGCTTCTGCCCGCGACTTCGTCTGCGTGGAACTCGTTTAAATAGTACTTATATATAGACTCTCGTTCCCATTTCACCCTTTTAGGAAATGATTTCCGGAATAAAAATTACCCTGTGTGAAGGACACAGGGTAATTTTTATTACCCGGGACACAAAATACCTCATTAACAAATTTAATCATATTAAGCGAAATGTTACAGACAGACAGAGTTACTTCCTCGTTTATAATGTTAGTATGGATAATAAGTGCTCTACTAGGGGAGAGTGAAATAGGTCATACATTCTTGACAACAATCAGACAAAGCCAACGGATTTCCATAGGTTTGTATCACTGCAAAATAAACGAACTGGATTGAAACTGAACGCAAAGCCCTTCTCTCCGAGCTTAAAATAGAAACACTTCAATTTTATTTACTAATGGAATCGAATTTCCATTGAAGACGCAAAATGTAATCAAATTTCAAATCTGAAAAAAATCACTGCTTATTACATGAGCGTTTCTCAAAAAAAATGCCACTATTATTAATTGTACTTCTAGGTTTTTTTTTTTACTATTTCCACTCAGAATCAGGAGCTCTTTCGACCCTGGTAGGACAAAAAACTGTCCCAAAGATATTTTTCCTATTGTGTTACCATTTACCATACACTTTGTATGGTGGTAACACAATAGGAAAGTTCAAAAATGTATGAAAATTTTGGGACACTCTTTTTCTCCTATTGGGATGGAAAGACATCGTGATTTTGAGTAGAAATAACATAAAAGTTGCAGAAAATCTCCGAAAAAATGTAGTGGCATTTTTTTTGAGAAACGCTCACATTTTAAAAATATATCATGATGCAGAATTTTAAACCTAATGTGATAAACGTTCACGTGGCGTCTAATATATTTATTATGTTATAACAGCATTAGGTGGAAAAGAGTTAACATATTTTTGATATCGACTATTATCATAATCATTTGTTAGTTGCAATCACAGTTACTCAGAAAAAGTCTTATCCAGTAACCCTCTTTTATACACGTCAGCACGGATATGTCGCCGCAACATAGGTCGCGGCGACATAGACTATCCGTCTCCTTTTTTAAGCGTTATTATAAGACTATCTATAGCATATAGTCATGAATGTCCTAATAAGTATATTAACCAAATATGAAATCTTCTTTATGCATGGGATATAATTTGTAGACAGTATGTTTATAGTTTATTTACGAGTAATAACTACAACTTAGAAAAGTTGAAAAACCCCCGACATTTTCATTTCAAAGTCCAATATCTCAAAAACGGCTGAACAGATTTTCATAAAACATGGCTAAGAACACTCGGGCTCACAACAGCTTTCGAATAAAAAAAACCGCATTCAAATCGGTCCATTTGTATGGGAGCTACGATACCACAGACAGATACACAGATACACAGATACACAGACACACAGACACGTTAAACTTATAACACCGCTCTCTTTGCGTCGGGGGTTAAAAATCAACTGCGTACTGAAATACACACACCCTGCCAAGAATCGCTGGTATCGAATCGCCGATCCTGTGGTTTTCCTCGTATGCAGCGGAAAGCGACTACGGCGTAGGCGCCCAGTAGGCGGGTTCCTGGCTGTGAAAGTGTTAAAAACCTTTTTTATGTAGCATAGGAAAATACGTGTTTATACGCGCTATTTTAAGCTGACAGTTATTTAAATGGCATCAAAAGAAACTTGATTA
The DNA here is from genome assembly GCA_947049275.1 of Epinotia bilunana. Classification (NCBI taxonomy): domain Eukaryota; kingdom Metazoa; phylum Arthropoda; class Insecta; order Lepidoptera; family Tortricidae; genus Epinotia; species Epinotia bilunana. Next base: position 21,220,591 of record OX346258.1, on the reverse strand, counting down.
TAAACAGAACTTGTAGCAAATAAACATAAATGCTTAATATATGCTTATGAATATTATAGGCATTTATAGGTCTCTAAATATAATAGCATGAATATAAATTAGCCAAATGTTTTTGACACAACTGTGTATCAAGAGCAATTAATGCACTGCCAACAAACTGTTACACAGTTTGGTAGTATACTATCGTATGTAAACATTAATGTGTCTTTCATGAATAAATGATTATAGTAATAAACGGTCTCAAACTTAAAAAGGACACTGTATTAATTAGTATGCTAAAATGTTACCAACTACGGTAAATGATGACAAAATAATGTTCAAACACACTTTTAAGTACACAACAATATTCAACTCTAAATACATTCTCACACATACACCCTCACTAAAAACCAGCAAAATTATACGATACTCTGTGTCCAACTGAAACTCGCTTTAAGAAACAATAGACGATCGAGGTCAACGAAAACCGATCTAAAATGCCGGCGTCGTTAGATTAAAAAGAAACAAAAGAACATCTAATCAAGCGGAATCGTCCATTAGTTTTTTCATATTTCGAACTCTAACTACTACGATGACTTTTTCCTTCGACTCCTAATAGTATCTAGGGTTGCAACGGCCGCTTGATGGATGACAAGCATGATGAGATGGCAAGACGGATCGGTAGCCCTAGCAGCGTTTAATGACGCGGGCGCATAATTTCGAAACGCGTTTGTCACGTATTGTATACAACATTTGAATCGTCCGATAGGGCGATCAGAGGCTCTAGTATAAGTTTTACCGAAACAAAACTTTACGATCGCGTTTGTGTTTTACCCTCAATTTATATGGGATTTGACAGCTAAACGCGAACGCGATCGTAACGTTTTGTTTCGGTAAAACTTATACTAGAGCCTCAGCACCTTATGATTTGGAATCCTATCTTACTAATACAAAACTATTTAATCAACAGCCGAATGGATTTCATTATTAAGAATTTAAATATTAAGTTTTCCTGGATTAAATCATAGCATATTTGTATCCCGAAAATCACCACCGAAGGGAAAGAAATTAAGGGAGGAAGTTGATACAAGAGTTTACGCGGACAGTCACAGGCAAGTGCAAGTCTATGCTAATAATAATGTCTATGAAACGTTTCTCTTCTCTGTTTCTGAGTTCTTTATGTTTAAACTGTAGCTTTGTAAGTTTATATGTTGTGTGTTGCACGCGCATAATGAACGCGCAAAACACATTCATATCTAATTGTAACAACATAAAGCTCTGATAGATCCCTTGCCTTGATTATTGCGCAACCATGAATTTTAGCCTATTGAGGTGTGAGCGTGAAGCACAGATAATCAAATGGAATCGGAATGAAATTGTAAGCAAAATGGAGGCTCTCTATTGAGAATTGGACGTTCGCAATACAATTAAGCTGAATTGGAATTGTCAGGGTGCTTGTATTGGATGTTTTTAGAGATTAGAATAAAATGAAACAAATCAATCTCGTCATAAAGGTGAATTTGGAATGTTGTCTCGCTTATTCGTTAATGTTAGCTCAATAAACTGTCCTATTCACCCGCGCACCAACAGTTTAAAAAAAATGTATCAACACGTTCCCTGTTCAAGTCCCCCAATGATGGGTCATGCACCTGCTTTTCAGTAGTCCGTGCTTCCACAATGGATTCATAGCTTTGAACTGGAAGCATGCTTAGACGTGAATTAATTAATTAATAGTTTATTTGTGTAAAAATCACATACACACACACACACACGCGCGCACGCACGCACGCACGCACGCACGCACGCACGCACGTACACACGGTAAATATCAAATAACATTCCGTACATAAGTTCCGAAAAACTCATTGGTACCGAAACGGGATTCGAACCCACGTTTGACAGCCGCATGCCTGAACCACTAGCCTACCGTAGCTGCCCATCACAAACAAACTGACAAAGCTACAATCTCACTGACTTTTCCTCTTTATAGTAGTAGTATAGAGTATAGATGAGACGGCATCGTCTTTATGCTCTTAGATTACCTGTCACACTCATCGCTCGCTTGGCACAGTCGCTCGCTCCGCTAGTACGAAAAAAGCAGGGCCTTAATTCGTCGCAAATTGAATTCTCCTTTGAACTTAAAACTAACTTCGTTTAATGGAGCTGACAGAACCTAGTTAACGGTGCCGGTGGATCCGTGTTGCTCGCAAATATTTACTCTTAGTGAGAGATACTGGATTTTATAACTAAAAGTTTTGTTTAACGTGTCATTGAAGGGAAGGGAAGAGTTTTGAAAAAAAAATGTTTGTTAATACATTTTAAATACCTAGCTACATAAAGTAAAAAAAAATGTATGGGAAAAATCGTTATTTAATGGAATATCGTTATCAAACTTCGAATATTTGCTTATTAGTAGGTTTTTATCAGCAGCCGTTGAGCAAACATGTACCTTTGCAGCCATTTTTCCAAAAAGTTACAAATACCTCTTATGTTACTTTTTCAACCGGAATCAGTTTAAGCAAAATTTGTCGGAAGTACATACGACATTTTTTGCCTGGACTTTTTATACGTGTTACGTCCGATGTACCACAACCTACAAACAAGTTTGCTCCAAAAATGTCGTAACTGGTAGAACCGACTGTGTTGCACGGAAACTCTAATTTGACAATTTAATACAGAAAAAAAAATTGATACCTTAACAGGCTGTAAATTACATAAAATACAAAACAAAAACACGCTATAGTTTTCCGTGTAAAATAGTAGAATGTGGCATATGCGAAACTTTGTGTCCCATAAAAATTGTTCTTAGATCCGACATTTTTATCTTAGGTATTACGGAAAATATTGAGAAAAACAAAAATCTGGGAATGTTGTTTTAAAATTTCGAACTAAATTTTGCTCATTCGTCGAATTGTCATACAAAAAGGTGTCATACATAATATAGGATTTTTTTACGAAACTCTAAAATAGATTTTTGATTTCACACTAAAAGAGTACAGGGGCCGTAGACAAGGTTACAATCGACAAGCGCTAACGCCAATAGAAAATAATAAAATATAGGGGAATGACAGATGCCAACGAAACACTTTTCTTTAACATTATCTAGGTCCCCTGGTGACATTACATAATCAAAGAAATCACTGACTATTGATTATTTCATTAACAAGGTGTTTACATACCGAAATTATTTCCTTTTATCTCAAAAAGCTAACAAAAACTTTTAACTGTTTTATGTTTAAGTCTACTGCTGGAGAAAAGTACTATCAGCTCTATCTATGCTATTATTAATATATTATTATTAAAAATAGTACAATTTCATATTGTTCTCGCATCGCACAATAAGTGCCGGTTCTACGTAATATTTATTCTTACACTTGTACATACGTAATATTTTCCATTTCCTGCATAAACTTAGTGAAAACCTCAAAACATGAGCCAAGCAGAACAGCTTAGCAGCGTTTCACTGAGCACAGAGAGACAAGTCTTAAATAAAAGGAATTGTGCTAGACTCGGCCAACTTCATATTAGACTCTATAAGGGCGCACAAGCGGGCTGGCTTAGAGATTTAATAGAACTCCTGCTATATTTGCGTTCCGCGATACATGACGTAAATACAGGTTGATTACTAAGTCGTGAACAGAAATACTAGTTTCCGATGAACTTCAGCATATTTAGAATATCTGGTTCTACTAGTAATAACGCAACATTTAACATTATTTTAATCGTTGAAAGCATTTCAATTCTCGCTCACATTTTCTTTTGGTCATCCTACTTAACTTACAGTGATTTGACATTCATGAGTCATAATATAAACAACCTAAAAGGTGACCATGAGTTATGATGAAAAATATAGAAATGAATTATTCATCGTTGAAATGATATGCATATCTTTTTGCCCTAATTATCAGTCTAGGTAGTAGTAGGTTAGGACGTGGAAAAAAGTACGTGAGTTCTCGACTTAAGAGTCACCCTGTATAGTCATGTTACGATACGCCTCATTTAGGTCTACCCATTACGTGGGTTAGGAAGCATGTATTAAAGGTTTTCTGACCTATAGTCTGCCATTACTCGCCAAGGAGCGTACTCGGGCGGGTTGGGGGGTGCATTGGAAATTATCGGGTGCTTCGACACGCCGTTCTGACTAGATTAAGAAACAATAAGGTTTGATTTTCAGATATATGATTCTTGACTATATGATTGTTTATCTGACTTAATCTACTGATATCTGATCTAATTACATTATTTACCGACACAATCAAGTTAATACTATAGTATTTTATCTCATCTAAAATATCACTTAATGAAATATAGATAAAACTTCAGTAACATAGGTATTTATCGAAATTGGCCAAAAAAGCCATTCCCGAAGAGTGTTGCATCTCTTTTTCTCGTCCGCGGAAGGCATAAGCGTGTCTCTGTCAAGGGGGCGTGGTCGACTCGAATCAAGGCATCCCGTTAACTACACTTTATACATGAGATTATTCGAGTTGGCCGAATAGCAATAAAGTAGTCCATTCAAAAAGCAGCTCTACCGCCCAGGGCAGAAGATTCCAATTTCAAAAACAGCCTTTTCAAAAACCGATCATATTATTTCTCACCGGCAGCGGCAAAAAAACTGTCAAATTTCTCATACAATCATATTTCAACAGATGTAAGGTACGATTTCTTATCTCTCTCTGATTTGGACACTTATAACTTTGTGATTATTTAACCCATTGCATTGCTTTTTTCTCCATTTGAGTGGATTTTTATTCCCTTTTCGATATATTATTTATTATTTTATTTAGTGTCTACACCCCTGTTGTCGATCTGTATAACGTCTTCGTACTTAACAATGATATTGAATCAATTCTTATGCTTACGTTTCAAATCATCGGCATCGGTAATCGTAAGTTAAACGTCCGTAAAACTTTTTTATTATGGGTAATTTGACAGTTATCTGTGTGATGACAGCTACCGGCACCATATTTACCGCTTTCGGTCAGTAGATAGTGGCGTCTAAGGGTCGCCAGGACGCTTGACTCTCTATACAAACGTTCTTTTAGAAATTAAAATAGAAATAGATTTTTATACAAACTCTAATCGCTTCATTTTGTTTCTATTCTAATTTATAGCATCAGAAAGTAGTTACCGACCTATATTTGGAGGATCACATTGTGGATAAAAAGTTCCATGTTATTCCAGTATATCGTTTTAAAATGAGGACTAAACTGCGTTTGTATGGAGAGCGCATCCTCTGGCACTCTTTGGGGGAGGTCTATGTCCAGCTGTGGACGTCTTCGGCTGATATGATGATGCTGGGAACTCGTAAGTACAGATGAAATGAGTCGATCATAAGATTTCCAAAAAAATATTCTAAACATTAACGTCCCGTTAATCCAAAATCACAGTTTCTTTGACAAAATTTTGCAACACAGATTTCTAACAGACGATCTACGACCATGAGGAACTATTTATCAGTAGAGCTTGAGGGCCTAGCACGATAGGTTTTATCGTCACGTTATACGTGACTTTTTCGTACATTTTTGCAGTAAAAAGTGGTGATAAAAACTATCGTGCTAGCTGGGCGGTCTCTCTGGGCTTTCTCGCGCAACGCATCAGCATTGCAATTCAGCGAGGAAATGCCGCCAGCATCGTCGGTACAATGCCTCGAGGGCCTTTTTTAGGTTTAAGTTAATTTTAATTTAATTTAGCTAATGTTAATTATTCTCTTGTATTTTGTACTTGTACTTTAGAAAATTACATTTATCAGTTATACGTAAGTTGCTGTTAATACAAACCTATGGTTTATAATTGAATTACTATGTGTTTTTTTTATTATATTTAAACACAGCTATTGTTGTGTGTTGGTTATTATTTGACATGTAATTTTATATTATCGATTAATTATTATGATTAACATGCTTAGAAGATATCCCATAAAATTGCCTGCCTTCACTTAAAATTATACACATAGAATTACACTTGTGACATGTGACCCAAGTGACGTAACCAGGGTAACTATTAGCGACGGAAAAACGTTGATTCATGTCGTTATGCCTATAGAAAACCTTTAACTCGCATCTAAATCGAATCGTTTTATCTGGCTTGACCTTATTGCTGATATTTTTTCCTAACAAGTTTTAGATCAATAAACATCCATTGCCGCCTAGTCCTGAAATAGTACATTGTGATACAAGTGAGGTATATTGATAACTACATCAGAGGCGGAATTATCACGCGAGCCGCAGGTGAGCGTGATAAGAGAGCCGAGGATGTAACTATCAAAGCTCACGCGTTTCATACGACGTTTTTCAACACATTTTGCGAGAAAAAATCCTTTTCATAAGATTAAAATTGTATAGGCCTGCCAAGTTATTTTCTTTACTTATTAATGGCAACAGTTTTTTACTCACATTTTGTATACATCGCCAAGAATTTCCAGTGGCGTCCATTCTTTTTATCACTTTTCTAGTCGCTACGAGTTTTGTTAATAACCAAACACGAATTAACAATGTTTACAAATATCTGTGAAATAACCTATAATGGCGCGCAACAGTTTTTTTTCGTGAAGTTTGCGTAGTGCGCGCGCATTAGTTGAAAAACAACTAATACAAAATTAAATAAATATTATCATTTTAAAATGTTATATTTATCGTTAATTCATGTTAAGATGTTATCAAAAGTGAATAGTTTTACTAAATTTAAACGTTCCTGTATCATATCCAAAAAGAAATAGTCAATTAATTAACAAAAAGGATTTCATTTGTTTAGTCGAGCAAGGATCCATTTGCCGAAAATTAAAAAAAAAGCTGTACAATCTGTACAACCCGGTTAATTTACGAATGCACCGTGTGCATGCATACATCTTGCCGCAAGGTGGTGATGATGAAGATAGGGGAAAAAAAATGTTTATACTTATCATAAGAATATGATTTATTTATTGATAAAACGATACACTCATCATTATCATTATCATTATCATCCCCATCATCACATCAGCCGAAAGACGTCCACTGCTGGACAAAAGTCTCACCCAAAGAGTGATTAGGGGACCGATCCCACGCCACCCGCATCCAGCGGACTCCCGCTACCTTTACCTGGTCATCAATTCACCTTGTGGCGGTCTACCCGCGCTGCGCCTGCCGGTACGTGAATATAATTACAAGGTCCAAATTTTAGTCCAGTCAATGAACTGACAACCTGTATGAAAAAAATGTCATATTTGGAAATAATTGACATAATTTATAATAGCTTATTTTTTATGTGTAACGGATATATTATCAATGAAATAGTTACCCAGCGACAAAATCCGACAAAATTTCAGACATCAAAAAAATAATAAGTTAACTAGCTTCTGAAAAGTCAGGAAAAATAATAATACATATTTTTGTCTTTACTTTGGTTCATTTACATTCGCTCTATAATAATAAGATAAATCGTACAAAAAAGACAATGCATGCTTCATTTAAATCTACATAATTACTTCCGGGTGGAAAGTTTGTCGGATTCTTGAATAAATCATCTTAGAATAACATTTTCAAATGAAATCAACAAGAAAACGCTATTATAAATTAATGTTTTTCATAACCGTATTTTGCCTGGAGTATTGCATTCGCGTAGTTTGACCAAAGCAGACGCAGTAAGTCATCTCTTTCTCTTAAATTCAAAATGGTACATCAAAGACAAAGATGAAAGAACACATCAAAGTGGGGATATGTCGTAATGGTCCAGAGAGTTTAACGATTTCGGGAAGCGCTTAGTACATTTGCAAGTGGACGAGTACTAGAGCAAATCTGACTCCGTATATCGCACACCAATATGATATCATAGTGTTGCGTGCACTTAGAGATGTGCTGTTTCCGGGAATATTCCCGATTTGTATTGAGAATGTTAGAAAGTATTCCCAAGCTGGCAATTTTACCCGTACAAATCGCGTATATTACCGGGAATTTCTAATCCTCTTCAACATGTATGTAGGAGTGTATAAATTCTCAAAGGGTCGGCAACGCCCATGTAACACCCCTGGAGTTGCAAGCGTCCTTAGGCTACGGTAACCACTTACCATCAGGTGGGCCGTAAGCTAGTTTGCCACCGACGTTGTATAAAAAAAAAACATGCGCCCATCCTAACATGCCAGAACGAGTGGGCACGACAAAGTTCATACCAATATCGTATTAATCGTCTAGTTCAATAGACCTCCGGATGAACTTCGTATACGCTGGATAAATATAATCTTGAAGGCGCGAACGTCTATTTACACAAGCTTTTATTATTTGCTTTTCCCTTAGCGAAAACGCGTAAACGTGGTGAGCAATGACATCTACTAACAAGGCTCTTATTCGACATATTCATATTCATATTCATTTATTCGTAATTGTCAATATTACATGCCAGAATGTTTATAAAAGAAAAAATATATATTAGCCTTACACAGTGTCTACAAAAAGTTAATCAACATTACAATAGTAAAAAAAATGTTTTAAGTCATCAACAAACAATATTTTAATAAAATGAAGCTGGTTTTCCACCGGCGAGGCGAGGCGGGGCGTGGATGGGCGAGAATTGAAATTCGTATGGGACTTACTACCCATCCACGCCCCGCCTCGCCTCGCCGGTGGAAAACCACTTTGATTCACAAAATATTCATAAAGTCGTAGTTATCGAATGTGTGCTCGAGAAGCCATTTTTTAGTTTTATTTCATAAATCATTAGCAAGGGAGCCGACGTGATAGTCTCTGGCAACTTGTTGTACACAACTTACCCAAGTGCACGGTGATAAGTTGATGACTGCTGGAACTGATTTCGAAAACAGTTCTTAAACACAGGTAGGTATATAGGTATTTGGGTAGACCGCGCTAACGTCGCGTGCCAATGATGACGCTCTGTAGAGTACATTCGAAGTATTTATGGTGAAATCAATTTTATTTTAACTATCGTAGGTACATAAAGCGGTACATGCCACGTCTATTTAGATCTATAATGATATAGAGCGAGACATTAAGCAAAAATCGCGGTAAGAAAATGCCACGTCTATTTAACCAGATCAAAACTATAATATCCCATTGTAATTGACGGTCCCTGATATAAGTACCTACTGTTAATTTATTTATGTAGTATGAAAGCAGCAATAAACCAGTTACCATAGTTAAGATTATGAAAGAGCGTTTCCTCCTAATACAAGTGTTTAACTTAAAGGGGGGAAACGAACACTAAATGTAAAACCTTGTTGAAAATAAATAATTTTGAATTTTGAAAGATGGCGTGAGAGATAATTCAATCTGCTTCGATATTCCATATTCAAATTAGTGCGCGATACGATGTAAAGGTGCTGACTGACATGCATAAGCATTCTCATGTAAAGGAACATGAGCATTGATCTGGAACGAGCTCAACGTGCACTAAATAAGGTCATGTATTTCAAAAAAGTTAGGTTCCCTACTGACCAACTGTATGTTATCAGCGATCTTCTATCAGTCAGAAAATTATATATCTTGCATATTACATTAAAAAAAACATAAAATATTACTCTATAATACAAATTATAAAAAGAAAAGAAATAAAACCGTTGTAGCAGAATATGCAAAAACAAGAACTAATTTTGCTCGCAGACAGTTTAATTCGAAATCTCCACACGTTTACAACAAATTGAACAAGCAACTTGACATTTACTCGAAACTTACCATGACTGCAAGAAAGTAATTACGAATTGGCTTAAGACCATAACTTATGATGAGACAGAGAATTTATTACAATAATCTTATCTACATGCACGTACACACACATGCACACACACACACACTCTCTCTCTCTCTCTCTCACACACACACACACACACACACACACACACACACACACACACACACACACACACACACACACACACACACACACACACACACACACACACTAATACTCGCTTGGTTCCATGAACTTCATGCTTCATTTCATTAAATTAATCATAACAAACATTTTAATTTTTAATTTTGCTATCCTAACTATGTAATTAGAGTTTTTGCCATATAATAAAATAGAACAAAATGTAACTACTACTATAAACTAATTTTAGCTAGTTCATCAAATTTTATATTTATTTAGTTAATTGGTTAAGCATAAAAGCATAAAACAAAATTATGTAACCTATAGGAAGAGCGGCGCCATCCAACACAGGCATTCTTTTTTTGCCTACCGGGTGGCTCCATCGCCTTAGATTATAGACAAAGTGTATCTTACAAAATAAAGAATGTTGAATTTAGATTTTTTTGAATTCTTGAATGAGCATTCTTATTCAATTCAAATCAATTCAATTAATTTTATTTCGGACCAAGTCCATAACGTGTTAGTAACACCCAGTGCTTCAGCCACGGTGAGTCCCACCTGTCGACCAGCGTGCACGGGATGGTATTCGAGCTGGCGCGCCACCTTCTCAGCAGCGAGCTACAGCGCTTCATGATGATCGCGTGGAAGCCGTCGACCCGACCCTCCGCGAACATGCCCGAGGCGCTGCAGTGCCGCGGCAGCCCGAACACCACCCTGTACGCGTTGTTGTACTGTACCCGCAGAGCGCTGTATGCATGCTGTATGTCTTATAGTTTAAGAATGTTGTTTATGTTTGTTTTATAGTATTGTACGTGTTGACAATCCTTTATATCACAATGAACAGAGCCAAGCTTAGAGCCAAACATCGCTACGAATGACTCAGCATTCTTATGATCATTAGCGAACGCTCTAGTGAATAAATGCTCGTCAAAAAATCTATTCTTCACGAAGTTGTCACACTTTATGGATGCGTAACAAAATTACTCTGCTCGGCAAAAAGCTCGAAGCAAGAGTCGTTTTTGCTAGAATTCTAGCTAAAACGCTCACTAGAATGCTCGCTAAAACGCTCCAATCTATTTTGAGAGCTTTTACTTGTGATATAATATTCATTAGAAATACTAGAATGCTCATTACAAGTAAATGCTCAAATCTATCACCACGTGGAGAAAGGTGATTGTCAGAACGAGTGGGCTCAACAATTTCCATACCATTATCGTATCAATACATCTAGTTCTAGTTAATAGTATCAATGTAAGAAATAATAGTTTTCAATCGCTAGCGATCGGTATAAACGCCAACACAGTTAACTGACCATTCTGTATGAGTATACATATATACGTATACGAGTGTATATATATAACCTTATTACAGTGCATATAAAGTGCACGGATGGTCAGTTAACTGTGTTTTCGATAGTACCAGTAAACTGCTTTATTCATAAAGTAAACAGAAGACTCTTGTATTGTGCACGCACCTATTTTGCGAAGGGTGATTAAGTCTTTGACCCTTACTCTGTGGGAAGCGAAGTTTTTCTGAAAACAACGAAAGGTAAATTGGATATTGGAGAAGCAAACCGTAGCAAAAAACGTGGTAAATGATATATTGGCAAAGCAAACCGTAAAATAAGTGTGTTTCCTCGCTCGAGTTTATTGTTACAAGTAGGCAACGTGCAACCAATAAATAACTCAACACGTCTCGAATACCATTTCAAAGAGATCAAGGAGTACGTTTCATGGATCTTTATTTTTAACTAGCTTCTGCCCGCGACTCCGTCCGCGTGAACTCGATGTCGTAGCTCCATACAAACTTTCACCCCCTCACTTCAACCCCTCAGGGGATGATTTCCGGGATAAAAACTATCCTATATCCTTTCCCGAAATTCAAACTCCATAACAACTTTCATCTAAATCGGTTCAGCGGTTTGACCGTGAAGAGGTAACAGACTGACAGACACACTTTCGCATTTATAATATTAGTATAAATGTTTTCTAATAGAATTTGCCACAATAAAACAATTGTAAGATCAGCTCGCGAGTCCGTTAGACATGGGAATTTTTCATTACGAATTACATTGGAATACGAAAAATTCTAGACAAAAAACGCTGAAATATTTGTAGAAAATTGCGTGCACACGGTTCTTATCAAAAGAGCCTAACATTTTGGAGTATTTGATAAAATAAAATATAGGTGAGAATAATTATAATTAAATACCACAAATAAAAAAACTCACCCTTGAAATTCTTCAGGTCAAATCATTTCAGAACAACAATACTGCAAATACGCTTGCCTCCCGAATTATATACCTGTTGGCAATGTTGCCGCAATAAAACGCTCGTGTCAGTGATATAATAATTAAAAAAGTTAGCAATCGCTATGTACGCACACGCACAGCACAGATCAAACAGAGCATCAACACGACTGCAAACTTTATTAATTCGCAGTACAAAATATTATATTGCGCGACTAAATTGGCTCGACCTAAGCCGGGATAGGGAAAGTTGGGACTCATGGTATGTACACATTTGTCTCTAAGGAATACCTATGGTGAAATAAATATATAGATATTTTTAACACGTGTATCGTTTCAATGACGGTGACATCGCTTGTGCCACGATAAGATGGTAATTTAGAAAATGTATTACGTTTCGTGAGATCAGGGGATTTTCTTGCCAAACCTAGCTCAGTTTGAATGACGTTTCAATACTTGTACATGTGTGGTGATGAAGATTTAAAATGGAGGAAATTTTGATATTTATTTATATCATACTAGCTGCCCGGCTTCATTCGCGTATTGCAAAGAACGCAGGCAAAGTCGCGGGATACAATAATAATGAAAAAACCTATTACCATCCAGAAAGTCACGCCAGTGATGGAATTTTTGAAATCAGATTAGCGGTTCGGGAGATTACTCATTACGTACAAACTTTTATACGTGCTGTAGTATTGTTGTGTTCCTGGAGGTAAGCAAGGTTGCCAGAGCTCCCGAGGATGCGTTGTGTTAAGAGCGAAGGAATGTGTTCCTTCAGCTGTCAACACGGCGAATCCTCAAACATATCAAGGGTCGGCAACGCCCATGTTACTCCTTTGGAGTTGCATGCGTCTATAGGCTGCTGTGGCCGCTTACCATCAGGCGGGTCGTACGCTTGTTTGCCACCGTCGTTGTATAAAACTTTTGTACTTACATTTTACAAAGGTACAATCTTATAGACTTTTCCTCTTAGTAATATTAATATTCGTTGGTCATCATCATAACCATGATCGTTTTCATTGATTAGTATAAAAGAACATGATTATAAAACCTTTCAACACACATATGATGTGTATGGTGCCTGTTTGTCGTAAATCAGTCGTTGCAGTACCAAGCTTACCTAACCCGAAACGTAGAAGAGACGAATAAATGTTACCTAGGAATATACCAGCCATAATATAAATATTTGCGGACAATCTTACACAATTCGACCTTCTGCAAGCAAAGGGAATTAGACGACGATAAACATACTTAAATATAGATGAATGTATACTAATATTCATGACTTAAGAAACAAATATACGTGCGCGTTATATATATGTGTGTATTTCTACTCCCTTTATCTCTGTGTTTCTTTTGTGTAGTGAATAAATGTCTACTTTCTTTCTTACTTTCTTTCTTAAATATTCGTGCTCATCACACAAATAAATGAATCGGATCGAGGACATCTTGCTTCGTAGGCCCCTGCCTACGATGCAAGATGTCCGCGTTAGCCTAGTTGGTAGTGACCCTTCACTTCACTATAGCCTAGTGAAGTGAAGGGTCTAACGCGGTCGTCAAAGTGTTCTTACTCTGCCATACTGTTATCATGACACATTGAAATACGTATTTTAGTAATGAAATCACAACAGAATATGTACGGCCAGTAACCGAATAACATTTTCACAAGTCGCCAGTTATTGGGGATTCGCCCGTCTCGATTTCATTTTCACCTTTTATATCGCCTTCGCTCCCTTTTTACACCAGTTCGTAGTATCGGCTAACGTCCTAATTTTTCGTCCCACAAACGTTCTGACCTGTCCAGCAGAATTAAGGCCCCGTTAAAACCACCATATTAATTCAATTGCCTTCAGGTTCCGCGTTAGATTAGATTAGATTAGATTTATTTATGTCGAGATAAAAATTACAATATAGATTCGCATACAATGTCAAAATTATAAGAATCCTTATCACGATCGTCAATAATGAATAATAAGAAATAAACACACAGTTACACGCCACGATTATTTTTAACAGTCGACAAATGAAGCCCAGATCACAGCGTGGATATGTAGCTTATCACTTCATTTGTAAGGCCGTTTCCGCATTTGCCACGCTGTTTTGTGGCCTAAATAAATAGTTATTATTTATTTTGTTATATTGTATGTAGGTCCTATGGTAGTCTTTACGGTATTTGTAACTATGGTAATTCGATGCCTGAAATAAATGGTTATTTTTTGATAATTTGTATGTTTTTTCTATATCTCGGGACCCATGGTCCCGAAATTTTGGAGGGCACACATGAGGCCGAAGCCAACACAGACGCCCTTTAAAACAAAAGTAATCTTAAGCGTGGGATAACACTTGGCGGATACTATTTTCGACCGTACTACATGATAAAACCGGTGATGGTCCCCGCCTGGTGCAAAGACTATTGCAGTGCAACACTGTGCTGCCGCTGCGATGCAAACTAAGAACTATTGGGTTGAATGGTTTGGGTGGTCTGAAAAACGGGTTAAGGGACTACAAGCTGACAGTGGACACCTGCAGACTCATATCCATTTTGACGAGCATGATATAAATTGATATACATTAAGCTCGCATTAATTTATATTGTAACTAGCTTCTGTCCGCGGCTCCGTCCGCGTGGAACTCGTTTATATCGTAGCTCCATACAAACTTTCACTTTCCATTTCATCCCCTTAGGGGTTGATTTCCGGGATAAAAACTATCTCTCTTTACCAAATTTCATCTAAATCGGGCGGCGGTTTCAGCGTGAAGTGGTAACAGACAGACAGACAGACAGAAAGACAGACAGACAGAAAGACAGACAGACAGACAGAAAGACAGACACACTTTCGCATTTATAATATTAGTATGGATTGTAGGTAGGTTTATATTATGAAATAAATCATTAAATCTACACATGAAACTCAGGTCTTAAGGTTGACTGACCTTGTAGTCCAGAATGGGTATTTTTTATGTTATCTAATAATATTGAGAGGCAATTAAGCTATCACAAAGCTTTCTTCAAAAACAACGTCTTTCATTCGAATACAGAAATATTGGCACAGTTTGATAAGTTGAATAGCGCAGATTTGGCACGGGACTTGGCACGTAGGGCTCGGCTTCTACTTGGCAAAACTGTCTAGTTAAGTTTCCCTCGCCAGAGTTAAGTTTCGCCATTTTCTGCAGTATTCTAGTTTGTATTGTTTGCTATCCAAAAGTTTGAAAGAGCAAAGAATAAGCGGGGAATTAAAATGATTACAGCCATTTCTACCAGCCAACAAAAGGACTTACCAGGTTTATCTGTAGGTGGTTTTGACAGTAAGTACAAGAAAAGCTCCATAATTAGCTAATGATATTGTTTTCTTTATAACCAATCCTAATAAAATTAAATGTAAAAGTTTGGATGCTCAGGTGATTTGATGTTTGTCACTCAATCGCGCTTTTAAAGTTTAGCATGGCCTGGAATAAAATACACTCGCGGGCAAAGAATACGGGTCACCCTAAATTAAATAACTGCAATAGGTTTTATAAAATATTTAATACTTGTTTTATTTACATAATATGCTATTCTTTACAATAACCAACTGTATTAACAATTTCCTGGATCCTATCATAAAAATATCGATATCCAAAAATCACGATTTTTGCGATATCTCGCTCCGTTAACGTTGTTTTTTTTCATGGGTTTTTACGAGTCCGATATAAACCTGGTAACGTTATATTTTTTACTGTTATTAGCAGTTTATATGTAAAATTAAATAAAGATCATGACAGGATTAACTGTACAACCTCTTACGCACTATTTTTGGAAATATGACGGTATTTTACCGACCCGTATTCTTTGCCCGCGAGTGTATATGAACCTTTAATTTCGGAATCCAGCCCCCAAACAAACAATAACACAACAAATAGAACAACAATAATAGTGCCTTAGTGCAAAGCAGTAATTATTTATTACTAGTAGGAGATGCTAATAGAGGCACGACCTTCACCTATCTGTTTGATGGATGAAAAGTTTTTTGAGTCAGCAGTAAGCTCGATTCTCCATACAAACGTAGTTACGCTCTCATTTTAAATGCTCTATTCTATTCTATTCTGTTTATGTAGCTTCAAATACCATAGTAAAAAAAACAGCGAATTTAAGTTTTTCATACAAAACTTGTTTTTGCTGTATTTCGTTTGTTGTAAACTGGAACCATATAAATGATTTACAGACATAGATATACCTCATGCCATTGTATATGCAAAGTTTCGACAAAATCCAACACGAAGTTTTAAAATGAGAGCGTAACTACGTTTGTATGGGAAGGTGAAATTCGGCCGAGCTTACTGCGGACTCTTAAGTTCAACATTAAGCTTATGAGTTGGCCAAATAATTCCTGGCAAGAGAAAAAAAAACCTTTTTTTACATTGCTCAATACTTATCGATCAAAGGTGAATGTCGGGCCTCTATTCGTATGTTAGGCTATACGGAACGGAGCTTCATTCAACGTCTAATTACCTTCACGTTAAAAGGGAAACACGTAATCGTGTTCATAAAACCCCCACTCACGGACGCTATTAACCGCAACGCCAACGGCAGTGAATAAGCTCCTAATTATTATTAGTTTCGTGTTAAGATTTACTCACTTTGGCCTTCATTTTATTCAGTTCCTCTCACGTTTCAATATGTTTCACGCGCTCATTTTGAGACGACTTCTTGGCAAGCGTGACGCGAGCACGAAGAAATTATTGAAAAATGAGAAATAGATGCGAACGACGAATAAACAATAGTTTTATTTATTTATTTTTTATTTAGTTAAACAAACAGCCACTACAAGGGAGTTCGCATCGTTTTAACCCATTCAGCGTCAGAGCGCTACAGGCGCTTTCTTTCTTTCTTCCGTAGTCGTTTTGCGCTTTTATCGGAAAGACCACGGGATCGGCTATGAGCGTACTACATAGCGATTCTTGCCAGTGAATGTTTAACACTTTGAGTGTTAGGAACCCGACTAGCGTTCGCCTACGCCATAGTAGCTTTCCGTTACATATGACGAAAACAACGGGATCAGCTATGAGCTCGTAACGATTCTTGGCTGATAGGGTCACAGCTCACTAGACATACGCACCGCAGCGCCTCGCCATACTACGTTACGTTAGCGACTCCATACTACGATACGTTAGCGACTAGCGCGTTAGTATGGCGAGGCGGTGCGGTGCGTGTGCCGGGTGGGTCTAGTGAGCTGTGACCCTAAATGTATTAAGCTGCTACGGACTACGGCGTAGCGATATGAACGTAGTGTGTCCGTGAATGAGTCATATACTACTTTCGCGTAGCGCAGCGCACGTAGCCGATACCATGCCGATGTAGCAAAAACTGTCTAAAGAACAAAGTGATTGTCCACAGTGATTGTCTGGTTGCTGGCAGAAAAGTGCAAGGATATAATTGGGGTTTTAATATACAAACCATTTAAGGTAAACATCCGAGTGCTCAAGGCTATACTAGGATAATCTATGTCAAAGTGAAATGGCTTAAATTCGAATGAAGAAAAATCCTCCTAGTTCGAATGTAACAACCCATATTGCTTTGACAAAGAGTGCCAATGCCATATTCTAGTACAGCGTCGAGCACTCGGACGGTTACCTTACCTAGGATTAATATACGAGGCAGTATGCATGCCTATTAAAAAAATGTTTCAAGTTCGAGTGAACCGTCCACGATGTAGGGTTTTATTACAAAAGAGCGTCATAAAAGCTACAATTGCTGACAAAGCTTAGTTGGTGTCCGGCTCTGGCTTAATTTTTTTGTCTATTTTAGAATCGTTTGAATCTTGACGTAATAATAATATACATATTGTAGTGGGACTAAACTAATTGTACTTAAGTAGTTTTTTATAATCAGTTTTTATTGTTTTTTTTTTATATGTTCACTGTAAATTGTTACATGCTTTGCCCTTCTGTAATTAATAAGGTACTAAGTTTTAATTTGTGCATGGAAGAGCAAAATTATGTAATGGTATGCTTATTGCTAAAGGTCCTAATAAATGAATAAAAAAGAAGCTTAAAACCAACAGATATTTTTTTTAAGAAAATACCTGTAGTATCTTATTTAGAATAATAAGTTTTTTCTTACAGTGTTTATTAAGTACAATTTTCTCATATGTGTGAATCCTACTATCCTACTAATATTATAAGTGCGAACGTTTGGATGTTTAGACGTTTGGATGTTACGATGTTTAGATGTTTGTTACTCAAACACGCTTAAACGACTGCACCGATTTGGATGAAATTTTGCACGGAGATAGTTTATAGCCTGGGTTCAAATATAGCATCGTTTTTATCCCGAGTCGTCGCAGACGATCTCGCGGGCGGATTCTCTTTTTATTCACTAGTTAAATAAAAAGAGAATAAACGATTGCAAACTTTGAATTATTTACGAGCTCCCTTTTCGCAGAATCGGTTCGCTATCAATCGGCTTTGACAGACGGCCTTTTCCAATCGCACGGAACCCTAATTGTTCAGCCTACATTTGCTCAGGGCCTGGGCCTGCAATCTCGTTCACCGTTGAGAAAATCAAACAAGTAACTTTCGCTCATCCCTTTACTTTAATATGTACAAGCTACCCTACCAAACGATAAAGTCGTATCTTCATAGAAGACTCACACTAACATACGGCTTTATGATTTTAGACGGCTTTTAAGTTGAGGTTGATGGTGGAGATTAGGAATATTTTATCAGAAATTAAATGGCTACAACACTGAGGTGAAAGTGTTTTGTACTCGCAAGGTAAAATTTTGTTTGAATTTTGTATTTTAAATGGTATCCATACTTGTGTTTATATATTGGTGTACTCTGTGCACAATACAACCAAAAGTACCAAGTTAATTTTCACAAGTTTATATATCCGTTGAAAATAAAAACGTAAAGTAAACGTGCATTATTTATATCACATAAAAGTAATTATTTATCTACATAAGGGAGAACATAACCAAAACCCTTATAGATTTCCGAGTGACTTGAAATATTGACTAACCATTTCTAAATATTATTATCGAGTATAGACACATAATAATCTAGTCTTTACTTTACTAATTTTGCAATATTACACATAGGTATTCATGCGTTTTTGCAGCCCAGTTTAGAAATAGTAGATTGTATCTCAAGGGAGCATAATGATAAATTCAAGACGAAGGCGCGAAGAGAAGCGCAAGATTCTACTTAAGAATCCCTTGCTACGCTCAGGGTTTTATTGTAGAATCTTTCGCTTCACTCAGGATGCAATATACTGCCCTCCTTCTAATAGGGATGATGACTAAAAAAAATGTATGATGTCATTCGAACCAGTTTTTGGAGAGGAACAAATGTTTGTATGGGAGCAACTACAATTAAAGAACATAAATACCCAAAAATTTGAGACAAAGATTGACCTCGCTGGCGACAGCGCAAAACGCTTCATACTGATAGACAGACAGGTATGACGTCACAACCGACATTTGTTAGTATAAAGTACATGTATCGTTGTATGGAAAATAAGTACATAATTGTCATACAATTTTGTTTCTATAAAAGCGTAAGGATTCTATTGGTAACTTTAAATTTACTCTTGGACCATTAAAAAAATGCATATTTTTTCTAATCTTTTAAGGTTCTATATTTTATAATTTATACATTATTACGATAATTTGATGGTTTACTATCCATTTAGCATTACTACGTTATCAATGAAAATTTGAACATGAGGCATCATGCCTATTATATAATTTTGCTCCCTTGAGACACAAACTACTATAGCCTTATGCGTTAATGCCGTCTTTGTTTTTAGACTACATTAGCGTTGAAAATTTCCGGAAAAAATCCCGTTTCTTTCCAAACGGCTCGTATTTTTCGGATTTTTACGGAAAAAAACCATGTGATTTTCCGCTTCAATATTTCCGAAAAAAACGAAATAAACGATTTAAACAGCTTTCAATCGGTTGTTTTTCTTAATACTGGTAGGTAGGTGTTGGCATCCGTGTCAAGTCAGTTCAGTTCTCACAATGACTTATTGTTTTTTTTCGTAAAAATTTTTTCGAAAAAAGCTAAAAAAACTAAAATTTCATAAATTCCCGAAAAAATAATTTGTTTTTTTCCCACATTTTCAACGCTAGACTACATATGTACTTCTTTACCTAAACCCTGTTATATTACTATTGATTTTTTTTCTCACACGAAGGTAACGAAAACACTTGATAAGAGTAAACCTAATTACTCCTTTTCATCTGGCCACTTGAGGCTAAGCACCCGACTTCCTCAACCATTTTCAAAGCTTAATGATGACGAATTCCCACTGCCGCGACGTTTTCAGCGCGAGCGATTCAAATACGCTTCTCGAGTCGTTTTAAGACGTTTTCCCGTCGGCAATTGTTAAGGGGACCAATGCGTGCCGCGTGTTTTGCGTTTCAGTTTGATTTCAACGTGAATTTTGCGCATGCTTTTTTTAATGTTACGACGGTGGTATGGTGGTGATTCTTTTACTAAACCGGATCTTATCATAAGATCCATCGGTCCAACAAAGCCACAATAGCCACGTGCCACACACAATATTTTACTCGAAAAGCGAAGAAGTTCGTAGCTCTATTGATAAAGTAGTCTATTGTTTTAAAAACAAAATGCTAATGCATTGCTAAGTAGTATTTTTGAATGTGGACTCCTTTCCATAGACATAAAGCCTATTTTTGGTTGAAAAAATGTTGAAACGTTTATTTGACGGCATCATTTAGCGGTAACACTTAATAATAAAAGACAATCGCTTTATTTACCACTTAACAATGAAAGACAAACGCATTGCTTGCAAGGCACAAAGAGAAGTGAATTCGGTCTGGAAGAAGAATCCGCACTATAAACAAGCACGCAGCCTGCCTGGTGGTAAACAAAGGCCGAAGTCTATGGACGCTAGTTAATAATAACAAGCGCATTGCCGATCCTTTTCTGATTTGAGGATTCGTTGTGATGACAGCTAGACACATGCAGGTACCTCACTCTCAACACAATATTCTCAGGAGCTCTGGTGACCTTACTGACCACCAGGAGCACAACACCAGGTGCCTAAAAACCATGGTAGTATTTATAAGTGTTGTTATATTCCAGTTGGGCTGCACCAAATACAAGCGAAACGCCATTCCTCTATGCCTGATCTTCTCTCTCGCGCCGAGATGCATTGAAACAGAATTGGACGATAAATCGCACGTGTTTTATTGGCCCTAAGGAATGAGACTAATCACTCTTTCGTCTTTCTCCGAGATTCTCGGTGGTTGCTAATCTAATTAATGGCCGTTTAGCGATTGGGATTGCGGTTTTTTCTTTCTTGTATTTCAAACTAAATACTTTTTCAGCCGCTTAAGTCACTTAAGCCGAGCGGTAAGGCACTTGACTTCCACTCTGTAGGTCGTGGGTTTGAACCCCCGGCTTGGGGTTTTCAAAAACGTACCTTTGTAAGAAATATTATTTGATATTTAACGGTAGCGTTTCGGTGAAGGAAAATATCGTGAGGAAACCGGTGTAACCCCAATAAGGTCTAGTTTTCCCTTTGGCTTGGAAGGTAAGCAGTCGTAAAACTAGTGCCTATGCCAAATCCTAGGGTTAGATGCCAACCGGGAATAAAGCTAGGAGGATGATAACTTGTTCCGACGCTTATCTCTACGAAGACGCTTTGAAATGTGAACTTTACTTATGTCAAGGTTGCTTTTATTACAAACCATTAACATTTTCACAGCCAGGAACCCGTCTAGCGGGCGCCTACGCCGTAGTTGCTTTCAGTGGAAAGCCCTTAGACCCGCCAGGCCATGGCCATGGTATGTAGCGACATATTGTGAGGAAGGCCACGAGATATGCTATGAGCACGAGCGTAGCGCGTAGCGATTCTCAGCAGTAAATGTGTGTACATACACGAGGTTGAGTTACGAACACTTTACAAAGTGCACGCTATTATACAATGATTTTCTAATAATCTCTTTCTTATAAAATGCAAATAAGTTAAAGCAGTGCAAACTACGAAGTTCTGTGTAGAAACAGTTACAAAGAGTGCTTTAATAAAGCTTATGCCTTATTTCCCCTTTTGATGGACGAAAGATTAATTTAGTGTTTTGTCAGTTATGGGATGAGCATGGCATATTATACCTCGTAATATTAAACTACTAGCTATACCATTACTATTTACCTATCTTACCTTTATTTATGTTTTCATAGTAATTGTTTATTCGTGGATGTTATGTTTGATGTTATGTACGTGGTGGTTATGAACTGCAAATTGATTTCTATTTATTCGTATTTTTGAAGAAGCAATTTGCAGTTCATATCTAACTCTTCACATAAAAAAAGCGGTCTAGTGCAAGTCTGACTCGCACATTAAGGGGTCCAAACATACATATTTATATAATACAAAAATACCTAAATAGAGATATTGGCAATTATATTTCTCTCTTCTTAAAATGAAAAGACAAATTGACGTCATATCGGTAACATTTATAAAAAATTAAATACGTTTAAAATTGTCTTCTTCAAATCACTTAGGTTAGCTTTGTTTTCACATAGGTTTTCTAATTCTTAATCGATAGTAGATACATAGTATAAAATATATATAAAAAAGAAACAGACCGACAAAGTCGCAATATAAGGATTCCTTTTTTCCTATTAATCCTAAAAACCATACTTTTGAATAGTGATAAGTGATTTTGTCGTAAAAGTATTTTAGTCGTTTTTCCTGGCTTAATTTAATTGGGAAGCATTACCTTATTCACGTTGAACGTAAACAGAAATCTTTTCAACGAAGTTTCATAAAATTCATTAGCATAATTAATGTTCTTTGAATTACGGGTTTAACGAGAAAAATACGCTTAATTTAATATATAATCCCTTTGGCTAAATGGGGGTTTTAAGAGCCAATTGTAATGTATGGAGAAGTATTATATCCTATGTATAGAATAGGGGTGTACACACTAAATAAAATAATCAATAATAATGTATTTACTACATAAAGGATTAAGAATGTAGTCAAATCGAGAAAAAAGTAACGCAAGAGGTTAAATAATCACAAAGTTATGTGTCCAAAGTTTTAAGAGGGGAATTTTTTTGTCCTTTTTCCGCAAAACGCACCTTCTATAACGATTGTCCTTACTATGACGCTCGAGGACCGTGACGTCACGATTCCCGAGCGTTTTCTCTTTAAAAAATTACAAAGCTACAAGGGTAATACAATGTTGCTTTGTATTACCCTTGTAGCTTTGTAATTTTTTGAGAGATTTGAATGGGATTTTCGTCATTAGGCATATTTTGTTGCCTTCTCTCTTCTGAGAAGTAATAATAAATTTTGAGTCTACACCCCTATTGTGGCACAGCAGACCCAGTTGGTTCTGGTCTGCGGGTTGCCACACCCAGCAAGGCGTTGTACGTGTCGCGCCTGCATCACACCGCCACGACTGATGAAGTGTTGGAATACGTTCGTCAGAAGGCTGGCTACATGTTTAGGGTGCTCCAGCTGCGATCGCGCCACTACATTTACTTCAGCTTGGTTGTGGTGCGCGTGTCGTGGCCACTGCACGACACGCGCATCACAACCGGGTGCGCGACGGTCACGCGCTGGTGACCATCGCGAATGCTGACACAAGGGTGTTGTAACTCTACACCGGAGCTTACGATGCAGCGGAGCCGCAACGTTATGTCGCCCTATTGGTATATTTTAACCTCCTAAGTCCTGTGTTTTTTCAATAGCAGTATTCATAACATGACTGCTGGATGTACTATACCAAGTACAAACCAAGAATAGTGCTGCAGACCGAGATAAAAAAAATACCCGGTACATGGGGAATGAAGAATTTGTACTTGGGTAAGTGCATTAGGCAGTTATTCGTGCTATGCAGTTTCATTATCAGGTCTGAACTACTATGCTTAATTTGTACTTGTACAAGTACGCGGGGACTTACGAGGTTAAAATAGATTTTGAAAGTATATATATATATATATATATATTATAAACCAAAATGTTAATGAGTGGACTGTAGGTTTTTCGATGAGTAGACTAAAATTTATGAAACTAGAGAGAGCTAAACTAGAGCCTTGAAGAATCTTGAAAGACACTCACCGTTGCAAGGAGCTGCTGTGATGCTTTCCTCCTTTCTCCTTCGTCAGGTGTAGGACCCTGAGACCTGGCTCGTGCTGCACTTACCCGATTCCAAGGTTACCTGGCACCTGAGTATACGCAGCTGGCTAGATGTCTTCCTGCTTCCTCAAGGTACTTCGTGTATTTTAATGAGTCTTAAGATAACTCCTAATAAAAAGCGCGACTATTCGCGCGGAGCTCAATTTAAATCAACCGAATTTCAAAACGACAACGACACAAGTGTCTCAACAGTTACTTTCGATCTGTCAAACGCGAGCAATTGAATGTTGCCAGATTTAAAACACTAACTGAAAACTTAACATTCCGCCTATATATATATATAAAGGTTATATATATATAAGCTGAGATGCCTGAATTAAATGAATTATTATTATTTTATAAGCACGAACGAACGAGGTTGGCATTTCACGATAGCCGAGGGGTTTAGGCAAGGCAGCAAACATTCTTTTTTTTGAGCCGATTGATTGTCCTACTGTTGGGCAACGGCCTCTCCCCGTGATCTCCATGCATCCATACTACGTGCCTCCTCCGCCCAATTGCTGAAGAAGTAAGCAAACATTCAATGAAAACATACAGTGCTCGAAAGATTACTATGATAACTTCTATGGTTTTCCGAAAAACGTACGTTAGTATTGTAGTAGATCCTACAAAGTATCGCTTAATAAATCACTATTACAATGACGACGAACTACACAAGATTGTATCGTTCCAATGTTCGCAGCCCTCCCACTTGATATTACGCCAAAATGGTTTCACCAATATGGTTAACGCAGTTTCCGGTGACGTAGCCGGAGTAATTTGACGATATGAAATGAAGCCTTTTTTCCCTTAAACGATGCTAATAATAGTTTTATGGGCACATCATAAAGTAGTTACATAGATTCATCGACAGAACCTGCTGGTCGATTACGTAACGTAAAGCATGGTACGTATGTCAGGTAGACTATTAAAGTTTAAAGAAATTATAAATATTATTATTTTCTGGGTCCGACTCAGCTGGGCAGCATTCGGGAGGCTACGGCACATATTTTCATCCAATATTCCGCAGTATCTCAAGACGAGAGTCTTTGACCAGTGTGTGTTACCAAAGATGACATATGGCACCGAAAACGTGGTCGCTTACTATGGGCCTCATAAGAAGGCTCAAAGTCACCCAAAGGGCAATGGAGAGGGCTATGTTGGGAGTTTCTCTGCGCGATCGCATCAGAAATGAGACTATCCGCAGCAGAACCAAGGTAACCGATATAGCCCTCCGACTCGCTAAACTTAAGTGGCAGTGGGCGGGGCACCTTGCACGTAGAACCGATGGCCGTTGGGGCGGAAAGGTTCTCGAGTGGCGACCACGTACCGGAAGGCGCAGCGTGGGTAGGCCCCCCACAAGGTGGACTGATGACCTGGTAAAGGTCGCGGGAGTCCGCTGGATGCGGGTGGCGCAGGACCGGTCATTGTGGCACTCTTTGGGGGAGGGCTATGTCCAGCAGTGGACGTCTTTCGGCTGATATGATGATGATCATGATGATGATGATGATGATTTTTTGGGTAGTATTTAAGCGAGTGACTGTAAATTAAAGGTTTAAGTGTCAAAATATAATTAATTTACGTTATAGTTTACTACGAGTAAGTGAGCGACTGACTGCGAGTGGCGAGAAATCAACAGAACAGCAAGTTACAAACATTAATTTGAGTTACTTAAAATACAAAATGAGAGGCTTCATAATATTTGAGCGACCTAATATTTGTTTGAGTGTCAACGTTACGTCCTGCATTTTTTTCTAAATGAAGTGTTTCGAATACAAAAACCACTGATAAATAATGAGCAAAGGATTTTCCGCTCTTTTATAAAAAAAACCTTCTAACCTATCCGCGATCCGCGACGGTTTTGCCACTAAGTCCCTGTTCCTTCTCTGTATTTCTACGAGTAGCTCACTTAGTAATGTAGTCGTAGTAGCACGGATAGAATTTTAATATCTGAAATGGATTAATCACAACCCACTTTTGGTGAGCTCGTTCTGGATTTTATTATTAATCATAATCAATAATCGTCGTTAAGGTCAGGTGGGGCAAGGTGGGGTAATTTTTCGCTTCCTCAAATTCATACCGCTCAAGTTATGTCATCATCAGTCGCTATGTTTTTTTTATTAGATCGTTTTATAATTCCCCTTATTATTTTAAATTTCACTTTTAGTATGGGAACATGAAAGTTAAGTTGTCCTAGAACACATGCAGTTCGAAAAGTCACGTGATCACCCTTCTGGAGCTAAATTTGACTGGTCTTGATGAAACAGAGCCAGAGGGTGGGTTGCAACAATTTACATTTAAACTACATACCGATCGTATCAACTTTATATACGTCGACGATAGCTGTCATCACATAGAAAATTGTGGTGAATCTGACAGTTTCCAGCCTGTTTGCCTGTATTAGTTGTCCGAAAAACTTTTACCGCTACAATTATTTAAGCTTTGGCTTATTACAACTTTGGTTTCACAGCCAAATTTTTACTTATCCAGTATCTTTCCGCACTCCATACGTTTAGCTAAATGTTCATTTTGAGTGATGTTCAAAGTAGTATCAGAGGGCAGGTCCGTGTAGGTACGACGACGAGCGATGCGAGGACGAGTGTTATGTTGAACCGCGACCCTACAGCGACAGAACCGAACACTTTTTTACTACCTAATACTTACATGCGCATTATATAAGTATAATATGTAAAGCGTGATGTTCTGACTTTTGTTTAAGTAGTCGGCCTATTACCTAAGCTAAAGTTCCCATTCGCGACTGCCTAATTCATAATATCAAAAAGAGATGAAAAAACAGCAGTGGGAGGATTGTGAATTAGTAACATACCTTAATAGGTATGTTACTAATTCACGGTTAGCTCCGTGTAAACAATAATATGCCAAATATAATAAAGCTGATTTGATAAAACATTAACAGATCATCCCCGGAATCGTTACGTCGGAATAATGATATTGCGGGTATACCAATAATTGGGAACCATTAATGAAATTTGCCAAACAATTACAAAAACAAAACCATAAAATGACCAGCTGTAAACGTTAGAAGTGAAGTGAAACGAAGTTGGTCGAATAGTTAATGCAGAAATGAAAAAAGGACAAAAAATGTGTTTTAGATAACCCACTTATTTCATACCTATTTAGTTAGTTATACTGGGCTCTTTTCCGCAAATCGAGTGTGCACCCCTGTTAGGTTTTGGTGGCATTCGTATATCAAGCTATATGTGATGTTGTCACTGATCAGTGCTTGTAGTACCGATTTACCGTCTGAGAGTATCCGTATGTTTGTGTTCTGAACTTTTCGTCTCTTTATGGCATTGCAGGCTTCAATTATGCCTACGCATTCAGCCTGGAATACAGTGGTTTGTTCACCCAGTGGTTTGGATATGTGTATGTTTAAGTCCTCTGCGAACACTTCACATCCCGTTCCCGTATTTGTTTTTGAACAATCTGTGAAGATTCTAAGGTCTGTTTGGTTTAGCCCCTCTCTCGAGTCTTCTGTTAGTGATATGCCATAGTCTTTCCTGAAGACTGCAGTTCTTGGTATTTTGTTGATTGAAGCCTCCATGGGCAATTGGGCATGAGGCTTGTGATCAGTCTGTTATGGATCTTCGTGTGTGGTGTGTTTAGTTTCGTCCGTAGGTTGACGCTTTTTAGGTGTATTGCCGTCGCAGCCGCTTCCTTTTGTACATGCATGTGTAAAGGTAGGAGTCCTAGCATTATTTCTAGTGCTGCTGTTGGGGTTGTTCTCTTACATCTTCTAGCTGCTATACATGCCAGTCTTTGCGTTTTCTGGATTTTGGTAATTGCACTCGTGGTTTGGGTGCGGGGCCACCATACTATGGCACCATAGCATATCATTGGTACTATCACCATTTTGTATAACCACAGTATGATGTGGGGAGCCAGGCCCCATCTTTTCCCCACCATCCGTCTGCATTGCCAGAAGGCTACTGTTGCTTTGTTTAGTCTACTGTCTAGGTGTTTGCTCCAATTAAGTTTGTCGTCTAGTGTTATTCCTAGCTATTTCACCTCCTTCGAGTGTTATTTTTGTGCCAAATAGTGTTGGTAGGTACCCTTTTCGTTTATTTGTAAAGAGAATTGTGTCGGTTTTCTTTGGGTTTACCGATAGGTGATTGTCCTTGCACCATTTCTCTATTATTTTCAGTGCTGTTTGTGTGAGTTCACATGGTGTGTTTATGATCAGGCCGCTGACCAGTATAACTATGTCGTCCGCATATCCTATAGTTAGAAAGCGGTTGTTCTATAGTTTTGTTATTAGGTCGTTTACTACCAGGTTTCACAGCAGTGGCGAGAGGAAGCCTCCTTGAGGGCATCCTCTTATATCTAGCGCCTGGTGGCTTTGCTTTTCGGATAGTCTTATAATTCTTTTCTTTAGCATGTTCATAATCCATTCTATGAGCCATTCTGAATGCCATCATGAATCCATTCTGTTCGGTTTTATGCCTTTCTAGTGCTGGTTTTATGCTGCTAAAGTTGGTCCTGTCGAACGCACCCTCTATATCAATGACGGTGCCTTGACAGGCGTTCTTTCTACCCAGTGCGTCTTTTATGTTGGTTACTACAGCATGGAGGGCTGAGTCTGTCGATTTGTCTTGGC
This sequence comes from Epinotia bilunana, assembly GCA_947049275.1. NCBI lineage: Eukaryota > Metazoa > Arthropoda > Insecta > Lepidoptera > Tortricidae > Epinotia > Epinotia bilunana. Next base: position 21,191,809 of record OX346258.1, on the reverse strand, counting down.
TGTAGGCATGTTGGTTTGGGTGTATCTTTATGTTTTTAAGGGCTGTGTCTTTTAAGTCCCTGTCGCAGAGTCTCTCCAGGGTCTTTAAGATGAAAGAGGTTAGGCTTATGGGTCTAAAAGATTTTGGGTCTGAGTAGTCACTCTTTCCTGGTTTCGGTGAGAATATTACTTTTACCTCTCTCCATTTTGTTGGTATGTATCTGTATGCAATACAACTGCATAGGAGGTTCGATAGACGCTCGGTCAGCTTATTTCCTCCCCACTTTAGTAAGGCAGGGTAGACACCGTCCAGATCTGCTGATTTGTTATTTCATACCTAACAAAAGAGCTTAACTTTTACCTACCTATAAGGTATTTTTAGAGGTAAATACGTCTCTGTACACGTGTCAGTTTGTCTGTCATTTAGTTCCTGATCTCGTCTCAATTGCTCAAAGGTTAACTGGAAGAGATCCCTTACAGGGATAAGTTCGCCTTTGTACCGACTTAACCTACTTTATCTGTATTTTGACCAATGTCTTCGGTACATTAAATGTGTAATTACATACATTTAACGTGTCAAAAGTTGGTACGTTTACTTTAGTGGTTTAGCAATATCTGTAACAATTTCCTGTTTGTTTTACGTCAAATGACGTTTTGTATGGAAAGCGAACCGCTTTAAAGGTTTCTTGCAATATTTGTCTTATTCTGATCACAGCCTTAGATTAGAGCCCTATAAATTTTACCAGAATATCTGCTACACTTTTTTATCTTAAATCGTAAATGTGTTCGCAAAGTGAACGTTTCTGCAAAGCTTTAATTTTTACTGCTTTCGTTATTGTAATGTTAGCCAGCGTTTTACGATGATTTTTTTGCCTGTATATTTACCTAATTGCATACAGTGACCTTAAAGTCCTTAAAAACAAATGCAACTTAACCCGTTTAGCGCCAAGCATGACACATGTGCGTCACAGAGTTACGGGTGCTATTCACTACATGTGAACAGTATGCGGCTATGGACTAAGGCTGGAAATAATAAAATACTTATACCCTTATATATACCCTTCTCACCAACTATTTCAAAGAACAAAGGAATATGTTGCTGCGTTTGAAAGAGAGTGAAAGTAAAGACCTTAGTTTTATTAAAAATATCAAACCTATTTGAGTTAAAATACCATTTTAATTTACTTTACAAAAAAATTTTCCGACTTCAATTCGGTACTACGCCGAGTAACATACTTACACAGCTTTCCGCGAGCGAGTCACTATAAAAGATCCAAATCACTTCAAGTGTGCCTATAAAAATTTAAGCGTCCTCTCAATTTCTCCAGGACGCCATTCCATCAGATTCTGACCTGATTAATAATCATGGGAACATATTCCTGGTGACCATGGGATCAAAACCTTTCAAACAAAAAAATAATTTAGGCGTCTTCGGGTAATCGGGGAACATACAAAAATAAAAGATTTTCCGATGAATTGAGAACCTCCTTCTTTCCTTAAGTCAGTTCAAATGCCATTAAACCTCGTTTGTTGTCATTCTTTACCTGTCACTGACATATTTTGTGATCGAGAGATAGGACGAAACACATTTTAGATAATAATGATTTTAAAGTTTTATGAATCAGATAAGAGGATAAGATTGTGTCGGTGCTAAACGCCGTAGTCACATGAAGATTTGTCACTTAGACATATTTATTGTTCGTGAGAAAGGACAAAACACATATTAGTTAACAGAGGTTTATTGAGAGTTAAAAATAAGGGAGTAATATGTTGTTGCAAAGGCTATACCCGTGTAAGGGAACCAAATATTATTATTATTATTATCAGTTATTAACAGACAACAAAATATGCCCCTGACGGTATTGGCCAATTAATATATCCTATGTATTGGTAATAATGCTAGTTATTAATCTGCCAAGTTTTATCTCATAATTATTGACAGTTTCCTTGCAATGTCACATGAAAGTTTTTTTTAGTTTTCTAAATATCTTGAAAACTACTGGTCCGTTTCTTTTGTGATTAACGTATGTTGTTAATGGCATGAAGAGGAATTAATTCGCCAAAAACAAGACGTCTCTAGGTCAACATTAACTTGGTCATTTTTGATGTCAAATATTTCAAACTTTTTTTTTTACACTTGTGAGTCAGCGACACCCATCATTTTTTCACACTGATGTCACATCTCTTTCCGTACCAATATATATTGGTCTGAAATCAATCGGCTTGGAGCAACATCGTGATTTTTTTAATTTTGATTAGGTATACCGGCCTAGTACACCACCAAAGTATACACGTACTACGAGTATATTGATATTTTATATAAATCATCATTATTCTACAGATTATTTAAGCGTACCTATAGTCCGTTATGGAGTACATTCTAGGGATTGACTATCCTGAATATACATTAAAAGTTAATTTAAAATGAAAATATTGTATTTATTAATCAACAATACAAACGTAAAACCTCTACCTAAATAAGCTGTTTAAAATAGATTAATTAACTCAACAACTGTTACAAATGAAGGGATTTCAAAGTATCGTAATAACCAGCCAGCATTAATTCATCAAAGGTACAGGCAACAAACCTCTTTCAATAATCTACCAATCATATTTTTATTGAAACCTCTTTCAATACTGCTCTTATTATGATTAGGCACCTAAAGTTTATTAAAAAAATCACCATGTTGCTCCAAGCCGATTGATTTCAAACCAATATATATTTGTACGGAAAGAGATGTGACATCAGTGTAAAAAAAATGATGGGTGTCGCTGACTCGCAAGTCTCAAAAAAAAAGTTGGAAATATCTGACATCAAAAATGACCAAGTTAATGTTGACCTAGAGACGTCTTGTTTTTTGCGAATTTATTCCTCTTCATGCCATTAACAACATACGTTAATCACAAAAGAAGCGGACCAGTAGTTTTCAAGATATTTAGAAAAGTAAAAAAAAATTAAGGTGACATTGCAAGGAAACTGTCAATAATTATGAGATAAAACTTGGCAGATTAATAACTAGCATTATTACCAATACATAGGATATATTCATTGGCTAATACCGTCAATGGGCATAATTTGTTCCCTTATACCCGTGTATAGCCTTTGAAAGTTAAAATGAGTTGGAGAGGCACAGGAAAGTATACGCCCTGAATCAACAGAAACCTTTTTGTTGGTTTGTTGTGTTGTTGAAAAATTGACATTTATGATACAAGTGCGGAAAGTAGGTAATTCCCAACGCGTGACGATGACCAAAAACACGACCGTGAGGGAGTGTTTTTGATCGACACGAGTTGGGAATTACCTATCCGCACGAGTATCATACAACATTTTACAATGCACCCTGCGAGGAAATTAAAAATTATACTCGTACACATAAAATTAAGGTGAAATTTGAATTGTCATGAAATCTCATTCTCACACGCGTGTGGGAATATTGGCCCGAAATCCATTCCCACACGGCCGCCCCCCGGCCCGCCCCGCCGTGCGGGCATGGAGGGTGGTGGGCTTCCCGTGTTCATGTTGTGCCATATAAAGGCGCACTTTCAGAGCAAGTGCATTGTAATAGTACATTACTTACTAAGGGCTGTAAAAGAAAAAAAGCCCGAAATCGCAGGTGTTTCTGACCCGAGCCGCAGGCGAGGGTTGTAAATATGCAATAGAGGGCTTTCTTTTTTACTGCCCGTGGTGAGTACACAATTTTACGTCTTCACCTGGCCATTATGGCCAGGTATGACGTAATAGTACATTACGTACCTAGGGCGGTGAATTCGTAAATGGCCCAGATCGCAGGTGTTTGTAGCCCTAACCGAAGGTGCGATCTGGGGCTTTACGAATTACCGCCCGTGGTGAGTACACAATTTTACGTCTTCATCTGGCCACAATGCGAGTTTTACCGTACGCGCAGCGTACAGTAAAACTCGCATTATGGCCAGGTGTGACGTAAATATAATTATTTAATTTTTACTTTTCTTTCAATAGCCCCGCCCCACAAGATATAAATATAATAAAATACCATTGAGTTGCAAATATCCCCATACGTTTAGCAATTCAATGGGATAAAATTGTAGAATATTATGTGGACATTGTACAATATCAAGATCTTTTCTAACCATATTTTATCAAATTCTGACGAAAAAAAATCGAGAAAGATAGATAAATTTACCCTATTACCGTGTTTTATGAATCTTGTAATCGTAACCAAGTAACTGTACAAAACGTAACCATAATCCTTTATTCCGGGTGCTGGCAGGCCCCGCTTCTGTAGCGCATCAGGGATGTTCGCTGAAGCTCGCATTCTTGAGGTAGGGCACAGCGAAATGTCATCCCGCTCGAATTTGGAGCAGCCCAACTGGGGAAGTACCTCCGCCTTGCAGAAGACCACAGCCATAATAACACTACTACTTGCTCTGTACTGTAGTAGTGTTGTGTTCCTGGTGGTGAGCAAGATCGCCAGAGCTCCCGAGGATGCGTTGTATTGAGAGCGAGGGAATTTGTTCCGTCAGCTGTCAACACGGCGAATCCTCAAACATATCAAGGGTCGGCAACGCCCATGTTACTCCTTTGGAGTTGCATGCGTCTATAGGCTGCGGTGTGCCACCGTCGTTGTATAAAAAAAAGATAAGTATGGCTTTTATACGACTACACTCAAGCGATGCACATCCCCGGTGATCTGAATGCGGGCCAGCCCCAACCCCACCCTGCGTTCTATAGCAGACAGAATTGACTGTCCGTATGTGAGGCAATGTTGCGAGATGCATGCCTCTAACAGTCCATGTATTATATAATAATAATTATAAATTAACCCTAACATAAGTTATAAGTATAAGACATAATCATGAGTCATGTGTTACTTGGAATAAGTTATTTCTATCTTATTCTATTAATATAATGGCCGCTGAAAAAACTGATAAATCCATCAATATAAGTAAAATATTATCAATAATCCAGCCTTCTAGATGGACCTTTGTTCGCTCCAGGGAGCTAATTTATCATTTTTCCCTGCAATTGTTTCGACTCAAAAGACTTGGGTTCGAGCGAACAAAGGGTTACTCTTGTATGTCCTTATTTTACAAAGGTTCTTCTCATTCAAAATCTATTCGCAGTTATGCCTTATTGCGTGTGAAGGATAGTATTGGTCGTCCACAATTAATTTTCTTCCGTAATGAGCTTAAAGGATTTTTCAAGTTAACGACCTTTTGGGTTGTGATTAGACTGAAATAAATAACTTGCCTATATAATTTCTACGATCAAAGCTGTTATTTTTTTACGTTGTTTATGGATTTTTGCTATGAAGGGTCTTTTGATTTTAGTCAAATTCTAGCTACAGCAGCATACATTCAAATTATATAATAGAAACGTGTATGTACGAGTCAACCCAAGTAAGATGAGCTCTGGCTGGCAGCCATACATTTTATATGGCACCCGGAGCTCTTTTTAAAAGTGTCGATGTAGACCTATGGTACCTACTTTAGCACAATATTCTATACATTAACAGGTTAAAGTAAACATATAATTATGTCACACATGACCAAAGTACAAACGCGAATTTATTACTATAAGCGATGTCTTCAAGCTAACTTTTGAGCTTTCGTGTGGATAGACAAACTAGCACCGTGTAGGTACTAAAACGCACAGAAGAGAAAACAAGACATTGTGTTACTTTAGTTAAAATCTTTCTTTGTTACGAAGAAACCTGTGACAATCTTTTGTGTAAATACTACATGTGTACACGTCTTAACACAAGTGTAATAAATGTCATTCATTCCCATGGTCGAGCCCTCTACAAAGATGAAAGCGATGGACTCCACTACCATCTTAACTTTGCTGTCGAGTGCCGCTCCACTTTCAAATGTAACTCGAGATTTAATACAATAGTCGATTTAACTAACGGCAAAAACAACTTTGTCGTGGACGAAAGATAGAGTAACGCCATTAAAATTCTATCTAGTATCGTGGCATCGGATATTAAGGACGTTTCCGGGCACCAAAGAAAAACTCCGATACGAAACGTGGTAGTTGCTTTGACGTCGCTTGCTTTAGGGAGAAATGTGTTTGATTTTTTTTCAATTTTGCGTGATATTGTTAGCTTGTCAATTTCTACTGGAATGTCTATTTTCGGTATCTGTAGGGGGAAGCATTGTGTAAGTTTTTATTTGTATACGACGTGGGCTTCCACAGAGGGACTGGATATTATTAACTCATTTTTTTGTTGTTGTGAGGTTCTGAGGGATCAGGAAGGAAACAGGGGGAAAAATGTGTTGTAAACAAAAGTTAGTTAGTTAAATTATAATTAACCACATCCAAAGTGAAAAAAATAACACATTCGACGTTGTTTTCTTTCTGATGCTGCTTGTTGTTGTGTATGTGATTTTGAAATTTGCTGATGAAATTTTCGCCGATGTGATCCTACTACTTAATCCTACTAATATTATGAATGCGAAAGTTTAAATGTTTGTTATTAAATCACGCAAAACGGATCACACAACATGGCTGAGGATTAAGATGAATTTTAGGATACAAATAGAGTAAAGCCTGGGTTAACATATAGAATACTATTTATTCCAGTAAAAGTCCAATAGAAATTCAACGCGAACGAAGCCGCGGGCAACAGCTAGTGGTACCATATTTATGTCATTGTGTCACTACGTCCACTTAAGCATTGTATGTATAATAAATATAACGTAACTGACGAATCGCCAGTAACATTGCAATTTTCACGTGAATAATGTTACATTTATACGGCAAATATCTACCTACGCTGCGCCTCCCGGTACGTGGTCGCCACTCGAGAACCTTTTCGCCCCAACGGCCCTCAGTTCTACGAGCAATATGCCTAGCCCACTGCCACTTCAATTTAGCGATTTGGAGGACAAGGTGGAGTGATGACCAACAGGTCGATCACATACAATACAATACAATACAAATATTCTTTATTGCTCACCAGATAGAAGATAATAGAAAAATAGAGGTAAATCAAACATAAACAATGGTAGACAAAAGGCGGTCTTATCGCTAAAAAGCGATCTCTTCTAGACAACCTACGTACGTTAGGAATGTACGTTAGGTAGATCTTGATGACAAATTTATAGGAAAATGACAGTTAGACTGTCCTAACGCGCGTTGGAAACATTACGTGATTAGTGTGATTACCCCTCTGGTAAAGTTCGCAGGAGTCCGCTGGATGCGGGTGGCGCAGGACTGGTCACTTTGGCACTCTTCGGGGGAGGCCCATGCCCAGCAGTGGACATATTTCGGCTGATATGATGACGATGATGATGATGACAAATGTAGTGTATTACACACACAAATGGCGCCTTCTCTTTATCCTATCCAATCTTAAGCAAGCAAATATACTATGCAGTGAGCACAAAGCACTATTTCATCATCAACATCATTTTCAGCCTTTAATCGCCCACTGCTGAGCATAAGCCCCATTACAATCGGACACTTTACGCTCGAAGTTGTAGACGATTATGTATACATAGGACAGACTATCCAGTTAGGTAGGTCCAACTTTGAGAAAGAGGTCAATCGTCGAATCCGACTCGGCTGGGCAGCGTTCGGGAAGCTACAGCACATCTTTTCGTCCAATATTTCGCAGTGTCTCAAGATGAGAGTCTGGTCAGTATGTGTTGCCAGTGATGACATATGGCACTGAAACGTGGTCGCTTACTATGGGCCTCATAAGAAGGCTCAAAGTCACCTAAAGGGCTATGGAGAGATATGGCTATGTTGGGAGTATCTCTGCGTGATCGCATCAAAATGAGGCTATCTGCAGCAGAACCAAGGTAACCGATATAGCCTTCCGAATCGCTAAACTTAACCCATTCAGGGCCCATGACGACACATATGCGTCAGACCGCCGTAGTCGCTTTCCGCTACATACGAGGAAAACCACGGAATCGGCTACGAGCGTAGCGCGTAGCAATTCTGGGCAATGAATGTGTTAAGTGGCAGTGGGCGGGGCACATAGCACGTAGAACCGATGGCCGTTGGGGCGGAAAGGTTCTCGAGTGGCAACCACGTACCGGAAGGCGCGGCGTGGGTAGGCTGATGACAAGGTGGACTGATGACCTGGTAAAGGTTGCTGGAGTCCGCTGGATGCGGGTGGCGCAGGACCAGTCACTTTGGCATTCTTTGGGGGAGGCCTTTGCCCAGCAGTGGACGTCTTTCGGCTGATATGATGATGATGATGATAAGCATAAGCCTCTCTTCGAGTACGCCACTTATCCCGGTCCCGTGCTAGTCTCATCCAGAAATGAGCCGCGGTCTTCTTTACGTCGTCAACCCATCGTGCTGGTGGACGACCGACGCTGTTTTTTCCTGTTAGTGGCCACCAATCCGTTGACTTTTTGGTCCACCTGCCGTCACGCTGCCTGGCAATATGTCCTGCACAACTCCGTTTGAGTTCAGTTATGACTTCTCCGAAGCACTGTTTACTGAGATTTAATTAAAAAGTATACACTTAGATCACTGCCATGAAAGCAAGAAATATCGTCGCTTGGCAGTCTTACCGACTGCCAAGCGACCAGAATGTTGAGCTATCAGCACCACTAAATGTCTTATAAATGAGATATCTCGGTATTCTGGTCATTCGTAATTAATGCAAATGAGATATCGAGTCGTTTGCAGGAACCATGCCGTGCCGTTACGGGTAATATTTTTCAGACACATAAAATACGATTTTTTGCCTTACTTGAGTGTGTTTAGTTGTGTATTTATTTCCTTATTTATTTATTACCTAGCACGGTCTCAAATTTTCTCCTTTTTTTTGTTTTTTTGTTTTTTGTGTTTGTTAAGTAAAAGACTAGGTGTGGTTTCTTAGATGACAGTTTATTAACTACCCGACATAATCGTTTCTATGTCTATCCTAGTATATACATATACACAACACCTCCACGGTTATTCCAAAGAAAATATACGCGTATAGCTAATTATATGAAACTATTACTACAGTTACACCGCTGCCGTATTTTAAGATTCGGTATGCCAAATGATCATCAGAAAAAAAGACTTAAAACTACTTCTATGCTTACATTACATCTTAGTGCACAAGTTTATGAATAAAACAATCGAGTAAGAAAGTACCAGGTACAGTCGCGTCTACAAACATGTATACTTTTACGAACGTGTCGGTGGAATACCGTTGAAAATTGGATACATATTTCTAGCTGACCGCACGAACCGCGGGAACTAATTAGATGTCTTGACAACATTTAGGCAGAAATGAATCACTCACTACTTCACCTCCCACACTTAAAACTTAATCAAATACAATGTATGTTCAAAGGCCTAGGCCTACCTAATCTCTCTAACCGATTTACCGTGTTTGAAGATCAATAGGCAGTCCTCAGTTCGCAACATTCTATGCGGGTGATAGCTCAAGTTCGGTTGACGGCCCTTGCAATCTGAATGTGGGGATCCATTAGAGACTTACGTGTTGCAACCTAATTGGATATGCATTTTTTTATACCACGATGAACAGATGGTGGCAAACTAGCATAAGGACTGCCTGATAAAATAATAGGGGACAATCTTACGCAAATAGATCTAGCCCCGCAGCATGCTGAATAAGACTTGTGTTATGGGTACTAAACGACGATAAATATATTACACAGAAAATACCTAACACTCACAAACAAATATTGATGTCCATTTAACCCATTAAAAAATAAAGATTAAAATTTGTAGCTTGTGAGTCTGCTAGAAGTACCTTAGAATTAATGTAATGTGTCAGTGACATAACCAAGGAATTAAGACGGGCAATAGTTCTTACGTAAACTAAAAGTTAAAATTGAATTTTATTGAGAATACTTATAATATGGCATAATATGGATTAGTTCCATATTATGCCCAATATATTACTGAAAATTCAGGGATCTAAATAAAGCCAGCACAAAATTACAGGATGTTGAAAATGGCCTAAATGACTTCGAGAAAAGGATGGTACGGCCGTGCCTCCTTGTTTTGTTTGACTCGATGGGGGCACAGCTGTGCCCCCAGATAAAGATAGCTGGGGCAAACCTGCTCTTAAATACAGAATCCCTGAGAATAACTAAATATTGTAGGCTATAGATGATCATTTACTGATTTGAGGACTCGTTATGTCGACAGCTAGAGACAAATGCAGGTCTCCCTCCCCACACGTTACCTCAGAAGCTCTGGACACCTTTCCCACCACCAGGAACACATGATATACCCACAGAGCAAGTAGTCGTGTGGTCATGGCTGTGGTGTTCTCTAAGGTACCTACGACTGCGTCAGTCACGCTGCTTGGATTAAGAGTGTTTTGCATGCTCGCTTCCACTGATGCCTACGTAACTTATCAAAACGGGAGCGCAAAGCAACTCTATAAAATGAAATGCGAGATTGTAGTCTCTAATCGAACCTCTGCACTTGCGGTCCATTTTGCTTCACAATGGGAGTTTCACTTCAAGAAGGTCGTATCTTGTTTCAATTTAAATGGAATTAGCACCTAATTGCATTAGAATTAATTTCTTAATATGTTGAAAGGGTATTAAGTTAAGTAATGCCGGAAATGGATGGAATAGCCGGAACTCAGAGTGATTACGTTTGGTTCTAGGTGCATATTACATCTAATCGAAGGGTATTTAAGAAAGCTACGAATATATTCATAAATATGTAAATGGATACATAAACTTACGCTTTTAGTCCAAAAATAAAGCAAATAAATTAAATTTTTTCAGTGCCACCTCTAGTATAATTAAAATTTTATTTAACTGGAATAGAGTTGCATTTGTTTTGTTTCGAGCACTTTTTAAAACAAACGAAAGTCAACTCTATTTCCGACACCACACGATTCCAATTTCAATGCCTTTTTGTATTGTTGGCCTTAGGAGGAAAAGCGAATTTCTTTTTTTGTTTGCCTATGTTGTGTCCCACTGCTGGGCAACGGCCTTGCCCCTAGACTTCTGACTATCCCAACTCATTGCCAATTCTGGCCATTCACTTTGAAAGATATCCAGTTCATCCCGCCATCTCCTCTTCGGCCGACCTAGGCGCCCGCGCCGTTGCCCATTGTGTGGCACCTACTCTGTAGGTAGCTATTTTCATAGTTATAAGGGTGTTAGACCATGCTCTACCACATTTTTACAGGCATTCTTAAGACTTTAATACTTGGACGGAACCGATATAAGAATGTTATACAGGTTATTTTAACGCTAGTGTGCTAGTTGGGACGTGTGATATTGTATTTGAACAACAAATGAAATGACGCGTTAACAAATAATACGTCATTAACTTACATCGGCGCATGCTATTAGCCTTTGACATTGATGTCGCTCTAATATTGACATGATGAAATGTATACCAGCTAAGTAATTGATATAGGCAAGACACATTTTACGGTTGATAACGTAATAAAGGGATGACCAATAATCTGATGTAGAACAAATATCGACGTAACAAATTGTTATTTATATTACTCCATCTTTTCTTAGGTTCCATTATTATACAGGGTGTCCCGGAACTCAACGATAACCTGGTACCGGGTGAGGCCAAGGTGTACCAGTTATGAAAAAAAAAGAAAAAAAATCCATGTTACTTAGTCGAGCGGTAATCTATAGACATTTTCCGAAAAAGTTGAAAATTTGACACCTTTGGTCGCATTTTAAGTACTGTGATCACAATTTTCACAATTTTACAGGGATTTTTTTTAATAATGTAATCTCAAATAACAGTGCTTATTCGCAACCACAAATCAAAGTAATAAACCTTCTTAACGAAGTAAAAAATTGGAAATAGCACTTTTATTCGCAAGAAAAGTGGCAAGTGTTGTACCATTTTGAAATCTAGACTATATAAGCCATCTTTTAAAATAACTTACCAAGGTTAGTGTAGTACAGTTTTTTTCCAACATGTAGTGTCAAAGTTGACTGACAATAATTTTATAAACCATAACTCGTCAAAACTTATTTATTTTACTTAGTTAAGAATGTTTATTACTTTGATTTGTGGTTGCGAATAATAGCACTGTTATTTGAGATTACATTATTAAAAAAATCACTGTAAAATTATGAAAATTGTGATCACACTACTTAAAATGCGACCAAGGGTGTCAAATTTTCAACTTTTTCGAAAAATATCTATTACCGCTCGACTAAGTAACATGGATTTTTTTCATAACTGGTATACCTTGGCCTCTCACCCGGTACCAGGTTATCGTTGAGTTCCGGGACACCCTGTATAAAATGATAATGATAGCTTTGAACTACCCCACAAGAATTTTATCACCAAAAAAACATAACATTGAACATTGGTAATATCCAAACAATTTATTATTAGAACTTGCGGGTATTTCATGTAACGTATTTAAAGTAACCTCGATTTCTCTAGGATCCCATCATCAGACCCTGACCTGATGAGCACGAGACCATCTTTGAAGGATACCCTTTCAAACGAAAAAATAATTATCCAAATCGGTACAGGCGTCTTCGAGTGATCGGGGAGCGTGCTAAAAAATAAATGATTCTGACGAATTGAGTCCTTTTTTGAAGTCGGTTAGAAATAAAATGGTGTTTTTTGAGACGTCATTGAATCAAATTGAATTCCAGTCGTGATCATCGCATTAATATGACAGTAGGTGTACTCGTACTAAAGTAAGAACTTGGGTAAAAAGCTCAGTGTAATGTGATCTGATGTGGAGAACGAATTTCCACAACTCGAAGGCAGCTCATTCGTTCCGTTGCCGTTGTACAATTAAGTACCTACTCGTATTACTGAAACATAATTAAATGGTTGAAAATAAAGCATGCCACTTCGTTTATTTGACAACCTAAAGCATATTGAATTATTTCTGTTGTTATTTAAGTATGACTATTGACTAAATATCTAGAACAGGTTTTCCCAAAAAAACAACAGTATGGGGTTTTTGAAAATGATTACACTTTTTTTTTCTTTTTTTTCTTTAAAACTGGCCATTTAATCGAACCAAAAAAATTTTTAATCCAAGATTATGCCATACCAGTGTTGGGCGTAATGCATTACATTTGTAATCGCATTACAAATTAAATTACATGTAATGCAATTGCGAGTAATGAATTAAATTCGTAATCGCACTACATTGCAATTACGAGTAATGCATTATACGTAATTGCATTACATGTAATGCGATTACAAATGTAAATGCATTACGGCATTGCATTCGTAATCGCATGCAGGGACATTTCAGCAGTTTTTTTTGCCAGTGGTGTCATTATAACACCTATTTAAAATGATTGTTACGTATAGAACACGTCAAAATAAGTATCTTCCGTTCTTTGATTAAAAAAAATAACACCTATCCGTCATCCGAGTCGGTTTTGCCACCTTTAAATGACTGACCTTTGAACCCGAATATCTCGGTAAATATCGATCTGAGTTCAAGGAATAAGACATGCTTATTTTTAGGCATTTATAACGATAGGAAAAAAAAAAAGAAAAACAAAAAAGCCGCCAATGTAATCTTTAATGCGATCACAACTTACATTTTGTAATGTGTAATGCAATAATTGAAATTACATTGTTTAATTGTAATTTGTAATGCCATTACTTTTTGCCCCACACTGTGCAATACACTATTGACGTATAACCTCGATTGAAGTCCATGATTATTGTTTGGTTGAAGGCTTACAGGGGATTAAGGCCAAAATTATAACAGTTCGGTTTCGGTTCAAAGAATTTATTCTCATAAGAACATAAGTTATATTAATATTCATTATATATGAATCAACCATTTATTTCAGGCATCTAAGGCCCATAGCAACTAATAGGTACCTTAATGTCTAACATACAAACAATACATTATTTATAATACATACTTACAGGGATTATAATTAACATATCTTAGTAGCAACAAGTAACATGCAACAATAGAATTAAAAATAAGTTCAACAATACAATAGTAGGTATACAGAGCTTAATTTAACACCAAACAATTACACTGGGTTACGATTAAGAGATTAGCAACTATACCCAAATCTATAATAAACTTTAACCAGCGAATCCTGACGGTATATAATAAGCAAATAATGTTATATCAACAAAGGTCTGATTATATTATATGAACTTATTATTATGCCGAACATATTCATTCAATGAATGAACGTAGTTCAGTGAGTAAAAAACTGGAGGCTTCACAAAAACAATTGACAGTTGAATGGGTACTTTTACAGGTAGATTTTACAGCGCGTGAAGTTTTGACAATAAAGTAATATTACGAATAAGCAGTTTTCGACTAATCATCCCCTAACTTGTTTATATCTAATTATATTACGCTCAGGAATCGAAGGTAAAAAGTCTGTCGGATCATTTGGACTCGGATAGTTGCTACCTAATTTGTAGTAGATGCATCTGCCCAATCAAATAATTTAATATTGTTTGCGGGCTTAATATCTGCATAATAATGCTTACACATTATCCTCTCCGAATGCTATCCACGCTCGGGTGATATCTGAATTTGGTTATACTGCATAACATTTGCAATGTGGAGAAAACATTTTGGCGGAATTACCGGAATGCAATAGTACATTAGTACATAGAGGCCGGGAAGTAAGGGGTTGCCGGCCGAGTACATATAGACGGCCGAACGTAGCGAGGTCGGATAGTTATGAGGCCGGCAACCCCATTTCACGCCGAGGTATGTATAGTGCTTTTCTCAAACATCCAATTAAATAAATAAAATAAAAAACTCCAAGTAATCAAACTTTAATTTTCATGGCTGAACGCCGTGATCATGTGCCACAAATAGTGGAATGGAAATTAAAAAAGACTATCTTGCCGGCCTAGGCCTCCAATTTTGTATGAAATGCCATCACGGGTCTCTCGTCTCGCTGCACCCGAAACGTGGCACTTCGAAGCCCATTATGAAGAACACAACGTCAATATTTCATTGCATTTTTGAGAATAGTTATTTACGATACAAGTGCCAAAAATAGGAAATTCGCAACGAGTGGTGATAAATTAAAACAGGACCGAAGGGACTCTTTTAAATCGACACGAGTTGCAAATTACCTATTCGCACGTGTATCGTACAACATTTTACTGTACATATGGCTCTTTAAAGTTTCGACATATGCACGAAAAGTGCACTTTTCCGCACTAGTGCGGGAAAGTAGCACCATATGTACTGTAAAAAATATTTCTCTAACGCTACTTCAGGCACCTGGATGGAATAATTTAATAAACATCTATACAATGGGTCCTCACGCATTGACAGCAATCGTCACGATGACGCGGTACAAGCGACAACACTGTTAACTGACCATCCTGTGTTTATATAGAACCTTATTACAATGCACTTAAGGTGCACCGATGGTCAGTTAGCTGTGTTGTCGATAGTACCAATTTCGTTGCGCATAACCGTTATGTAATAAATCTGATACGCTGCGCTCGCTCTCGTCACGCAATAGCTATTGTCTATGCGTGTGGACCAACGCATATGTACAAAAGTTGTCCTTTTTGTCTTTTTGTTTTCTTGTTATCAATTTTGATTGTAACATTATATTTTTTTGTTCCAGGTAAGTCAGGTTTATTGGCGTCGTATTCGTCCGATTAACACTGCGGACATTAGTGTGGTAAGCCAAAAATTATCCGTCATCAATGTGCTGATATCCACAGCAATTACTTGACCTTAGTCTATTCCATCGTGTTTTGCTTCGATAGGCATGATGCATCATGTTCAAATTGATAACGTAGTGATGCTATATGGATAGTAAACCATCAAATTATCTTAATAAAGTATAAATCATAAAACGATATGAACCTTGAAAGGTTAGAAAAAATATGCATTTTTTTTAATTGTCCAAGAGTAACTTTAAAGCTAAGGTAACGGCGCCTATTATTGAAACCACGAAAGGAGTTTCTTCTATTACCGTGGATGGGATGTGATTCTATTACCGCGAATTTAGCTTTTATTACCGAGGGTACAAGAAGGAGCAATTTTCTACCATCGGTAATAGTGACCTGATACGCAATTCGGTACCCAATATCACGGAGAAAAAAATATTTTACAATATTACCAGATTGTATAGTAGTTATGATTCTGGTGTAGGAAACAGGATTTCAGCTATGGTTAACAGTTTTGTTTTTTATAACAACAAGTCATATTTTTGTTAATACTAGAATATTCTAGTTATAATATTCTAGTACACGAAAACTTTGATATCGTTTTGGTAACCATTTAATAGTTACAGAGTAAAATATGCATTTAGCTTACAACACTTTTCGATAATTGCGATATTTACAATATTTATTTATTCTGTTCACCATCATCTAGTTTAACACACCAATAATAAAATTGTGTTTACATAATCTTCTTAAGCTCCAACTTATGTAATCAATTTATAGGTACTAGATAACCTCGTACCAATTAGCGGATTTTTAATACCCATTACCTACTCGAAATTTCTTGATTACTAGGAATATTTTTACTCATAACTAGATACGTTCTCTTTTGTCTAACATACTCTTTCTAATGATAACAATAAAAAGTAGTACCAGCAACAATAAAAAAATGTTGGCATTACAATATTATCGCACACTAAGCAAAACATAATTTACGTGGAACGAAAAACTGTTCTGTCCACAAGATACGACGACTGAGGCCCCCCGCGCCCTTCCGCCGCCGCCCGCAGCGCCCAGCGCACGCACAGTGTATATAATTTTCACCGAACCGACTTCATTGCCAGTGTCGTCAATAAATGAATCAGGGTGCATAAAAATCATAAAAAATCAGTCTCAAATGAGATAAGACAAAAAATGATGAGTGTTACAATTATAACTGTATTACTAGTGTAAAAGGTACGCACTATACTAAAAACGTGATTGTTATTTTTTGATGTAGAACTTGATTGTTTACCAAAGTTCTGTTTAATTGAAAATTTATATGTTGTTGATAGTGATAAGGTTATATTGGAGTGTTCTGTTTTTGAAACTATGTTTTAATGAAAAAAAAATACTGTTACGAAGTTGCATGTACAAACGACAACACTGTGTTTATATAGAACCTAATTACAATGCGCTTAAGGTGCACCGATGGTCAGTTAGCTGTGTTGTCGATAGTACACATATAATAAATGTTTTGCTACCAAAATGATCTCTGTAATTATAAGTGCAATACGCTTACTATAGTACCGCCGATAATTTATGTTATGTAACATTAATGGTGCCAATTTAAAAATAAAACGATTTTTTTTTAAAGTTTGTTTTTATCCATTGTAATTATTCAAGATTCCGATTTTTCTCTCTATGTTTCAGGCCACCAGCCACATTATTGAGTACTAAACCAATATACTGCCGAGTTAAACAAGTTAAGTAAGTCATCGCCGCGACAAAAGCATGTTAAAACGAAAACATGCAACACGCAGTTCTAACATGCTTTCGTTGCGACGAAGACAACTACGATGTTTAACCTAATTATACTTAACTCAACAATATATTATAGTTTTAGTCCGCAATAATGATTGAACACTAATATAAAACCTGTTAAACTCTACAATATGTATAGTAAACAGAACATATTGTATATTTCATGCCACAGTAATTATTTTTAACACAAACAAAAATCTGGTATCCCCCAATACTGCATATAGTACAAAGAAATTGTTGATTATTGCACTCCGCTGAAATTATATTGAACACTAATAAAAAATCTGGTGTTCTTAATAGTACACATAGTAAACAGAGGCTATTGGGTCTCAAGTCCGCAGTAATCATATTGAACACTACTACAATATCTGATAAACTCTACCCTGTCCTATAATGATGGCTACAGATGGGTTTTGTATACTACACAAAATTTGTTTTCTACGATACTAGGTAAGTGGGTAATAGGAACTAGAAATGATTTGGTAAAGAAGTAGATTTTTCTAGTAATGTGTAAAAAAGGTATAGTTGTCACATATAATACAATAAAATCAAGTCGAATTTACAATATTCTGTTAAAGGAAGCTAGTTTTTTTCTCCGTGCAAGGGTTAAAATAATATTAATGACTGGTTCCGTACATTATTATTATAGATCAAGGTTTTTTTGGGAAACAAAATAGCACCATGCCGGAAAAATATCGAATTTTCGGAAGGTCAAAGAAAGAGCCGCATTTTCAGTTTCTCGCAATTGCATTTAAAAAAATAATTTTGCAAGCCGCTATTGACCCTCCGGGCGAAGAGCCACAGTTTACCAACCCCTGTACTACACCAAAATTTATAGAATACATATAATTATGATCGTATTTTATTCTACGGTTAAACTCACTTAATCAATATGTACGTATGTACATATTACAATGTACATTATGGGCGACATGCTTCGAACTCTTCGGGAGTTCTTATTCAGTTTAAACGACGATCATGTGCAAACTCGCAGTAATCGCTATTCAATTTGAGATGCAAGATTGTGGCATAAAACAAAAAAACGTAACTGACGATGAAACGCAATTGCGTTGTTGAAAGCCCTTAAGTAAAAGCTTTTACTGTGAACAGAGAATAAATAACTCAATACATAAGTAATGGGGAACAGTCTATCGTACAAATTGCCCTTATATACATGAGCGGTTTTATTCATTGATTATTCAATAGGTTGCTTTCCGCTTTTGGTAATAGGAGACACATAAAATAGCTATTTGTCTATACACAATGCCAAAAAAACAATTGACTGACTGGCCATTTTGTGATGCAATACGCACTCAAAATGTATGACTAAAAATTAATGCGTGTCCACTACTTTATGGAAAACATAAAATGATAACATAGTGACAAGGGAAATGATATAGGTATATCCACGAGGGATAGCATAGCAACACTCCTGAAATTCAGATATGTCAAAAATAAAAAGAACTTCAATTGTTCTATATTTGACAGTTGTTGGGATTTGCGAATATAATAAATTAAATTAGATCATTAGCAATAAGGAATTGTGATGGTGTCAAGTAAAAGGGATAAAGAAAACCTAGCATCTGATAGCGACAATCATCATCATCTTCATCATCATATATCAGCCGAAAGATGTCCAATGATGGATATATGCCTCCCCCAAAGAGTGCCACAATGACTAGTTGTGCGCCACCCACATCCGGCGGACTCTTGCCGGTACGTGGTCGCCATTTGAGAAACTTTTCACCCCAACGCAGATAATATTGATAGCGACAATATACGCTAGCAGTGTTTGATGACTATAGTTTAGCCTACTGTATTACTGACTTCCCCGGGGTCCGCTTTGACACCTAATCCCAAGATTTGGCATAGGCACTAGTTTTACGAAAGTGACCGCTATCTCACCTTCCAACCCAGAGGGAAAACTAGAACTTATTGGGACTAGATTTCTATTAAATTTATTCTCGACTTAATCCCATAACACGAGCCTTATATACTTAAAATCATTCAGGATACAAAAGCAATTTCAAAAGATATTTTGATGTAACGTAAACATAATTACTTTTCAGCACGAGCCGCTTAATCTCATTACAAGCGGTCATCGCGACTTGCGACCGTTAGAATTACGTGACCCTAAGGCCGTGTTTTCTACAGTCATGAACGTGTGTAACTGCTTAGACTTCTAATGAAATTAAATTAGGATATATGTGTCCGTTGTCACGCTGGTGTCGGGTGAAATGTCAAATTTGGTGGCCTAACAATTAAATTTAAATTCAAATTCTTTATTTCGGACAAACACAGTATCCACAGATTGTTATAAAACAAATATCTTATCTAGTGTTAGTATTTATACTCTAGTTAAATCTATACTCTCTTATCTATGCTAAATGTAAGAAAACTTTCCGAGATGCCCTTCAAAAAACCGGCCAAGTGCAAGTCAGACTCGCGCACCGAGGGTTCCGTACAAACCTGTAGGTATGTAAGTAATAACTTTAATTTTTATTTGTTTATTATATGATGTAACTAAAAATATACGGCTTTCGCAATTTTTCCTTTATCTATGCTATAAGACGTTGCTTCGCACCAAATTTCAAGATTCTGAGTTCACGGGAAGTACCCTGCAGGGTTTTGATTCCCTTGCGAGTTTCGAAAATTTGCGGAAATTTTCGGAACTCGCAAGCTACAATCTCGCAGACCTTTCCTCTTTATAATATACATAACTGGAGATTATGCAGCCCATTACTCAGTCAACTCAATTTATTCAATAAAATATCTTGTACAAACCTTTCATGAGCGAGTACTTACCAATAAATATATCAGGGACTATGAATGTCGAGACGCAGCCGGTGACGATCAAAACGCAATCTCTCCCCGAATACTTTGTTCGGATCTAGGTATTGAACTCGTGGACGAAAATATATTCTCCGAAACCAACGGGGAACTAAATGGGTGATGTTTGGAATAATGAAATTAACGACTTTTGTTATGAAACGCCATGAAATAGGTATTCCCCTTTATTTATTTATTTTTACGCATACCGCCGGCCCAGGGGAAGGCTATTTGGGGGTTATGTGGGAGTCTGTCCTCTGTGATGGTGACTGGAGGAGCATACCCACTAAAAAACACAGTACCGGCGTCACCCGCATTGCCGTTAAAGGTGACACCATGGGATCGCGAACATTCCTCCGCGACGCCCCCAGAAATCGGTATTCCCCTAGTCATTCAGCAATAACAGCTTTTTAGTGGCTTACTAACCTGTCACTAATTAACACTTTCACTGCCAACGTGCGTAGCGGGCGCCTACGCCGTAGGTGCTTTCCGCCACTTAGCGGGAAAACAACGGGATCGTCTACGAGCGTAGCGATTTTTGGCAGTGAATGTGTTAAGTAGGTATACTTAGGTATCGACAGGAGAGTTGAGGTGAATGATTGAGACAGCTGCACAGTATTGCAAAATAGGTAATGAATGAACGATTGAGTGAATGTTATTTAAGTGCACGATTGCATGTGCTCTTTGGTTTTTACGATTAATGTTATTCATCCCCACATGTCTATCGTTTATTAATCTGATACCCATTCATTTAACTTAAACTATTTTTAAACGGACAATGTTGTCCATTTACAAAAAAAAAACATGTAAGTAATACGAGCATAATATGATTAAGAAATATTTAATTTAAATCTGATATCTTTCCTAAAATATTGAAACTTGGCCAATCTTCCAACGCTGAGCGTACGGTAAAACTCGCTTTGCGGCCAGTTGAATACGTATAATTTTGTACTCACCACGGGCAGTAAAAAAGAAAGCCCTCTATCGCTTATTTACAACCCTCGCCTGCGGCTTGGGTCACAAATACCTGCGATTTTGGGCTTTTTTTATTTTACAGCCCTTGGTAAGTGTAATGTACTATATTGTAAGTGAATAGTTTAATTCTTTGATGCGAAATTGCTTAAATGTTTGCCATTAGTAATAGTATTGTGATCGATTTTTTTGTAACAATAAACTTGTGAGAGACTGTTAGTACTAAAATCCTTCCTGTAAAAAACCCGATAGTCATAAAAAGGGTATGTAATGTGTTGGCAATAAAATTGCCACTTTTGTGTTTGACCGTGGACCGGAGCTGATAGGCGATATACCGCAATTTACGCGTTCGGTTTCCCGATCTAATTTTGGATGTCGAATGAGCTGAGATGAACCTGCGTTTTATTTGAAAATACGCGTCGAGTGTTGAGTTACATGATTTTAGGGATATTTGGACGTCTTTAAGGGCGAGTTGCACCAACTTACTATATATAGCATCTGTCATCCCATAGAATCTTT
This sequence comes from Epinotia bilunana, assembly GCA_947049275.1. Lineage (NCBI taxonomy): Eukaryota > Metazoa > Arthropoda > Insecta > Lepidoptera > Tortricidae > Epinotia > Epinotia bilunana. The sequence goes on along the minus strand of OX346258.1, from coordinate 21,170,145 downwards.
GAACTTACGATACATTCAGATTTTAACTAACATCGCTTACAATTAGACGTTTTGGTGCAACTCACGCTAAGGCAGTTATTTCCTTTTAGGACCTTTCATGATCCGTGTCATAATCCATGTACTTGTTTAACTCAAAAAAAAATATCACGATGGTGGCACACAAGCACACGGCCTACCTAAAAGTTAAGAGTCATAAGTGCGTTGCCAGGTTTTGTTGAGATTTGAGACAAATGCAGGTCCCTCGCTCTAAAATACTTTCTGGGTTCTAAGCCCATAAACCGTGTGTTCACCACCGTCAAGGATCTCGGGGTAGTCTTCGATACACGTCTCTCTTTCCACGAGCACATACTATCACTAGCTGCGGACTGCTATCGAAGACTCGGTTTTGTCATCCGAAACTTGCGTAACTTTAACGATCCACTAGCAATCAAGCTAGTCTACAACGCCTTGGTTAGAAGCAAGTTGGAGGTAGCGTCGATCGTATGGTTACCGTATGAATCAACGTATGCCTTAATGCTGGAGAAAGTGCAAAAAGCTTTCCTAAGGTTTCTCTACAAGAAGATTTATGGGCACCCGTTCCTCTACCCAACCAAGTATCTGCTAGGTACCCTCGGCTACAATTCCTTGGAGGTAAGACGGACCCTTAGTTTGCTGTTGACTGCGTGTCGAGTCCTTCGCGGCGAGTCGGATTGTCCTGAGCAAGTATGCCCAGACATCCCCAAAATAGCTCTTAGGCCTCGGCGACGTGTTCTTCTTGCTGTCCCGGCAGCTCGGACTGTGTCGCGTAGGAACTCCCCACTGCCCCGCGCTCTCTCACTACTAAATGCGCTCTTGGCGTCAGCACCGGAGTGCGATCTGTCTGCATGGGGATGGGCAAGTGTGAGGAAAGAATGTTTGAAGTTCTGTGAGGTGATGGATGCCACCTCGAGTGTAATGTAATATTCTCTTTTGTGTACACTGTTATTGCATTTCTTTTTATCATGTGCTATTGTTAACATGTTTAATCTTAGTTGTGTGACGCATAGGATTGACGATTGGAATCAATAAATAAAAATACAGTACAGTCAAGTGCAAAAATATGTATCGATAACATCCTCTCATAAATAAGTACCAAAACCTTAATCCGCTGACATAAGAGTTATGGGACATATTTATGAGTAAGTTGTATGCACCCCTATTTTTACACTTGACTGGTAGCTTACAGACATTTTGCAGTTATTATGGAAATATTGGTGTTGGCTTTTTTAATACTTTTATTACTTGGCGTTTTTAATTATCATTTCGAAGGGGCTAGAATGAAAAATATAATTGAACTTAAAATCATGCTATATACAACAACAAAAAATGCCTGTGACAGACGGACAGCCTCCGAGTGATCGCATAAGTGTTCCGTTGGGCCAATTTTGGTACGGAACACTAACAATCTTAATACATTTCTGTGAAACTTAAATTGAAATTTTGAGGGTGTGAAGTAAACAAAAGAATAACGTTAAAATATATCTAAAAGTAAGGTACCTATATAACTAATTAAAGGTTGTCTGGAAGATATCGGTTTTTAGCTGATAAAACCGCCTGTTGTTAAACTCTACTTTTAAGTTTGTAATTATGAAATGTGCAATAAAGAATATTTGTATTGTATTGTTTAAGAGAATGGCACACGAAACTGGTTCATTCGAATTACTGTTAGTTAAAAATATAATGGTAGGGCAGCCCGCTAAATTAATATCCAAGTTCTAAGTAATTTAAAATCCCAGCGCAATTGTTACTTAAAGTCATAAAAAGAGACTAAACATTTAAGCCGCGACTCAGAACTTGAGCACTTAATGACGGAATAACTTAATTATTGACGGCAGCAATTCTTGGGCTCATTTTCGCAGAGCTACTGTGGAGGCATTAAAGATGATTAAACTTGCATTTATTCATTTACCGTGCCTTTGTTAAACAGTTCTTATTTGTTTCAGAGAAAAAATATAAGAGAAAAAAAGGAATGGTAAAATTATAGATTTTTAGACCGAATTCAGATTTTTTTGGCAAACAAACTTACGGCTCGCCTGATGCGGTCCCTTAGTTTCTGGACACTTGCTTCTTCAGGGGAGTCACATGCGCGTAGCCGACACTCACATGCACACACATGGTTTGCCCTGAACCGGTAATAAAGTATCCGATATCCGATTCGTTGCGGGAACTTCTATTTATAGTAGAATCTGCTGCACCATTATTTTAATGAACGCGTTCACACAAGCATCGCTTATTACCGGAGCCTGCAACCGTTTGACATAAACAGAAGTTCCCGGAAAGAATCGGATCTCTCAGTGTGAACCGGCTCCAATATTGATACCTAATGATGAAGAAAATAAACCCAGCAGACACACTAGGCTTATCTACTTCATCATTAGGTATCAATAAGATAAGGTAGAAGATTAATGTTAAATATGAGGGGCACCTCATACTTAACATGGATCTTCTTACGAATCAGAAACAGTATTTCATCATAGATTTGTAGTCATCGTTCCATCTTGCTATATCCCGACAAAAACCTGTGATGTTTTATTCATTGACATATCTCGGGATCGACGAGTTATTGACGAAGTTGGACCTTTCCCGTCCGGCTGTTCTCAGCGTTATTCTCAAAAATGATGAATACTAGTGCTTTAATATTCATAGCGGCTTCAGATATGCAAATAGATAAGTAAGGGTTTGTTTTAAAAAAAACTGGTATTTTATTTAAAATTCTCTTTGTGGTTAACAGTAATATTTTAGTGTCATTTTTATTGCTGTTGAATTGGAATTTTTGATGATGGTAATAAGAGGCTTACGATAAAAACCTGACAAGTGTGAGTCGGACTCGCCCGCCCAACGAGCGTTCCGTACAACATTACAAATGTGTAGTTTGCAGATTTTCCCGATTTTATTGCCTAATTTCATAGTTCTACGTCGACGAAAGGTACCCTTTTGATTCCCTTGAGTGTCTAAGCCGACCCTTTTTTTAACTTAACTTAAAAGTTTGATTTCTTTACAGTTTTAAGGGACTTGTAACTAAACCCGCGCGGCGTCTTAAATATATTTAAACCTAAAGAAATATAAATAATATTAAAAATAACTTGATTTGCCCAAAACGATCGTCTAGTGTCTACGTCATGTTCCGAGCAACCGAAATTCTTTTATGCGTAGCAAATTAGATTTTGACTCCTCCCTACCTACTTAACCCTACGTTCACCGACTACATCCTAGTTCAAAAAAATAACCATGTAATAAATAAAATTTGTTTTTGGTTACTAACTAATCCCCAACCAGTTCCTAACGTGGCCGGTTAACGTAAACGGTAGTTGGGCATTTTTAAAAATTCGTGTTCCCAATTAGCGTGAGTTGTTAATCAAAACTTAACTCGGTTTCAGTTTTGTAACGACAATTAAGCATTCCAATTATGTGAAATTGAACTTGCTTCACATGTAAATAACGTGTATATGCATAGCATTTATAAATTGAAAAGAAAAAGTTAATTTGTATACAAACTGTATATTTAATTGTCGTCACAAAACTGACACTGAGTTTTTATTTAACAACGCACGCTAATTGGGTACACGAATTTTTAAAAATGCCCAGTTTTATCATTATTTTATCAACATATAATATTTTCGTAAATCAAAGCCTTTGTTTCTTTATATACCTTAACATTGCCTCAATTTATAATCATACCATCAAATTAGATAACAGACCAACCTAGCTAGCTAATTATTTATTATTATTACCGTATGGAAGATTCTCTTTCATCCATACTATGTTACCGTTTCCGTCTGGATGTGGGTCTGGCCATTTAGCTAAAAATACTTGTTTTATTATATTTTGTTTCTAATAGGTATTCCTAATATATTGAATTTACCTTCAAACCTATTTTCTGATGAGAAGAAGCACCATCAATAAACTCATCAGACCTAACAATTGAATATTATTACCTTCAAGGAAAATTATGTATTAAGGTACCACCCTTTACATAGAGACTTATGTATTCATTAGATTCCTATAAACTTGCTATAGTGAAAATATTTATAGTACTGAGGTACGTATAACGTCCACTAAATATGAAATATTGAACCTGAAGTTTACCCTAAATAATGAATATATTCCACTCATCATAATGGACTGCTCCGCTTGCCATCAGCCTAGAATCATTTCATCTTTAAAACAATTCTGAAATCGTAATCATAACTGGAAGTATAACACCTTGATGACAATATGCAATATAATTATTACACTTTTAATATTTCATATGTAATAATATACGGAACCCAATACCACTGATCCACACACAATAACTAATTCCTATTCAGTTACTCATAATAGGGTATATTCATGCATTTTTTAAATGTTTTTAAACTATTTATTCTATAAGTAATTATATAACCGGAAAAAATATAACACTCACAATATTATTGAATAAGCTAAAAAAGAATAATTAAAACTACCATCATTTACGGACGATTAAAACGCCGCCATTTTGGCGCGCTCATTTTGTGACGTCACCGTGCACTTAGAATATAAACAACGAAGTGTTTGATTCACAGTTTTAGTAAAAGTGAGTTATTAAAGCTTGTAAGATCAACTTATTGTAACGGCTCTTCCGTTACAATAAGCTTATTATAAATATTGTATTGCCCCTATTTGTGAAAATATATATATAAAATATGTATATACTTATTCATAAAACTATTCTGATTCCCATTTTTTTAGTTATTAATGTTACAAAATATTATGATTTTTGTTGATCAACAGCTGACTACGAGTGCTGATTTTGATCACGAAACGTTTTAGCTAAGTTTCTATGTTTGCACTGTTGATCGAAGTTGAAAGAATTTATTCCTTTCTAATGAGTGTCCTACACAAATTTGTTTTATTTATAAAGATGTTCTCACCATGTAACATTCCTAATTCCAACATATCTTTGATTAGGTAGGTATATAATGAACATATGTACTAGTTTTTTATTCCACTTATTTAAGAAAGACACCTACGAGGTACGTACTTAGTCATCATGAACACATCAATTTCAGGCAGATTATCCGACTTTGCCTTGACAAAACCGCTTCCAGTCATTGTGGCGAGTCTTTTTTCACAAGGAGTCACTGCTTTCAGTTAATAATCCCCAAAAAACACTGATTGTTTATCATAAACAGCGGCAAAACAATGCGAATAACTTTCAATAATCATACAAATGACCTGTTAACAGTAGACACCGAGTGCACGGTGACGTCACGATTCGCTCGGCCAATAGCGTTGCATTTTGAAAACTTGGGAGGGAATTTGAAAAAAACTACTTTTAAATAATTAAGTTTGTTAATAGAAACATGATCATTTGTAAAAAATAATCATGTGAGTATATTTATTAAGCAATAAAGATTACTCATGATTTTTTTTGCCATTTCTGAATCACATGCATATTCCCTATTGCAATTAAACCTTCAAATAAATGTTATTTGATAAGTAGACCTTCATTCTAACTATCCATCCCTAAGAATAGTATTCCTAATACCCTATTACAGTGTTTGACTATACCTAAGCCTTCCACTAAACCCTAAACTACTGTAGACAAAACTCCCATCATTACTTTTATTAACGTTATGTGATGTGTGTGCTCTAAGCTAGGGATCTAAGCTGTAAATCGTTCGGAAGGCTAGTCTGAGAATGCAACCTATAGCCTGTGTAATGTACATTTCACAACGTGTCCGTGGACTTAAGGGTTCTGTGAAATGCACGCCCTATTTATAACATATAAATATATTTTCAATAAAAGACCAAGCCTTAAGCACACACAAGACCTCAATGAGTGGATTACATTACAATCCTAGCGATCGGCGAATCGGAAATGGCGATCTTCTGGCTTCAGTCTGTGACCAACCTTAAGACGAGTAAGAGGCCCATCAAAAATAGGCTATACCATCTGTATAGTTAAAAAGATGGTGCCAGGCTTCTCTTAAACCTGAACCTACTACTAACAGGATCCCGAAGTGTGTCTCCTTGTCACCGTTAGGGGAAATGCACTTTGTTAATTTGACCATGCAACTAGGACATTGATCTGGTTCGAAATAAGAATAAAATCATCTAAAATAAACCCAAAATCGAATAGAAAGTGAAATAGTTCATTACTAGTTATGCAACATAATTGCACAATACTGAACCTTAGAATAAACTCATAATCTAATAGGTAGCCGAGTAGTTCAATACTATGCAAAGCAATCGCACAATATTGAACCTTCCCGCCACAACAATATTGTATCTACGATTGTTTACGTTACGAAATTAAACTCGACCCAGAGTCAGTCAATCCGACAGTTCGCTAGAGAATCAATGAATACGTCTACTGTGCGCCGGTCTTATATACACTAAAAAAGTATGTATGTATTTTGAGCCGCAAAGTATGTAAACAAAAGTACCCTCTTAATTTAGCTGAATGGTGCATCACCCTACCCGCTTAATGCAATAAAATCATACTGCAATTTGAACCTTGAATTCTAATAAACTAGGTTTGATTTCATAATGCCATTCAATATGTTGCTAAGGCTCAAGGTATGCCAATCAATACATTTGACGAAAACATAATTGACATCTTAAAAAAATCCCAGGTAATAATTTGTCTAACAATAATTTATCAAATCAAGTTGGGAAATGATATCAGTGCCAAATTTTGAGTTGGGAAATAAAAAATTGACCAAATAAAAATATGGGAAACGTAGTTTGGGGAGTTAAGAATTTGCTAAATCATTTTCGGCGAAACATTAGTAAACGATACTACTATAGTAGTATAGTAGTATTATTCTAATCAGGTGTACATATCACGATGACGATTAATGTATTAATACTTATTATATTGTATTATACCTTCATTTATCATTCATTAAAGACTATAATACTGCCGTCCTAAGCAAAAAGGACGCATGACTACGACTCTCATAGTTAGATGCATCCTTTTTGCTTAGGACGGCAGAATATAGCTATAGCACAGTTGTGGACCCGAGTATATGGTTTTAATTTCATCTTGTTACCTCCACGCGTTTCCGAGATAAAGGGTCGCGACAGGCAGACCGACGGACAACAAAGGGATCCTATAAGGGTTCCGTTTTTTCTTATGAGGTACGACACCCTAAAAATTGTTACTAAATTAACGAAATTTTCGATACCTAGTGGAAAAAATCATTGTATTGTGATATAAATGAACTGTTTCAGTAAATCCACGAGCTGTAATAAATAACAGTGTTTGGACAAAACTGTCTCCCGCTGGTGCAATTCAATGAAAAATGACGGTGACTCTCCGGAATACAGGATTCCATGTTTCAAATTGTTTTTATTAAGGTATCATGCATCACTATTAACGATTGAAGTGTGGTGTACATATATCTTCACCAGCATAAAAAATTCAAAAAACTGTATATAAAAGTAGCCTACATCATTGAAATAATGATGACACCACTTAGAAATAATTACTCACAAGCTCAATAATATACCGTAGGCATAAGTTTTTGCTCCTGTTACAGGGCCCATCCTGTATCGATTCGATTGTACGGCTACTAGATTGTATGGCTACTAGACGACGATATAATAATAATAATAATAAACCATTTATTTCAGGCATCTAAGGCCCATAGCAACAAATACCTTAAAGCCTAACATACATACAATACATATAAAAACTAATTATACAGGTGACGAAACAGCGTGGCCCCGTTGCGTCGTCAAGTCCGGTGTAGAATTCGGTAGGTTGCCCCGGAACCGCCAAAACACGACATGACACCCTTCGGCCAGAAGTCGGCACACGCGATGGTCTCCTGCAGCAGCCGCGACACGCACACATACATGTAGATAAATAAATACTTAAATACATAGAAAACGTCAAGACTCAGAATCTACTATTCATGCTCGTCACACAAATATTTACTGTTACCAGAATTCGAACCCAGAAAAAGGCCGTCAACAAGTAAGCTAGCCAATAAAATTAAGCAAGTAACAATAAAACTCATACAAATAGCTACCATCTCCTCTAAGTCACAAGGTTGAAATCGCTATAGCTTAAGTCATTAAAAAAGTCATTTTGTTAATAACAATCTTTGTGGACGCACTAAAACATCGGTGACTTACCTGACTGCGGCTTTCAATGTCCAAGTGTCATTATCGAAAGTGTTATGCTATAGCAATTTCAACCTTGTGACTTAAGGGAGATGGTAGCTATTTGTATGAGTTTTATTGTTACTTGCTTAATTTTATCTGGTCGGAGGATTTGCGGTGGGCTTATACAATAGGAAACAGTCCCATTGTTCACAAGATAAGCTTTTAAGTGCTAAACGGACAGCTTATATCATTTCAACTATAATCTAAACCATTGGTAGTTACAGCTGTTTAGTTTTAAACGACAGTAGCCAGTTGCTGTTCCAGTAAGACGTGAAATAGTAAACAGTTGTATTCCAAAGTTTTATGGAACATTATAACCATGTTGTTTCCTATTACCTTCAGTACCATGTAACACTTATTTGAAAACGCAAACGAAAATGGAGACTATGTCGTAAATCAGTAAAGTTAATTTTGTTCAGGAAACTTGGAGCAGTTATCGGGTTAACTGCTAATGATGTTTGTCTGGTGTTAACTTGATATGGCCTGTGGTAGCCATAGTGGTTAATACTTTGTCACAGGCATACATAAGTATTTAAATGCTACTTTTTGCACAAAAAAACCATCTTCATAATTTTTGTTTTTGAGATTTATTTTTACGTGGAATATTGTAGATAGTATATTTCAATATTTACACTATAAATAACTTCGCAGTGTGCCGTTATCTTGTGTGAATGTTCCTTTCACATGGTAAATCTCTTTCTACGTCTTGTTTTATTATACCAACAACTTAGAATATATGATGTAAAATACATCGTCATTATCTGATTATTCGTGAACCCTGGCCAATATAGGTCAGTGAACCCTGTTTTTAGTAGCTGATAAAATTTAACCAGAATGCTAAAAATATCATGGAGCGATCAGGGTAAAAGTGGCCGGAAATTAAACACCTCAACGTCACTGGCACTACTCCGTTTTTTGGCCTTACTTCATAGGATAAATATGGTGAATAATTTTAATACTAGTTGATACAAAAAAAATCTCGCTTGGATTTGAAAAATAATCGGAAAATGAATTCGGTATCTCTAGTTCACTTCGTCTAGGGACACTAACAGATTTTCACGACCCAATCTCGCTTGATTGAATCTGTAAGTACATGAAGCCATGTGCGAGATAGGAAATGACCGATTTTTTAAAATGTTTAAACCGAGGATTGGTTACAGAATTCATATTAAGGTGGTTCGACGACCATACAAAACGTCTTTTAAGGCTCCACATTCGACATTTTCGTAAAAATGTGTTGTTTTGTAACCGTTTTATACATTATAACGTAACATTTTTGCTGTCGGAAAAAATATATCATAATCTGAAAGATATGCGACGGGTCATAGTTTTCGTAGAAATCCATTTTAACAATAAAAATTAGAGAAAAAGAAATCTAGTCACCCCTATTTTTTCACTTGTAACCATTTTACTGCTCCATTTTTTATCAGAATAATATGAAATTTTATAACTTTCTTCATACAATAATGAACAAGGGCATCATTTTCTTACTTTCTTAATTTTCTTAAAATTTATCTCGTTTTCTGAAATATTCCGCCAAAGTTCCTACGCCTCCCCGTTTTCGTCCATACGGTCAGTGCGGGACGAGACACGTTGCATGACGGACCTGTGTCAATTTGCGCTGCGCCGAAATTTTTAAATATTTGTGGAAATTGTGGACTATATTTGTTGCATAGAGTGGACAATCCGTTTTGTGATTCGTATAGTAGGTAACTAATAAACATTTGCGTATAGTTTAGTTTTTAGTGACAGATAATTTTGTTGCATAGAGTGGACAATCTATTTCGTGGTTTGTAAAGTAGTAGGTACTATAGACAAGACAGCTGACTGACCATCCGTGCACTTTATGTGCATTGTAATAAGGTTCTTGTATAAATACAGGATGGTCAGTTAACTGTGTTGGCGTTTGTACCTAATTAACATTTACGTAGGTATAGTTTAGATTTTGTTTTTAGTTCAAGATGGGAAATAATAATAATAATAATAAAATCTTTATTTCAGGCCAGTTTGCCCATAGATTGTTAGTAACATACAAACTTACGATACTAGAGTTAGTACGTCTTAGCTTAGGTCTCACAAATTTTTCAATAATTATTTTGGGTCTTTGGGGTTAAATAAGCGCAGGAGGAAAATACGTAATATCAAGAAATTTTACAAGAGAAGAGGAAAAAGAATACACAAGTAAATACCTATTCTATCAAAGTATCAAATATCTAAACAGTATCAAAATTGGGAAATCGCTAAAACCAGACATTTTATTAGTAAATATATTTACAATATCTATTGCTTAGGAGCATGAACAATTATAGAAACAATATTGTTTTATCTGCTCGTATTAATGACTGTCAAGTGTTAATAGAATACGTTGTAATAAAAATAGTGGGCTTGGCAAATATTGTAGGTACCTACCTATGGGTTGCATGCCAACTCCAAGTTCGATACAGAGTTATTATTTGATATGAAACAAAGTATGGTTAACGTACAACTAATCTATAAGTATATATTTACTCGAGGCCGATTTCTGTACAGTCAGCATAATATAGTTAGTAGCAGCCAAGTTAGCCAAATATATCGGAACGTACCCCAAGAAACACAGATAGCATTATAAAAGACCACTTTTGGTGTAACACGGAACCTTAAGAATTAATACACATTTAATATGGTTCAACCGTGAACTTATAGCTACGCATTACGCTTTTGCCTGTATAATAGCATCATAAAAGCAGGAACGGATACTACTGTTACGCGATCGTTGTAAGTGCAGATGTCAAAAATGCCTTCTTACAGCCAGAGCATTTTAGTGGTAGTCAAATATGGTAATTGCTGTATAAAGGCGTAGGCAAATGCCTTCTTACAGCCTATAGCAGCATGGTTCCTTAAGAGCATTTTAGTGGTAGTCAAATATGGTAATTGCTGTATAAAGGCGTAGACTTATACCACTCTAATGCCGCTGCTTAAAAGAGTCACTGTGAACTACTGTACAGCCAACAGTTTTAGAGTGGTGCACACTTAGTGATTTAATGCAAAAAGTTACACATCGGTTCACCTCGACTCTGTTACACAGCTCTTTAGCGTCTTTTTTAAAAGCTGCTTAACAGCGTTTTATTAACACACGTGAACACCAAAGGTGTTGCGAGATCTTCATATAACTCAGAAATGCAGCATTTGGCTGTGAATTGCCTTCCCACAAATACCACTATACTGTTTTAGTCTGCATATTAGTATTGTCGTTAGCTATTCTAGTGTACATTGAACAATATTGGAACTTTTTGCAGGTATAATAACGCGCAAAGCTTCAAGCAGGTTCACAATGTTCATATAATTAAAGTAATAATTGTTCAATTTCTTGAACGGTCGCGTGGTATATTTCTAGAGTGGATTTCATTATATATTATACGAAAATGCAAAGTAATTCGTGGAAAAAAAAGTCAAGGTCAGGTGGAGTAAGGAGAAAGGTGTTAAAAGAATATTCGTCAATTATTAAATCGGATACAGATCAATCTACAACCAATAACACAGAAGGTGATCAAAGCGCGACAGTACATATTTCAGAAGCCGGTTCCGTACATAATAAATACAATGTATCGAGTGGTATAAATGTAGAGGCAGAAAAATGTGAAAATCAACCTAGATGCTCCTCCAGTGAAGATCATGCAAATGCGACAGCACATTTATTTGAAGTGGGTTCCGTACACGATAAAAACTACAATAACGTAGAGACGTTATATTAAATCATTTAGAGCTATATGAGTAATCTTGTTCTCTACGGCCCAGATTCTAATTTTTTTACAAAAGACTAACTGTTTGTTGCACATATCAAAGTCACTGTTAGTATCACTCTCAGCAGAGCTGGAGCTTGCTGGTATGAAATTGTTTTCATCATCAAGAGTAGAACACGTCTCTACGTGTTCTACTCTATATAGCTCTAAATGATTTAATAGCGATTATAAACGAATTTATTCCCCAGATACTATCAAAAGATGCAAGAACAATTTTAGCTGTTCCGAGGAACATAAACATAAAATTAATTGAAGGGGGTGAATATTGGCATCACGGAATAGCTGACCCTTTAAAAACAATACTGGAGAAATGGAATGACGTCCCAGAAAGTATTTCATTAAATTTTAATTTTGATGGGCTGCCGATTTTCAAAAGCTCCAAGCATGAATTTTGGCCAATTTTATGTAATATCTTTGAAAATCAAAAGATAAGCCCATTTGTTATTGGAATTTATTTTGGAGTGGGTAAACCTAAAGATTTAGCTGCTTATTTAGATGATTTTGTAAATGAGATGAAAATCTTACTGGAAGAAGGAATTAAAATCGGACAATCTGAACAGGCAATTAAAATTAAAGTTAGATGTATTATTTGTGACTCACCTGCAAGGGCTTATATTAAGGGTAAGTATTACATACATTTTTCTCGGATTTTCTTAATTTAAACATTCATCTAAATCGGTTCAGCGATTTAAGCGTGAAGAGGTAACAGACATACAGACAGACAGACACACTTTCGCATTTATAATATTATTATATTATATATATATACATAATATAGTATATACATAATATATATATATATAGTAAAATAATATATAGTATAATATAATATACCTATATATAGTAATATAGTAATAGTATATAGTATGGAATGGATAGTATGGATATGGATGCTTTGTGCATCTCTTTCGCAATTTTAGCCACTACATCGTTTACTCCACAACGAACGATAAAGATTACATCAAGAATACACATCTCATGCTTATCATTATACTATAACTTAACTTTAATTAGGCAACTACTTACTTTAAGAACCTCACTGTTTTTTCTTTTTTTCAGGAGTTTGTAACTTCAACGGTAAGCATGGTTGCTTAAAGTGTGTCACCATTGGCGAATATTCGCACAATTCTCATACTGTTGTATTTCCGAACACAAATTGTTTTCAGAGAACCAATGATGGATTTAGAAACAAACTATATGGGGCACACCACAAAACTGACTCCCCGCTACTCGCTCTCCCAATTGATATGGTGAAAACTTTCCCAGTCAGTGATTCTCTCCACCTTATTGATTTGGGTATTATGAAAAGGTTATTAGTGGGTTGGCGAGATGGAAATTTTGGAAAACACATTACTAAATGGCGTGCGACTGACGTTGAAAAAGTTACACAATTTTTGAAGCAATGCAAATTGCCTTCTGAGGTGCATAGAGCGGTACGAGGCTTAGACACCTTAGCATATTGGAAAGCTTTAGAATTTCGAGCTTTTTTCTATTATTTGAGTATTGTAATACTACATGAAGTATTGAAATCTGACGCATATTGCCACTTTTTGATGCTGTATTGCGGCATTACAATTTGCTCAAGCGATAGTTATCGATCGATGCTGCCACTGGCAGAAAAACTCCTGAGATATTTTGTTGAGCATTATAAAGATTTTTATGGGGCCGATTACGTTACGAGCAACGTTCACAATTTACTTCATGTGACCAGTGAGGTAGAACATTTTGGATCTTTGCATTCGTTTAATGCGTATCCCTTTGAGAACAAATTGTACGTGATAAAGAGGATGCTAAGAAGTGGCAAAAACCCATTGCAACAAGTTGCAAACAGGTTAGCAGAAGCAGAAGGCATTTTTGAAGAGGCAAGGACGGACGTTACTGGGAAAAAATCTGAATATCCTTTTATAACGAAACATAAAAATCTAAAAAAGATTCTTAATTTTGAACATTTCAAAATGTCAACACAAAAAAAAGACTGCTATTTTTTAACAACGAACAATGAAATTGTTGAAATCAATCGCATAATTAATGTGACAACAATTGATTGTTTTAAACTGGATGATAAAGAAGACGTATTTGTTAATCCTATCAAGTCCTCTCGCCTTGATATATACAAATGCCAAAATGTACAAAATGTACATCGCAGTGCGGTTGTCTTAAACCCAGTGGAAATAAAATGTAAATTAGTATGAATTGAATATAATGATTTCCAATATTTCATACCGTTGTTACATACATTATGAAATAAAAAGGCTTAAATTTTTTTTATAGTTTTTTATTTATCAATTTCACCATCACATAGTTTTTTCTATGTCTCTTCTAATCATACATTAAGCATAAAAATAGGTAAGAAAATAAATTAGTCTTCTAAAATTAGTCAACTAAGCAGTGTAAATTATAAAAAAATATATAGCGTAAGTAGCTGCCATAACATAACTTTCATTATTTGTTAATTAACTCTCTTAGTCTTTTAATTTGACAGTTATACAATTATAAAATCAATTATTTAAAAAAGCAGTAGCGTTGCTACCATAAAATAACTTCCAGAATTTGTTAATAATTATGTAAAAATTAAATTATAAAAATAAACGTTCAGAAAATGATCGCACCACCACCCATAGTACAAAACTAACGCAAGCTAGATATTTTGGACCATGCTCTACATTATCGTTCTCATTTACATTAAAATTCTCAATTATTTTGTTCATTACTCTCAGTCTTGAGAAGAAGAAGAGAAGAACTAAACAATGACAACTATTTAAAAAAAAATAGTAGCGTTGCCGCCATAACATAATTTTCATTATTTATTAAGTCTCTCAGTCTTTTAATTTGACAGCTAAACAATTTCTTAATCAATTATTTAAAAAAGTAGTAGCGTTGCTACCATAAAATAACTTTCAGAATTTGTTACATAATTATTACGTAAAAACTAAATTATAAAAATACACTTTCAGAAAATTATCGCACCACCACACATAGTACAAAACTAACGCAAGCTAGATATTTTGGACCGTGCTCTACATTATAGTTCTCATTTACATTAAAATTCTCAATTATTTTGTTCATTACTCTGTCTTTTAATTAAAGAACTAAACAATGACAACTATTTAAAAAAAAATAGTAGCGTTGCCGCCATAACATAACTTTCATTATTTATTAAGTCTCTCAGTCTTTTAATTTGACAGTTATACAATTATAAAATCAATTATTAAAAAAAGTAGTAGCGTTGCTACCATAAAATAACTTTCAGAATTTGTTACATAATTATTACGTAAAAACTAAATTATAAAAATACACTTTCAGAAAATTATCGCACCACCACACATATTACAAAACTAACGCAAGCTAGATATTTTGGACCGTGCTCTACATTATCGTTCTCATTTACATTAAAATTCTCAATTATTTTGTTCATTACTCTGTCTTTTAATTAAAGAACTAAACAATGACAACTATTTAAAAAAAATAGTAGCGTTGCCGCCATAACATAACTTTCATTATTTATTAAGTCTCTCAGTCTTTTAATTTGACAGCTAAACAATTTCTTAATCAATTATTAAAAAAAGTAGTAGCGTTGCTACCATAAAATAACTTTCAGAATTTGTTACATAATTATTACGTAAAAACTAAATTATAAAAATACACTTTCAGAAAATTATCGCACCACCACACATAGTACAAAACTAACGCAAGTTAGATTCTTCATCATCATCCTCCATATTTTCAACAAGGTCTGCGTTCGCTACATCATGGTTCTCATTTACATTAAAATTCTCATTTAATTCGTTCATTACTTCGTTTGACGGATTTCCTTGTGGAGGTTGAGCAGCATTAGTGTTAGTTGCTGTTTTACGGGTCCTTTTACCAGAAGCTCTGAGGTTTTTCATAGCCTTTCGCTTTACAGCATTTTTTAGTACAATTTTGAAAAAATTCTCCATTTTTTCAATAGTAAAAGAATCATCCCAGCCAAAAACCATTTCAAAAAAATTTTTTAGAAAGAGTTTGTGATCCTTTAAGGCAATTTTTGAACTATCACCCCGACTTCCACCACTCCATGAGCACCTACACAAGAAGTCTTTAGTTAATAATGTATCCAATAACCTGTAGGCGCACGTTATACCATTTCCTTGTGATGCAGAACATAGTATGGATAAAAGACTTTTCATCTTCTTTCTCTGGGCCAGATCCAATAATGACAATTCGAAGTCTTCCAGTTGTTTTAGATTATCAATGTCACGCAAAGTAAAACTTTCGCTCTCTGCAGAACTGGCATCTTTTAGCAGTGTGACATGTGATGATTGTTCCATTGTCTCTATCTTGGTATTGGTATCATCTACTTGAACACACAGGACTGCCAACTTCTGTCCAATATTTTTTTGATTTTCTATCACGGTGTTAAGAGTTGCATACAGTTTATTTATATTTTCTAATATCAAACATTGGTTGGATAATATTTGAGTATTGTAGTCAGTAGGAGTACACAATTCAAATATTTGAGTGTCTCGATTAACAGGTGGTTCGGCTATAATGACATTATCACTTTGCTTTTGATATGATGTTGAAGGACGAGCATCTTTCACGATTGGTGTTTTTCGACTTAACTGAAACAAACATTAATACGATCGATTTAACTCCGTGGCAACATTCCATTCAGCGGTTTAAGCGTGAAGAGGTAACAGACAGACAGACGCACTTTCACATTTATAATATTATATAATATAGTATGCATAGTATGGAAGTATGGATAGTATGGATTTACTTAGTGTATGGATACTTGGAATTGGAACGCAGTAAGTACTTACATGGTTTTATAAAAACTACCCTTTAACATATTATTTAAGCAAATACAAGGACTTATTTATGTATAGAATAAAAAAAACGGCAACTATTTTTCTCTTTATCGTCAAAGTAATGGAGTGAACGAAGCCGAAAGCGAGTCAATTCTAATACACAAGGTATCCGAACGCACCGTTTATTCTCTGCGCACCCGCAACTACGAAAAGAAAACTAAGTAAAACTAGTACTACTTAATATAATTATTACTTAGGTAGGTAGGTACTTACCAATTCTGCTAAAGCGTCAAAATTCGTTTCCTCTAATCTCTGCCCCGTAGCAATATATACTGGATTTTGTGAAAGATTGTCATTTAAATCATGGTCGGTATCGGTGTGTCCTAACATGATTTTAATTTCATTTTCTGCCTCTCTATATGTCTCAATATTAGTTCTTTTTACTTTGCAGTCTATAATATCCCACTCTGGACTGGGTTTCGATCTGTCATCCCTTATGAGACGTGACCTGTTTCTCACGTGTTTTTGTGGCCAAAATAATTTTCCTCCTGACTCCCAATCCGAAGGCACTGCGGTCAACTCTGGCACTCCGTTTTCGATAGATTGTACTACTTTAAACGTCATTTTATCTGAAAAAGTTTTGAAAAGAAAAATTCTATGAAACAAAATGCTATCTAAACCTACTATGGAGACGTAAAGCGTTTTAAGAAATAGCGAATCCCGGCGAGTCAATGGGGTTGGCCGGGCGAAGGTATTTACAGATGGTGCTAGCATAGATTTTACCTGTTAGTCCTACCAAAACTGTCAAGCTCTTGTTTTTTTTCCCGGAAATTTCTTGTTTAAAATCAAGCCGTTTAAGCCATATCCCATATAAAAAGGTTAAATCTATGATGGCGCCATCTAGTCAAACATTTGACAGTTGCCAACCCTTGTTACACGCTGAGTATTATCACGCGATCCATACGCTGTCTCTACTCATTGCATGTTATAGACAGAAAAAGCTAGACCAGGATCACAGTAATACTCACCAATGTAACAGCAGCCATTAACGTAAACAATAATCGCAAGCAGTGCAAACGATGCGGCGGCTGGCGTTCTACTGCACGGCTATCACAAGACGGCGCACAAGATGTAGTTATTGTGCTAGCAGGGGGCCTAGACAAGGTGACAATCGCTTGCGCAAGCGATCACAGACTGATAGAGAGACCTCTGTCACTCTTCCATATTAGTGTGACAGTGACAGTTGCGTTTCGTTCGCTACGGAGCGTTAGCGATTGTAACCTTGTCTAGGCCCAAGGCATCTTGTCTACGTACAGCTACGCCACGCGTGCGTGCGCGCAGTGTGTGTGAGTACCTACATAATATTTGTCAAGATGATGGATGCAAGTTTACTGTGAATGTTTACATGGATTTATGACGAAATCAAATCAATATAGTATATATCAAGTTTCCGGAATTAGTCACATTTAAAATATTGTTTTTTGTAAGTGGCCAGTTTCGGAAACTTTAAGTGCGACCTATGTATATTAGGATCATCAAGACATACAGTGTGTAAATTTAATATGGGCATACCTATATATTACTTCGTAAAGATAGGCCCAACGCGCACGAGTAAAATAAACCAGCTGCAAGATCGAGTTGTCATGTCACCCACCCACGTCCACCCTTGCATTGGTAACGATGCGCGATGACGCGTCTGTAACTTAATCTATGTAACGCTTAATAAACGACGGCGGGTTGTGCGACTTGCACGGGGAGAGGGTCGAGGCTCCGCCCATACGCTCAAGGACTTTAGCGGGTATACAAGCCTTAATAATCGTTTTCCCATAGTATCACGTGACAAACTAATTTCTCAAATTATTCTAGTTTATACAAGTTTATTCCAGGAAAAGAGGAATAACCTTATTACAATGCACTTAAGGTCCACCGATGGTCAGTTAGGTGTGTTGTCGATAATACTAGAGAACACGATACAAATACATGAATAGGTATATGTATACTAGTAAACATCCAAGACTCGGAAACAAATACTCATACTCATCAGGCAAATTTTTGCCCTGTACCGACAGGGATAGTGCCATTAGGCTAAACCGGTTGTCAATCATATTTTTCCCCATACAAAATTTTGGGAAGGCTGTAGATGTTTTCCATGCATCAGTGGCCCATATTAAAGTACACGTCGGAACAGAACTCAGAATGCATAAGCACATTCATTACCCAGACAACATTTTGAAGATCTCTTTGTGAGTTAATCTCGCTTCTGAAAGCGTGATTAACTCACAAAGAGATCTTATAAATAAAAGATATCGGTAAGGTACTTATAAATAAAAGATATATGTGATATATTCAAAGCAATGACGCGTCGTTGAGTGTCCAAGAGGCAACCGGATGGCTCGTGGTATTTGAGCTCGCGAAGTGTTGTGGAACCGCCCTGTGCAACCCAAATTGAGCCAACTTGGACTGGGGCGGAAATAGAAACATTTTTTTTGTGTGCCTGAAAGTGTGTACGCTGTTTATATAATGACACTAGCTTCTGCCCGCGACTCCGTCCGCGTGGAACTCGTTTACATCGTAGCTCGATACAAGCTTTCATTCCCCATTTCACCCCCCCAGGGGACGATTTCCGGGATAAAAACTGTCCTATGTCCTTCCCCGGGATTCAAGCTATCTTCATACCAAATTTCATCTCAATCGGTTCAGCGGTTTAAGCGTGAAGAGGTAACAGACAGACAGACAGACAGAGGCACTTTCGCATTTATAATAAATAATAAATAAATATTAGGGGACAATCTTACACAAATCGACCTAGTCCCAAATTAAGCAAAGCTTGTACTATGGGTACTAGACGACGATAAACAAACTTATATAGATAAATAAATACTTAAATACATAGAAAACATCCATGACTCAGGAACAAATATTCGAGCTCATCACACAAATAAATGCCCTTACCGGGATTCGAACCCAGGACCTCTTGCTTCGTAGGCAGGGTCACTACCAACTAGGCTAAAGCGGTCGTAATATTAGTATGGATGCTGGTCTAAATCGAATACGATTTTTTTTTCACCCTCCATCCTCCAATGTCCGCTCCAGTCCAAGTTGGCTCATTTTGGGTTGCACAGGGCAGCTCCACAACGCTTCGGGAGCTCAAATGCCACGAGCCGGCCGGTTGCCTCTCGGACATCGAAATTACGCGTCATTGCTTTAACTAATATGCTCATTTCATGTAATTTTTGTGTGAGTAATGAAATATTAATGACAGAAGATGCAGTGCCAGTTTAATTCATATTGCGCGGATACTATTGAAATGGTTGACAAGGGTTTATGCTGAAAAGGCATTTAATAACATCAGCAGCAGTTTTAAGCTTAGTCATTATCGATGATTTTGAAGTAATAGTTGTCTATGTACTATCGACAAAATTGAATCCTGACCCACCATGGAACCTTGTTACAATTAACTGACATATTAACGTCATATGATTGTACGTATGTTCGTTAATTATGACAAGGTTCTATGGTGGGTCATGATTCAGTTGGTTCGATAGTACCTATTAATTATATTTGTAGTGGTCTTATTTTTTATGTATTTATGTCTTAGTCATTTTTATAGTACCTACCAACCATATAAACGTCGTATTACTTTCGATTTTCGTGTAAGATATGTATTACAGTAGTATAGGTACATATAAAGTATTGTGTATACAAAGGTTATTTGGAAGAGATCGCTTTTTAGCGATAAGCCTAAAGCCGCATACACTAAAGCATTGTTTATGTTTCATTTACCTCTGTTTCTTTTATGTACTATCTGGTGAGCAATAAATAATATTTGTATTGCATTATATTGATATAAATATTTGTACAGGATTCTATTCTCAATGTACTGAAGGGGTGTACAGATATTTTTGCCCTTATTAATGTGCTAATATTAAGGGGATGCCTTGATTCGAGTCGAACACGCCCCCTAGACGAAGACACGCGTATGCCTTCCGCGCACGAGAAAAAGAGATGGAACACTCTTTGGGAATGGCTTTTTTGGTCAAATTTCGATAAATACCTAACTTAGAGAAGTTTTATTTAAATTTCATAAAATGAGATTTTAGATGAGATATAACACTATAGTATTAACTTGATTGCGTCGTAAAATAATGTATCGTTTGAGCAGGCTGAGTAAAAAAAGGAAAATACAGACCCAACTTTGGAATTTTTTTCTATCGAGGAAATTTTAAGCAATCATGTATCGGTAAAATCAGAAAAACAATAATATAGTCAAGAATCATATATCTGAAAATCAGACCTTATTGTTTCTTAATCTAGTCAGAACGGCGTTTCAAAGCACGCGATAATTTCCAATGCACAGCCTTAATACCCCTGACTGTATGATTGTCTTATGCCCAAATTGCAGCTATTTTTTTTTTCATATTTCATAAAGACGAGTGGGATTCAGTGTTCCTGTTTCCGGTGGCGCCTTAACCCATTTATTTTATAATTCATAAATAGATAATACCGATTTAGGTACTTAGTCGAACTGCACGTTTCAACTCCGATATATACACTGTCCTTATTACAGGAAACTTTGAAATTATGAAAATTGCCTGTATCATACTTAAGCCGTATCATAGTTCGACTAACGAGAGTTGTTAAGAACTCATGAATTTTATACGACGGTATTTAAAAACTTACTTAGACATGCAGTACGTGCGTACTCATCAGGTACCGTGCTGTTAAAGTTTCGGTACTTACGCTGGCCTTAATCATTAAAAATCTGTATTTTTTAAGATTATAATTTAAAAGTAATAATGAATGAAACAAACAAATGAATGTTAAAATATGGTTATTTGTTAACATTATTACTTTCAAGTAATTAAATAGGTAGGTACTCCCTTTGTCATCGCTCGTTTTGAGATTTAATACACGAGTTTAAACGAATAACTTTACAGATGAATCACGATTCTCACGAGTTTAAATTCGATATTTACCCTCTTTTATTTAATTTAGCCAACGTCTGGTAACTAAAATGTGTTTATTTTATTTAATACTGACAGATACTACTTAGGGTGTCGCAAAAGTCAACGTCAGTGATATATGACTTAGATTTATTTACGTTGACTTTTGGAGACGTTGTTTTTTCTTTATTTTACATAGTGTATAAAGGGTGTAACAAAAATGGGGTATGAACCGATCTGATAAGAACAAAGAGAAAAAAAAAATTTTTTGACGCGATTTTTTTATATTTGTATGGAGCTCGTCGCTCCAGTCGGCCAACGCTTTTTTGCTCCGGGTTGCGTGGCAAAAATTTTCACGCGCCGCCATTAGCTACTGTCAATGAAATGGAGTTGCACGCGTCCATAGGCTACGGTGACCGCTAACTTATTTATTATATGTACATACTACTACCACGATTTTTTAAACATCCCCGGTAGTAGCCATTTAACCGGCAGAGGGGGGGGGGGGGCACAATGACTCGAGCAAAAGGTAGGGCTTTAAAGCCAAATATCTCGCAAACGAATTAATGATTTGAAAAATGGTCGTAGGAAACCCATAATAGTTTTGAACGCACACACTATGGGTTTAACGAGAAAAAAAATTACATCCCCGCTTTAGTTTAGGTGTAGGGGAGGTACCCTAAAAAAAATTCTTGTCCAAATACACGAAAATGGTATGTGAACATAACAATATGTATTAACATGACAAGAGACAGGCTTTTACGAGCACATTTGACAGAAAGGCCGCCATTTTACAAGGAATAATTCCATTTCAATTTCATTAATCCTACTATGTTGCACAAAGATAGTTTATAGTCAAGATAGATAGATAGTTAGATAGTTTATAGTGAAGTCACGGGCGGAAGCTAGTCTCTAATAAAATCTTCGCGATTCATTTACACATTTGGCAAAAGTAGTGCATTGAATGAAAAGGTTGCAGGTTCAAATCCAGCTCGAAACGAATAATGTTTCACTTAATATCTGTGGGCTGTAGAATTGGCGAGTCTGACTTAGTTTCAAACAAAAACAAAACGGTTTGTATTAACATCATATAAAATCGAAAAACCAGAATGGGATCAAACACGAAGGAACGAGCGAGATAGCGCCTTACAAAAAACACGATCTCCGTCGTCACGGTTCTCGAAAACAACGCAAGTAACACGAGAAATAATTTTAAGATTAAATTTACTCGATATTGCCTTACAATAAGAGCATAAAAGCTCCCGGTTCTGTTGCGTATTTTTTCTACAATCACGTAATGAAATCTCGATAACATTGACAATTTGAACCGTCGGCCATTGTTCGGAAATGTTTCGGCTAACGTTCGGATCGGTCTCGCTTAATACCTTACGTTTAAATAGACGCATTTGGTTTTTAATTTCAGATTGGTCTCGCTTAATACCTTACATTTAAGTAGACGCATTTGGCATCTAATAATACCTTAAGCCCTGCTTAGACTGTAAAACCACGGTTTGTGATAAAAGGATTAAAGGGGTGCTCCGTCTCTTTCGCACAATTGTAATACGGAGCTGTAAGTATCTATTATAAGTGAATAGAGTTCATTTTTAGTATGAGGTGGCCAGTTATGGAACGGTGGCCGCAGAGTACAAGAGGTTTCAATTACTGAGTTTCATGTTGTCATTTTAATAAATGTATATGAAAATATATATACTCTTTTTTATTTCCATATCGTTACGTTACTAATCAGGGCTCATGAACATAATACAACTGTGACAAATACTTTTATGTAATTCATTCACGCGGGTGGAGCCGCGGGCACGTCTAGTACTATATAATTAGTGAACCTGCTCACAACGTCAGTGGAGAAATGCAACCCGTAAGGAGAACAGCCACGACTGCTGGACGTCTGGACATACCTACGAAAGATTTGAATATATATTATTTCACTTAGCAGCTGCCGTTTCATTCGTAATTTTATACCTATTGTGTCGCCACCTCGCTTGTCATTATCAGCATTCAATTCACAGTTTGAAAACAATAGGTTCATCGGTTGACACGGAAATTTAACGATGCATTTTTGTATTACGACAACGGATGGGATTTTTTGTGGCCATTTTGAAAGTGACTTGTAAAGTACAGGTTTATATTATCAATTCGAAGTAATTTATGCATTTCGAAGAGAAAATAAATATAATAGTAATAGGTAACGATAACTGCTATATTTTCCGAAGGTCCAGTTCAATCATTTTGTTACACCAGATTTACCAGAACTTATGATCCATAGCCATCGGAGCAGACGTTTTCAAATTGAATTTAGGTTCAATAAAGTTTTCTAAGGCCTTTGGCACAGAATAATCCTACTATATTATTAATGCTATAGTTTGGATGTTTGGGTGTTTAGATGTTTGTTACTTAATCACGCTTAAAATGGCTCACCCGATTTAGACGAAATTTTGCGCGATTATAGTCTATAGCCTAAATTGAAATACACGATAGTTTTTATCCCGGATCCACGCAGGCAAAGTCGTGGGCGGAAGCTAATATATTATAATAAATATTATCTACATGGTCTAGTTAGTTTATTAGTCAGCAGTAGGTATCTGTTTTCCATTAAAGATTGCTGAAATGCAACCCAACCTTCATTTAGTTTATTTTAGTTATGACGTTATTGGTTCCTAAAAAATCTTATTTGGGTAAAAAAAAACCTAGTGAATAATGTAACAGAGTTTCTGATTTTTTAGTTTGCGCCTTTTACTTTGGTCTATTACCACATACATTATTACGTATTTCCTACGAGTCTTGCTATTTTATTCAAATTCTCGCCATCTCAATGCGATATCCGACCTAATATAAATGGTGCCCAGTTTTGCTACATTTTTGGACACATTTTTGGATTACGGGAGACTGGACAAAATTGTATTGCACACACTCGATAGAATAAAGTCTGATTAGATTGTGACTAGACTAGATATTGACAATTAATGAAATAAAAGAACTTATCGATTTATTAAACTACCTTTATTGAAACAACGCGTTTTTTTTCTACTTTGATCCAGTAGACTTTTAAAGTATCTTGCTCTTCTATGAAATTGATAATATCATTCTAATTTAGAATTCCATTATAAAACACAACCATATATGTTACATTTCCTATTGTAATTGATTCATTGGCAATATTTCTTCTACGCTTGGCGGTTAGAAGTTATGTATTTTTGTGCTTTAAAATATAGGCTATAGCCAGAGCTCGTGATAATGTAGATTAACTATTTGAATTCGATTGAAGCCTAGATGATAACTTTCACTAGTAAAATTTCCTATACCCCATGAACACCCAGATAATATGTTTTATTCATTAAGATAATGTAGATGAATTGTCCTTAAACGCGCACAGGGAATGGCAAAGACAGGATTTACATAATTTTAATGTGTACCTACGTAACCCGCAACTCGTTGAGGGTACAACAGTTGTGTAGATATTTGTCACTTGTTCATAAAAATTAACAAGCTTCTGGTAGTTAAAATAGGGTAGGTATATCCAAGGCAAATTTTAACAGGCTAACGAAATCAAAAACTGCGTAATATTATTTGAAGGTGTCTATGAAGGTTCACGTTAGACGAAATGTTGCAAGTTCTTAATTAAATCATTGGACTATTTTTAAGAAAACAGATGAATGTGTAGATGTGAGAACTTACTTTTTTTCGATTTCGATGTATTAAAATTTAAAATTAGTAGTTTTATTATTTTATTGTAAATTACCGTTTGACATGTAAAAGTGCCCTTGTGGCCTATTTGCAGAATAAGTGATTGATTTTGATTTTTTGATGATTTTTTGTATTTTTTGGTGATTGTATGATTTGATGTAAATAAGTTAGTAGGAAGAGCAGGAAAGTGTACCCGCTTTCTTTGCTCATAAGTGACATAAAACAAAAAATTGCATTGACGGCATACCACGGATATGGTTCATCTGCCCTCAGCTATGGGTTAATACTGTGGGGTAAAGCTGTTGAGATGGGTAGGGTTTTCAAAATCCAAAAAATCATTTGTAAAAGATGGTGGGACGATAGTTGCGTCCCACAATATAAAAGGCTAAAAAATCTTCCTTTGTCCTGTCTTTATATCAAAGAAATATAAATTTTTATAAGAGCTCGCCAATCATATTTTAAAACGCTAGTCGTCGTTATAAATAGACAGACCAGAGCAAATATCATGAAGCTTTTGTATCATCCTCGGTGTCGAAAAAGATATATAGGAACAATGTTTTCAATATGTGCATTTTGGTTTACAATAAACTCCCTGTAAACTTGAAAGTGTTAGAGGGGAACGTTTTTAAACGAAGCCTTACAAATTGGTTCTTAAACCGTTGTTTTTAAAGTGTACCTGTGTGTGTAGCTTACCTCGACCATAATTAGATAAATCTGTGTTGATTGTATGAGCCGCTTAATTAAATGATTTATCATATTTATTACTATTCTTATTCCATTTAACTTTTATTCATATATTAAACACAGTAGGTAGTTACGTACACAAGACACAGATAAATAGTAAAAATATAACAGGTACAATAAAAAAATAAATTAGTTATAACTATAAACGAACTTACTCGAAATTATTTACATCACTTGACATTCGATTTTATAATGTCATTGTAGTTACATAGTTGTGACATTCAATATTTTTTTAATGATTTGCACGCCTGCTCGCAGGCCAACACTATGCGTACCATTTTCTGTAAGAACCCTCTGACTGAATCTGAGCAAATAAAACTTCTGATTTCTATTTCAGAATTTTAACACAGAAACAAGTACGAGAAGGTAGATACCTATTTTACAAGGTAAATAATCGAGTGGAATGGTAAGATGCTTCAATCAGGCCGGAGTTTATCTAAATAACTGAGTTTGCGGTACGCTCGAGTGGTAAAGTTAATTGCAAAATATTTGAATGCCTTTATTATTAGTAGCTCGGTGAGCTGTGGAACTTGCGACCTGCCCTTTCTCGAGTTTTTTTTTAAACTTAACCAATAAAAAAGAGTACTTATATAGAAGAGAACAGTCAGCAGTTCATTTTTTTACAAAATATAACATTAGCTTATGGTGATGGTTTCAAATGTAATGTTTGTTCTTTTCAAAACTGCCATAGTTAACTACGTAACTCGTGGATATTAATAATGAAACAAGTGTTTTTCCGACTTTTTAGGATTTTTGAGAATATTCTGTGGGTTTGTTAATCGTAAACATAGTCCCAAAAAATGGGGTTTTCTAGCCTTTGGTACACCACTAGTTTCGTCTAAGTGCATAATCTCCGATGATTGCACTCAATGTGTACCGTACCTGTCTTGTAGTAAACTAAAAAGAGCATTGAATATCGTAAGGTTTATCAGTATGCATGTCGAGCGAACGAAGCGAACGAAGTTCTCATTTTCAACTTGGGACGAAATTCGTTCGTATGTCCGGAGGTCCAGTTGTCCGAGTGAGATTTAGCTTTTCGAAAAAAAAAAAATACAAGCTCGCGAGTTCTACAACTCACAGAGCCACTAGTAATATTAAGTGTTAATTTGATGTCACTTTGTTTTATAAATATTGAAAACGGAGCTGGTCTAATATTGCTGCTACTTTTAGGGACGGTAGAATCCCCTAGCAGTAGTTGATAACCGTGCAAGCACATTCTTCAATAAAAGATTGCCCCAAAAAAAAAAAAAGTATATACTTTTGTGCCTGACTGCGCACACGCACGATTGCGCGCCGGCACGTCACGCGTAATGTTTACTCGGCGGTGTGTTTGCGCGGGCATCTATTTCAGGATATCCTAACCTATGGTACTTTTTCCTTTACTTTACTTTTGGATAATGTAACAGATCGACTGTACAGTAAGATGCAATAATATGAAAAGGCTTTATAATTTTATAAATTTTATTAGAATGAAAAATTATTCGCCGTCCTTATGTAAATTAAATAATTAACAACTTTGAAAAGTTACAGATTCCCCGACGTTTTTATTTCAAAGTTCGATATCTCAAAACCGGCTTAACCGATTTTGTTGAAACGTAGCTAAGAAATATCTCGATCACGTCAGGACGGCTATCACAAGACGGCGCGCGAGCTCTCTCGATTTTTCTCGCACTATCCGTCTCTCTCTTATTAGACCACTTAGGAAGAGACGTATAGTGTAGTAAAAAACGCATTAAAAATCTGTCCATTCGTGTAGGAGCTACGATGCCATAAACATACACACAGACACGTAGATACGCAGACACATCATCAAACTTATAACCAGTGATCGTAAATTTTGTAGCATTTTTGGTGCAGCGTAGTGTTGTTAACGGAATTGGTATAAAGAATTTCAATCCTAATTCTTAATTAGCGTTAGTAACGTTAATATCAACCTTAATTAACAATTTTGATTGATATTGTCTATACCAATTCCGTTAACAACACTACGTTGCACCAAAAATGCTACAAAAGTTACGATCACTGTTTATAACATACCTCTTTTTGCGTGAGGGTAAAAAGAGTGGTGTTTGAAAGTCAGAATAACAAAGACATGAGTAAAAGCAATATTCCAGTGATGTCCTTGATGTCCAGTGAGGTACTGACAGGCATATTCCTTAAGCATTCATGTACCGATTCAATAAAGCAGAAGGTGTTTGAATAATTCTCATATAGCCTGTTCTTATAGCCATGTATTATACTCCAGGCAAAATATAGTTTTGAAACCTAGCTAGTTTAAAGTAGTACAAGTGAAGTACTAGTAGTTTTAAAGATCTAGCATACATAGGGACAGACAGCGGGAAGCGACTTTGTTTTATACAGGTAGTGCAGGTTCAGTGGGTCAGTTTGGTTCAACGATTCGCATACATATAAAATATGTTAAAAAAACTTTAGCCTAGAAACCAAGTCAAGCAACAAACTAATATCATAATCGTTTGCGAAATTTTGGACTGAATCGGCCTCAGGTGGACTGATGACCTGGTAAAGGTTGCTGGAGTCCGCTGGATGCGGGTGGCGCAGGACCGGTCACTTTGGCACTTTTTGGGGGAGGCCTATGTCCAGCAGTGGACGTCTTTCGGCTGATATGATGAATCGTTTGCGAAATTTTGGACTGAATCGGCCTCAAGGCCAGAAGTTCCAGCGAGTTGTGTAATTAGGTACGCCAGCAAAGTTACGTGAAAACGAACAAACTTTGATTTCTCATTCGACTTGCAACTGACTTTGAAATGAGATTATGTTTTTTTTGTTGGTAGCAGTTCTAATCCCAGTGCTGAGCAGTGCTATAATAGGTTCATTGATCTCATATCAACAGCAACATTAAGTTAGTCGTAGTTTATTTGAACTAGAGAATAGTTAAAAAATCCATACTAATATTATAAATCCGAAAGTGTGTCTGTCTGTCTGTTACCTGTTCTTCACGCTTAAAACGCTGAAATTATTGAGACTAAATTTAGTAACGAGATAGTTTGAGTCCCGGGAATCATCCCCTATGGGGGGAAATGGGGGGGTGGCGGTTCGTATTCAGCTACGATATTAAACGAGTTCCACGTGGACGGAGTCGCGGGCAGAAGCTTGCTTTTTATATTTGTTGACTATCTACCCTCATGGTTTCGAAAAGCGGGATCTCCTGTGACAGATCTACCCACATGTTTTGAAAAAGCGGGACCTCTTGTCACAGGTATCTGCATACATTGGTAGGAGATTGCAATCTTTATTTCTCAAAAATGATCGGAGTCCGCTGGATGCGGGTGGCGCAGGACCGGTCATTGTGGCACTCTTTGGGGGAGGCCTATGTCTAGCAGTGGACGTCTCTCGGTTGATATGATGATGATGATGATTGGCAAAGTCGACTTTATTGGTAACAAATCAGGACGTGAAGTGCACAGTTTATGAATAGTCAAAAATTAAAAAATTTAAAACCTTGCCGGCTTGATTTTGCTCGACAATAATGTTGCATACAAATTCCATTATTTGTCGAGGTACAAACTTTTAAAAAATTTAAAACGGCTTTTAAATAAAAGGCATAGATTCTAAACATCTAAAACGGAAGGAATAGCTGTGACTTATCGCGACTTTTTAGTTGTCTCAAATAACTTATGGCGTTTTCGGAAGAAATATACACTAAACTTATTATAAAAAAAAATTAAAAGGTGGAAATCTGGTCTTTTACATACAGTGGCTAGTTGCTTTTTCGAAAAATATAGAAAATTTATGTGAAAATGATTCCAGATGTAAAAGAAGCTGCAAGCTCAGTTATTGATAATTTGTTCCCTGCAAAGCCAAAAGACAAATATCTAAAGGCGTACGATAATTTCATAAAGTGGCGAGAAGAAAAGCATGCCTTATCATTTTCAGAAATAATATTTTTGTTTTCTTGCACAATTTTTGAGAAAAGCACTATATATTAGTCTCAGCCGGAAGGGCAATTGCTTCGACAATAATGTACTATTACCTACTACCTGCAAGATTTTCGTACCTAACACGTCGTTAAGTGCCTACTTATTATATCATTGTATTTATTTAATGGACCCGGGTATGTCCTAAAACTACGACCAGGACCACCGGGGGATGGGCAGCAGCTTCCCTGGAGTTCGGTGGAAACACTGCGATCGCCAACCCGCATGCCAAGCGTGGCGATTATGGCATATACCCCCCATGCAGAACACAACAAAGCCACGGCCCCGAGGTTCCGGCGACCCCCGGTACCCTGGTTATGGTAGCGGCCAGGGTACTAGCGGGGTCAGGGGTGCTAAGAATCTCCGGCGAAGATCCGGCTACCACCACCGACGACCCCTGGCCCTGGCAACATACAACACGCGCACACTACGGACCGACGAAAAGATAACGGAACTGGAGGAAGGATTGAGCAAGTTACGGTGGGACGTCATAGGGTTATCGGAAGTCCGAAGAGAGGGGGAGGACACGATAACCCTTAAATCGGGCAACTTGCTCTATTTCCGGGAGGGCGACCAACAGTCCCAGGGAGGTGTCGGGTTCATCGTCCACAAGTCCCTAGTGAACAACGTGGTGAAGATCGAGAGTGTGTCGACTAGGGTGGCGTACCTTATACTCAGAGTATCCAGCAGATACTCGTTGAAGGTCATACAGGTTTACGCGCCGACCTCGACACATTCCGACGACGAGGTGGAGGCTATGTATGAAGATATATCTAAGGCCATGCATAGTTCCAAAACCTACTTCACCGTTGTCATGGGGGACTTCAACGCTAAACTAGGCAAGAGAGATGGTGAGGAGCTGATAGTGGGGCAATTCGGAGTCGGAAGTCGGAACCACCGGGGCCAACTACTGGCTGGTTTCTTGGAGAAGGAGGGACTCTACATGATGAATTCCTTCTTCAAGAAACGCGAGCACAGAAAGTGGACCTGGATGAGTCCCGATGGTGTGACTAAAAACGAGATTGACTTCATCATGTCGACGAGGAAGCATGTATTCAATGATGTCTCTGTAATCAATACGTTTAAAACCGGGAGTGATCACCGCCTGGTAAGAGGCATATTGAATATATGTGTCAAGCGAGAGCGCTCTCGCCTGATGAAGTCTACGCTCCGTCCAGCATCCACCCAAATCAAAACCCCCGAGAGCTTTCAGCTGGAACTCCAAAACCGTTTCGATTGCCTAGGTGGCAATGTGGACGAACTCAACGACGGGTTTGTGGAAGCTGTCCGTGCCACTGGGTCTAAGTTCTTCAAGGCCCAGCGGCCCAACAGAACTAAAAGGGTCTCTAGCTCCACTCAGAAGCTCATGAAGGAAAGGAGTGAAATGATTCTGCAGTCTTCAACCGATGCGACTTTATACCGGCGGCTCAATAAACGGATCTCCAAGTCCCTTACCCGCGATCTGCGCCAATTCAATACGAACCGTATCGAAGAGGCCATCGAGCGAAATAAGGGCTCGAAAGTATTCGCACGAGATCTGTCTATTGGGCAGAGCCAGCTCGCAAGGTTGAAAACTGAGGACGGCAGAGTCGTTTCTTCCAAACCTGAGCTTTTGAGTGAGATAGAGCGTTTTTACGGACAGCTATACACGTCAACTCGCAAACCCGAAGTTGGTCCGGCAGAAGACCCTAGAGCTAGACTTACCCGACACTACACCGACGACATCCCGGACATCAGCCTGTACGAGATTAGAATGGCTCTGAAACAGCTTAAGAATAGCAAGGCACCCGGTGAAGACGGAATTACAGCCGAACTTCTGAAGGCGGGTGGAAAACCGATCCTTACGGCCCTTCAGAAGTTATTCAACACCGTCCTACTGGAAGGGAGAACGCCAAAGGCGTGAAACAGAGGTGAGGTGGTGCTGTTCTTCAAAAAGGGTGACAACACTGCTGAAGAACTACCGACCCATCTCACTTCTGAGCCATGTCTATAAGCTGTTTTCAAGGGTCATTACGAATCGTCTCGCACGCAGGCTTGATGACTTCCAGCCTCCCGAACAAGCCGGTTTCCGAAGAGGTTTTAGTACCGTAGACCACATTCATACGCTCCGCCAGGTTATACAGAAGACTGAGGAGTATAACCTGCCTCTCTGCTTAGCGTTCGTGGACTACGAGAAAGCCTTCGATTCGATCGAAACCTGGGCTGTACTACAGTCTCTCCAACGGTGCCAAGTAGACTGCCGCTACATCGAAGTGCTGAAGTGTTTGTACGAGAACGCCACTATGTCAGTCCGACTCCAGGATCAGAGTTCGAAGCCTATTCCGCTGCAGCGGGGTGTCAGACAAGGGGATGTTATTTCCCCAAAACTGTTCACCGCTGCACTGGAGGACGTGTTCAAGACTCTAGACTGGAGAAGGCTAGGCATCAACATCAACGGCGAGTATATCACTCACCTTCGGTTTGC
The DNA here is from genome assembly GCA_947049275.1 of Epinotia bilunana. Taxonomy (NCBI): domain Eukaryota; kingdom Metazoa; phylum Arthropoda; class Insecta; order Lepidoptera; family Tortricidae; genus Epinotia; species Epinotia bilunana. Next base: position 21,137,631 of record OX346258.1, on the reverse strand, counting down.
TGATGATATAGTAGTCTCGGCTGAGACCATGGAGGACTTAAGCACGATGCTCGATGACCTCAGTAAAGCCTCCGAGCGAGTTGGTCTAAGGATGAACATGGATAAGACAAAGATCATGTCAAACCTCCATGTAGTACCAACCCCCATTTCAATCGGACACTTTACGCTCGAAGTTGTAGACGATTATATATACCTAGGACAGACTGTTCAGTTAGGTAGGTCCAACTTTGAGAAAGAGGTCAATCGTCGAATCCGACTCGGCTGGGCAGCATTCGGGAGGCTACGGCACATCTTTTCGTCCAATATTCCGCAGTGTCTCAAGACGAGAGTCTTTGACCAGTGTGTGTTGCCAGTGATGACGTATGGCACGGAAACGTGGTCGCTTACTATGGGCCTCATAAGAAGGCTCAAAGTCACCCAAAGGGCAATGGAGAGGGCTATGTTGGGAGTTTCTCTGCGCGATCGCATCAGAAATGAAGCTATCCGCAGCAGAACCAAGGTAACCGATATAGCCCTCCGAATCGCTAAACTTAAGTGGCAGTGGGCGGGGCACATTGCACGTAGAACCGATGGCCGTTGGGGCGGAAAGGTTCTCGAGTGGCGACCACGTACCGGAAGGCGCAGCGTGGGTAGGCCCCCCACAAGGTGGACTGATGACCTGGTAAAGGTCGCGGGAGTCAGCTGGATGCGGGTGGCGCAGGACCGGTCATTGTGGCACTCTTTGGGGAGGCCTATGTCCAGCAGTGGACGTCTTTCGGCTGATATGATGATGATATGATTTATTTAATCATATGGCATACATTATTTTGCTTTGGCATTACATCATTGTATTGTGTATTGAAAAAGAAAATGAAGCCAATGAAGTTCTCCTTTTCAGCTTGGGCAAACATTCCGTCGTATGTTCGGCTTCTATCCGGCTGTTCTCTACAGGTCACATTTCTCAACCGATTCCCGTGAAATTTTGTGAGCAGCAATAATTTCTATATAGATTCTTTTTGTCGATTCAGTTTACCGAAATAAACTCACAGTGGCTAGTTTTTAGTATGCAACGTTTTGTTAAAAATCTCACATAATTAAATTGATTGAACTGGGTTAATATTATTCCAGTATATTACGTATTCAGGATTTATTTATGAACAAATTTGAGTTTTGCGGCTGTGAATAAAATAAGCTATGAATATTTTAACATTTCAATAATTATTTTGTAAAATAAATCTTGATACAAACTATTTTTTTTTGCCAACGGTAAATCGGTGTTATATTTAAGTTCCTATTTACATTTCAAGTTATTTCAGGGTATTTTATATTTAGTACGCAGTTGTCATTTTATGATTTATGCTGTAATCATAACGACGACGAACCGTCATGAGACGACACTTTCCGTGTACTGTTGTAATTTGCGCTATTTTATAATTTTTGTACTATGGCTATATATATATTCCATTTATATAATTTTTACGAGTATATGGACTCCACTAGTACCTATAAAAAACTACGATTTTAAATATTACTCATCAGTATTTACGTTTATATGTACATCTCATTCTATTGCCATACCTCACTTTACCGTAACACCAGATTAAGAGTCCGCAGTAAGGGCCGAATTTCACCCTCCCATATAAACGTAGTTACGCTGTCATTTTAAAACTACGTGTTGGATTGTAACGAAACTTTGCATATACAATGACATAAGGTATATCTATGTCTGTAATTAGTTTATATGGTTCCAGTTTATAAAATAAACGAAATACAGCAAAAACAAGTTTTGTATGAAAAACTTAAATTCGCTGTATTTTTTTACTATGGTATCTGAAGCTACATAAACTAATTACAGATATAGATATACGTCGTGTCATTGTACATGCAAAGTTTCGTTACAATCCAACACGTAGTTTTAAAATGAGAGCGTAACTACGTTTGTATGGAGAATTGAGCTTACTGCGGACTCTTAACACACTTTGCATTAGTGGATAGTCAAGACATACAAACCGTAAAAGGGTTCAATTCCTTCCAGTTTCATTTACGTAAACCCATTTCAACCACGCCGAATAATTAATTGGTCAAAGAAATCGTTTCGATTAAGCTCGAATGTAGTTCATTTATCTTTCGCCCTCTTTCTTTTCACTGTATAATGTAGATTTTAATTAAAATTTTCCCGACACTTTCGCAAATTCTTATTAATTCTGATATAGGTAGTTGTATTATTTTTGAATTAGGCAGTAGTCGACCTCATCATCCTTTACAATCAGGTGAGATAGTGGTCAAAATTGTACCTACCTATTAATATAAAGATAAAATTAATCCTGCGAACGAAAATTAACTTAGTGTAGGGTGACGCATTGTCACTGACGATTTGTTAATTTAATTTGAGACGAACGTAGAGTCGCTCCCTAAATCTTTATAAGAGCGAATTGGTTGAACCATTCGTTGAACCGAGCAACGGCTCCGATAGGTCAGTTGGTTGAAAGCGACGCGGTGCGTATTCCAGAAGATCGCTGGCTCGAATCCAGCTCGAATTGTTTTTTTAAATGTATCTACTACTCTGTCGTTTAAGAAGATACTACAAACTTTAAAATTATATACATCTTAAATGCAGATAAGATACAATGGAAAAAACTGATTAGGATAACACTTAACTTTTCATTTATTGTTATTATTAAAACCACCTCTTTTCTTTAAGCGGCCATGTAAACCCAGAAGTTTTTTGATAAAGTTTGAAATACCTGAAACTAAAAAAATGTTTTGATTGAAACCGACCATAAAGTTATAAATAGGTTATTTTGAAAAATACCGAACATAAAATGCAGAAGGAACGTAATATAAAAAGTATGTTAAAAAAATGACCTTTTTATAAGCTAATGCCTAAACTAAATGTGTAACGGCCAAAGTTGGATTTATTGATGGTTGGAAAAATTAATTATCACAGATCGTAACGAAAAAGCAGTAATGGAATAGATCGTTCAGTCCAAGACGAAGCGGCCACTCTTTCTAATTATGTACTAACTAGTACTAGTATGCGCTTTGTTCATAGCGTTGGCCATGTATTAGACAATATGCACTAAAAGTATATTATTGTTATCTATCAGACCGCTAATCCAGCAGCTATTAAGTTCACACGTTCTCGATCGTATGTCAAGCGACTTTCAACCTTACAATCGTAAGTTTTAATTTCATTTTTATATGTCCGATTCTCACGGGAGTTCTTTATATAGAATTACATACGTTTTCTTTGGGTCTTTGACTCTTTCAGAGGTACAATATGCCCTCCAAACACACATATTCAAAATAGGTGAGTTTTCCTTTTCAATTAAGCGGCATTGATTAACTCTCACCAAATTAAGAATTATACTGCAACTGGCGCCTGTTTATCTGCAAGTAGGTACTTATACGAGCAAACGAGAAAGAAGTCTATAAAAAAACGACAGATGGCTGTAATACTAATAAGAAATCCCTTGTTTTATTAGATTTTTCCAACTACTAAATTGAAACGATGCAATTCAGACGGACAAAAGTAAAAATAAAATTAAACCGTTGATAACAAAATCGCTTGTCTCAAAGCAAGACAAATAGCCGGATAAGCGACGTTCTTCGCCTAATAAGATAATAAATGGCCCTTGTGAAGGTACAGAAAAACTCGACGCTTTTCGCTCTTCATAGAGTCGCCAACTTGGTCGGAAGAAAGTTTTAATGTTGCTAATAATCGGGAAGAAGTTGCTAATGACTTGACGTAGTAAGGAGTTTGGTATGATGTGTCCACAAAGCATTATGATGCTGTTGATATTAGGAAATAAGAGATAGATGTTATATTATGCGTAAACATGAACTCTCAGCTAGGAAGATTCAAGAGAAAAGAAAATATAGCTTCTGGCGGAAAAAGCTTCATTGTTCAAAATGTAGACCCTCAATGTGAGAGATATAATTCAAATGAATGAATGATACCATGATCATACCATCTGGTGTTCCATCATTATCTATCGACACATAATATTTCATTTATCAGCACAAAATACATAATTATTTATGAATAAAACGGATGTTTAACAGCTCAAAAAAATATATCACGATAACCCACTGGCGGGTGCTCGCCACATAACACGTGCTTTTTCGTTCCTAGCACCACTCGGGTGCACCTGGTCTAATGTCCGTCACCTTGGAGCGTGAGAGGCAAGTTTAACCGAAGCGGCAAGGAGAAAGAGCTTGCTCACCTATAGTTTCAATTAATATGACATTACTGTCATCATCATTATCATATCAGCCGAAAGACGTCCACTGCTGGATATAGGCCTCCCCCAAAGAGTGCCACAATGGCCAGTTCTGCGCCACCCGCATCCAGTGGACTTCCACGACATTGGACCCGATTCTACAGTGCCCTCTAAACTTCCTAATTTTATTTAGGTGTCGCTAAAACACTTTGCTATTCTATGAGCAGCTGTCATAAATGTCATAATCAAATGACAGCGCTAATTTAAATCTGACGTTTCTTATTTTAGGCGGTCTATACAACTTACTTAGCTGCCTAAATGCTATTCTAAATATGTCGTTTTTAATCTGCCGCCTAAATTATGTCTAAAAATTAGATAACAAAGATAAAATCATTTATTTGTCCAACATAGGTTACAGGATGTTGCAGAATTATGGTTAGTTTCACTATGTGGCGCCTCACGGCTTACAAATTGTTGAGCATGCATGTCAAAGTCACTATCATTTATATATTCATTTATGGTATAATAACTTCTATGAGCTAGAACATTTTTTAAGGCTTTTTTAAATATATGTAGTTGATCTATTGACATTAAACACTTTGGCAGTTTATTAAATATCTTCGGTGCCATTCCAACTACATTTTTTTGGAATAACATTGTTTTGGGTATCATTGGGTATTTTATTTTATGTTGTAAACGAGTGCTCTTAAAGTTTAGGTACAAATGGGAGTTACATTTCACGAAAACACATTTCATAGATATACAAACTAGGAAAAGTTAGGATCTTATGTCTTTGAAAATGGGGCTTACAAGATTCCAAAGAACTGATACCACATAAAGATCTTAGACACTTTTTCTGCGCTCGAAACGCAATTTCTCGATCTGTCGAGTTCCCCCAGAATATTATACCGTATCTCAAAGTTGAAGTCACAAATGCATGGTATGCGGTAAGCACTGCAGCCAGATTAACTATTTTTCTTAGATTATATAATGCATAGGAGAATTGATTTAATTTCTTACATATAGAGTCAATTTGATATTTCCATGTCAACTTATCATCTACATTTAATCCTAAAAACTTTGTTATGTCAGTGTCTTCAATTTTTTGTCCTTTATAAGCTATTGTAAGATTAGGCACATAATTCGTTCTTTGCTGAAATGTCATGAGTTTGTTTTACTTAAATTAATGTTCAAATTATTTTTTGTTAACCATTCTATAATTGTATTTAATGTCTTGTTAATATCAGCTTCATAAGATTGCAAATTTTTCCCAGAGAAGATTACTGTACTATCGTCGGCAAAGAGAACCATGGGGTAGTCAATTGTGTTAGGCATGTCATTTATATAAATGAGAAATAGCAGAGGTCCTAAAACACTCCCCTGTGGTACGCCATAACGGATTTCTCGTACATCCGATGAGTAGATCTGTTCCGTTTTTGTCTAGAAGCATATTTTACTTATTTGAGTTGTTTGTTTTCTGTTGCTTAAATAAGATTGAATTAAAGCATGGATATTACCACGTATTCCGTAGCGATATAGCTTGTCTAAAAGTATTCTATGGTCAACATAGTCAAACGCCTTTGACATGTCCATATATAACGCAGATACTAGGATCCTTTTATCCATATTCTTTAGAACCGTTTCTACTAAGTCAAAGATAGCCATGTTAATCGTCATGTTTTTATCCATATTCTTTAGAACCGTTTCTACTAAGTCAAAGATAGCCATGTTAATCTTCATGTTTTTAGGGAAACCTTTTTGCTCATTTACAAACAAATTATTGTGTTCAAAGTAGCCAGATACACTATTATAAATATACTTTTCTATAATTTTTGAGAAAATAGGAATAAGCGCTATGGGTCTGTAATTATTCATGTCTTCTTTGCTATGTTTTTTGTGTAGAGGTTTTATAATTGTTAATTTCAATTTTTCTGGAAAGCTTCCACATTAAATGCACAAATTTACGATATGACTAAGTAGAGGTGAAATTATATGAGATACTTTTTTTACTATATATGTACTTACACCATCGAACCCAGTGCTGTTTGTATTCCTCGAGCCATTTATTATTTTTAGAATGTCATCAGAACTAGAAGGTTGCATGAAAATAGAATTAAGAGAATTAAATGTCAAATTGTTAGTTAAATAGATATTAGAATTATCAGAATTGGAATTATAATTTACTATATTAATTGGTTGAATTTGGTCAATAAAATGGTTGTTGAATTCTTGCGCAATATTTTTTGGATTAGTAGTTTGTATATTATTATGTGAAAATATTTCTGAAATATAAGTCTTGGTTGATTTGACTTATAACTGTTAATTATTTGCCATGTCGCTTTAGACTTATTTTGCGCATTCCTAATGAGATAATTGTTTTGAGATTTTTGAGTTAGATTAATATTTTTTTTGAGTCGTTTCGAGTATTTTCTGAAGTTATCTTTATCTCCTTGTTCAGGAGATAAACGACACTTCCATAGTAAATAATATATCTCTTACGCCTGCAGCACTGTTTAATACCTTTTGAGATCCATACAGGTTTTTTAATGGAGGATATTTTGCATCTTTGGTATGGGAAGCATAGATTATAAAATAATTCGAAAAGGTCCGAGAATTCATCATAGGCTTCATTAGAATCAACAAATAAGTAAACTTCATTAAAATTTAGATTTTGCAGGCACTCAATGAACTTGTCAATATTTCCTTGGCTGAGATCTCTTTTTCTTAGTTACCAGTGAGTCAGAACATTTGTTCTCTTAACTGGACATGTTAAAACTTGTGCTGTGTGATCGGAAAGTGCGAATTCGATAACTTCAGCTTTGCTTTCTCTAATGTTATGATATTGTCTATGCATGTTTTGCTACATAATCGGGTCGGCTCTATTATGCTTAGTCTTAAGTTGTGAAATATGTTCTTAAATTCTACTGAGACTGCGGTTCTTTTGAGTATGACAATATTGAAGTCACCACTAATAATTACTTTTTTATTTGTGTAACATAATTTATTCAGAATTCTACTTAACTTATCGAAAAATATTCTCATGCGTGCATTGTCATTTTTAGGAACTCTATATATAGTAATGATTACGATTTTGTGATCTGTCAGTTCAATTGCACAGCATTCAATTATATGTGGTATAGAAAGTTCTGCAATCTCTGGTAGACTCTTATATTTATGAATGTTTCTCACTAATATGCATGATCCACCATCTCTACTTTTTCTGCAAAAATGAGCAGCTAGGCTATAATTGACTATCATTAATTGCATTTCGTCATCAAATTTCATGTTGTGTTCTGTTATACAGATAACGTCAATAGGCTTTCCAATGTTCATAAAACCTTGTAGATGGACACTTAATGCATCAGCCTTATTTATGAAGCCATTTATATTTTGGTGTAAAACTGATATATATGTGTAGGAAATGCTAACTTCCTCGGTGGTTGATTTCATTCGCCTACTAGGTTGACTAGGTATGTTAATTATAAAAAAGTACCTTTATTATAGAAAGATTCGTTAACACTCTTTAACACACTATTTATACATTTGGCGAGTTTATATTTGCCTCTAGAATTAAGTTCATTTCCAGTCATTTCATAGTCAAAATGTCCTAAATAAATACTGTTGGCTTGAAGCCAGACATGAGAACAATTTTTAGTAAACTTCTCATGTAAGGCATAGTTAATTTTCTCTACATGACTGTTGTATTGATCGGCATATTTATTTATGCTATAAGGTATGTCGCAAAATATTATATTGGTGTGTGGCGTTTTTAGCAGTATTTCCTAAGATATTGAGAACCTTATTTATGGGATTAATATTGTAGTCACTTCCACCACACATTACAACTAAACAATCACTTTTTGTGAAGTCAGCAATTTTTTCTTTTACTCCTTGCAGAACTCGTTCAGTTGTTCCGTATATTATAATGTCTGCTGTGAAATCGTAGTCATTTCTTGTTATTTTTGATAAAGGTAGTAACAACTCAGCACCATGAAAATCACTCAGAAGGAGTAGCTTTGGTTTATGGGTTCTAGTATGTTCATGTTCAGTTCCATCCATATGGTCTTCAGGAGCATTTTCCCGGGTACTCTCTTTGTCATGGTACAGAGACATGTCTATAGATGGGGCTACATCGCGATTTTCTAGGGGCAAATTCTTACTGATTTGTTTTTGTATCTGATGAGCAGTTCTTTGCAGTAGTTTTGTTGATTGTTGTATACGTGTAAGAGTCACATTTTTAGTATCCAGAGTAGCTGATTTAGGTTTCATTTCTATATTACTTGTGAGTGTTTTGCTGAGTTTAAGTTGTAGTTGTTTATTCGTCCTTTCAATTTTTTTGATTTCTTTTTCCAGGATTTGTATTTTCTTGTATGCCTCTGATAGTTTAATTTCTAGATCTGAATTTTGCATTGGTGAGTTCAAACCGTATTCCTTAGATGGTGTAGTAAATTTAGTCGTATCTTCATTTACTAATTTAGTATATATATATTTATTTTCTTCTTTAGGTCATCAGTCTGTCTCTTCAAATTGGTATTTTCCGTATTCAATTTAACTATCTCTGCATGAGCGCTAGACAATTCGATATTAAGTCCCTCAATTTGCAACTTCTGTTCTATTATTTGTGAGTTGTCCATATTTGATACATTTGGCAAGCTTCTACGTGAGCTACTGTCGTCAATTAATGAGAGCTCATAATTTCAACATTATTCAAAGTGCTAGATCACGCGATGCTTTTACACGATGGAGTTTTACGTAAAATACGCCTTCTATGCGTTATGTTATCCTTAGAGGAAAAGCTACTTTGTACTTCACTAGTGTCCTTAATTGTTTTTGTTGGGTTTTTCCCCGGTTCTTGACAGTTTTGACACTTCCATGTTTGCTTGCTGTCTTTATTAATTGTATTATATGTTTTTAAATTCATTTTCATACACAATATGTCGTAAAAATGATTGCATAGCGAACATTTCAAATAGTCTGCAGTCTTAATGGCCTTTTTACATTTATAACAAGTATTGTATTTAATGGGCTTATTCGACTTTGTCGGAGTCATTCTGATCGATTCTGAACAGGTATTGGAACGCACCCTTCAAGCATCTGTCATAAGTGTCAAATGTCAAAACAGTCAGCCGCTGTTATGATTTAAATCAGCTGGTGATGCGGTAGATCGTATTTATTTTCAAAAGCCGAGATCGTTATTTTGGTTTACGTATGTGTGCGTCACTCTGAGATCGTGTAAAGTGAAAACAGTTTTGGTATTTATTCAAATAACTCACAGTTTACAATGGTGACATGTGATGGTGTGAGTGTTGGTGCACGATGTTGAGGTTATGTTCTCGATGATAACAACTTATTTGCAGGTAAATAATTAGGTTTATTTCCGAATTATATTAAAATAGTAGCAGCGATTATTTATACTTCTAGTTCGTTTGACAGCTGTCAACACACTGACACAACTAGACAATTTAGTTTTAGGCTACTTAAGCCATCTGCACGTAGAATTGGGTCTACTTGTACATGAAGAATAATAGCACTATGCATGACATTCTTCCGCGTCATATGGCGACTATTTTGCGACTGATGTTAGAACTGTATTTTCCGTTTCACTCAAAAGTATGCGTGTGAACAACATGATTGACAAAGGTAAACGAAAAATTATAATACCTTTGAGTTCAGAATTAGATTTTATACTATGTTAAAATATTTCCGAGGCCGCGATCATCAACCAGCTTAAGTTAAGACAGTAAGTAAATTTTGAAAAAAAAGCAATTAGCGATGGTATTAGAGCAGCAGCAAACGCCAAGGCAATCAGCGGTTGACGCCCCGATTGCCATTCGGGAATTCCTGTTGGGACAATATTATGTAGTAGGTACTATCGACAACACAGCTAACTGACCATCGGTCACCCTTAAGTGCATTGTAATTAGGTTCTTTATAAATACAGAATGGTCAGTTAACAGTGTTGTCGTTTGTACTTAGACTCCAATATTTCAATTTAACTAGTAGCGAGGGTGCGTGCGGGGCGTAGAGAAAGATGTGGCGTAAGGCAAAGGCGTATATTAAACTTGCACGAGAATGAATACAACGGGGGTGAAACGACGTGTTCCCCAGCCAGTAATGGATGCACGGTATAAGACTATGAATGGTTATAAGCACGTAGTTCCAGCAAGGGAAGCAGGGGGCATGACCAATAATAATCAATCCCTAGGAATCGATACAAAACAAATTCCAGCCGGCGAGCCTAACCAATTCAGGAAAAATCTTAAGAGTCCGTAGTAAGCTCGGCCGAATTTCACCTTCCCATACAAACGTAGTTACGCTGTCATTTTAAAACTACTTGTTGGATTGTAACGAAACTTTGTATTTACAGACTAATTACAGACATAGATATACCTCGTGTCACTGTACATGCAAAGTTTCGTTACAATCCAACACGTAGTTTTAAATTGAGAGCGTAACTACGTTACTACTACTACTACTACTGCGGACTCTTAACAGCGCGAAGCAGGAATGCTATCGGACGGGACAGTGACATCTTCAGGCGAATTCGGTACTATTTTAGTACGTCCGCTTGTCGAGAGAGGCCGCTAGTAGTATTGTTTTTTACGTGTTTAGAGCGTCTAACGCTCGCCGGGATTGGGATTATCGATTATGTTACAAATGCAATTACTTAGTTCATTTACATTAAAGATAATGATGTAGGCCAATTATGGTAATTAATTTAGTGTCAGTTGACATGCAATGTAATGAATCCAATGTATGGGTCTCAACGATTTTAATTACGATTTTGGGATTTTAGTTCAAAAGGATAAAATACAACTATCGGTGTTTTCCTACTGCATCACAGAATTTACTTGGTTTTCTACTAATAAGTAAGCAAGTAACTACTTACTCAAGTTAGTACAAAATCTAAACATTTAAGCTTAAGAGTCCGCAGTAAGCTCGGCCGAATTTCACCCTCCCATACAAACGTAGTTACGCTGTCATTTTAAAACTACGTGTTGGATTGTAACGGAACTGCATATACAATGACATGAGGTATATCTATGTCTGTAATTAGTTTATATGGTTCCAGTTTATAAAATAAACGAAATACAGCAAAAACAAGTTTTGTATGAAAAACTTAAATTCGCTGTATTTTTACTATGGTATCTGAAGCTACATAAACTAATTACAGACATAGATATACCTCGTGGTATTGTACATGCAAAGTTTCGTTATAATCCAAAACGTAGTTTTAAAATGAGAGCGTAACTACGTTTGTATGGAGAATCGAGCTTACTGCGGACTCTTAACTGTTTGATTTACAGTAAATGTTTATTATGCAGAAACGTCTGCAATCGGGATTTTAAATTCCGATCAACGTGTTTTTTATTTTTATTATATCTTTATTTTTTATTTTATTACTTTGATCGGAATTTGTTTGATTTACATTTCAAAATGTATGTAATCTAAATCATGTTTCTTAAAACTATGTCTAGCGTCGTTAGCGCGTTTATTCGTACCCTTTTCGGCGGCAGCGAAATGAGAGAAAATAAAGGATTTGATTGCGTACTCCGACCTACTGCAAAATTTATTTCTTCGCCGCGACGACGGCTCCATCAGAGACTCGGGTACAGCAGACAGGGAACAGATACATCAATTTCAATCAAACTTAAACATACTCTAATGTGACAACCCACGACTTGGCGGATATTAGTAGGGAGACCAAACCCCAAATAATGAGACAAGGGAGGTAAGAAGACTCGATTCTTTGAGAAAATCGGCATCAATAGTGATCTCACTCTGACTGTGTATAACAGGCCGGCAGCGGGGGATGGCATAAGTATTTTGTTGGGTCAATTTTGGTACAGTACACTAAAACAGCTTCGCTAGCGTTTTAAAACTACCTCATTTATTTTAATTTGTCATATCAACCGAAAGACGTCCACTGCTGGACATAGGCCTCCCCCAAAGAGTGCAACAATTACCATTGTGATGTATATTATCATTATTTTATTTCATGTTTATGACACCATTAGATTGTGAACACCGTCAGTTTATAATCTTACTCGCGATATTATAAACTCTCGAAAAATTATGCGTTAAATTGTGACGGTTTTGACAGCAGCTCACAATTTTTCGACAGTTAATAATAATAATATCGCGAGTAAGATTATAAACTGACGATGTTCATAATCTGACGGTAAAATTTATATGACATTGATGGCAAGCAAGCAATTGTAAAGAAGAAAAGTCTGTGTGGTTGCAAGTTTGTATGTAGGTATCTCGGGAACTAATCATCCGATTTCTAAAATTATTTAAACGGTACGTAAATAGATTTTTCCTTCTCATGGGCATGAGCTTTGTTTTAGGTAAAAGTATAAGCAGCTAGTGATAAATATAAGCAATAGGCTTTCAATCACTGCCCGCTGGTGGCTTTAAAATCGATCGTAATTGTATTTTCAGCTTTATGATTAACTAGAGTCTGCCTGCGACTCCGTCTGCGTGGAACTCGTTTACTTTAAACCCCCATTTCACCCCCTTAGAGCCATAATTTCCGGGGTGAATTGAAATCGTATGTCCTTGGACTCAAACTATCTTTCTAACTTTCATGTAAATCGGTTTAGTGGTTTAAGCGTGAAGAGGTAACATACAGCCAGACAGACAGACGCACAGACAGACACACGTTCGCATTTATAATATTAGTATGGATTGTTATATTTAACTGACACAACTGTTCTCGGTGCCCTGTGGATAGTTAGATGGAAGATGGTTATGTGAAGAGACGCCTGCAATTTTATCTCGACTGAGATATCCATTTAAACAGATTGGTGTTTATGAATGTACGAGGGTTGGTTACGTTTCACCTAAGCTTATGCTAATACTAATTCATGACGAAGATAACGAACCGTGTAAAATAATAAAAATAGAGGTACGCCAGTGTGATCTTTGAATTGAATTGGGTACATTTCTCATGTTGAAATGTATAACGTGATAGTGCTAAATTTATAGTAAACAATAATGAGATAAAATGTTAATTACAGGATATACCTAATTAATAGTACATTGTGATACAAGTGAGGTGTGTTGATAATTACATCAGAGGCGGAATTATCACGCGAGCCGCAGGTGAGCGTGATAAGAAAGCCGAGGATGTAATTATCAAAGCTCACGCGTTTCATACGACGTTTTTCAACACATTGTGCGAGGAAAAAATCCTTTTCTTAAGATGAAAATTTTATAGGCCTGCCAAGTTATTTTCTTTACTTATTAATGGCAACAGCTTTTTACTCACATTTTGTATACATACGCCAAGAATTTCCAGTGGCGTCCATTCTTTTTATCACTTTTCTAGTCGCTACGAGTTTTGTTAATAACCAAACACGAATTAGCAATGTTTACAAATATCTGTGAAACGTGCTGTAAAATAACCTATAATGGCGCGCAACAGTTTTTTTTCGTGAAGTTTGCGCAGTGCGCGCGCATGTGTTCAGCCAGACTTAGATGAAATCTCTAAACAGCCAATACAAAATAAAATAATATTTTCGTTTTAAAATGTTATCTTTATTCATTCATGTAAAATGTTATCAAAAGTGAATAGTTTTACTAAATTAAACGTTTCTATATCATTTCCAAGAAGAAATAGTTAATTAATTAACAAAAAGGATTTAATTCGTTTAGTCGAGTAAGAATCCATTTGCCGAGAATTAAAAAAAAGCTGTACATTCTGTATAACCCGGTTAATTTAAGAATGCACCGTGTGCATGCATACATCTTGCTGCAAGGTGCCAACGTGACTTAATCGGGATATAACCATAACACACAAGTGTCGTAATGTTATAAAACACGCGTGTTTAATATCCAGGATTATGAGCCTAAAAGCGACACAATAAGAGGTACGTTACGAGCAATTGTGTTAAAAATCATAAAAAGATATGAGACTTGAAAGTTTACAAAAATATGTATTTTTATTATTGCCCAAGATCAAATTTAAATATACCAACAGATTCCTAACACTTTAAACAAAACTTTAAATAAACAAATAATTATGCATTTAAACGCAGTTTTTTACGACCAAAACCGTAATTTTGATAACGTGATTAATAAAATTGTCAAGTACGAAGATAATCATGTGAAATAATAATACAATTTTACTTTGTGTGCGCTGTTTCGGCTGTCGCCAGCGATTTGCATTTGACCCTCATTTTTTTATTTTTACGTAGGTACTCATTGTATTAAGTCCCATACAATAATTAAGTCGCAACTGATTCTTGCAAATAAGCCTAATTGAGGCTACAGTGAGAATACAGCATTAAATGTATTAGAATAAGTTTATATTTAGAATAAATACAAGTAAAAAAAAAACATTTCATACACTCAGAAAAATGGTTGAAATGGCACCATGAAGATTGTCAAGTAGCCAATTCTTAATTTATATCTGGCCCTAACCAATTATGTAAATAATTTACTTTAAAAACAAAGTTTTAACCGACTTCAATTTAGTACTCCGCCAAGCCACGAGAACATTTCCACATTTCTTTTCCAATTTACCATATGATCTGATTTCCGAGAGCAAATGCGTTGATTATTAGAGAAAAAAACCCAATCGCTGTTTGTGGGCCGATAATATTTGAGAATTTCCGTCGATTCCACAAGGATCACCTTTGGCACTTCATTAGTTGCTATTTCAACGGAATCTTATCAGAATCTGTGAAATACTTTTGTACTTTTAAGTACATAATTGAGGAATTCCATATGTCATCTGTGGTCTTCATCATCAATTCCACTCCACGAAATTTATGATTTCCGGGTGTAAATACACGAGTTATAATAGAAAATACCAAAATCACTACACGCGTGCCAAATATAATTGAGGAGTTCCCTCAATTTCTCATGGATCCCATCATCCAATTGAATTTTTGAAAAAAATGGGACCCACCTGGAAGCATATACTTACAAACAAAAAAAAATTTTATGAATCGGCTCATCAATGATGGAGTTCTGAGGTAACAAACATTGAAAAAAAATATGATAAAAATAATAATAATAATACAACCGAATTGAGAACCTCCTTCTTTTTTTTGAAGTCGGTTAAAAACAAAGAGGATTGACACCTTTGCTGGTTACCTTTATTGCTACTTAACGTAATGGGTTGTTTACAATGTGATAAGTGATTAGTGCGAGTTCATACATTTGCTGCAAGTGCGAGTAGCTTTTGTATGGACTCGCACTAATCACTAATCAATGTGTAAACCGGCCCATAGCGAGTGGACGCAATCATATTATAATGCCGTTAAAGACTCATTTCGACAGATCCGGTCGCCTTCGTGAAATCATCATCCGCCTATCCTTGCATTATTCCCGGTTGTGCCCTAAAGGAGCACGAGGTCCAGTTGACACCTCATCCCAAGATTTGGCATAGGCACTAGTTTTACGAAAGCGACTGCCATCTGAGCTTCCAACACAGGGGGAAAACCATACCTTATTGGGATTAGACCTGTTTCCTCACGATGATTTCCTTCACCGAAAAGCTACGGTAAATAATTCATATACATATAAGTTCCGAAAAACTAATTGGTACGAGCCGGGATTCGAACCCATGACCACCGCTTGACAGCCGCAGCTTCGTGAAATGCAAGAAGAAAATGACGATTGTGAATACCAACTAAAGGGTATAGTGTCGGGCACTGGGGCAATTACCTTAGTTGCTTTTAATATCCATTCACACATTCTTCATTTTTTTATCGTTAAAAAGCTTAACCGTAATGTCTATTCGAATGGGTCACAACTACACCCAAGAGGGCTTCTATGAAGTTGTGATTTTATTCGACTAGACATTACATATTTCAATCACTATCACTACATAGTACACTCGCGGACAAAGAATACGGGTCAGTAAAATACCGTCATATTTCCTAAATTTTTCTATTTTTTTTTTATTTAAAAAATAAGTGCGTAAGAGGTTGTACAGTTAATCCTGTCATGATCTTTATTTAATTTTACATATAAACTGCTAATAACAGTAAAAAATATAACGTTACCAGGTTTAAATCGGACTCGTAAAAACCCATTATAAAAAACAACGTTAACGGAGCGAGATATTGCAAAAATCGTGATTTTTGGATATCGATATTTTTATGATAGGATCCAGGAAATTGCTAATACAGTTGGGTATTGTAAAGAATAGCATATTATGTAAATAAAACAGGTATTAAATATTTTAAAAAACCTATTGCAGTTATTTAATTTAGGGTGGCCCGAAATATTTGACCACGAGTGTATAAAACAAAGTCGCTTCCCGCTGTCGGTCCCTATGTATGCTTAGATCTTTGAAACTATGCAATCGATTTTGATAAAGTTTTTTGATTCAAGAGGAAGATTTATATGTATAAAGACTTTACTATATAAACAAAACAAATGCCTTTTTGAACAGCCTTCAAGTGTAATGAATGCAAGAGAGGCATATAGCATTGACTCTAAGGCGCTAAGCATAAATTGGGCGTCGTCGGTAATAGCCGCTAATAAAATAGCCACTGTCTTTTAGTCGGGATCACAAATACGTATTTAGCTTTGCAATTTTGCCCCTTACTGAATTGAGATAAAGTTGAAAAACGTGACTGCAATGGTTCACCATTTTCCTCAATCTTAGCCCATAGGGAAAAGTGGGCCTGTTAATGGGATCTTGAAATATCTCCTGTTACGTTTACTATTATTACAATATTAAGAAGATATTGGGAAAAGTGATTGCTAAAATAGTTTTCAATATGAATACAACATAAAATGATACTTTCCTATTTTCTTTCTCATGATACCATTCGAACCAGTTCTGTCATCATCATCATCATGTCATCCATGTCAGACATTCATGAAATGATAGGTAGGTACTAAATACTACAAAATGTGGAAGTCTTGGCCAAGCCCTAGGGTGGCCAGACAAACGCGGAGTGTGTTGCACCTAATTAATAATGCTCGCTTCTGGTATTAAACTACCAAACAGTATCTTTTCGTAGCTTCTCAATCAATCAATCAATCAATTATTTATTCTGCAAATAGGCCACAAGGGCACTTTTACATGGCAAACCGTAATTTACAATAAAATAATAATAATCATCTTACACAATAATAATTTAAAATTAAATATAAAAGGTCAACAAACTAAATGTCACTAAGTTAATGTAAACAAAACAAAATTGCAAAATATGACCATTACATTCGATATAAGATCTGTATCAGCATTAACAAGAAGTTAATGATATTAATTCAGTATTCCAGAGATGTATAAGGTCTCTGAGCGTCCAAATACAATTAATAATTATTCTAATATTCTAAGAGATGTATACGGTCTCTAAGCGTCAAAACAAAAAAGGAACATTGATGTAATATTGTCAGAGATGTACTGGGTCAATAACACCGCCGGGTCCGCTGGATGCGGGTGGCGCAGGACCGGTCATTGTGGCACTCTTTGGGGGAGGCCTATGTCCAGCAGTGGACGTCTTTCGGCTGATATGATGATGATGATGATGATGAATACAAATTATATGAATGAATGAATAAAGGTAATAAATAACACCCCAGAAAATATAATAAGTATACACCTAAGGCATGGCCAAACATGTTTTAAAGATCCTTTATCTTGGAGTATATCTGGGTGTTATACCATAAAGAGACCAGCTGCAAATAGCTCTGAAAGTGGCTGTATCAGTCCAGCCGGACCATAGAGAGAGCACATAACGTAATTATGGTTAAAATAACTTCATAAAGCTTGTTATTGTTTAAATACATTTTCTAAAGTCACGAGGTTATATGTAAATAAGAATTGAGTCCAATAAGACTAATCTTGTTAAACATATTTTGACATATCAAAATATTATAATTAAAGGGGGCGTGAAATTACGTCACAGCCAATCAATTATGTGATATTTGGATCAATAAAAAACTCAGAAGCTCCCAATTGTCCTCGTCAGTGCCATGACGAAATCATAGCCTAAATTTGGAATATAAACAAGCTAAATTTCAGTACAAATTGTGTCAGTTGAGTTCTCGTCCAAGAAGCAGCAACTAAGTAGTCGGAGCGGTGTAAAGTAAATAGGAAAGTACATAGGGCAGTGTTAGGAAGTCCTATATTAGGAAATAAATAGGGCAGTGATAGGAAGTATATAAGTAATAGTAAGAGTCCTCGTTAAGTTTCAATTCATATGTGAATTTACATTAGAGTACGTCGTAAATTAAAATAATTTATTAATAATAATATTTGATTTTAATATTTTTTTTTGGCCAAATACGTTTACAGTGCATATATCCAAACATACAATATTATTACCTACTCAAACATTCCTACGACACAATATCACACATATTCCGTCAAGTCAAATACACACACTCACTCATATAAATACGCACACACTCACACTCACACACACGCGCACACACAAACTGAGACATTTCGTTCCCGACAAACAGCGAGCAATGTAAAATGGATTAATATAGTTACCAGGGTCTGCCTGAAAACCAGCGTTGCAGTGGCCTTACTGCTGTTACATTATGCTGAGGCAAGCCCCTTTTTAACATCACATAATGATAACTGTAGGATTAATTTTAAATTTTATATGTTAAGTCTACTTTTAAGGTTCCTATGTAACTAGAATTGTCATGTGATGTTGAATAAAGTTTTTCTATTCTTCTATTCTATTCTATATTCTGTTATTTTTATCTCCTCACGTTCGATTTACGTTCCCAGTGATAAGGTTTTACAAGGTAACGGTAGGTATTATAAGCCCTGAATTTACAACTCAGAGGCAACATCCAAGAGCTGTCGTGGGCTGCAGCAGGCATCGAGTGGGCCGTCAGGACTTCGTTCCGGGTCGTGTCTGTGAGCAGGGCTGTTATTTGCTAAGCGTTAATGCGTCTCACCCCGCCGTTCACCCGTCACGAAACTAGACATCTACCGACGCTTAATTACTACGTATCGCGGTGTCAAGATATATTTGTGGGTGAGCGTTGGGGTGAGCTTAAAACAAGTTACAGAATAGGGGGGTAGCATTTGTTAGGTGACTGTAGAGTGGCATGCGTCGCTGCTCTAGACGCATTAGCGAATCACTCGGTCGACGCCGTGCAAATCACTCAGAGGCGCAGTATTACGCGAAGCGTTCAGCGCGTCAGCGTTATTACTGCTAAACGTGCGTCGTACACAGCCCTTGTGGATATATATCCATATGAAGATGCTTAATCCATATTTGGAACGCGGCAAAATTAATAATTGAGGGGTTGACCTTCGATGTCCTTTAAGCATCAAAAGGAGTAGATAAATTTAAGTGGACTGTATGTTTTGAATTAAAATCCATGCGCGACACTTGCAATTGCTAACTAATCAGAAGCTGCTTGGGAACAGATAGGAATCACGTGCACTAACCTTCCAAATCAGGGCAATCCTTTCTCCAACGGCAGCTGACCTCTTTCCACGTCCAGCACAAAGTTAACACATGGGCGCGCCCGGACTGATGTACACCATATTATTAAATTAAAGTTTATATATGACACGTGGCGTCTATTGGAATCGCCATTGGAACCGAGAACATCTCACGGGACGTGCGTTCAGTTCAAAATTCGGTGAAGAGTCTGGCCGTTAATACAGCCCACAAATTAGATGCGCCAAGTGAGAGCGCCTGCTTTCCTATGTGCACGTGATAGAAAAGGATAGGAGATGTGACAGGTTTGTAGCAAATGCAAGTACCCTCAAATGTAAATATCAACTAAAATCCACCCTAATATTAATAATAAACATTCGAAACTCAACATCCCCCCGGCCTTGAAGTATCCCTTCAAGAAAGAAAAGGGTGAATCTCACTATACGAATTACAGTATAGCTAGTACTCATTTGGTCATTGTGCTAAGTTAACCTAAGTACGAGGTATGAAATAATAATAAAAGTTAACCTAACACCTACACCAGCGTTAAATAAGGCACACTGCTTGTGCGCGTAAGCGGAGAAAACTAACAGACGATAGTCTAGCTATTAACTAACTAAATTAAAGTATATATCTAAAAGACACGAGATTACAACTAAACTTATACTTAAATAAGATTGACTCCTACTGAGTCGGAAGTGGGCATAGGCGTACAACAGGTCGTTTGTACGTGCCAACCTTTGTCCTTACTTCTGCCACGCGTATAATCCCATCCTTACCGGGGTATACACTGGTTATAACACCTAACGGCCACTGCAAGGGCGGGGCGTTGTCTACATTTAAAAGGACAACTGTGCCAACTGTTATTGGATTGGACGAAGTGTTCCATTTTTCGCGTTGCTGCAAATTGTGTAAATATTCCGATCTGAATCTCTTCCAATACGATTGCACAAGCGAGTCCATTAAGGAAAATCTAGATAATAGGTTAGTACGTTCGTCCGATAAGTCGGCCGCAGGTAAAGACCCTAGCGGAGAAGTAAATAAAAAATGCGATGGGCTGAGCGCGAGTGGCTCGGATGGGTCAGAGCTTAAAACATACAAAGGGCGGCTGTTAAGCACTGCCTCAATTTGAGTTAGCACGGTCGACATTTCCTCGAAAGTGAGAATTTGCTTGCCGATCACTCGAAACAATAAAGATTTAGTACTTTTTATATTAGCCTCCCATATACCGCCGAAATGACTAGCCGCGGGAGGATTCATTTTCCAAGTTATACGATGTTTCGCGAGTTCGTTACCAAAGGCTCGGTAATAATCGTCAGTGTGTAAAAAATCGTGAAGCTCATTAAAATAAGCCTTAGAGGATGTAAAGTTACGTCCATTGTCCGAATAAAGGTAGGCACAAGGACCTCGTCGCGATATAAATCGTTTAAAAGCGTCGATAAAACTGACTGATGACAAGCTAGACACCAATTCGATGTGGACGGCCTTTGTCACGAGGCATATAAAGAGGCATATGTAGGCCTTAACACTGCGCACGCCACGTCTGCGGTGCGGAGTTATATATAAAGGTTCCGCGTTGTCAACACCGGTGTGCAAAAAGGCCTTGCATTGCTCAAGACGACATTTAGGCAAGTCAGACATGAGCGGAAATGTAGGTTTAGGTCTTAACCTAAAACAGTCATTACAGCGTTGAGTGCATTGCCTTACAACGCGACGGGCGGAGATAATCCAGTATTTATTTTTTAGTATGCCGGTTAATAACTGCGGTCCAGCATGAAAATTGTCGCGGTGATAAGATTTAATTATTAATTCAATAACGTGACCTTTTTTAGGCAGTATCATGGGGTGCTTCGAAGCATAATCGAGCGATGAGTTCGATAGGCGACCTCCAACGCGTAAAATACCATTCGAAAGAAATGGAAACAACTTTTGTAATTTCACGGAACATTTTTGTCCATTTGTAAGCGCTTTAATATCATCCGAGAAATATGCGGACTGCACGGCTCGAACTATTTCGAACTCGGCAGTATTCAAGTCAATTGCGGTAATTAAATTACCCCGTGGCAGCCTCTTTAAGAAGCGCAGGACATACACCGTGGCGCGGAGCAGCCTGTGCCACGAGGAGCAGCGAGAGGCGAGTGTCAAAATCGGATGATTATTATCAATGACTCGTGTAGTCACGTGAGCAACAGTTTTCTCCTCTGGCAACGACAAACTGTTAGGCACAAACTTTTGTATAGGCCAATTACTTACAGGTTCCGGTAGCCACGGTGGACCTGAGAACCATAGCTCATGCTGAATGAGTTGTGAGGGCGTCAACCCGCGAGACACACAGTCTGCAGGGTTTTGCAAGCCAGCAATGTGATATAAATCGTCAGGCGAAATGTTAGCTTGAACTTGCGAAATGCGGTTAGCAACGTAAGTGTCAAACCTATGCGGCGAAGCGATCGACCAACATAAGGCGACTTCCGAATCCGAGAATGCAAAAATAGTCCTAATTTTATGTCTATTCGACAGCGTGTCATGAACTTGCTTAATAAGCTTTGACATTAATAATATCCCATTTAACTCTAAACGGGCGACCGTGACCTTGGGTTTGGCAGAAGCAACCCGAGATTTTGAGCACAAAAGTGTTACCGTTGGCGGCTCATTGCCATTCACGACATGCGAGTATATTACGCAGCCGTAAGCGGATTCGCTAGCGTCTGAGAAGCCAACCAATGTAACTTGCGCTCCGACGGATACACCTAAATGGCGGGGAAAATTGAGTCGGGTTATCAGCGGTAATTCGGACAAGTATTGTTGCCATACATCAATAATGCGTCTGGGAGGTAATTCATCCCAATCGAGATGAATAAGCCAAAGTTCTCTTAAAATCAATTTGGCGTATAAGATAACCGGCCCTACCAGTCCTAGCACATCGTACAGACGGGCGGTGGCGGAGAGAATAGCGCGTTTAGTACACACAGGCGGTGGACTCGCGGTGTCAAAAACAAAGGCGTCTTGTGCGGGCAACCAGCGCAAACCTAAAATCTTAAATGTATTTCCATCGTCGAAGGAAATAGACCCAGATTGTCTGTGCGTCTCTGGTATATGCTCGAGCAGTGCGAGCGAATTTGACGACCATTTAAGTAAGTCAAATCCACCGGCTTTGAAAAGGTCAATTAACTCGTCGGCTGTCTTTACAGCTTCCCGAAGAGAGGAAGCCGAAGAAGCGAGGTCGTCCATATATACATCTCTTTCAAGTACTGAGGCCGCATTTGGCCATTTGTGACGTTCGTCAGCGGCCAGCTGACGCAACGTGCGGAGCGCAAGGAACGAAGACGGACGCAATCCGAATGTTACACGTGTAAAGGTAAGTACTTCTAGCGGGTCCGTATTCGAAAATCGATATAAGATTCGTTGGTATTTGCGGTGCGGAGCATTCATGTGAATGCATAAGTACATTTGCTTCACGTCAGCGAAAAATGCTATTTTGTAGATGCGCACATTTAGCAAAATGTGAAAAATATTAGCCTGTAGGTTGCAGCCCGAGTATAAAATGTCATTCAGGGATAGGCCGGTGCTCGTTTTCGCACTTCCGTCTAGGACCGGTCTGACTTTAGTAGAAATTTTATCATGTCGAACTACAGGGTGATGCGGTAGCCAGAAGCCCGGGCTGTCACACTCGTCGGGCATGGCGCGAGATAGAATACCCTTAGTTAGGTACTCGCGAATAATGTTATCGTAATTGGATTTGAGCTCGGGATCCTTAGCGAATTTCTTTTCTAAAAGCAAGAAACGCCTTTTCGCGGTTATAAAGGAATCGCCTAATTTATTAGGATTGTCTTTAAACGGAAGATCCACCGAGTAACTGCCGTCAGCATTACGAACAGTAGTCGAAGCGTAAATATTTTCACATTTTTGATCGTCCGGACTTAAAAACGTACGCGAGGGTACTTCCTCAACTGCCCAAAAGTTCTCCACGAGCTGATGTAGCGGGTCACTAGTAAAAGCACAGAGAGTGCGCGGAGCGGGTTGCGGGGATATAATAGGGGCATCACCCATAATTAGGTAGCCCAAAGTCGTTTCAAATGCGGCGGGCATATTAGTGTCTGAGCTCTTAATCTTGTCAGACATTAATATTTCACAATAAAGTTTCACGCCTAAAAGCATGTCGATGGGTCCTGGTTGCGAAAAGTCGTCGTCCGCCAGCGGTAGGTTACGAACAAACCCAATAGCTTCTCGGTCTACGCGCGCGTCGGGTAGCTGTGACGTAATTTGTTCCACTACTAAGGGGTCGACGGCGTATTTGCGATCATCACCGAATCGAGATGTGAACTTCAACGAAGCCATGCCTAAAATCTTTTGCGTAGCGCCTCCGATACCTTGCACTTCAGCATAAGGTGTTCGTTTACAAATAGGAAGCGAAAGGCGCTTACAACAAGCTACTGACACGTAGTCGCACATCGACCCAGGGTCCACGAGCGCTCTCAAGTAATGAGTACGATTAAAGGAATCGATGACCTTTATTTTAGCGGTACCTAATAATGTGGTCGTTTGACGACAATTAATTCGATTATCGCACGCAATGGCACAAATCGATGCGGGGTTGTCATTGCAAGAGTGCGGTAAACTATTTTCGACCTTAACTGCAGCAGTTGCAGGGTCGAAATTAGTGCGGAAGGAATGGGTCTCAATTGACATTCCTCGCCCGTCGATGCGGCGAGACGAGCCACAAGCGGTAGCGGGTGCGGATATGGTGTTCAAAGCGGGTGATTCAATTATATTTATAGCGGGATCAGACACCACTGCGCCAATATTGCAGTGAGATTTCTCATTCGTGTTGAAATGCAACAACGAATGGTGTCGTAAAGAGCAATGCGAGCAATTACGCTTGGACGTACACGACAATATTTTGTGCTTAATACTCAAACAATTGTTACAGTACGCATTCAATTTAATAAAATTGTAACGTTCATGCGGAGTCAATTTCATAAAGGAAGGGCACGAATATAAATGTTCGTGTTGTTTAGAGTTACACAAGGCACACTTATCGCTGACGCTTGTGCCACCGGCCGCGTCCTTGTTTACAAATGATTTAGTTTTATTCAGCGGGAATAGCGGGATGCGCGGCTTCGGTACTTCAACCGGTTTGCTAGTGATTATTGCATTCGGAGAACGAGATAACACTTTCGTCTGTTCCTTAACGAACTCAATCAAACTTTGATAGGAAGGAATTTTTTCTTTGCGGTACGTAATTTCGAATAGTTTGATTGTCTCCGGGTCTAACTTTTGAAGTGCCAAATGCAAAAACATGAAATCCGTTAAGTTATCTAAATTTAATTGTTTGAGTGCTTCAACTGAAGAGTTGAAGTTATTTACGAATGCATCTAAACCTGGCGAATTAGCGGTTGTCAGCGGTTTGAACCGTAACAACTGATTGATATAAGCCGACGCGAGAGAACGCGGGTCGTCATATTTTTGAACGAGCGCGTTCCAAATAATAGTGTAGTTTTGTGCGGTGGGCGGCAAACCGGAGCAAACGTTCGCGGCTTGTCCCTTTAATTTGCCTACTAAGTAGTGTACCTTTTCGCTATCACTTAGCGATGAATTATCATGAACAATGCTTTTGAATTGCTGATAGAACAAAGGCCAGTTCTTTACTTCGCCGTCAAATGATAAAAGATCTAGAGGCGGCAGGTGACAGTTAGGCTTAGAGGCGACGGGGGGCGCAGCTGGACCTTTGACCTCATTGTCAAGCAAAATTTGCTTTATGTAACAGTACATTTCCTCGAAGGTATTCCACGAGTCGTACTCGACTTCGGACTCGGGATACAGTTGCAAGTGTAACAAATTGTATGACTCCAAAACATTCTGGTAATCATCACGCAATTTATCAATATTTAATGCACTCGTACGAAATGCCCTATATTGGCTAGGATCTGTCTCCGCTTTATAAGCTAGTTCTAGAACATTTTCCACACGTTTGTAGATAACATCTCGTTTGACGGAATAAATAGTCAGCTGATTTTTACTAGCGTCGTAATCCTCACCAGCAGCCTCACTGCCCCTTCTACTTTTTTGTTTAACCATTTTTAATTATTACGTTAGGAGATAACCCTTGTAAACAAGCGGTGCGTATTTAATATACGAGTAGATTTATATAAACGTGGTACTCGACTTAGCAGGCAATTTACGGTAAAATGTATAACAAGATATATGCGGTGTATAAATATAAGCGGTAGAACCGTATATGTATATAAGCGGTGTAAACGGGTAAATATAAGCGGTATAAATAAAATCGGACTCTTCACTAAATAAGTACCTAAGTATTGGGACTAGCGGTAATATAAAATCGAACTTGCAGCAGCGATATTTTTCTACCCGAAAATTTGAAATAAACAGCGAATATTCGTACAATCGTATTGGATGAGCGAGAGACCCGGAACGGTCGAGTTTGGCCGATCGGACCCGAATATGTACGAACGAGAAAAATGGCACTGAACTTTATTTCTAATATGGCGTACTCTATTAAGTATGAACAAATGAATATATTCAGTCGCGAATTTAAAAATAAACCTTGGAAAAAACAGGATGTGTCGTACTAAGTAATGCGGGTGCGAAATTAAAGTAAAATAGTTACCGATGCGGGAGATTAAAGTAGATATTCGATAGACTATTTCAATTACTTAGCACAATGATCGTATAGTTTATACCCAAAATTGGCGTATCCAACAAGCGACTAAAGGTATTGCATCCGGTTCGAAGTGACCAAAAAATGTGGAGATGCTTAATCCATATTTGGAACGCGGCAAAATTAATAATTGAGGGGTTGACCTTCGATGTCCTTTAAGCATCAAAAGGAGTAGATAAATTTAAGTGGACTGTATGTTTTGAATTAAAATCCATGCGCGACACTTGCAATTGCTAACTAATCAGAAGCTGCTTGGGAACAGATAGGAATCACGTGCACTAACCTTCCAAATCAGGGCAATCCTTTCTCCAACGGCAGCTGACCTCTTTCCACGTCCAGCACAAAGTTAACACATGGGCGCGCCCGGACTGATGTACACCATATTATTAAATTAAAGTTTATATATGACACGTGGCGTCTATTGGAATCGCCATTGGAACCGAGAACATCTCACGGGACGTGCGTTCAGTTCAAAATTCGGTGAAGAGTCTGGCCGTTAATACAGCCCACAAATTAGATGCGCCAAGTGAGAGCGCCTGCTTTCCTATGTGCACGTGATAGAAAAGGATAGGAGATGTGACAGGTTTGTAGCAAATGCAAGTACCCTCAAATGTAAATATCAACTAAAATCCACCCTAATATTAATAATAAACATTCGAAACTCAACATCCATACTAATATTATTTATTTATGCGTAATTGCGTTCTCCATGTGCTGTCAGGTTAGTAAAGAAATTAGCCTTTCCCGTAAGTGTCGTAAAAGTCAATTACGGGAAAGGGTTGAAGTGTTTCGAAGGGAACAAGCTATAGCAACCTGTAGCAAAGTGACGTCAGTTAAATTTCATGTGCTCAGCCTATCTCTTCCGAAAACTCAGTCGTGCATATATGTATCATATGTATGTATGTATATAATTACCGACGCGATGCGCAACCAGGCGAGCAAACACTCGATTTCCATTTTAAGCCGAAGACGTTTGTTCAGGCACGTAAGGATTTCCCTTGGCAGCCCGAATTTCCTTTGGAATAAAAAGCCTATTAGTGGTTCTGAGATTTTATCGCCCACTCTCTAATACTGGATACTAGTTTTAATATTTGATGGCCTTACCGAAGATGCTTATATTATTCCTAAAAAAAATGGTTTAAAATTAGTTTCATACCCTGCTATTCAGTAAAAAGTTATTATTGCCCTCAAATGAGAGATTAAAGTTGAAATTTTCTTCCCTGATTCTGCTATTCAGAAAAGAGTAATTTCCCCTGCAATGAGGTATTAAAATTTTCCTCGTAGAAGATGTGAAAAGCAGTATGTGTCACTCGGTAGCAAAATTATTTCCACCTTGGGAGTATTTACTTGAATCCCGTTCGTTACACTCAAATTCTCTATACCCATCATAAAGAAGATCACGATGAAGCGCGGTTTAAGACACTTGCAGATAAGCGAGCCAAGAAGCATCAACGTGGCACCTGTTCCTTGTATTTTGTCAATAAATTGATTGAATAGGGGTGTAGACTCGAAAATTAGTATTACTCCAAAAGAAAGAAGGCAAAAAAATATGCCTAGTGAAGAAAATCCCATTCGGATATCTGAAAGAAGAGAGAAAACGCAAACAGTGTGTGACGTCACATTACAGGCTGCTGGGGGGGGGGGGGGGGCACGATGCGGGTTGCCGTCTTCTGTGACGTCACATTCTTCCAGCGTCATCGTTTCACTATGAAGTTGCGTTTTGTGAAAAAGGGAAACATACCCCTTCTTAAAACTTTGGACACGTACATAACTTAGTGATTATTTAACCTTTTGCGTTGATTTTTCCTCCATTTGACTATATTTTTTATCCTTTTTCGAGAAAATATGACATTATTGATTATTTTATTTAGTGTCTACGCCCCTATTGAATTGAATTGCATTGTTCGTCGCGGAAAGATTACACCTGCCAGGCTTGCGGTCGTGTACCTATGCTGCTTCCGCATTGGCTTACACAGCCATGGACGACGTTGTCTCCCTTTTCGACACTGCTTGTAGAGTCCGTAATAAACTTAAAGGCCATTGGTGGTGATATAAAGAACCGGCTATGTCATTCCATAATTTTGTTGGTAAGCACCTCTGTTTTGCTAATTGTAAATCGTAACTCCTTTGTTCCAGGTAAGACTTCAAATCAACTGAAAATGTAGACAAGCTGTAGTGTTTCTAGTGCTGTGATAACAAAACAAAATGAACAAGAAATCGGCCAGTGC
Source organism: Epinotia bilunana (assembly GCA_947049275.1). Lineage (NCBI taxonomy): Eukaryota > Metazoa > Arthropoda > Insecta > Lepidoptera > Tortricidae > Epinotia > Epinotia bilunana. The sequence continues at coordinate 21,109,142 of OX346258.1, read as the reverse complement.
GGTACCAGGCGAACAGATGTGCGGGCAAGTGAGCAGTAGTGAAGAGGCGACGCCCGACTATTCGCCCGAGCTGTCGTTCGACGAGTTGAGGAATAAGTTCGATACTAGCGCCGCGGCGGGGCGGCGAGACATCACGTCGAACCCTGCGTCGCATAACAGCGCTATGCGGCAGGTCGTCAGTGGCAAGGTTTTCAAGAAGTGTAAAAGCGCGACGTTTCAGATAGATGGCGCTACGTACACTATTGGTGAGTTTTATTCTAGTGAAATTTTCATATTGGTGTATCATGTTTTCATGTTTTTTATGTTCGTTACTTGATAAACGTGTCTTGAGAAATGTTACCAGTTCTAGAAGGAATTTCTATCACGGCACTTCTTACTTCTATTAGACCTTTTGAAAAAGTAATATACAGGGTGTATCGAAAAAGGGGTGTGAACCGATCAAGGGCACATTAGGTAGCGCATTACGATTCCTATCTATGTTTAGAGTCCGCAGTAAGCTCGATTCTCCATACAAACGTAGTTACGCTCTTATTTTAAAACTTTGCATATACTACTTTGCATATATAATGACATGAGTAATATCTATGTCTGTAATTAGTTTATGTAGCTTCAGATACCATAGTAAAAAAATACAGCGAATTTAAGTTTTTCATACAAATGTTGTTTTAACTGTATTTCGTTTGTTTTATAACCTGGAACCATATATTAAACTAATTACAGACACATATACCTCATGTCTACAACACGTAGTTTTAAAATGAGAGCGTAATTACGTTTATACAATCGTAGTTACGCTCTCATTTTTTTCACCTTCTCATACGAGAAGGTGAAATTCTTACGTCTACAGACGAGCGTATTTTGCAAAATGCTTCCTTTTTCATTTAAGATTACGACGTAACTATTAGTCTATATTCAAAAAGTGATAACTTAATATATAAACGCAAAAAAATAATGAAAAAGGAAGCATTTTGTAAAATAAAAGCTCGTCTGTAGGAAAAAGGACTCTTAAACAGCTCAATCGATTTGGATGGAATTTTGCACGAAGATAGTTTATAGCCTGGATTAAAATATAGGGTAGTTTTTATCCCGGGTCGACGCAGATGAAGTCGCGGGCGGAAGATAGTGTTCAATAATTTTAAAGAAGTTCTTTTCTTTCCCACGGAACGACATCCTAACTGTAATAAAAGATAAAGCTGGTTTAGTATCTCGTGAAACTGCTTTCGGAAATGGCTACTGTCGGGCGAGTCTAAATGTAAAAATAATACCTATTTAGTATCAGAGCGAGTACCCATTACTGCCTTAGATACGGCCTTTACTTTTTAAGTTTTAGTGTGTATTCAATGTGATAAAGATATCGATATTGATACAGTCTGTATTTTGTTGGTTGAATGACCAAAACATATAAGCTTTTCTGTCAGTCTATTTGTACAAGTCGATTTATGTAGGCTTTAACAGTACTCCCAGCTGACCATAGCAAGGGGAAATGCTAATATCGTAGTATAATATAATAGTCTAGTAAAATAATGTATAATTTTGTGGAAGCATCTAACTATTGTTTTGCACCAATCCGAGATGTTTAATTTCAACCGTCACGCCCGAGACATGATGATGAGAATGTTCCATTATTTGCTTTCACTCTACTGCTTCCCTGCACGGCTATCACAAGACGGCGCGCGAGCTCTCTCGATTATTCTCGCACTATGCCTCTCTTTCTAAGTTTTCAAATAATATAGAGACGGGTCCTAAGGAACTCCACCACGACCATATTTCCTACGGTTTTACCACTGGAATTATACGATATGAGATGATAATTTTGATTGAAGTATGAGTCAACGAAATAATAATTTATTATACAAACTTGGTATCTATTGAAAATCGCCCTGCTGAAACGAAGTGTAGTCAACCGCTTATTTTTAAACGCGTTGATGTCTTTCTGTGAATCGAGTCTTATGATTGCTCAAAATTCATTTTAATTATGTGTACAATCCTACTAATATTATAAATGCAAAAGTTTAGATGTTTGGATGTTTGTTATTCAATCACGCTTAAACGGCTGAACCGATTTGAATGAAATTTTGCACGAAGATATTTTAAAGCCTGGATAATAGGATAGTTTTTATCCCAGGTCCACGCGGACGAAGTCGCGGGCGGAAGCTAGTTGCATAATAATTATTTCGATTGTCCATAGAGCATAAACTTTTGCATCATAATAAAAGTATTCAATTGCGTTATGATTTGCGAGGTTCTAATTTAAAGATTATAGTCGACGAGTATAAATAGTTCTTTTACCTTCAATAGGGTATATTCATGCATTTTTTCATTTTTTTAAACTATTCTATAAGTAATTATATAACCGGAAAAAATATAACACTCACAATATTATTGAATGAGCTAAAAAATAATAATTAAAACTACTATCATTTTCGGACGATTAAAACGCCGCCATTTTGGCGCGCTCATTTTGTGACGTCACCGTGCACTTAGAATACTTAGAATAAATAAACAACGAATAAAGAACGAAACAACGAACGACATTCACAGTTTTAGTAAAAGTGAGTTATTAAAGCTTGTAAGATCAACTTATTGTAACGGAAGAGCACACAAAAGCTTATTATAAATATTGTATTGCCCCTATTTATGAAAATAACACTAAAACTGCACCTGACATGATATATTTTCATATGCCCAAAGATGCAAAATATAAGGAAAAAGGGGTGTAAGGCGATGAGGAGATATAATGTATCGTGTTTGAATAGTTTATATTGTTATGAACATCATTTCGAAGTAATTATTAAATATGTTTGTACCTAAAATCTTTTTTATTAGGACTCCCGAACAATATAAACAATAACCTAACCTAAAAATGTATATACTTATTCATAAAACTATTCTGATTCCATTTTTTTAGTTATTAATGTTACAAAATATTATGTTTTTTTTTGATCAACAGCTGACTACGAGTGTTGATTTTGATTACGAAACGTTTTAGCTAAGTTTCTATGTTTGCACTGTTGATCGAAGTTGAAAGAATTTAATCCTTTCTCCTGAGTGTCCTACACAAATTTGTTTTATTTATAAGCCTTGACGAAAACAACATAATTTGTTATGTTTATAAAGATGTTCTCACCATGTAACATTCCTAATACCAACATATCTTTGATTAGGTATATAATGAACATATGTACTAGTTTTTTATTCCACTTATTTAAGAAAGACACCTACGAGGTACGTACTTAGTCATCATGAACGCATCAATTTCAGGCAGATTATCCGACTTTGCCTTGACAAAACCGCTTCCAGTCTTTGTGGCGAGTCTTTTTTCACAAGGAGTTACTGCTTTCAGTTAATAATTCCCAAAAAAACACTGATTGTTTATCATAAACAGCGGCAAAACAATGCGAATAACTTTCAATAATCAGTAGACACCGAGTGCACGGTGACGTCACGATTCGCTCGGCCAATAGCGTTGCGTTTTGAAAATTTGCGAGAGAGTTTGTTAATAGAAACATGATCATTTGTAAAAATAATCATGTGAGTATATTTATTAAGCAATAAAGATTACTCATGATTTTTTTTGGCCATTTCTGAATCACATGCATATTCCCTATTGCAACTAGGGCAAACATAGAGAATTTGAAGGATTAAACTCCAATCAAAACAATACCAGTTTAAAGTAGACTTGACATATTAAATTAGAGGGAAAGGGACTGTAGTCCCATTTCATATAATGCTTAGATTTGGAATTAGGTCAGCGCTTGTTGACTCGATGCTTATTGAAACGTCTTTGGTTAAATAGAACATTTGTATACAGCCTTTGCAAACACAAACCCAAAATGGCTCTGAATGTTAGGGCTTTAATACTTAACTCTGACGTTTTCATTGAGGTTAGTCTCAACAGACTAACCTCAATGAAAACTTTGGGTCACGTTGGGTCCCCAGATACAATATTATACAACTATAATATTGTATCTGGGGACCCAAAGTGACCCAAAGTCTCTTAGCCCAAAATAAATATAGGATTTTTATTAAACACTAGAGAGACTTTGGGCTAGCTATAATAGATATTACTACCAAGTTGCTAGAAAATTGTGAACAATACTGAAAAATATAAGTTAACTACATACTAACTGCGTGCGCGACTCACAAAGCTTCACAGTCACATAGTGTAGATTACGCCTTTTCGGTCCATTGGAAATCAGAATCACAAAATAATTTTATATTTATCTCTTCTTACTCCAATATTTTTTGGGAAGAATCCCTCAATTTATATTTATTGATCCACAGAAAAGGAAGGACTTAACCGAAACCGTTGGTTGACCCAGAACACAATTTGCCTACCTTACAAAATGTCCCCAGCATGTCTTGCGGATATTGCCCATACTCTTCTCTCTGTCTTTCAAAATTGGAATGTCAAAGTAAAATAGGAGACATGACGGGAACTCTCTCATGTTATGAGTCAAGATTTCTTCATACTTACTATGCAGTCTTTTATACGACAGTGCAACTTAAATAAAAGCTAGTAAAATGATGTAGAAGGCGAATTGAGGACCTCCGCTTTCAGTGAAGTTAGTTGAAATTAGTTCAAGTTTTGTAAATACGTTCTAGAAACGAATATCCGGGGAGATATTAGTTTCTATTAGAACCCTTCGAGAAAGAGGTCAATCGTCGAATCCGACTCGGCTGGGCAGCGTTCGGGAAGCTACGGCACATCTTTTCGTCCAATATTCCGCAGTGTCTCAAGACGAGAGTCTTTGACCAGTGTGTGTTGCCAATGATGACATATGGCACTGAAACGTGGTCGCTTACTATGAGCCTCATAAGAAGGCTCAAAGTCACCCAAAGGGCTATGGAGAGGGCTATGTTGGGAGTTTCTCTGCGTGATCGCATCAGAAATGAGGCTATCCGCAGCAGAACCAAGGTAACCGATATAGCCCTCCGAATCGCTAAACTTAAGTGGCAGTGGGCAGGGCACATAGCACGTACAACCGATGGCCGATGGGGCGGAAAGGTTCTCGAGTGGTAACTACAAACCGGAAGGCGCGGCGTGGGTAGGCCCCCCGAAAGGTGGACTGATGACCTGGTAAAGGTTGCTGGAGTCCGCTGGATGCGGGTGGCGCAGGACCGGTCACTTTGGCACTCTTTGGGGGAGGCCTATGTCCAGCAGTGGACGTCTTTCGGCTGATATGATGAGAACCCATTTAAATACACAGGGATCTGTGGTTTGCTAGATACTGCCAAATACACTTATTAGTTCCAAAGACACTGAGACTCAAAGGTCTTTTACAAATCTGTGACATCCTATGATCTCATAGATCATATCTCATATACTTAAATTAGTACTACCAATTATATAATAAATACGGAACTTTGGAATATACTAAACACTGGCACTTACGTACAGAAGGCCCTCTATCTAACACACGCGATGTTTGGCAGCTAGAAAACTCAAATCGTGCCGCTCCGCTCTTATGCATAGCACGTATGTTTCGTGTAATTAAGGTTGGCGCGTTTTGTGTCACAGTGACAGTGCCACTGACAGTGACAATACCGGCCGCGCGAAAATGTGCGAACCATAGTCCAGCGGTGTCAGCCGCCATCGGGTGAATTTTTAACTTAGGGATAACCGGGAGTTGAGTTTAGCCGAAGTGGTAAGAGAGACAGCTACGCCTGCACGGCTATCACATGACGGCCCGCGAGCTGCGTTGCGGCGAGTTAGAATATCCACCTCTTTCTAATTAGAACATTTAGAAAGAGACGAATAGTCTGTCGCCACGACACAGCTCGCGAGCCGTCGTGTGATAGCCGTACTGACTTTGATATCATAGGTTTTAAACGAAAATTAAAATTAATATTAGTCCATACGAGATATAATTCAAGTATTTATTTTTAATCCAAACTTTAATAACGTTTCCTACCGATTCAGAATATTAAATTTGAGAGTTAATTAATTTTGTTCTAAAGTTACGCCTCGTCCGGCACTTGAAATATTTTCGTGTCTAATTATAAACTTCGTAATTAATCGGCGATTTTATGAATAACTTCAGGTTTATTTATTTTTCTACTCCTGTACCGTTATCTGTCATTTATATAGGCTTTAGTTCAAATACAATGACACCGATAATAAATCGTCGAAAAACTCTATGCTCTATGGCCCATAAACGCACTGTTTAGTGTACTTTTATGATTCATACATTTTTCATAAAAGCACTGTTTTACCCCGATGTCAAATCATCTAACTTTTTTTAAATCGGCCGCTATTTTACAGTGGTACCAATTTCATTGGCAAATTTTTCGAAATAAAAAGTTTTTAGTTAAGATTTAACATTTGTATATTATAAATAATTTACTTAAATAATAATAAATCATCATCTATTGTGTGTTAATTTACATGTTTTATAAATTCTTGGAATTATTTATAATAATAAACAGTTCGGATTCGGTTTGGGTCCGGATTCGGTTTGGTTGATGGCAAGTGCAAACCAATTAAAAACAAAACAAACCATTAAAAAGAGGTATCTGTTACATATTTCTGATTTCCCACAGTACAACAAATACAGTTCAAAATGAAAAGTCGAAAGATGATAAACTATATCTCCTAAACTATTAAGATTTTATTCGTGTTTGTGAAGACAAAAGTGTACGTTCCGTTTACAATGGTCAAAGGAATTCATAACTGCACTTTTGAAGAAATTGCGTGAGTAGCAAACTTGCTGCCTTAGAAGTCTAAATAATGCAATTTATTTAAAATTAGTCGTAGAAAAAGTATGGTATGCAACAGTGTATTACTGGTCTAAAAACGCTCGTGGCGTCTTTAATCGCTCGCCAAGGCTCGCATCGCAACCCACGACACTCCCGTTTTAAGACCCTTCTTATACAACAGTTGTATAAAATACTATTAATTACTGTCGTCCTGTGTATTTCTTTGCTCAATTTGTCCTTAAGATTTTACGTTAAAGTATTACAGATTACGGAAATCGATCATGGAATAAAATGATAAAGGTGTTTTAGCAACTAAAATCCTTCCCCAATATCTAATTTTATTCGCCAATCAACTGCTTTGCAGTTTGGCGAAGATGTATGTGTGTGCTTAGTAACAATACTTAACAAAAACAAATCCTTATAATAAAGCTTTGTGAAATCAGAAAACTGAAAATTACCAATCCCCGAATTACTGACTTCATCACAGATAGCCCGAATTATTGACTTCATCGCGGCTAGCCAGAGATGTGACAAAGGACTTTGCTTTATTATTATTCATCATATCAGCCGAAAGACGTCCACTGCTGGACATAGGCCTCCCCCAAAGAGTGCCACAATGACCGGTCCTGCGCCACCCGCATCCACTCGAGAACCTTTCCGCCCCAACGGCCATCGGCATTATTGCACTGGTGAAATACGATTATGCTCTATCTGCGTAGATGAAAGAGAAGCTGCGGGATGAAATATAGCCTAAGGGAGCGACCACACCGGTGCTTAAGGGTCACAGCTCACTAGACCCACCCGGCACACGCACCGCACCGCCTCGCCATACTACGTTACGTTAGCGACTTTGACGTGTAGTATGCGGCCCGTATTCTTCATACATTTTGCTGCGTTGTACGGTGCGTTAGCGTATTTTGAGCAGCGGTGTAGTCGCACCTTAAGGCTATCCCGAAGGCAATCTATATACTGACAAAATATTTTTTTAATCGTATGACCAGTTCCGTAGATTACGTCCTAGTTATATATATATATACCAACTTACACTCACACAAAGCTTAACTACTTTCAAACTGTACCTCTGTACAACATTAGTAATTTTATATATATAATTAAAAACGCATGTTTGTAACTCAAAATGTAATCGAACTAGACAGATTTTCACTATTAAACTTTGACAAAATAAACTTAGGTAGATATATTATATTATTTTAGTTTTAGTTCCAACCTCCTGACCCCATCATTAGCTCAGCTTCATGGAACCAAAGTATTGTATTATCAACTACTTATATGAAACATTTTTTTTCAAATCGATACCATAAAAAGAAGTGGATTCGAATCGACTTGCAAGATTCGATTACAATACAAGTATTACATCGTTACAACTAGCATCTTGTCACTTCAATATCAAATCTCAATCTTGTTAAACCCACAACTGGCACAGAAAATTTAATTTCATGTACTCTGCTTACCCCTTCTCAGAACGAAGGCGTGTCTATATGTGTATGATATATACATACTTAGTTACAGGTAAAGTTATAATGTTAACTTGTGATACAAATACTTTTTGTCAGCGTAGTAGGTATCCATATCACGGCAATACCCTTGCTGCTTGAACAAAGACAATAATATACTTGTCTCGACTTTATATTCAAAATTCAAAACCTTGTATATCCCCTCGCGTCTGGTAAAGCCGTCGAAATAAAGTACCAGCGAAGGGAAAGAAAGTAGAAATAAACGGAGGGAAATTCCACCTTCGCGAGTTTATCTAGTGTTGCGATAAAACAAATTGCCTACACTAACGGCAGTGGTGGTCGCTACAGTGGGCACTGAACGCGGGCAGCCGGTCACTGGTTCATGAAAATTTTGGATTTACTTCTTGGTAAGTGCTAATGCCCTGGTACTATTAACAGTCGAGTTCTATATTCGCAAGTGAGATAAATAGGCGGGATAGAACAGGATATCTAATTTTATCTCTGTTTATTATATTGTGGCTGTAAGCATCTTAACAGTTAGAAATATGTACTTGTGCTAATAAAATAGGTTCTATAGTATACACAGGTTTGTTAGAAAGATCCAACACAAATTCGGTGATAGGGATTATAATTTCAAACAAGAATCCTGCAGGAAAGTATAATAACTACCGCCATTTTATTGAATATTTATTTTCACTCTCTTGTAATCCATCCTGGACTCTTGGTACATGTATTAAATGACCTGGCAGCACGGTAGTGCCTGCGCCAAGTCGAGCAAAACTAATCTTAGTTTTATAGTTTCCTACATTTACGTGCCCCAATAACTACGACTCTTGAAATAATAGAGAATAATTCATTGCTATATATTATTAAATAAAACTAAGTAGTTATTTTTAAAGAAAACAACTTTAAAGCAATGTATAAACCAAAATCTTCGGTATATTCGTGAATTTTATGCTCTCGACTTACGACGTATAAATTACAGTACCTTTTCAATGTTTTCAGATTTTTTTTCAAAGTACTATATTGTTTGGATCAACTCAGTGCAGTGAATTTCCTTTACTCCGCTTTTTTGCCTCAAAGTTTAGAAATCAAGATCGTATTAGTAATTGATCCTGCTGCCCTGCTGCCATTCTCTCCGCTACATCTAGGTAGAGACGAAATGTGTTACTGACACGCGAACTCTGTTGGCTTGCCGACGCTGATCCAATTAAACGAGGAAATAATAAAAAATGTGGAAAGCTACGGTAAATTTACATGACCAGCGTACGCAGAACTGGCATACGTATTCCATTAGACCAGTGACATGTGCCTTTATGTTCTGGACACAGCACGGCGGTGGATCGATTTACTATTGTCAGGAAATGCATAGGCGCTTACATTAATGGAAGAAATGTCCACTGCCCATGTAAGATGATTGACGGTTTGTTTACGAAATTGCGATAAAAATCGTGTACTTATATAAGATACTAGCTTCGGCCTGCGACTTCGTCTGCGTGGCCTCAGGATAAAAACTATACTATATTTTAATCCAGGCTATAAACTATCTTCGTGCAAAATTTCATTCAAATCGGTTCAGCCGTTTAAGCGTGATTGAGTAACAAACATCCAAACATCCAAACATCCAAACACCTAAACTTTCGCATTTATAATATTAGTAGGATATTTTAGTTTTTCATTTCGCCTATGCCAAGCCCCTTCATACCTAATAATGTTCAAGAGAAGGTGATAATGAATAGTAATGAGAAAATACTTTGCCTCGTCAGTTTTCAGCCAAAGAACGAGATACTTTTCTTTTGTTTTCGGTTAAGGACTGAAAGTTCGCATTTACGAGTGAGCAATAGGGATTGAAAAACGAAGTTCGGCCATGACTAATATAATAACCTAACGAGTGCGTCAAAGAAAATGTTAGTATACCTAACTTTTTAGAATTTCGGATCTTATATTGTTGTCAACTTTATGCACCAGCATTTCTAAAACTATTTTAACCTAGTACGAGGGCCACACTGAAAGTTTTGCGTAACTTTTAAATAAAACAATTTAAAACAAAACTAATACATTTACTGCTTCTCAAAATATTCTCCCTTGCATTTTATACATTTATTCATCCGCTCGAACCATTTTTCAAAGCATGATACCCAGTCGCCACTGCATCTTCGGGCGTCTTAAATGTTAAACCTCTCATCAAATCCTTGATTTTCGGGAAAAGGTAAAAGTCACAGGGTGCAGGATCTGGACTATAAGGCGGATGAGCCACGGTCTCCACATTTTCGGAACTCAAAAACGCTTTTGTTTTTTTTGCAGTGTGGGGGGACGCATTATCATGATGCAGGAGTATGCGGCTTCGTGGTCGTGTCTCGCGAACTTTTTCAAAGACTGTGGGCAAACAAGTTGTGGTGTACCACTCGGCATTTACAGTTCTTTTATTATTTAGAAGGACTGTGCAGACATGGCCACTTTTTGAAAAAAAACAAGCGATCATTTGTTTGGCAACGCTTTTGGCTTGTTGAATTTTTGTTGGCCTACTGTCACCTTCAAAGACCCATTCACTAGACTGTTGTTTCTTTTCTGGATCGTAACAATAAATCCATGTTTCATCTCCTGTTACGATGTTATATACACCATTTGAACATCCGTTATTATATTTCCGCAGCATTTCTTGGCACCAGTCGACACGTGCCCGTTTTTGGCCTAAAGTTAGTTCATGAGGAATCCACCGACAACAAAGTTTCCTGACTTTTAAATTTTCGTGTAAAATCTTTTGTCTTTGACTCATACCAATCCCTAATTGTCCTCGAATTTCGTCGTAAGTGATTTGTCGGTTTTCTTCTATCAGTCGTCTCACAGCAGCAACGTTTTCTTCAGTGACCGCGGTTGACGGTCGACCTTCACGAAACTCGTCATCGAGACTAACACGGCCCCTATAAAATTCAGCGTACCAACGTCTCACGGTGCTCAGATGTGGTGCTTCAACACCAAATGCATTTTGAAGGCGAGTACTACACTCATGCGGAGAAAGAGAACTTTTAAAATCATAAAAAATCATTGCTCTAAAATCTTTACGCGTCAAATCCATTTTTAATGCAATCGGTTTATTTCGAACTGACAAAAAAAACAAATGACTATCGATTTCCCGCCAATATTTAGTACATTCCATAAACAAAGGTCTATATTTTTTTTTAATAATCAATTCGAAATTGGAATGAGTGCGAATAGCCAGGAGTGCAAAACTTTCAGTGTGGCCTATGTATCTGCAATATGTATGAACCTAGTAATTTTATATAAGCACTAAAACTACATTTAACCGCTAAACGTGCTCCGTATACCGACCACTAATAGAAGTAACAGATGAATGTTGGCGAGTTGGTTCCGTGGGCATCGTTACGGGCCCGTTCCACGGCTAATGACGCATTCAGCTTGATCACGATACTTCGCCAAAACGAAGCGAACTTGGCGAAGCTATGATCGAGTTTTTAACTGTAGTTTGGAGTTAAATTATTAAAGATCATTGAGCAACGATTAGTTGTCGTGTACAATTCCATGCTCTGTTCTCGTGCATGTAGTAATGAACTTGTACGTGATACTATTCTTCTTGATTGCCGCCAGAAAATGACCAAAATATTTAATGAAAAATAAAAAGACATAGTTCTGAATAGTCCAGATGTAAATAGACAATTAGCCTAAAATGGCCAAAATATTATTGCTTAAATAAAAAAACAAGAATTATTCTGAATAGTACAGATAGGTGATTGTCAAAGAAAGTCCAAAACATTATTAAAAAAATATTGATAATTCTGAATTTTGTCAGATGTAAATGGTTGATTGTCAGAAAATGTCCAATACATTATATCGTTGTTATTTCAATAATAAATTAATTTATTATGAAATACCAACCTGAATTTTAACTTACCTTAGGAACGTATACGTGGAAAATTGCATACGATACGACTCTTCACAATTATTTTGCCATGCTGTTATTGGTTATCAATATTATTAAATAAATTCTGGGCATAAAACAATCTTTGAATATTATGCACTCGGTCTGTATCTGTCAATTATGCTACTAACACGTTCTACAATAGGTAAGTATAGTATATTGGATGTCATTATACGAGCATAATTTAATCATCATATTATTATAATGAACTGGACTGACAAGCTAATTATCTCCGACTTAATAATTGAGGAATTATTCAGTGTTTACTTTGTAACATTATGCCAAAACAGTATTTTCGCGGATATTTTATGTTGAGCTTTATTTTGACATTGGAATATTGGGTTGCAAAGCCGATAACGTACAATACAATATTACGATTTATTAAAAATACTTCACTTTATGTTTAATCCTTTGGACATCGAATACAGCGTGGAATGGAACGATTGACTTTCCCCTCAAGAAAGAAGAAAGAAAGAAAGAAAGAAATATATTTATTTGGTGTGATATCATGTTACATGTGTGTCTTACAATTGGAATTCACCAAAATGGATGCCACTCAGCATTGGCCACCAGCAAATACATGCTAAAGGCACTGGTTTTCAGGGCACCCAGAGAGATATACAGATAAAGATCTTACTATATAACTTATAACTATACAAGAGGAGGATAGTTTAGCGTTAGTGGTTACACATTTCCAAATAAACGAACTATGTTTGTTTATATTTCTGTTGCCACTGACGGGCAACCCGATAGGTCAAAACGGAGACGCGGCAGGCCTCGCCGGCGATGGCGGGACGAGATAGACTCGTTCTCAAAAGATTGACCACAAGAAGCCCAATATCGAGAACACTGGAAACGGAGGCGGAGGCCTTTGCCCTGCAGTGGGAAACTACAGGCTCCCAATAATAATAATATATGTCTGACCGTTTCCAAGTTAGAGTTCATCAAAATTTTGTGAAAAAAAATGCATATTACAACTAACGGAGAATAAGGTCAACGCCATCACAGGTAAACAATATTTTAAGGGTTGACAGGAATTGCGGTCACCGGAAAGTCGAATTTTCTGTATCTGAAGAATGTAGATAGAGTGAAATTAACAAATGATCGAAAAGCAAAATATGTCATGGTAAACATGAACAGTTACAAAGATGAATTAGGGTTAGCGCTATCCATTAAAAAGTATTATTAAAATAATTAATTTTGTTTGCACTATTTGTAGCCTGTACAAATGCCTTAAAATCATGTTCCTTATCCTAAGTCTACTTCCGCGTATATGTCGGTGCGGTATCCAGTAAGCTATCAAGGTCTACAGTACAGTTTCTTTTCGCGCCTACATTAAAATAAGTGATGGCTGATGCGCGGAAGCGGGGCGGTACTGCATAATATAATACTTCTATGCAAAAGTAATCTGACAAGTAAGGAAAGCCCGCCTGCCACATACGAAAATGGCTTAAGTCTTGAACATTGTCTTTTCCGCTTTTCTCTATTCTGAGCTATTGTTGTGTAGTAGTGCAGTGTAATAGTTCAGAATAGAAAATAACTGAGAAGACTAACAAATACTTAGGTACTTCAAAAGATCCAATCCTACTAATATTATAAATGCGAAAGTTTAGATGTTTGGATGTTTGTTACTCAATCACGCTGAACCGATTTGAATGAAATTTTGCACGAAGATAGTTTATAGCCTGACTTAAAATATAGGATAGTTTTTATCCCGGGTCCACGCGGACGAAGTCGCGGGCGGAAGCTAGTATAATATAAACCTTACTTAAAAGAAAGAAACATTTCTTTAAATGCGTAGATATATCATATCAAAGCCATGAAATGAAATGAAATTATTTATTTGCCAGAACATACACAGGTATTACGAGTAGGTACGTACATGTCAGTGATCATCATCATATCAGCCGAAAGACGTCCACTGCTGGACATAGGCCTTCCCCAAAGAGTGCCAAAGTGACCGGTCCTGCGCCACCCGCATCCAGCGGACTCCAGCAACCTTTACCAGGTCATCAGTCCACCTTGCGGGGGGCTACCCACGCCGCGCCTTCCGGTTCGTGGTTGCCACTTGAGAACCTTTCCGCCCCAACGGCCATCGGTTCTACGCGCTATGTGCCCCGCCCACTGCCACTTAAGTTTAGCGATTCGGAGGGCTATATCGGTTACCTTGGTTCTGCTGCGAATAGCCTCATTTCTGATGCGATCACGCAGAGAAACTCCCAACATAGCCCTCTCCATAGCCCTTTGGGTGACTTTGAGCCTTCTTATGAGGCCCATAGTAAGCGACCAAGTTTCAGTGCCATACGTCATCACTGGCAACACACACTGGTCAAAGACTCTCGTCTTGAGACACTGCGGAATATTGGACGAAAAGATGTGCCGTAGCTTCCCGAACGCTGCCCAGCCGAGTCGGATTCGACGATTGACCTGTTTCTCGAATTTGGACCTACCTAACTGGATAGTTTGTCCTAGGTATACATAATCGTCTACAACTTCGAGTGTAAAGTGTCCGATTGTAATAGGAGTTGGTACTACATGGGTATTTGATATGTCAGTGATATATACAATATTTTACGTGTATGAATGTTCCGCCACAATATGGCATGCAAAATCTTTAACTAATTAAAAATAAACATGTCAATTATATATTATTTCTAGATATGTCATGAAAATTATTGGCATTGTTTGATGTTTGGTGTACCCAGCATCAAAAGCAACTACACAATCGAAGACACCTATTCCCTTTTAATAAAAACTTTTGACGTCTTCATTTGCGTAGGTACTTTTGATGCTGACTGTACTAAACCCACACGCATAAAACGTTGAGATACAAATATTATTTTGAATTGAATTTTTATGCTACTCACTGTGGAGCTCGTCGGCACATTAAAGCTTAGATAAAATCGATCATCATTTACCAATCTCTCATACACACTTAAATAGATCAATCAATCACTTGTACAATTACGATATGAGTTGAAACACCTTTAAGTAGACGCAGAAACTTGTGAACGATACTCTTTTTGAAGTCTACTTCAAATCTAAGTATACATTTTTCGCCTTTATTACAACGGAATAGGGTGCAAAATTGTTAATGTATGTAGTAATATTACATATGTAGGCTGATTATTCAAATAGAACCGCATACATTACAGATCCCAATCCATCAATGTGCCGCGAAGCCTTACTAACTAAATATTGCTCTACTAACTAAACTAAAAGGCTTATCTTACCATAAAACAGTCTAATTCAAAAAAAACAGTACACGCTTTTTCTTATTTCAATTCAGTAAGGTTCTCACTTGTTTACATATTTCTGGCTATTGCTTAAATTATGTCGCTTACGCCCGTTTGTGGATGGCGGGCAGTATTATGATTTCTGACAGATCTAAATGAGATAATCGAGTGTATAAAGTGCTTTATTCATACCCTATCTAGATACTTGCTTAAAATACGTACGGAATTTCATTATCTGTCAGCAAAATACACCTGGGTGGGCTTACATGTATAGTTTACATGAATAGTTTTCGAGGGATTGCAATTCAATATGACTAAGGTGAGGTTAGAATAAAATTTATATTATTGCACATTAAAGTGTTGACTTAACTCATCTTTGACGTTGGTCAAATGTATGTATTCGTACATTATTCGCCCTTTTCCGTTAGAATACGGTTCAAATGTTGAAACATAAGTAGCGTAGACCGTACAAAAATGATTCTCCGGTATTGCGTTTCGAATAATCTGCAGTTTCTATAATTATGATATGCTCGGAAGGTATTCAATTTAAATAAAATAAAAAAATCAAGCATGAAAATATAATAATGTTCACTCACACAGCCTGTCATATGAGCTTACAATGCGCAGTACAACATCAACAGCATTTGACGGATGCGCTATCACAGATATTCTATAAGCCGTTTCCATCAATTTTATCATAACCAATAACACAAAACGTTTAGCCGGCACGAGTTTCCCAACAGAACCTTAGCTAGCGGACGTTGGGCAACCCCCGTTTTGAATTTGGACCTTCGAATGTCAGCGATCAGCAATCAGCTACCTGTGGCGGCAGGAACATGTGTCCAAGGCGACAGTCGCGCGCAGGCTTCCACGCGAAACGGTCGCGTCGCGATTATGGCGCCGTAAACGCCCCGAAAGCAGCTCCGTCCGCACCACGTCCGCTAGAAGCGGTAACTGGCTGGCAAATTTTTTAATTGGAGCGATATAAAAAAAAGTTAAAAAACAAAAATCTAACGCGCGACTAGTGTAGTTTGACAACTCACGTTAGGCACCATCGACCACCTGTTGGTCCCGATTTGGCAAATTCCAGTGGACAGCGTCACAATCTGTTTACAAATGGGGGGTCACCCCCACCCCCGGCTAGCTATGACGCAATGTTTTATGGACGCCCGCCGTACGCGTAACTATGGCGGAAAAACAACACTCGTCGACTTGAAAATAGATTTCCGTGTTCCCACCTGTGTATGGCAGAATGCGTACACCGTACCATAGTCAAGTGAATTACGAGCTATTTGAGAAAAAACAAAGTTCTATTCCAGGGAAAATGTACCTATGTTTATTCACGTTGAAAATGATGTGGCGTTGTGGCCGAAAATATTCTGTTCTCCGTTTGAGATGGTGCTAACTAATCTTAATTAGACAGCAAATTAACGCGTGGTATATTACTCGATAACCGCTAACTTTGTTAAGGCCTTGAGAAAATATACAAAGGATTCATTTAACTAAAAATACCGTTTTGTAAAACTTAAGTAACATTAATAGGATCTTCCTATTTGCTTTTCATAGAAAGATAAAAAATAATATTTACCCAACAAGCTGAAAGCGATCGGCAACCGCTCGGGTTACAGTATTAAAGTATAAAAAACCTTCAACATCGATTAAAATTTCCAGTATGTGTTTCAACATTTTTCTTTACATACCTGTCATTTATTTTATGTTTTGTCTGCTTTGACAGTCCGTTTCAAAACACTACATTAAAGTTCCATCTTTAAGCTTTGTCTGTAAGAAATAAGTTGTATGTTTTTATTTGTTCTCTATAGACGTCTCTACTGTTTATATCTCAAACGGCTTTGTTTATTACAATAAGAGATAAGATCGGAGTTCAGAGAAAAGTTAATTAAAATTTAATGTTTTTATTCAGTGAACAACTTAACTCAAAGCGTTTATTATTTAAATACACTGTTCATAGTTGAGTATTTTTGTATACTGTGTTGAAGACTAACGAAAACTATGACTTTAACATTAGATGAACTTCAATGGTTAGATATCAATAGAGGTAACTCTGTGGTCGGCGTGTTGTACAGATTACAGGATATTGTATACCTCCCGTATTACTATTAACCTACATACAATGATTAGTCTAAGTAAGACGATTGATGCGATCAATTCCTGATCATCCATTTATAACGCTAATTCAATCGACTGATTAAACGAGTCGTCTGGGCTTCGAAAGGGCTCGGAGTGACGTCGATTGGCACTCGATTAAGTTGTCCCGCTTTAGACAGTTATGCCCCTTCTGATTCATGTCAGCGACATCAGCATATCCCCTTTCGAATAGACGCGTGAAAAGGTCGAAGTGAAAAGCTACAGTTAGAAAGCAATTTAAATGCTAAGCAATGTTTTGGAGTTTAATTATCAAGAAGCAAATGTCAAGTTTCTTGTTGGCTTTGCGTTGCGTTGCGCTTCCATTATAAATAGTAATTAACAACCGAAATTTGCAATTACATTAGTAATAATGTTATTCATTTCAAACGCCGCACTGTCAAATTACTCGATTAAAATTCATACGGCAATTTTAATCAAAAGTTGTGCCACATTGTCAATTCATAACGCTCCGTATTTATCTATCGCGGCCATTAACAAAAAGTACACTATCACTTATGGCTAATAATTTCTTGATTTATGACCCCCGATACAGCGAGGCAATGAAAATGTCGAAATTACCCACGATATTTATGACGCCTAGCTGTTAAATATCAAAACATACAGTGTCGAAATTGTAAACATATCCAGACTAGTTTGAGTGATTGATCGTCAGAATACGGTTGTGTGGACCAGTGACGTCAGGCGGTGAGAAGTGACGTGTTAGTGTTGAATTGAGTGCAGTGCCCGAGATGTTTCTAAGTGTAGATAGCGTGTGATGTTATGATGCGTCGGGGTAAAGCGCTGCTTGAGGGCAGTAGGCAGGGCTCGGTCGACGGTGGGAGCAGTGTCAGTGATAAAGAGCTGGTGCACAAGTGTCACAGCGATCCTGGAGGGGGCAGGGCTCTTGGGGCAGCACCCAGAACAGTGAGACATCGATCCGCGTCGGGTGCCGCGAGGAAATGCGTGCTGACGCTCGATGGATACTCGTATGTCATTGGTAAGTGCTTGTCATACGGATTATGCACGCCCGTAGACGCGTGTTAGATTAAATCAAAACACTGTTTTAATGATGGAGCTGATAACGCGGCTTGTCTGACAAAACTGCCCTTAATAGGAGATTACGAACAATCGCGGTCATAACTTATAACTGTACGAAACTAACTTGAAAATAATTCGTTATTTGAGAAAATTTACATGACTAGGACGTTCACTGACAACAATCTCGAAGCCGATAACATTTGAAAACCCGTATGTAGAAGAAAGACACTGCGGGATCGCCCGCCTAGCGGGTTCCTGGCACTTAAAATATTAGGGTCAATTTCATGAAGACTTATGACGAATTATATAGAAGACTATAGAATTATTTAAAAATCGGGAATCAAGATAAATATTGTAAATTGGTGTAAAACATATTATATTTCGGATCTAGGTAAACGTAACCAATCTTAAGAGTTATATTGAACTCGGGTAAAAAAACAAGTCGCTGTAGATTTTTAATTCATCCACTTACTTATCCCACATAAAAAAAATCGTTTGATCTTTCCATCAATGATAACCAGAATCTTACATTCGAACCTTGTACATAGGTATCCGTTTCTTTGATCATATATTCTTTATCCAATTCGATCAATCTCTTTCTTAGTAGATACCTGTCGAATTTGCTGTTGTTACCTCCTTCAATAAATAATTTGTTTACTGAATTTCACCTAGAAATGTCCTCCTCACACCTCGAACTACTAAATCGTTTCTCAATATGAAAATTACGCGCAAGACCGTTTCATATTCAAATCGTAATTGAATACAATTCAATTCAATATTTATTTCAGATTTTTGGACCCATATACTGTATTACAATAAATTAGTTACCCACCACGTTGTATCGGAGGAGATGTACTTACTTATGCGCTTATTTATTGATATTTTTTTGTATGATTTTGTATGATTTTAATTGTTGTTCTTGCTAGTTTTTATTACATACTTCATTCATCTTCTAAAAGCCACTGGGGCGGGTAAGAGATTTTAATCTGGACGTTGTGGGTGCGAACTAAGATTTTCAAATAAAAATATGTAGGGTCAGCAGCAGATGTAAGTTTACACGTTTGCTCCTTATTCCATTGTAATAAGGTGACAAACTGCTAACTTACTTCTGCTGCTCACTACACGACGTATAATTTGATATTTCCCAGTAGCTTTTCACTGGAAAAATACATCGTCGGGAAAGTAATGCCAATGAGGTCTAGTTTTCCCTCTGGGAAAGGTCAGATGGAAGCTTAGACCAAGAAAAAAAGACAGACGGAGCGTTACGAACAGTCAAGTGAAGCCAAACCACATACAAACAAAACCAAGCTACATACAGTTTAGCACACGCTCACGCACACATATACAAACAAAATTGCACAAAACTCTTCAGCACGTGTCGCAATGCTGTCAAGATCATTTATTTCGAGTTTTGTGCGATTCAATTTGTTTAGCGTATGCTAAACTTATAGGGCTTGGTTGAAAACCAGTTGGCTCTAGACTGTTCGTAACGCTCCGTCTGTCTTTTTTTCTTGGTCTGAGGACGGCAGTTGCTTCCGTAAAACTAGTGACGAGGCTAATTCTTGGGATTAGGTACCAGCGACCCCTGGCTCCTCTAGGGTGCAACTGGGAAACCACTGAGGACTCTCCTCCTGATGATGACTCTTCTTTCCACATACTTTGCAAATAGTATAAAGTAAGTATAAGTAGTCCTGGAGTGGCGACCACGTACCGGAAGGCACAGCGTGGTAGACCCCCCACAAGGTGGACTGATGACCTGGTAAAGTTCGCGGGAGTCTGCTGAGTGCGGGTGGCGCAGTACCGGTCACTTTGGCACTCTTTGGGGGAGGCCTATGTCCAACAGTGGACGTCTTTCGGCTGATATGATGATGATGATGATAAAGTATACTTAGAGTAATAAGTGTAACGATATATTTCGTGTTCACAAAATAACCTACGCACAGGAAAATTATATAGTTTGAGACCGGCGTTGATTGGTGTACCAAGGGAGGTTCGTCAATGTTAATGTACCTCGATGTACATTATTCACGAATGCCGGTCCTTGCCACGCTATTCACAACTGGCTTCACCTCGACTGAGCTCAACCGTAGTATATCTTGACGCCTTGTAATAACAACGCGTAGACGGTGATCTGTCTTACACTGGTTCAACTGAGATGAGGAAAATTTGAGAATAACAGTCCTGCATACATTCACATACCGCATTGAAATCGACAAAGACATCATTTGCCTGCCTTTGAGGTTGGTCTGGGATCAGTGTATGACATTTACATATTAATTGATAGAAATTGATATGTCAGTTGGGGTTTCAGAAACTAATATTGCCTTGTAGATAGGATAACACGACCGAGGGCATTAAAATGTATACCTTATAGAATAAACGGGATTATTGATATCCATATGCCTATTTTGTCTCATGTATGAGCCGAGGCCTATGCCCAGCAGTATCAGCAACTTATTCAAAGAAGCAGAGTACGGTACCAACGAACAACATCACGATTTTAACACAAGCCATACTCGTTTTTTTCAAACGGATTAACAATTTTGAGCTTACGTGCTCAAAATTGTTACTAACAACCTGGCAGCATTGCATTTTATTCTAATATGAAATTTATACCAAATTTTCGGCGAAATATTAATTGCTATAAAACTCACAGCAAAAGTGTTGTTGTCATTGCGCATTTATTGAACATAGGACTAGAATAGCGTGCAATAATAAATTTCCAGCTCCTCTCATCCCGTAGTAATTAAAATTTGTGTGCATTCTTATTCGCTTAAGCGTCATGTAGGTCGCCTGAATCGTACTTAAATTTTCCTGGATCAAAGTATTACGGCTTAGAATCTAATTGTCTCTCCAACTGGCTGGAAATATCTTCTCTTCTTCTTATTGTGTATTTACAACTTTTAGCGAGTGACAGTTTTGATGATGTAATAAATTAATTAAACTTTTTTTTATTAACAAAAACAGGTTGAGTACATAATATCAAAGTAAACTTAACTGCATAGCAGTTTGTTGGCAGAAAACATGAACGCTCATTTACGCTACCAGGGTACTTATACAATTGTACCTTATGGAAGTCGCTGCAATAATGCTCAATTAGGGCTACGAATAGTAGGAAAATCGGGGCCATGCAGACGAAGTGACAAGAGAAGTTAGTGAAGAAGAGTGACAAGCATTCGGTTCTTTCCGCATGCCTTGATAAAAAGTATCGTTGACCTTCACCATGATATGTGCGCCTTATGAGCTCATTGTCAGTTACTATAAACTACAGTTTTCTCTGCTCTATGCATTGTGTGACTTACTGCACGAGTGAGCAAAACAAACGTCCTTCGTTTTAGCTAGACAAAAAATTCTTTCGTATGTCCGGATATCCGGATGTCCGGTTGTAAAGCATTGTTTCCCGATTCAACTGTCTGAAGTTAAAAAAATAAGAAAAGACCGGCTCGCGAGGTCAATAGCCTAATAGAGCCACCAATTATAGGTACATACATGTAAATTTGTTATAGTAGCTTAATATGGTATAAATTGTATATTTACAAAAACGCTAATTGCCATGCTTCCTAAACTTAGAAGAACTTAGAATAGAGCCAAATCGGATAAGTTTTGTCACAGAAAACATAATAGCAGTAGCCCGATAACGAGTAAGCATCACACATGGCGTAGTAATAGTATGCGCGCCGTTTTGATGAAGCAAGATAAAAAATTGTAGTGTGGAAGATTTCAATATTTCGAGACCCCAGCATTGTTTTCATTAGTATTCACCGGATTTCAAGACACTGCCTAAAATTATATTTTTGATTAATAAATAAAATAAACAAATATTAAAGGCGAATCATACACAAATCGACCTAGTCCCATAGTAGGTTCACTAATGTTAGACCAAACAACTTTTGGTCAAATGTTTCATTTGACAAAAGTTTCATTTGACCTAATGAATTTTTTTCTTAAGAGTCCGCAGTAAGCTCTATTCTCCATACAAACGTAGTTACGCTCTCATTTTAAAACTACGTGTTGGATTGTAACGAAACTTTGCATGTACAATGACATGACTGTAATTAGTTTATGTAGCTTCATATACCATAGTAACAAAATACAGCGAATTTAAGTTTTTCATACAAAACTTGTTTTTGCTGTATTTCGTTTATTTTATAAACTGGAAACATATAAACTAATTACTTACAGACATAGATATACCTTATGTCATTGTATATGCAGTTTCGTTACAATCCAACACGTAGTTTTAAAATGACAGCGTAACTACGTTTGTATGGGAGGGTGAAATTCGGCCGAGCTTACTGCGGACTCTTAAATAGAAAGCTTTATAGGATTATAATAAAACAAACGTAACCTAACGTAATGACTTCTATTTGATGATATTCAAAGAATACCCGAAAATACCACTGTTTTGGCGAAAAATGCATTAGGTCAAATGAAACATTTGTCAAATGATACATTTGGCTAAAAGTTGTTTGGTCAAGAGACAGGACCCCCCATAGTAAGCTCCATAAGGCTTGTGTAATGGATACTATTATGGATACTATTATATTTCATAGATATATACTGCGTGGAACGGAACGATGGACTTTCCCGCAAGAGGGGGATTATTGAGCGCTAGTACGTCACATTTTCCAGATAAACTATTTTTTTGACGCGTTTTTTTTTTACATTTGTATGGAGCTCGTCGCTCCAGTCGGCCAACGCTCCATACAAAGGTAAAAAATCGCATCAAAAAAAATAGTTTATATGGAAAATGTGACGAACTAGCGCTCAATAATCCCCCTCTTGCGGGAAAGTCCATCGTTCCGTTCCACGCTGTATACTTCAATACATAGGAAACACCCAAGACTCAGGAACAATATTCTTGTCCATCACATACCTTGACCTTCTACATCGTAGATAGCGTCACTCCCCACTAGGCTAACCGGTCATCAAAATGTTTTCTATTTATTTATATACACATATTTATATGTTGGTCATAGTCATAAGCTTAGCTTTCTCACCCATGTTATTTATTAATTTATTTAACAAGAACGGTTAATACCAATTACACTTGTGCAAGATATTGATCAATATAGAAATTAAGTACATAAAAAGCATTTACTTAAATATATTTAGTACATGTACAACAAGTCTTAAACCTATAATGATTTATGTACTCAGTAATCAATCAATCAATCATCAACGCATTAATCATGCATTCTCACAATAACAGACACCTGGACGAAAGCATGGGCAGGCTGTCTACAAAGATGAATAAATCATGTTGCTGGGTTTTTACGGTTCCGTAGCCAAGGGTTCCGCTTCTTGCCGAAGCGGAACCCTTATGGATTCGTCATGTCTGTCTGGCTGCCTGTCCGTCCGTATGTCACAGCCACTTTTTTCCGAAACTATAAGAACTATACTGTTGAAACTTGGTAAGTAGATTTATTCTGTGAACCGCATTAAGATTTTCACACAAAAATAGAAAAAATAAACAATTAATTTTGGGGGTTCCCCATACTTAAAACTGAAACTCTTTTTTTTTTCATCAAACCCATACGTGTGGGGTATTTATTGATAGGTCTTCAAAAATGATATTGAGTTTTCTAATAAATTTTTTTCTAAACTGAATAGTTTACGCGAGAGACACTTCCAAAGTGGTAAAATGTGTCCCCCCGCCCCTGTAACTTCTAAGATAAGAGTAGTAGATAACTAAAAAAAAATGATGTACATTACCATGCAAACTTCCACCAAAAATTGGTTTGAACGAGATCTAGTAAGTAGTTTTTTTTTTAATACGTCATAAATCGTAAACCGCAATTTACCTTTCGTACACCGGATGATGATACGGAACCCTTTGTGCGCGAGTCCGACTCGCACTTGGCCGGTTTTTTACTAATAAATTAGCCATTTAATTAAACTCGTCCCTCAGTATTTAGCATGAACAATGGCCAACAACTGAAAGTGACATTGATGACCTACCTCAATAAGTAAATAAATGAAATTCAGCAATCTTAAGTAACTTTACAAATTCTTTTATAGTAGAAAAAGTAATACCATACATATATATAGGTACACAGATTTTAAATAATAATTTTTAACGTATTAGGAGCTTTGTCTGCCAACAAACCACACTGTGGTTTGGCAGATGTTTATCTAGCTATAAACATTAAAAAAAGAGAATAATCATTTATTATTATCAGTATAATTTTCTTTTCCGGTATCAAATACTTATATTGAATTAATTACCTTTTAATATTATTTTCATACAAAGATGATAACTGGTATGCAACGAACAAGAAAATATAGACCTTTTGGTTAAAACTGTGTGAAATAAATTGTATTACTCGGAAGTCAAACAGCTGTTTACAGTACTTCCTGTGGCATTGTTGGGTCTTAAGATAATTATCTGGGTAAACTCGTGCTAGGAGCAAGTTTCGTATTGTTGAATTGAGAATTTCATCGGCAAGGTAAGGCTAAGTTTGGGCAAACTTGCCCGCCGGGACGCGGGTTGGTATATCTGGTTTGGGCTGACGTGGCAGATTTTAGCCAAACGGTTGTCAAGGGAAAATTAAACGAATTTATATATTATTATTATTGGATAGTGTGTAAAATACAAAGTTGGAGGTTAATATAACGTGCTCCAACAGTTACCCTATTCGGGCGTGCAATAATTGTATCTTAAAACTACATAACTAATATATAAAAACACTTTCATGCGATTTTTTCTCGTACTCTAAGACATTTGAAAATACTCTGTTGCTGCTTATCCTTTTTTTCAGAAATTGGAATTTTCGGCGCAACCTTATTAGAAGCATGATTATTTTATTGATTACTAACCGTTACAAAATCTATTTCTTACAAGCAACCTTTGAATAGGCAGTAACAATAATTAGGAACTGAGTGTAGAAAAACAAGCAAAGACTAGAATATTTAATAAAAAATGCTGCAACTACGTAAACATGCTAATGCCACATACATACTAACGTGTACTTTAGTATCTGAGCTCCATGGATGGCAACGTTTAAAAATATACTAGCAAATTAATTTTTTCTCGTTTCGAGATACAACGAAAATATAATTTATATGTATAGTGCACATAGATTCGTTTACTTATTTAGCGCCGTGTCGTCTCTAGAAAAAAATGAAGTGTTTTTTTATGACAGTTTCCTACTTTAAAGGCTTTTATGATCTCTAAAGAACTACTAAAAATAAAAGTAGTAATAACTGTACATAAGTTAACGTACCCTTGTTTCACCGACAAATAATTCATCGTTACTACGTTTCGCAGAATTTTTATTTCATGGAAACCATTTTTGTCAGAAACGGTAAGCTTTTCAGGACTCAGACTATGGTGTAATGTATGGTGTAAACTTCAATGTCGCAATTAAAATACATGTGATTAAGTACCCAAAACAATGGTGTCTTGGGAGTGGACCTTAACTAGCCACTGAAACTAAATAGAAGATGGTTGCATGAATCTCAAGCTGAAAATGTGTCAAAGGATAATGAGCATTGCCTATTTTTATTCTAAACTAGCTATCCCCGTGGCTTCACCCGCGTATTGCTAAGAATGTGGGCAAACCCGTGGGATAAAATATTACCTATATCCGTCCAGAAGGTTCATTCCGTACACAGGTGAAAAAACTTTACAAATCGAAGGCGATTACCCCCTACATACAAACACACATACGTACAATGCTACAGTCTCACAGATTTTTCCAGTTTATAGATAGCTTTCTGTCTCCTAAAAATCTGACCTGGATTTCTTGTATTACCTAATCCTACTATTATAAATGCGAACGTTTTGATGTTTGGATCTTTAGATGTTTGTTAGCGTTTAGCGTGATTGATCATAATCACGCTAAACGGCTCAACGCATCTGAATGCACTAAGATCGTTTATGACCTGGATTAAAATATAGGATAGTTTCTATCCGGGGTCCACGCAGACGAAGTCACGGACGGAAGCTAGTACGAAATACTTAAAGTTTAAGTCTTAAACCATGCGATTTGCTACAAGCGTCAAGGGTCATACGACAAAGGCTCTAACAAGAAGCGGATTATTAGGTCAGAACAGTAAGCCTTTGATCTTCTCGATCATTAATTACTGCTACTTTCTAGGGCTTCACGTCTTCATAATAATAAGGCGAATATTGCTTAGGAAAAAAGGAGATACGACAGAAACTCGCTCCCCGCCTGGTCGTGCCGGAGGCTTTCCCTGGATTTTCCCCAGGCTACCCTCCAACCACGCAATTCGACCGCTATATTGGGTCCGTCCTATTATAGCAACAGTCAGTTTCAAAAAAAAAACGACAGAAACATTCATTATGAATTCAAGCAACTTTAAAAATGTAATTAATGTGTTTTGTACAACTAGCTTTCGCCCGGAACTACGTTTGCGTGTCCTTGATAACCTAAAACGATTAATACAGTGTAAGCAAATATGCCGTATAAATGATCGTTCTGGCGAAAATGGTCAGCGGGCGTAGCACGGTTGCCATTTTATCACTTATCGTTGTGGATAAAGCATCCGTCACTCTCGCACTCGCATACTTGTCAGTGGGCGTAACATGGTTGCCATTTTATCACTTATCGTTGTGGTAAAGACGCCCATCACGCTCTGACAAGTATGCGAGTGCGAGAGTGACGGATGCCTTATCCACAACGATAAGTGATAAAATGGCAACCGTGCTACGCCCGCAGAGCGTGATGGACGTCTTTACCACAACGATAAGTGATAAAATGGCAACCATGCTACGCCCACATGACAGAAGTGATAACAACGTACCGGCAGGCGCAGCGTTTGGTAGACCAACAAGGTGGATTGGTGACCAGATAAAAAGTCGCGCGAGTCCGCTGGATGCGGGTGGCGCGTGACCGGGTCATTGTGTCATTCTTTGGGGGAGGCCTATGTCCAGCAGTGGATGTCTTTTGGCTCATTGGATGATGACGATGATGATTATGATGATAAGGTTGATGTTGATGATGCATAGCAAATACGCTAAGATTTCCCACAGGTGCAGCATCAATTATCGCACATGAAAAGGGAAGCGTACGTTTTTGTGAACTATAGACCCCTTCACTCTTTCAAGGGATGATTGCTGGTATAAACAAGTTTCTGTCAAAAATTTCATTTTTGGTAGAAGCTTTTATTGCCGACTGTACTTTTCTGTATACCATCATCAACTACTCATTGAGACGATTCTAACGAGCCCAAACTCAACGGGGATACGTCTGTTAAGTACTGAATTCCCATGGCCACCTTCCGTCTCTATCATCAGATCAGCTCGATGGTACCATAATATTTAATTGACATCCAAACTATACTTATACCCAATATTTCAGCTCAATCGGTCTCCGAGAAGTAGGTCAAATTTAACTTGCAAGATTTGATTACAGACAGACAGACAGACAACGGGAAAGGTGAAAGTAAACAGGTAAAAATTAATTATATCCTTCCCATGGTCCCAAAAATCTTCATACCTTATCTAAATCGGTTCAGCAGTTTAATCGTGAGAAACCGACAGACAAAAACGCATTTTCAATATTAGTATAATGTTATATTAGATTGGTGGGATTGACGTCTAATGCATACCTTGAGTAATATTATGTACAATCGCAGCAAAGCAGTTAATCACTTGGAAAATTAGTAAGTTATCTGTTTTTATTATTTATGTTTACTTTGCAAAGATATTTTATGTTCATAAGATCTATTACAATAAGTGAAGATTGCGGATGTGTGAGATCTGTGTTTACAAAGAAATTATTTCAACTTAAAACCCCTTTCAAGCATTTATCCGTCAATAAAATAAAAAAAACTTTTTCCTCTTATAACTTCGAAAGTGACATTGAAAGATGCATCCAATGCAACTATGCGAATCACTTTGACAGTGACGCGTTATATAAAGTTATGTAAAGGTGTCGGATTGACTGATGATGCAGAAGAGGCGTTACTGAAATGGAAGCAATATCTAGTGTCATTTAGAACGCAAAGTATTCTTAAACTGAAGTGCAGGGCTGAATTCTCATTGACGGTTTGACGGATTATGCTTTTGAATCAGTTTTTAACGCAAAAATATTGACTTGGGAAATAACGTATCCATATTATAAAACGACAGTAAAATAAAGAGCTCTACGGTGAAACAGTCTACTTCATCATCTGTTATCCTGGTTGCATCCTAATTATTCTTGACGACCGCCTGGTAAATATTATATTTCATCCGCAATATTTGAGAAAAGCGAACACCACTAATATGATGTCTGTGGTGTTCAGATTTTGAAAACATGAGACAAGAAAATGGACACATATATACATTCTGTCAAATATCGCAGACAGAATACCAGCCCGGCTGACAATGAAGACTAACGAATGATTAAAATAATAAAATGATGTTTCGCTCTTCACGTAATCTAAATGAACTTTTGTACAGTAAAAGTCCCATAATTGACACGATCAGTAATTACATCGACATTCTGTTGCGTATTCCGGGTTGGGTGTAACGATGACGTCATTCATGATAAGCTTATCAGATACCGTGATGAAGCATTAATCGAATGTGTTTGTAGCTTTGTGTCTGATATCATACCAGTTGTCTGATCTCTGTCAAGTGTGGCGCGCTTAACATAAAGATCCACTGGAAATCAGCGTTGTTGCATTATGTGTCTCACCCAGTTGCGCCTTCTTCTTACCCGACACCAAGTAGGTTGGGGTTGTGTTTGACGCATACGCGTCAAACACAACCCCAAGATTTAAGGAAAAACATACACCACAGATAAATACTTATCTATGTGGTATATGTTTTTCCTTAAATCTTCACAACTCCTGGGTGGATTTTAATCATTTAAGTATTTATCGATATGTCTACACCAGAAGACGGTTACAGGCTAGGTTTCGATTTAAAGAAATCTCCTTTAAATATTCTTATTTGAGACAGATTTTCTGAAGACTGTAAGGTAATAGTTAAGCCAGTTTTACATCTCTACTCTGTTCTAAAGTGCGCGGTTATATTACTATGAGATAAAATTCGATACAAATCGAATAGATTTTTAGTCTAAAAATAGACAAATAAATAAATAAAATTTATCACAATTTTCATATTTATCATACAAATAAAATCCAAAACAAACCGGGTAAACGTGGGAAATAGTAGCCAATTTGGTCAAAAGTCTTCCTTCTCAATATGAGTTCGGTATATTCTTATTTGAGACAGATTTTCTGAAGACTGTAAGGTAATAGTTAAGCCAGTTTTACATCTCTACTCTGTTCTAAAGTGCGCGGTTATATTACTATGAGATAAAATTCGATACAAATCGAATAGATTTTTAGTCTAAAAATAGACAAATAAATAAATAAAATTTATCACAACTCATATTTATCATAGAAATAAAATCCAAAACAAACCGGGTAAACGTGGGAAATAGTAGCCAATTTGGTCAAAAGTCTTCCTTCTCAATATGAGTTCGTTTTATGCACATGTGAAATTTGATGTTCAGAACACAATTTATTATCTCCAATCTCGCGTTAGCTCTGTGCAATATTTTTCGTGATTGCTAAATAGTAAATTGTAGGTAAACTGATACCACATATATAAATCATAATTATTGTTCCTACTCTAAACGCCATTCCACTTGTGTAAATTGATCTTGACCTATTTAAGCAAACTGTCTAAATATTTGACAAGATAATAAGATTTGAATTCAATTTAAAGTCAATGTCTTAAACATTGGTATTCTGATTGACTACTATAGTCGTAGATACGTCTGAAATGAGCTATTGGAGAATTTTATAATAAACTTAATATAAGGACTCAATTCGAAATTCAAAATGACGTCTCCGACTCGTGACAGGGCATGATACGAGTAGACAGACATCAAAATAAGGATATCCCAATGATACTCATGCAGTTAAGTTGCAGGGACGGCATATTTTGTCATCTAGAATTAAACCCTTGGTTATGTTTATTCGGCTATCGGTTGGTCTCGTCACATTGAAAAAAAAAACAACTGTTATTATTTATTGGTGCAGAGGACAATTGATATAGTTACGCGATATCCTGATGGTTTCTAGTCAAATCAGCAACTGTTTATTAAACTTCAAAAACGCTCTCTTTTTATGAAATTCGTACTGAAATAGGAAACTGACTGTAGGCAGCGGGCCGCTGACGATGAAAAATAAACACACGGTTGGATATTTACGGTGTATTTATAACACAACGTTATTTACAAATACGAATGAAACGCAGAATATATACACAAGTAACGATTTAAGTACAAACAAATATTAGGCAAGAACAATACGGTATTTGACAAAAGTCAAATCAGCTTCTTTTTATGAAACGTCAAAAACGCTCCGTTAGTATGGAATTTGCAAGGATTACTTACTTGCTTGTAACGTCACAATCAAACAACGTCCTTATTGTTCGTTTTAATGAATGTAAAATTCTTAAAATAGCGAACATAAATGAAAGATTGATACTATTCGAGTATTTTTGTAATGTTTATCTGCTGCTTGCGAAAAAACAATGAATTTTTACTGTTGTCAAATAAATAGGATTATTACACGAGAAGAGAGAAAAATCAATAGAAAAACAAAAAACGCGCACTCGCAGCGATTGCCGCACCGGCAGGGCTGCCGGCGCGCGTGTACCGCGGAGGTCGGTGAGCACGTCGTCTGACATTAGTGACCTTACGATTTCCTTTCATTTAAAAGAGCCTAATTTTTTTTCTTTATGTAATTTAAAAATATCTAAATTAACGAAAATTCGTTGAAGCGTGATGGTTTCCGAGTATTATCGTAAGTTCTGCTTATTGTTAATGTAAGAATAATTTAACTACTGTTGTCAACAAGGGGGCTATGAATCCGAGACGAGTCATCTTTCTATGTCCGACGTATTGTTAACTTTTGCCTTTTGTTTGGATATTAGTTTACGCGTAATATGGATTCGTATTTGCGTGTGTGTCTGATTTAAAACTGTATGTGAATGAATCTTTATGTTAATTAATTTACCTTTTCACAGATTATTGATAGAAGTAGTTAGTATCGTACCTAGTAGTATTATTAGTGAGAGTATCTTATCTTTAATCTACTCTGATATATAAGCCGTACACCCCCGTCCCAATTTTTTTAAGTATGTATTTATGTACATAGAAAACATCCTGACTCAAGAACAAGTATTCTTGCTCACCACACAAAGAAATGCCCTTTCCGGATGGATTTAAAATCAAAAAATGCAATTTTTACTAATCTTGCTGTTTTACCAAACGAAAAAGACCAGTTTAAGACTGCTTGGTACACATAAAAGAAAAAGCGAACGGTACACTATACACAAAATCCTACACAAGCTACTTCTCGGCTCTAATAGACTTGGATGTCCCTTGGGAAGGAACCTAGAACCCATCTAATGTATTATCCTTCCCGAGGTTACACATATAGCTCGAGTATATTTCCTCCAGATTATTTGCCAACATATGTATGTATAAGTTTAGGGAGGGGCGGAAAGGAAAACATTAGTAATCAATACCTACTCTGGCAGATAAATGTATTTCTCTAATTTCAACTGGGGTATCAATTGCCACTGCTCGATTCAACGAGTTTTTCAACCTGTTATCAGCTTACGTCTTAGTGAGGGCTGAACCTTGTTTTAACAACAAACGTTTCGTAGAATTTATGTTTCGCAAAATATTCATTTCAAAAAAATTTTTTTTTTTTTCAGAATCTGAAAACTCATCAGCATTGTTATTAAACAAACCTTACCTAACTTGGGTTCTATACAATAAACTTTTATATGTGCCAAAAAAGTTAACGGTTACTGAGAAAAAAAAACAATGAAATGAAAATTCGACAAAACAATACATTCGGTGACACATTTGTCGGTACAATAAGGGGATCCCTTTAGTGAGTCATGTAACGACATCTACCCAGAAGACTCAGGCTTCTCCTGTGATAACTCGCACTTTAAAATCTCGCGTCGCGCGGTGTTGCCAGACATTTCATGGGAACCCCGGTTTTTCTCTGACATCGCTGACAACACCGGTCGCAGGTCATTGGCCCCGTCTTGAATGCCGACCTTTTATCTCAGCTAAACGGCCTGTAGACCTGGTAAATGCAGTGCACTAACTGAGGGAGGGAAGATAAACCATCTCTTCTAATTGCTGAGTGTGCAGTTAGTACATTACATTTAGCCAGGTCCAAAGGTCGCTTTATAACAAAATGGGCGCAGATAATGCTTAATCGATTAAAATAACATTAACGAAGTTTTAATCACCGTAATTGACATTCCAGCATAATAAGCGATGTACGTTCGTCCTTTAACTAAAGTCATTAATCAGACACGTTTAGATATGTAAGCGCGATAAATATATAATTGAGTAAATAGGTTCTGAATAATAGTGCATAAAGGAAGCCCAGTGGGGGTAAACCACTTCATAAAAATAATCATTAGAGGACAATCTTACACAAACACAATAATATATGAAGTACATCGAAAACATCCAGACTGACAGACTCATGCTCACCACACATATATTTGCCCATATCAGGATTTGAACCCAGAACCGTCAGCTTCGTAGCCCACTAGGCAAGGCTAAACTGGTCGTCAATATAATAAAATACACAATGTGGAAAACCGACCGGAAGTATGATTTATCTCAAATCTTGAAAACATTTTGGTAAACTTTATCGGTGCCGTCTGAGGTCACTTTTGCGCTTCAAGTGAGCTTCCCAACCTTCTTATAATATTTCACAAATGATCATCGTAAATTAAGCAGATGTTGTGTTAAAACTAGCTTACAAAGGCGGAAAAGGAGAGCAGGATCGTATCTCAACACAAGTATGCTAAGCATGCATATCCATATACATACATACATACATAGTTTGGGTCCCGGGGAAGGACAAAGGCTAGTTTTTATCCCGGAAATCATCCCCTAAGGGGGTGAAATGGGGGGGGGGGGTGAAAGTTTGTATGGATCTGCGATATAAACGAGTTCTACGCGGACGGAGTCGCGGGCAGAAGCTAGTGAATGTATAATTGTATTTCCCAAATAAACTACTATGACCAACTGACTTTCGTCTTTAAAACGAAAAAGTTTTTAAAATCACTTTTTTCTTGATTTGGTAAGCAACTTTACTTTATTTGTACACTAGCTTCTGTCCGCGACTCCGCCCAGTCTTGAACTTAGCTACAAACTTTCACCCCCGATTTCATCCCCTTGGTTTTCGGGACAAAAACTATCCTATGTCCTTCCTCGGGATTCAAACTATCTCCATACCAAATTTGATCTCAATCGGTTCAGCGCTGTAAGCGTGAAGAGGTAACAAGCAGACAGAAAGACAGACAGACAGACAGACCGACAGTATACACAAATATTAGTATGGCGGATTTATGAAATTATTTGTTCAACGAGACGATCATCAGACTAATAGATACAGAGGCAGATTTAACTATATTAAACCTTAATAATGAAGGCAGTAACTCGCTTTGTGAATCTTCACTCATCTGCTGCAAAGAACGCAAGTAAAGCCGCAGGACAAAATATCCAAAGATTTTCGGAAATCAAATGAGTAGTTCCGGAGGTTACCCCCTACATACAAAGTTTAACTAACTGAATATTTTGGTTTAGTGATCCAAAAAATATCTTGACCTCCGAAAAGAGAGCACGTCACTTTCCGATCCTGCGCGCACATACATACTTACATTTCACAGAATTTCATCATATCAACGGACAGAAGTCCATTGCTGGATATAGGCCTCCCTCAAAGTGTGCCACAATGACCGATCCTGCGCCACCCGTGTCCAGCGGACTCCCGAACACAAAATCAAAATTTACCTCTTCGTCATAGAATTATAGTCAGTTACTCGGAAACATTGACAATAAAAAAGGCCGATCGTGGCCGCATTGATGCCTTTGAGATGTGGTGCTGGAGGAAGACGATCCGGATCCCATGGACTGCGTTCCGCATCAACGAATCGGGTGCGCCAAAGTTCATATAAAATTGCAACTTCGTTTATTGGATTTCCGAAAATTTGTCTGTATGAGACATTTTATCTCATAATGATCACTATTCATAATTATTTGTGCTAATAACTATCGTAACTCCGAATTGCCTATATTCATAATATTATTCAACATAAGTATCTCTTTTGCTACTATCTATGTTTATATACTTTTATATCATAACGATTTTTAGCAATGTAGTTTAATATCATATTTATTTCTATACATACTAATAGTTATTGAAAAAAATTTTATTAATAAAGAACAAACACTATCTAATGCCAAGATAGTGGTGTATAAGTTCAAGTAGGCAGTAGAACAGGGACTTAGTGGCAAAACCGACTCGGATCGCGGATAGGTTAGAAGACGGAGGCGGGAGCTTCGCCCCCGCTTTCGTCTTCGAGGTTTTTTTTTAAAAAAGAGCGGAAAATCTTTCTTTCTGATATTAGGACTAAAAAATATATGATATATGTCCATTATGAAGGAAACTGTTATGAAAAACCAAATTATGAGTTCAAGTCTGTTCTTAGTAATTATATTATGAAGAAACATTTTATGAAAACTGCTCGTTATGAGTTCCGATGATAGTTACAGAAATTTAGGAACATAAAGGGTATGAAGAAAAAAATTATGAAGAGTGATGATATGATTGAAAAGCGGTATTACTAGAAAAAATCAAACCATCAAGTTTATATGAGCCAAAATGGACCCCAACGAATCCATCCTTCGTGAGCTCAATGTAAAGAGAAGGCTTTCCACTGTCTGTTTGCGAAGAATTCTGGAATTTTTTGGTCATATCGCCCGGAAAGAGAGAGATAACCTGGAGCTGATGGTTACGGGCATGGTGGATGGCAAACGACCAAGAGGGAGGAGTCCAACTAGATGGGCCGATCAAATACGCTCGACACTGGATACCAAAATTCATGAAGCACTCCACGCTGCTAAGGACTGGGACAGGATGGAGAGGGGTGCGCCAAAGTTCACATAAAATTGCGACTTCGATTATTGGAAGACCGAAAATGTTTGTTATATAATTTTATATCATAATGATCATTACTTATAACTTGTCTTTGCGCATAACTATCGTAACACTGAATCATTCATGTTAATAATGTCAATCATAATAAATATCTGTAATACTAATGTTAATTTTCATTTATTTTTAAAATATAACGATTTTAAATAATACAATTTTAAATCATATTTATTTTTTAACAACGACAAATTAGTAATAAAAAATTATATAATATTTATTTTAAACTTTACCTGGTTTTATTTATAAACTGTCAGGTATCTTCCACACCACATTGAACTTGCTATCAAAATAGAAATACAGTCCCAGAGTCGGGATAGGTACGACGACGAACGAAGCGAGGCGGAGTGTCAGGTGTCTTGTGTTCCTCAGAGCGGAAATAGGAGCCCCGCGAAGCGGGGCTTCGTCGACTCCTTGGCGGGCCGAAATCGCTTAATAAGCTAGGTACATGAAAAATAAAAAAGTTGCGGGGATAATCGACATAATAGATGATTTATTGACAATCAAATTTACATGTTGTAATTCAGCGCATACATTGACAGCCGATATAATTTCTTGCACATATGTAAACGTACAATTTATATTAACGTAATATTTGCGGCGATTGCTTTCAAAAAATCAATTTTATCTCTATATTATTTATTATATTTTCAACTCTAGTAGATTGTTCGGCATATTTTCTTTTTTTTGCAGCAGGTGGGGCGCCGTACAGATGTTTATTGATTTCTGTGGACTGATGTTTTATTTCTAGAATAATATTTGTAGATATATCATAATATCCAGCATGGTGTTTTGCAACTAAATTTGCAAAACGGTTATGCCACGACTCCGCAGAGTTTTGTGTTCGCGGCATTTTTCTTTCGTTTAATTCATGGGTACTCCACAATTTTGGGTTGTACTTTGGTGAAGTGGAAGAATCGCCCCACACATAGTTTTTACTGAACCAGTTGACTATAACTTTTGCGTTATCAGAGACTTTTTTTTCTAATTCGTCGAAATACGTGTGGATTTCATTCTCTGATAGATATGCTAGTGCTAAAATACATTTTATTTCCGCTGAGAATGTTTCATTAGTTCCATATAATGTTTGGAATCCGTTTTCTTGCACTTGCCGGTACACAATTTGCCCCAAATGAAAGTAGCAACCTTTTAATACAGCGTTTTCAAAATGGACCCTCGCGCTGTTTTGCGATGCTTTTTCGAAATCCATTAATATGTATTTTGGCGATAAACACATATTTAATGATTCACACTTTTCGATGAGTGTGGAATTTTTTTTATCATATGTACTTCTATCTTTGTTCGTACATAATGCTATTACTAAAGGGAAAGTTTTTGAGTTTACACAACCATGGTGTAAAGTTGCGGAAATATTACAGGGGCAACTTTAAATGTTCCATCCATTATTAAATATGGTGAAGCACACAAGAAATGTACTGCAGTAGTTTTTCAGTTGTATACGCTATTATTCTTTTTTTGGCATGCCATTTTATATAAATTAAAATGGGTCCCCCTTCAAGTTCATTTAACTTTAAAATAGCGTGATCTATTTCAAAAGCAATCGTATCTGGCTCCGTTATTTTTTCTCTTTTGTTCCTTTGCCGGTATATTATTTGTCTAAGGTTTAAATTCGATGGCATGTTGGATAATACGCTTGATGAAGTGACTGCTTCACATTCACTAATAACACGTATTGGTTTCTTCGTAGGATTATTCATGGCGTTTTCCTTGATTTTATTAATAGCCGTAAGTACCTGCAATAATAAATTTAATATTAAAAAAACACCTATTA
The DNA here is from genome assembly GCA_947049275.1 of Epinotia bilunana. Taxonomy (NCBI): domain Eukaryota; kingdom Metazoa; phylum Arthropoda; class Insecta; order Lepidoptera; family Tortricidae; genus Epinotia; species Epinotia bilunana. The sequence continues at coordinate 21,071,813 of OX346258.1, read as the reverse complement.
ATAAATATACAAAGGGTGGGCTGATTTTAGAGTATTCTTTACGCTTACGAACTGCTATTACGAAAGTGGTTTATAACACACCCGACTCGTAATCAATATATATTGTATGTACGTTTTACTTCTGTAAATACCATTGCTATTATTAACTAATCATTAATACAATGTATACAGATGTAACATCATAATGCATTAAGTACGAACCTTTTCCTGTAAAGCATCTGGTTCATGATTATGTTCTTCGTTAGATGTCTTCTGTAATTTATACATATTTTTCACATCATCAAAAGTTGTAATAATTCTTGATTTACACATATATTTCTTGTTCTTTTCATATTCACACACCCAGTACTGTTTTGTCTTCGTCACATTGTTTTTGATGAAAATAAATCCATCGTTATTTAATTTTAAACCACCACGGCTACTTTTAAATGTAGATAAATATTTGTCTTCCATCGCCTCCATGATCAACAAACACGTTTAAGAACGACAGTTAACGCGATTCATCATTATTTTGCGATCTACCGCGCAGATTTCGCCACAAAATATGTTAGTGCGAACCCACAATGTACTACGACAAATCGCTGTGTACGTTCCAATACACTCATACTTTATATGTTATGCTGTCAAATACTTATACAATATAAGTTTATAATTATTAAGCTTATTATAAAAATCATTACGAGTCGTGATGAATAGTTGGAAATGACATTATGTTGTAAAAAAATCTGCCTAAAGATAATTATGAGCAATGATGTTGGTAATATAAATGTAAATACAACAAATTTGTAGGCAAAAAAATATGATAAATGATTACTATGATCAAAAAGCGTTATTATGAAAAATAATATGACAAGTAATGTTATGTGAGCCAATATGGACCCGATGGAGAGACATAGTGCGGAAACAACTAACTTCACATCGGGGCGTTCACGACCCTCAGCAATGAGGAACACGACGCAAGGAGACTTTACTAATATCCACACCCAGGTTTATCCCTTTAGATTATTTATTTCGGTATAAAACGTTTATTATGCGTCAAAAGTGATTTTCCCAAAAGCCGTTTTTGCGAGATGACAGAGCAGTTTCAGAATAGTGTTTTTTTGGTGCGGATAAGCTCATAACCATGTACGCGCGCAACTTTAGATTTAAACCGAGTCATGCGCCTAAACGTGCTTCTAGGGTTCGCTCGAACCGGTGGGTCACCATCAAAAATTCAAAATTCAAATATTTATTCTGCAAGTAGGCCTCTTTTACATGACAGACAGGCTTGCAAATACAATTAATTAATAATGGTACCATGAGGACGTTGGCTGCGAGGCTCGATGCTCCTGGAACACCCTGCATTGAGCAACGTTGGCTGCGAGGCTCGATGCTCCTGGAACACCCTGCATTGAACAGGAACCCATGCCAGGGATGGAGCATCTCACACTTAGGATTAAATTAATTTGTACAATTAACCCTAGTTGATAAGTAGTGATTGTATACTAACAAATAATGGATATTTGAGTCCGAAATTGAATTGAATTGAATTAAGTGACATGAATACACAGCAGCAATGAAAACATACACAAATACCTGGTCACATATTTGCCGAGAGATGTTTAGTCTCCGGGTACAGTCAGCACCATATAGTTAGTAGCAGCCAGAGTAGCCAAATATATCGGAACACGTCTTTATTACTATAGGAGTAAGGAAGTGTTACGATATATTTGGCTACTTTGGCTGCTACTAACTATATGAGGCTGACTGTACAATAAAGTTATCTTTTAATAAAGAGTTTCTCGCTGCTTGCACTGATACGATCGTATAAGCGTAAACATTCATTTTGAATTTCGTGTGTGGCAAAAGGCGCGCTTATAGGCACGACACACTTTTCCAAATTTGAAACCTCTCTGAATAACACACATCAAAAATATATCGTAATGATAGCGTACAAAGCACGAACATACAAACTTCAACATTCATAATTTATAGTAAGATAATTCTAGTTACAAGTTTATCTTTATGGATCCACAAATTTAATTAACGCTAGCAATTAGTGCAGATGTCACTGCCGGTGAGTGGGTATGATAGAGTAATTATAACCGCTTTGATGTAACCCGTTTGCTGTCCGCCATGTTGCCTTGTTTGGAATCTCTTTGGTCTGCCCGCGTTCAATTATGTTTTGCATTATTTATGGATGATGTTAGATCATATAATGTTTGATTTATGAAACTTATCTGATAGAGTATCTAGCTTCTCGTTTTGTAATCTTATCCTAAAGAAAGCTTGAAGAATATTAACAGGAAATTATTTGAAAGCTCTCAGTAAAAAAGGAACATAATATATATATATATATATATAGAATCATTCAATAATTCAGTCCCACCGCTATTGCGACTGGAAGGTAAAGTGCCTTTATGAAGATAGGTTATTTTACTCCCTTCATGTCTCATAGCCGTGGCACTTCCACCCCGTATACTTATGTAGCAATTCGACAGCAAGCTATAGCTCGGCCGTTTAAAAATGTAAAGCATTCGTTTCGCTTTTTCCGAAATAAAACACGACACGACACAAGTAGACATGACTTGTGTGCGTAGAATAAACATTACAGTGGACGTCAAACACATATACATGTCTAAAGATTATTTGAGTTGGCCGAATTGCATCACAGTAATACATTTAAAAAGCAACTCTAACGTCCAAGGTATACAAAGTGTACATTTTTATTATTATATATTTTTCATTAATTTTGGATATGCATGGAACACTTCTGAATCCTTTAACGTATATTGGCCGTTGGGGCGGAAAGGTTCTCGAGTGGCGACCACGTACCGGAAGGCACAGCGTGGGTAGGCCCCCCACAAGGTGGACTGATGACCTGGTAAAGGTCGCGGGAGTCCGCTGGATGCGGGTGGCGCAAGACCGGTCATTGTGGCACTCTTTGGGGGAGGCCTATGTCCAGCAGTGGACGCCTTTCAGCTGATATGATGATGATGATGATGATACTGACGACCGCTTTAGCCTAGTTGGCAGTAACCCTGCTTACGAAGCCGGAGGTCCCTTTGTTTGATGAGAAAAACATCATCTTGGCGCTAAATTAACACCTGATTAACGAATAGAACATAGGCTTCAATGTATATGTGTTTCTGACTATTTATATTCATGCAATTCCAATCCTGGGCTAGAACGATGATGCTAAACTGCTGCCCTCAAGGATGATGAGGATGTTGACAGGGAAAGGAGGGCATTGTCACGGAGAGCAAATATGATTGCCCGCAGGTTTGCACGATGTTCACGTGACGTAAAACTTACACTTTTTAGAGCGTACTGTACAAGTTTCTACACGTGCAGCCTGTGAGCTAGATTCACCAGGACTGGTTACAATGCCCTCCGAGTACAATGCAACAACGCATTTAGGGGTTGGGGCTGCCTCGATACTGTAGTGCATTAGGGATGTTTGCAGAAGCACACGTAGATTGTTTTTACACAACAATGCGAAAAAGATGTGCCTCCTTGGTGCGCAGGGTGAGAGCCAGCACCAACAGTATCCTGAAAATGATCTCGAGCAGACTGGACTGTCCATACATGAACTGGTGCTGTACAGTCTCAAGTGGAGGTGTTCAGCAGTGATCCATGACTGGACAATAATGTACTCAATTTTATAAACCTACTAACCTTAGTTATAAATAAAACATAAAATGTGTAACTAACAATATGTGGATCCTGGTTATCTAAATAAAGAACTTTATTATTATATATTATTATGAACTCGTTTACTACATTAATGAAAACCAGTTTTTATTATTTGTAATTTTTCCTTATGTTTTTTCCTTTGCCCTGCATAAGACAGATCTCGTCAACCGAGGCAGAACTACTAAATTATGATAATTTACGACGAATTTATGCGGAGCGTACATGAAAGACTGCCGTCTAGTTTCATTTGCGCCGAGGAAAAAGTACGACGGAAAGGCATGTTTTATTCTTTAGTTTAGGGGTTATATATATATACAGTGTAGTGTCTGTAGTGTAGGAACTCACACTCGGAAACATACTAAAATTTAAAAAACCTGTATGAGCTGCTGTACAAATAATGACTAAGATAAAAGTCGCTTGCGGCTGCCTCTATGCACCTAGCATATGAAGTGTTCCAAGTGTATCCCATCCTGTGAATACATATTTGGAAGCTATTAGTAGATGGTATGTTCCAATAAACATCTCGGTAAAGTTCGCGATTCCTATCTTAACGTAGTCAAAACTTACGATATGTCGTCTTTTGTTTTTATATATTTAATTGTCCCACAAAATAGCGGACCCTGGGCTGTTATTCGCTACGCGCTAAAGTGGCTCACCCTGCCGGTCACCCTTCACAAAACTGGACCTCTACGTACGCTTGGTTACTACGCATCGCGGTGTCAGGATATATTGGTGGGTGAGCGTCGAGGTGAGCTTAAAACAAGTTACAGAATAGGGGGGCTGGGCTCCTTAACATTACAACCGGGAATAACGCTAGGAGAGTGACGACTCTTCCGGTGGGTTTCAGCCTAATACTTAGCTATAGTTTTAGCTTTTGTTGAATATCCCAGACAATTCCAAAGATCACAAAATCCATACTCCTAAAATTAAAAGGCCTGGTAATTGCATAAAACAGTTTCAACTTCTCATTCCGATCCGTCATCGTGTCAACAAGATAAGGCACTTCCAGCCAGTGTCACCCAACTATTCCATACTGGGCCACGCCAATGGGAAGGTTTCTAGTAGTTCCCAGCTCATTAAAAGTTCCGTATCAAGTGCGCGTCGAGTGTGTTGAAAGTTAAAAGGACTCGTGCGTGAGGAACTGTACGAACTGGTACTTGGTTAGTTCGCAAAGCTTAGCGACAAGTTTATGAACGGAACAGTATTATAGTGAAATTGCCCTTACATCCAATATTTGACAGCTGTCATCCCAGTACAATTTATGTCATCATATTTCATCTGCTGTTAAATATCGGCTGTTAAAAAATCCACTTATAATCTGTTTTGATCACATATAGTTGTTAAGAATGTTAGAGTTATCATTTACCAACAAAAAACATAATCCAAAAAGTATGTCTGGGTTATCAAACAAAACTTTTTCAAGCAATAATGGCTCTTCGGTGTGGCTTAGAAGGTCAAATGGCAGGGTAGTCGTTCATATAGCTAAAGTTACGCCAGATAGGCGTAACTTTAGCTATATGAACAGGGATCAGGGATAAGATGCCAAAACGGACCCTGGGCGTCTTTAGGACTCAACCGGGAATAACGCTAGGGGGATAATGACTGTCGCTTTCGTATAACTAGTGCCTACGCCTAATCTTGGGATTAGGTTCCAAATTAGATACATTCTTTCTACTACATATGCTGCACGTTTTATTGACCTTACAATGGAGCTAGTTCAATTCATGTTCTCACACGAATTGAACACCCGCTCCATGAGCGTCGTGCAACTGGCAAACCCCGGTGCCCGCACGCCGCGCGCGCCCCTTTACCTGGGGTCTAATTCACTAAAATAATTATATATTTCGCGACGGCGTCCCAAGACATCACCTCATAGGTCACCTCACCTCTCACCTCACCTCTCACCTCGCGCCTGAAGCCTAATGCGACGGACAAGATAATCTTACCCCGATACATCACATTTCTTTAATTTGAGAAAATATTGGCTCTACACCCGCGGGCTCGCAGGCGAGGACTCAAGTGAATTGTGACTCCCTTTTGACTACAGCCCCAAAGTTATAAATATTTGTCCCTAAAAAGAAATATATTTTTAACTGCTAAATAATATACTTAAACTACGAGTGTTGTTTAATGAAAAGAACTGCAGGTTTTATGAAATCTATATAATGACCCGGAACGTAGTTACAGGGAAGGAATGTAAACAGTGGCTTACTCTTACCCTACATTACGCTAGAAACAACTCGCTAACGATTCCAATCCGGCGATCTATAAATTACGCGAACATTATACGTACGCCGCGCGCGCAGTGCTGCGTTCACATTTCGCGTACATACCGCAAATACTAGGGCTCTGTTCGACTTACGTACTGGGCTGGAATTGGATTCATATCGCGCGCTCGCGTCAAACTTAATCTGCCTGCATTACAATTTCCAAGTACATACAATTGAATGAGGATCCGAATACACATCAAAATGTTTTATCTTTAAACATCACTACTCAGCATTTAAAAAAAATTGATATATTAGCCCTTCAGTGTACCTAACTACACAATAGATATTTACCGTTAGCTTTTCGGTGAAGGAAAACATCGTGTGGAAACCGGCCTAATCCCAATAATGTCTAGTTTTCCCTCTGGGTTGGAAGGTCAGACGACAGTCGCTTTCGTAAAACTAGTGCCTATGCCAAATATTGGGATTGGGTGTCAAAGCGGACCCCGGGCTTCTTTAGGGCACAACCGGGAATAACGCTAGGACTAGGATGATGAGATAAATTAGCCTTTCACCCGCGTGGCTACTTCTGGCCCCTATTTCACCAACTCGACAATTGTCACCTGATTACGACAATTCTCCATACATTGCTGGACACAAGTAACCTAGCAACCACCTTGACTTCTAGAACAAGCAATGCATGGCGAATTGTCATTGTCAGGTGACAATTGTCAAGTTGGTGAAATAGGGCCTGGTAACGTCTGTATGCCATTTGTAAACCGAAAATAATCTGATTTAGCTGCGAGGCACAGCTGGATAAAAAAATTACGTGACACGTAGTATTGATTACAAGAAATATGTTGAACCTTCAGCCCCGTGTTTTTGCACACCACTTTTTACGAGTGTGATATAGCACTCAAGTTCACTACAAATATTGCTTAAAACCAATATATGTGATGGGGCACTATCCCCCCCGGCTGCCGGGAACTGTGGATTTATTTCAAAGTAAAAAAAGCATATAGTGTGTTCTAACAATTAGAATATTGGTCCAATTAATTAACGCCAAAAATTCCGTGTAAGCTACTGTTCATTCAGCATAATAAAGCTCCAAACACAAACAAATGATGAAATGTTAGCAGGAATTTCTATTAAATACATACACATGGGAATAGTCGTTGATGAAATCCACTATTTTGAAATTCTGTTTGATATTTAATTATTTAGATTGATTATTTAGGTTCTCCAGTAATATATTCTGCTTCAATAAATGCTAGGTTGTTAATTTTATGTTCTGAGAGCTAGATTTTATATTCAAATTATCACCATTATTTTTTGTTTAGGTTATTGAATACCTGACTACATTATATGGTAGTCATTATCATATAATTTAGATGAAAGACTAACTGCGGGCGTAGCATGGTTGACATTTTATCACTTATCACTGTCGACAAGACATCCGTCACGTTCTGACAAGTATCCAAGTGCGAGAGTGACGGATGTCCTACAACGATGAGTGATAAAATAGCAACCATCTTAGGTCCGCTGGACCGGCATTGATTTCACTAGACTGTAGAACCACAGAAAAGCAACTAATAAAGTGAGAAGTGAGAAGAGATTTTCCCTCTCAAATTCCTAATGACTGACACTGACATAAATAGGCTCGTACAATACAATATTTTTTCGATATACCGTTTATCTAGTTCATCTTCTAACACTGCCAATTTAGAACATGCAATGAACCCAAATTAGATTAAAATACACCAATCAAGAGCCGTCCCAATATTAGCTACGGACTTTACGATAGGTCTACCGCAGTTTGTCGGTCATAATCACAACGTTATAAATTTAGAGGGTACATTCGACTACAGGTATTGAATTGGAATCGATGTGGTATTTGTCGCGCGCACATGTTTCGACGTGTAAAAGCAAATGCACGCGAGAAATACTAAACCAATTACGATAAGCCGATATGTTAAGCCGAGCCCCTGAGGAATATATTAAGAACATACAATGTTTAAGATCAGATTAACACTCAAGGTCTGCAATTAATCCATAGGTATCTTTAGCTACTAAATTTACCATCCTGAATCATGCCACATTTATTTATGAAAGAATAAAACATATTTCCAATAAAATGTATTGATATCAGAATGCATTTCGCGTCTAAAGTGATTTTTTTAAAGATTTTATGAAAGGAATAAACATTATCTTTAATATTTCCAGAGTATTGGCGATTTTTGCGCACCTCTAAATTTTGGGACAACTATCCCTTAAAGGGGATAGTAGCCTAATCCATGTAAATTACGATTAGGATTTTTTTTTTAAGCTGTTTATTGCATAAAGAAAAGGTTAATTCTATGTTACATCTATAGTTGCAATCTTGAGGATAGATGCCCTGTCGAGAAAAAGGACAATGGACAATCCCGCAAAAAAATTGATCGCACCTAGCGGTCCCATGCAATCGCACAAAGACATGCAACACGGTCAACTTAGTTGTAGTTGCAGAGTCTCGATAGATAAATAAAATAATATGTGTTTCATTCGTGAAACTAAGAGTTATTGCAATCAAGGAAACTATACCCCTGGGGCAACTATCCGGGTTTTACCCTAATTCATCCGACATGACTGGGATATCAAAGTGGGGATTGTCTTCTGTCAAATATCGTGGACGGAATGCTGGCTCTGCTTTAGGGTGCGTAACTACGTAATACCTGCCAGAGATATGCAAAAATACGTTCTGTAGCGTCCTGTAGATGAGAACAGCTGGACAGCGGGACACATGCTTGATAGATGTGGAATCATAGCATTGCCTCTGGTGGATATCATTCATTTCTAATGTTTTCCTCAAGTTACTTCCAAACGTACTACTGCATGGAAACCGCTTACGTTGTTACATTTGAATACCATCATTAAAAACTGTTGGCACAACACTAATTGATCGGACGTAGACATTATTCATAATTACAAATATTGCTTGACACATATTTCATATCCACTAATACTCTTTGCCACAACACCATTAAGCCGGTAGTCCGGCTGAATTCAGTGGTGCATTTCTATAGTCATAGTGTTGTAGGTAAGTGGACATTGGATTTAGTAGTATCATAGCAATTGATCGCGGGACCGCGCCTTGTTTGTGGTGCGGTGCAAGTGATAAAATATTTAATACATTATCGATGGACAAGCACGCGATTCTCGATGATCGCATGAAACTAGAAAGAAAAGTAAACGACGCTTAGTTTTCCGCATACATTCAATAAGGGGAAATTGACGTCTTCAGAGCCAAGAAGCCACGTTCCTCCGTCAAATATGAACCCATTTGAATCATTTTTAGGGTACCCTATCTCAAAAGGATGTTTCCGAAAACCATTGGAAGCCACGAGCGTGACGGACCACGTACAATGAAGGATTCCGTGAAAAAAGTTTCTTCGTAGGAAACTCACGGCACTTACGGTCTTATGTTTAAGAAAAGCAATTTTTAGCGGCAACATAAGAACCTTTATCTTATTCAAAATGTCTGCAGTCCCTGGAGCTTTGAATAATGGATTACCCGTTGGCCTAGATTAGAAGGAAGGTGTACAAGTTATGAAATTATTTAGAAACCTGTGGCTACGTCACTTTGGATTCACATATATATCTGAAAAATTTGTGTGCGAAGTTGCACCGTCCAGAGCTATTAACCACAAAACTTGAATCTCGAAGTTCGTATATCTCAGTATCTATTGCACTTATGGTTTACTAGCTTCTGCCCGCGACTCCGTCCGCGTGGAAGTCGTTTATATCGTAGCTCGATACAAACTTTCATCCCCCATTTCACCCCCTCAGGGGATGATTTCCGGGATAAAAACTATCCTATGTCCTTCCCCGGGATTCAAAATATCTCCTTATCAAATTTCATCTCAATCGGTTCACCGGTTTAAGCGTGAAGAGGTAACAGACATACAGACAGACACACTATCGCATTTATAATATTAGTATGGATGAGTATGTATGGTATGCGAGCGACAGAAAAAGAGATACGAACTTCGAGATTATATTTTCGTGGTAGCGCCGCAGAATCTGTCTACTTTGCCCATAGGTTAATAGCGTACGGTATTAAGTCCGCCGTTTACAATAAGTTCTTCTTTTGTGCTATCAAGATTAAATGAACAAATAAAAATAAACTAAGTACATATTTTAATCGTTCATTTAGAAGTAAGGGGCGGTATCATCAACGAGCCATAACTATAGTTTTGTTATGTTTAAGTTGAATTCACATAACACAGTACGTGATGTCATCGGAATACCTGTATCATATCAAAGACGCAATTTGCCAGGATATTCGTTTTTTTTAATCTTTATTCTATTTTGTGGTTCAACCCATGTGCACGCTATGGCGATCTTGCCATGCTAACGGGTTTAAATATAATAGATTTTGCCTGTATAAAACGTATTACTTACTTAATTAAAGCCGCTCGACGCTCGCATATCGCGTCGTTTAATGCCAGCCAGGGTTATGAAATTCGCCGGAGGCACTACTATTTAATGTCATTTATCTCAACAGCCACTCATGACAGCAAATAATAGCGTTAGATGATCTGTCGGGTGAACCTTGATGTAACTATATTTAAATATGAGTTTCCATTTTTCGCCTTATTACAACGCGATAAGGTCCAGTATTTGTGGCTTTATACGGTTATTAGGCTCACGTGTAACATCATTGTTAACCTAGATTGCCGTTGCTTTGAAAATTCTACCGGTTCAGTATATTATTGTGTTTGTACAGTTTATGCGTTTCTACAATATTGGTGGCATTAACATAAATAGCAAAAAAAGGTTAAATGAAACATCACAATAGATCGTCGTCAAAACGACAACAAAAAAAAACAGAAATAAAAAAATATATAATCGTAAAAGTCCTGGTGACTGAGTGACTGACTGACTCACTCACTTAAATCAACGCCCAGCCCAAACCGTTGAACCTAGAAAGCTGTTTTTTTCACAATAGGTAGGTTATACACAGGTACCTACTAAGAAGGGTTTTTTGGAAATTCTACCCTCAGGGGGTAAAATGGGGGTTGAAAGTTTGTATGAGGATGCAGTAAATTTTTTATTGAGAGACGTGAAACTTTGTGTATGGACTCCTTCTCACAATACAAAAAAGTAATTCTAGGGTTTTGGAAAAATCCACACCTAAGCGGGTTAAATAGGGGTGCAAAGTTTGTATGAACCGATTTAGATGAAATTTGGTATAGAGATAGTTTGAGTCCCGTGGAAGGGTGTCTCTTGCCTTATCGACAAACTTTTCATCGAATTTCATTTCATCGAAAACGTTTCAAGTAACATTAAGTTCACGAATTATTATAATTAGGGTGTCATTTTATTTCATGACCAGATCATTCTAATTTTTATTATTTCATAGATTAACTGTTCAGGGAGTATTACTTGGCAAAAGATTCAATTTGTATCAATTTTAAATGGCAGAATAACAAAACGTTCTTTTTTTCGATTTGAATATGTTCGAAATTTAATTACAACATTACAAAATAATAAAAAAAAACAAGTAGATTCGATTAGGGTTAACTTGTGTCCCTCAGAGCGGAAATAGGCACCCCGCGAAGCGGGGTGACGTCGACACGCTGGCGGTTAGGCTAGGTTATATGGCACCTATGCCATAGATAACTGTGTATGCTAACTATCTTAAATTTAAATAATAAATCTTGTAATAATTTGTATGTTATTTAAAAATTAAATAATAAAACGTTTTCCATGACATAATTCAACTATTTAATGAATCATCCGAAAAATAAAAATACGCGATTTAAAATTACTTGTAATGAGCATTCCACGAACTGAATTGTCGACGAAATTAAAATACATGAAACGTTGACTTTGAAGTGATATTCGGCGAAATGAGTGTCGACAATTTAATGATAAACTCCCGTGGAAGGACATAGGATAGTGTTTATCCCGGAAATAGTAGAAAATAGTAGGTATATAAAACGACACCAAAATAAAAGATAACAGTGCAAATTACTAATATAATTATTAATAATTTTGACATGTAATACTGAATTATTATGAATAAAATATGATTATGATTATGTATACTTTTTTGAATGGCACTAAATAAAGGCACATTACGGCGCTGGTTCAGCATAATGATGTGGCCACATCACTGAGGTTCTGCCAGGACTCCAGGACAAGTGAAGTGTTCCTGGTGCAGCAGAGTTCCAAGAATGAGCTGTGTTGACCATGAAGAACGTTTGTTCTTCTACTCTTACCACACCGTCGTCTAGTACAGTCCAGTGCAAAAATGTGTATCGCTAACATCCTCTCATAAATAAGTACCAAAACCTTAATCCGCTGACATAAGAGTAATGGGACATATTTATGAGTAAGTTGTATACGGTACCCATATTTTCACACTTGACAACCGACCCATTACACATGCTTTATTGAGCTTACTATGGGGCTAGTTCGATTGGTGTAAGATTGTCCCCTATTGTTAATATTTATTACCACATAATCCTCTTAATACTTGGGAAAGGTCGGCAACGAACATGTGTATTCAGTGGGTAGATTTTTCGAAAAAGCGGTTGTACATACCTACTTATACTTGTAGAACGCAGGAGCGCATAATAGTTATTTTTGTTCGATTGGAATAGTACATTATTGCAGAGGCCGCGAAATAGCAATTCGTGTATAAGTTGATTTTGCGCGTGCATCTTATTGCATTGCAATAAAGCGACAAAATTATTGATTTTTTGACATAGACTGTACTAGACAAATAAGGAATACCCTTTTTGAAAAGTACTTAATGTTGAGTAGATCAATCACCTACAATCAGGTGGATGTCACACTGCGCCGCATCTCCGGACGGAGATGCGGAGCTCGTTGTATGCAAGTACCTCAGTTTGTATATAAATTACGTGTGGTACGACACACTGCACCGCACCTCCGTCCGGCGAAATTTATATGCAGCTCCGCACCTCCGTCCGGAGATGCGGCGCAGTGCGCCATCCGTCTAAGGTATACTTTAATTCCCATTTGAAAAAATAATGCTTTGCTGTTATACCGCTAAATACTATTTAAGCAAGGCTTTGTTCAAAAAAGAAAAATAGAAATATGATATTCGCGTACAGGTCTTGCACCCTGTAATACTATGCATCATTATGAGCCATTAGACAGCGTGATTTAACATGGAACCTTTCTTATGCGAATTGTAATCGTTGTATCAAATCGTAATTAGTGATATTACTTCTTGTATACTAAAGAAGTAATCTATAAAACCATGTAAAATTATGGTGATCAAACTTGCAAAACGTCCGTGACCAACCACCATGATCAATTCAAACGAGCTTCAAACAAATGCAAGTCACACAGTTTAGTCACTCGCCCTGTCAGATTCGTCATGTACAAGTTGTACAGGTTATTGTTAGGCGCGGTAAGTGCACCCGCGGCGGGTATTGTTCTGGGCGGTGTTTGATATGACCCGTCACGCTATTGTGCACTGCCGACATGTTCTGATGCAAGCGAGACACAGTCTTCGAAAGACGACAGTAGTCGAAGTGGTTATTACGATGCCAGCGAGTTGCAGTCGATAATCTGTAGAGTGGATAAAAATGTTTGACAAGAATTTAATTAATTTATTACTTCTTTAGCAGACGAACTGCTTAATACAGCTAGCGCTTGCAGTGTGATTTTTCGTAAACTCAACCGATAAAATAAGTGATCCCGGGATATGCCCAAGCTATACTATTTGCGATCTGATATTTTTTTAATGCTGAAAAAGAATATGAGCTAGGATAGTAGGCCTTGGCCATCACTTTACAGGAGATGTTTTAGTGGGGATCTCATCTATTCTAAAATAAAATATCTTATGTCTAGAAAATTTAGAGGCCACTGTTTTAACTATAAATCTAAGTATTTACATTAATCTTACAGTAACCAAACCTTTACTAGATAATTTATTGCATCTGCATGCAACTCATGACGATGTTCCATACATTCCGTAGAAGAAAAAGGGCAGATTATGTTAAAATATTATCCTGTAGTTTTTCAATCAAGAAATTATCAGGATTATAAGCTCAGAGCTACCGCGAAACAAAAACGCAGTAAGTTCGTGTGTCGCTGGAATTCACAACTACGACAGAATACGTAGTTGTGAATTCCAGCGACAAACATGGTTTTCGTTTCAGGGTAGCTAGATTACGGAAGCACGGAAGCTATGAAATAATTTATCCGCAAATTGACTTACTGATCTAATATTCTTCGACAACCCAGTTCTATTTTAGAAACTCGATACTTTATTCACATGTGGCATTTTACCGCCTATTGCAACGACCGGTCCGACGGGCCTAGTAGCGCCCAGCTTAGACCAAATGACTTATCTCAGTGGGAAAATGATGTCACTTAAGACCTTCTTGAAGTTTGTCATAGTTCTTATGCGACTAAGACGTTTTGCCCACTCGTCTAACAAGCTTTTTAGGTGCGAAACTGTCTCATTAAAATGATCTTTGTTGTTGTTGCTGTTTTTTTATGAATGATGATTAAATGAGTTGGCCTGACTGAGCGATAATTATACGTAAATAAGAAGAGAAACATCGTTACGTTTTGATCGATCATGACTTCATGAGTGTAGCTGATTCACAAAATGTCCTGTTTCCCTGTCATGTCCACGGTTTTATATCTACGATGTCATTTTCATTTTTAAATATGCTTGGGACATGTCACATATTGCTAGTCAACTCGCGCCCCATGTGTCTGATTTTATAGTATGGTAAAACAAACAACGAAACACGTGTCTTTTTATGCCTTATTGTCATGTGACAAGAGCGAATAAGGTACGTGTTTAAATTTCGTTGACTGTACATAAATACTACTTAGAACAGAAAACTCGAATAATTAAGATTAAGTACCTAAACGAATGCATTTATTTATTTATTTGTATAGGTATATATATTATATATGTATTTATACTTTTTTTATTGTTGAACATAGATATTTTAAAACGTACATTGTTTTATCAGTATAAATAGATGCTTATGTAATTTAACTTGTCATATCCCAAAAATGTAATTTGATTATATGTGTTATCTTACTCCTCTTTCATTATTCTTACACTAACTTTGGTAAGTTACTCCCTTATTCATAAAACTTAAAATGCCTCCGCTAAATAAAAAGTGCTCTGTCCCTTTCTGATGAACGCAAATGTCAACGTGACAGATAAAGACAAACGAATTTTAACGCCGTTTTAGTTAAAATAGGCTTGTAGAACGTTTATGAATACGGCCCTTAGTGTCTACGAGTAGGTTGATAGCGATTGAATTATTGTTATTGAAATGTAAATGAAATTATTAGTAGATATAAGTACGTAAATATTCATGTAAGTAGTGAACATTTTTTAATTGGAAAAAATATACTTTTTATCCTAATGGTAGATAACCATTTTAATGACAGATATTATTTGTTACTAATTAATAATACACAAAATATATTAAATAAAAATTATAAACTGAGACTAACCACTAAGAGAATATTAAGAAAACTAAATTAAAACTAAAACTAAATTAAATTAAATGAAAAAATTTAATGATTTATTAAAATGCATGCGGAGATTGGGGAACACTAGAAAATAATATAACACCATAGAAAACCAAGAAAGAAAATTAAGTATAAATATATTATTACTTTGTATCCTTAACTTACATGAATTTAAATTAACAACAATAAAGTTACAAATCTACTATAAGCAATATTCAAAGTTCAGCATTCCAAACTTTATGCACTTTTTATATCGCGACCTGCAGCGCTGCAGCGCAATAAAGATACATTATTGCACGTGCATTAAAACAACAATGTCTCGGTCTTGTAAAACTGTGTAATAAGGCTAATTTTACTTAATTGGTGCAATCAAAGGAAACCTTTCCGCCCGGCCGTCTGGCCACCCAAATGTTACGGAGCACAATTAATTTCATTTAGTTTTAATTGTTTTGCCTAAAGAAACGTCATACAGTAACCTCTAGTAACTGAATAAACTTTGGTGTCGTAAAAGTAAATAAGCTAACAAAAGATCTTGATATTGACATATTCAACAGTCCTGGTGTGAGAAGTAAATTGACGAAGTTTCTTTGAATAAGCGTAGCTTAGAGTGACTGTTGCAGCGTAGCTTTACTTTAATTTAGCTTTAATATTGGAATAATTCAATAAAATTCCTCTCCTCATTCCAAGGTAATGCTGCCAGCATCTTTGGTACGATGCCACGGGGGCCCTTTTTAGAGATTTTATAAGTTAGCTTTAGATTCTTCTAATATAGTTTTATATTCGTTCTCTTTGTATAATATGTATATTTACTGTTGGTTTAAATAAACATTTAGACCACAAGTTATTAAATCTCAGTAATCACTACATAGTATAAAACAAAGTCCCTTCCCGCTGTCTGTCCCTATGTATGCTTAGATCTTTAACACTACGCAACGGATTTTGATGAGGTTTTTTTAATAGATAGAGTGATTCAAGAGGAAGGTTTATATGTATAATATAGTACCCGTGCGAAGCCCGGGCGGGTCGCTAGTTCAATATAATAGTACCTAATCCCAAAAATATTTACATAAAATTATGCTGTGGGTGGGAATCTGTACCGAATTGGCTTTTTTTGTATTATACTCGTATATTTAAAATCAATGTGATTATGTAGCTGTTGGTTATCTAAATATAAATAAATAAATAAAATTAATTAGGACAGCGTTTCTACTATATCTTTGAACATTGAATTGTTACGGTACCTATGAAACTCGTCCAATCGGATAGTTGCACTCAAGTGTCAATTGAATCGTACTTAATTATATTAAAATCTAGTGGCTATGTGAGATGTAGAGACCGAGCCTGTCTTTTTTAAATATATTTATTTATTTAATTTCAAAAAAGTGTCTTGACAAAGAAAACTACATAGTTAACGAACCTACTTACAAAATTTTACAAGAAACAGTTGAGAAATGCGACTTATACAGAAGAATAGCCGGACAGACACGGGACACCGGACAGAAACGATTTTTGGCCCAAGTTGAAGCATAGAACTTCGTTCGCTTCGCTCGCTCGTTCGGAAAGGCATATCAGCGTATCAGTCTGCATCAGTCATAATTTACGTACAATAGTTATTTGTTATACAAGGGTGCAAAGTATTTTACCCGCGAGTGTTTCAACACACGAGAAGTAAAATACATTTGCACCCATGTGTAACACAAAACTTTTCTCCTCACTGTAGCGAGGAAAGTGCAACATGGAAACCAACTTTTTTTTTTTTTTTTTTTAACACTAATAATAACGTTAAGTAATATCAAGTAGAATTTTGGTCAAGTGGGAGTCGGATTTTAGTTTTCCCATACATTTTGACACCCAGCGCCTGATGATTTAATGAAGGCAACAAGCAATTATTTAAAAGTTCTTAAATATTTATTTTATTCTGTTTTTAGTATTTGTTGTTATAGCGGCAACAGAAATACATCATCTGTGATTTTTTGTATTATGAGCGTTTTACGTTTTGTTATACTGTCAAAAGCTACTTGAACAGGCTCCAAGGTCAAATTACTTTCCCCACTAGTGGATAAAATGCGTGTTTGCTCACTAGTTTTAAAGGATAAAAGACGGCTTTCCGAGGCAGTGAGGGGAAAAATACATTTTGAATGTATTTTATTTTATTCTGTTTTCATTACATACGCTTGGTATGAAGTTCCGCGGAAAAACTTATTTTGCGCTCGGATAAGAAAAACGGTGCGCTGCACATTGCACAATTCAATTTAACCGAGGGTTTTGTTATTTAATAACGTGGAGGTGCGATCTCTGAGCTCCGCTGGCATTTTCCAGTTGTGGGTCACATCACAGTCGGGGCTGCTAGACTATAACGTGGTACTTGAAGGAATTTCCGAGTGATGATAATTCGATGCTATTTTCTATCCAACAATAAACGGTTCGAATGTTGTTTTTCATACCTGTTTTTTTTATTAATTTCCGTTTAAATCAGCATACATTATTTTAGGGGGTATTTGCGCCCATGAGTAAAGTATACGCTTCTATATATAGGTTCGTAACGTTTTTCTTACTAACTATAAACATCAGTTCAAAATGTTGGCTTAGAGTTGGTAAAATATATTTAGTATAATACATATGGTATGTATATTTTGACTCTGCTTATCTCTAATTATTTGAAGGGTGTTAAATCGTTTTATCGACAGTATTGGAAACAAACAAATCCAACTGAAGAAATCGGAAGCTGGCCTATGCTCATCTATGCTAAAAGCTAGCCAGATTGACAATCGCATCGTTTGTGATGTTAGGTTGTGTGACTTATGCGCGCCGCACAGCCGTGACGGGCATCATTTGGTCGACACCGTTCTTCAAAATTCGCAAAATCAAACTAATGAGATTGCTGGCCGGCCGATGCTAGATTCTGATCTACCACAGAAGCCAGCCTGATTGACAATCGCATCGTTTGTATTGTATGTGTGTACTGCACAGCCGTGATGACATCCACCATTTCGTCGAGACCGTTCTTCAATGTTTGCAAAAACAATCTAAAGAGGCCGCTGGCTGGCGCCGATACTAGGTTTTGATCTATTACAAAAGCTGGCCGGATTGACAATCGCATGGTTTGTATTGTGCTGTGTGCATTGCACAGCCGTGACGGGAACGTTTGGACTGTTGATGCATGCACCTCTGTTTGGGCAACATTGTTATTTAGATTTTCTTGATTATACATAAAAAAATATATGAAACACCTTCAACGCAATAAACATTGCTAAGAACCATCTCGAAAGACAAGACTATCAATTTAATGAACGAGCTACGATGGCCTCAGAAAGACGCGCAGATACACAATTAAAGCTTTTATAGTATTAGTACAGTACGATTACTGAAGACCTGACAGATGGATTGCCTTCATTTAATTTTCAACTTTAATCTTATACAAATAAAATAGTTATTACTAAATCGGTAGATGTGGGTAACAGTATTCTGAAAAATGCTTTATCTATATGAAATTAAAGTTGAAAATTAAATGAAGGCAATCCATCTGTCAGGTCTTAACTAACAGTAATCGTACTGTACTAGCCCTATGGTTAGCCATTTCTCGTTTGCGTCTGGGGTTAAAAAAAACGATCCAGATAGTTTCGTTCAAGATTTTGAGCTCTCATAATCAAAATATAGGCATAAGACCAGCAGCATTACGAGAAAAACAAAAATCAGATGGACGTCTTTCGGCTGATATGATGATGATTTAAAATCAGTTCTCGCGCCGCTCACCATCCCAATATATAAAGTGACTTTTGAATCCAGTTATTTAGAAAATAGAATTGAATTTATTTTCGAATGAAACAAATAAATTAGGTTTTTTTTATATTTTATGAAAGGGCTGAATCCCATTGTTATCGACTGAACATTCTGTTGTTCAGAAGGCAGCACGAGGCGGTTGGTGTAATACATTATATGTATAAACATCTCAATTGCGCTGGCTCGGTGTCGTATCTCGCTGCGACACGTTGGAGAGCTTTCTGACATACTGCGGTTACTGTGATCTAGGTTACATCGGTATTTTGGTATGGTTGACAAAACAACGATATGGCGGAAGAGTTGTGCATTAATCAAATCCGATTCTCTCAACAAGACTTGTCAGTATTTACATTTCTCGCCTAGAGTTATACTAACCGGACTTGTTATATTAAAGTCACCTGTCAGTTTTGTGACGAAACTTATAAGTTGGCATTGACCGTCAATGTAATGGCTAAAATAAAACAAATCAAAAAACGTTTGGTGACGTACTAGGTGAAAGACCATGTATTGATAATTGCACTAATTAGGGGTATGTACCAATCCGTCTGTAATCAGCAGAAACTGTCTTAACAAAATGATATTTCATTCAAATCAGTAATCATGCATGTTTATGCTTTAACTTTGAGCACCAAAGACTCGCTTCCGACAATCTCCACGGCAGTTGATTCGACCACGTCACTGGAACAGAAATATTTGGTCGTTAATATGATATGCGTAGGTAATGAAATTGGATACAGCTGGCTATTTTAAAGGAACGGGACATTGCATAGATATTGGCGGTTCTCCTAAAAAAAAAGATGATCCTGATCTATTCATCCATCTAAAAACTCACCCAGCTTTCTTCGGCGACTGAATACTAGCGAGAGTAACCTCCAGTTGTCCGACCACGTTCTCAAAGTAACTCAAGTCGATAGTGTAGGATACTTCTTTTAAGTTTAGAATAATCACATAGTTCTCTCCATTGTACCACCTGTTGAGACAGTCAATAATAAAGCACTTGTGATAAATGTTAAAGTAGTTGGCTTAGCTTGTCACTGTAGGGGTTTCTTCAAGATATTGTTATCAGTACCAAGAGTGACAGCATCGAACAACGGAGCTTGTCATGTTATCGAATAATAAGAAATTTATTCATCGTTATAATATATTAGGAATATTGAGACATTTATCGTAATGCTTGACCGGAAAAAGACTAAACCGTATCAATTTGACTGTTCTTAATTTGGTATTCCAGTAATTGGAACTTTGAGCTACACCGACAAAAGGTTAGCTTTTAATGAAGAGAAGAAGAAATTGTTATAAGTAGGATCAAGTCAAAACAAAATATATCAGGTCAAAAAATAATAATACAATCATTACCTTCTGAAGGCAAATACATCGCCATTTAGTGCAACTGATTCGTATCTGCCGTATCTGAACGTGGGTTCTGTACGAAGTTGAGCAAGCGCCTTGTAGACGTTAAGGTGTGACCGCTGGATACCTTGTTGCGCCTCCACGTTCAAGCCTTCATAACCCTCAGCAACTGGCAGCCACGTCTTATCTGCCGTTGAGAAACCTATCGGATTTTTTTTTTATAAAGATTCATTTAGTTTAAAGCTCACAAGTATCAGTAGACTACACAATTTACTCTTAATTTATCTCCCATTCTCATATACAGAGATTTCAAAAAAAACATGTTTCTGTGCATATTATGTCTGCACTTACGGTCTGTCTTTGTAAAAAACGATAAACCATCTGTTTTAGAGACTATAATGTCATGTCGACTTTTATTTTCAGTTACCAGCGTTTTTATCTGAACTCCATTGGAAGGGGGTTCTAGCGGGATCTCTTGACGCTTGCCAGTAATTGATGGGATCATCAGTGTTGCACCCACTTGGATCCACCGTGTCTTCCCAGCTAACAAACCCGTCAACCATGCCGATTTCTTCGCCCTGTAACAAATAATTCAATTTATGCTTAACCTATATACTACGATTTCGTTAATAGTCTTAATAATTGATTTAATGAATTAAATTAAATACAATTCTTACCATGTATGTCACTGCAATACCTGGCAATAATTGTGCAAGCATATTCATCCCGTCTACTATCTTTGGGCTATATCTAGAGGCTACTCTGTTAACGTCATGATTGCCCGTCTGAAATTAGGAAAATCTTAGTACAGGGCCTACATGATACAATTTCAATGAAAATACTTCACAATCATGTTGGTGATACTTACCACCCAGTTGGCGAGCTTGTCAATCGGTTTAAAGGTCAAAAATTGATCAATGGCATACTTAATATCAGAAGCGGCGGATTCGTGATTGACATCGGAAATTAATGCAAAATTAAATGGCATTTGCGCTCCTTCGCGGTCACCTTCGCCAAAGTACTTCATCGTTTTTTGAGGGCTTGCGCTGATTTCAACCATCATTACTCTAGTAAAATCATCTTTGGCCTTATATTCGTTGAAAAGATCACGCCATTGGTAGACCATGTCGTAAGTTTCTTCCTGATCCGTCGTATATATGTGGTCTAAATAACCATAACTAAGCGGATCGTCTAAATTATTGCCTGATATGGGCTCGTCTGGGTATTTCCCATCATAAAGTTTTTTATCAACTTCGAAAAGGTGTTTGATGGCGTCGACTCTAAATCCAGCAACGCCTTTGTCAAACCAGAATCGGATGACATTCTTCATCTCTTCTACTACGTCAGGATTACGGTAGTTGAAGTCAGGTTGGCCAATAACAAACTGGTGAAGGTAATATTTGCCTACTTCTTCTCTGTATTCCCAGGCACTTTTACGGAAAACACTAAGCTGAGGAAGAAGGCAAATATGAAATGCCTATTGATTGACAAGCCATTGGCGTAAATAAAAGCATAAAGACAAAATGCGAGAAAAAAGATGAACGGTTTATAAATAAATAAAAATGTATACACAAAAAAAAAGAAGAAATAAAAACGAAAAGTTTTAAATACCCAATTGTTCGGTGGCTGAAGATCCCCATTTTCGTCCACAATTCCATCCTCCCAAACGAAATAGTCAAAGTATTTCTCGTCACCTTGAAGAGCTTTCTCAAACCATTCACTTTCGTTACTACCATGATTGGGTACTAAGTCTAAAATGATTTTAATATCTGCAAAACATTATATTTTTAGCTAAATTGTGAGGTAAATTTTTCATCGTTAAAGAGATTATGGTCTAAAATGGTTCACGATATACTGAATTTTCTTTCGTGGACTATTTTGGTGAACAATATAACAAACTTAATTGTTATATTGTAAACTTACCTAATTCGTTCGCCTTCGCGATCAGTTTTTCAAAATCCTCCATAGTCCCGTACTCTTCGTGAACAGCGTAAAAGTCAGATATATCGTACCCAAAATCGTACATTGGTGATGAGAACATAGGGGAGAGCCAAGTAGCCCCGACGCCCAGCTCCTTAAGATACTCCAATTTTGAGGTTATTCCTGAGAAAACGTAAAACAATCATCATCGGATGCTTTGCTTATTTAATTACTAGGTATTCGACGGTTAGTGATCCAAAGTGAAAATACACCTTTTAGGGATTTCATATCCTAATGCCAGACAACTGGCGACGTTCCCTTTGATAGTACAAAACTTCTAGTGGCTGGATTCTTCATATACCCGTGATGGCATTTTATGGCATAAACATGATGTATGTAAATAGTAGCTTATATAGGTATTCACAACCAGATTGCACAACCAATCCACATTCACTTCTGATGTTAAATTATAGATGTCCCCTGAATCGCCCTGATAACATCTTTTTGGACATCGCTTCACGATATGGTCTATGGTTTGATCTTCAATGCCCCAGTCACACAATAGGCTATCTGTCCATCCCCATTTGTGCTTTAGGTAATTGCACCCGGACTCAATTCGATACCGCCTCAACCAATCTCACTGAAGCGCAAACTCTTATAGTATCCCGGAGTTAAAATCACGAGCATGGTCATGCCGGATGTTCTCTTAGATTTTCTCCAGGGTAAACTACAACAAACTCATAAAAAACAACATTCAATTGAGTACAAAAATGATTACTTGCCATTAAGATCCCCTACACCATCACCATCACTATCCATGAAGGATCTTGGATAAATTTGGTAGAATACAGTCGTCTCCCACCATTCTAACTCCCTCTCTGTAATCCCGTGAGTCAGAACTAAGAGAAAAGGCAAAAGAAAAACCGACTTCATCACGGTTTTTAATGCCACAGGTTACTAATGTGAAAAACAAACATATGAAGACTCTTTATATGCGGCTGATATCAGTGTTGTACAGATAAACATTATTTTGAAATGACATTTTATCAGTGTCACAGATCAACGCGAGATATAGTATCTAGGCAGACTACACTTGCATGGTCTCGAAGGAAATACGCCTGTTGGTTTTTTTTCCGAGCCTATTCAGTGGGTGGTAGTGTGCATTTACTTGGACCAACCATTAAAGATCATTTTATCATGTTTTTTCGACCGCTTTCATAACGGCTTTCGATTTGATAACTTGATTTGGTATGGTTGAAAAACAGCGATTGGAATTATTAGCACTAAATTAGCAGAAGACTTGTCACGTCTGAATTAAACAAATCCGATTCTCTCAACAAGACTTTTCAGAACTTACATTTCTCTCCTAGAGCTAGCCTAGCCTGACTTGTTATATTTAAGTCACCTGTCAGTTTCATGACGAAACTTATGTGTTGGCATTGACCGTCAATATTATGGCTAAAATAAATCCAATTAAAAAAACGTATACATGGTTGAAACGATGGCTAAAATAAATTAAATAAAAAAACGTTTGATATACATGGCTGAAACGTTTGGTGACGTACCAGGTGAAAGGTCATGTATTGATAATCGTACTTAGTAAGGGTAGGTTGCACCAATCCGTCTGTAATTGTAAACGGTGTTCGATAAAATCATACATTCAGATTTGACATGTTCCTATTGAATGACAGCTGTCGGCGCCATATTTAACGTTGACCGGTCCGTAATCGTAAGTTCATGCAACTCGCCTTAACAAGAGAAATAACTAAGAATGAAGTACAACAGATTCACATGTTTTATATTTAATTGTTAAATAACGAAGTATCGTTCCTTTGCTGACGATTGCGAATAAGGGTGTTATCATGCTTATGCATGTTTCATTCTGTAGTTGTAGCATTTTTATTACAAACTTAATGTTATCATTATTATTTGATGCATTAAAAACATTTAAATAACCGTTAAATACTAACGGCCGTATTCATAAACGTACTACAAGCCTGTTTTACCTAAAATGGCGTTAAAATTCATTTGTCCTTATCTGTCACTTTGACATTTGTGTTCGTAAGAAAGGGACAAAGCACATTTTATTTAGCAGAGGCATTTTAAGTTTTATGAATAAGGGGGTAACTCACGATAAGTTAGTAGTAAAGTAAAACCAAATAACATAATATATTGACACATTGTAATCTATGTCTTATCCCTTTGTCTCTGTGTGTCTTTTGTGTAGTGAATAAATGTCTTCTTCATTTATTTCTTTCTTTTAATATAATATAAATATATAATATATACATCAAAGCCAAAAGAGTGACAAACCTATTAAGATATCATGCTGCTCAACCTGTGTGCATAGCAGGGTCGCCGTTTTATCACCTATCTTGTGGATAAGATATCCGTCAATCTCGCACTACCGTACATTGGTGATGAGAACATATGGGAGATACTTGTCAGAACGTGACGGATGTCTTATCCACAGCGATAAGTGATAGAATGGCAACCATACTAAGCCTATGAATAGGGAAAGACTTTTGTTACAGAAACCTAGTTATTTTGACAACAATGACAAAAATCATCATTTGAGAAACGAATGTGGTAAATTGCGTCTGAGCACAATTGTGAATACGAAGTAACGCTTTTGTGTAAAATTGCTGTTGCGAAGACTTGTGTTTGTGTGCAACGTGCACAATAAAATTAATTTTAGATAGAAACGCTTGAGTATAAAGTCTAGCATCATTAACGATGAAATCTCGTATCGTGGGATGTTGCCAGACATGCGAGCGAAGTTTGTCCCCTAGTGAATCCCTAGCTTGCTTGCAGCATGTGATGGCAGTTAATTCTGGCTTTGTATACATCGTACACCGTGTGTGTTGAGCCCGCAGTCCTTTGCCAGCAGTGAGAATCAAATGAACCAAACTGAACTGAGTCTGCGGTCAATTACAACGTCGAAGCGTTGTTACCAATCGGTAGAAATGCTCATTGATAAGGGAAAATAAACTCACAAACTTTACTTATTTATCCAGCTCAAATGCTGCTATTGATCGGTAATTTCCTGTTGTTCGATTTAAGTCATACTTAAGAAATTAAGGTACTTGAACAATGTCAATCAAACGTACTATAACCTAGTATTGGGGCGTTTTCATTAAATTGTGCACCAGGATGAAAATTATGACTTTTTAAAAAAAAGTGTGTTTATGGTGATGTGGTGTTGTAATCTATTATGAAGTTTATTTTCTAAAGTTACTAAAACTGTGATGAGTCCCACCTAAATACGCTTAGTTTTTGAATTATTGATAAAAGAACCTGACAGTGTAGTCCAGACCGGTCAGTTTTGTAACAATGTTAATTTCGTTGACAAGCTGTAACTACAAAATTAATCCGCAATATTTTGCATTTGTTTTGCTGCAAATGACTTATATTTCCATATAAACAGGTCGTTTAATAAAACAAACAGTTATTATTGCCTGAAAATAAATTTTAATGTCAGTTTTGTAACTATTGATACCATTATGTTATTTATTTTGTTTATTTCGATCAATATTTTGAAAAAATCGTTTATAGATGCATTTGTGTTAATGTATATTTTTAGGTAGTTCTCTATAAAAAAGAAACCTTGGGTTAAAAGCGTATAGAAAACGAAATAGAGACCAAACAAAGCAACTCAGCAAGTGGGACAGTTAAAAAACTGACAAGCTCAAAATTCTTAGGCTGGGGTTACATGATGCGGTAAGGTAATGAGAAAAATGTAAATATAAAAATTCGTTTTATTAAATAATAGGACAATGCGGTAATTATTTAAGAACAATCAGTCTTGCACGTACTTAATACTTTGAATTGGTGAAGTATGTTATACTTAGCATTACTAATGATTAATACTGCAATTTACTTAATTTAGGTACAGTTTCTAATAAAATAATCTCACTATTAACGACAGTCATATTATGTTAGATGTCAGTCATATTCTTAATATTTTAGTTAACCGTTAGTATAAATCTCACTTTTTTAATTAAATTAGTTAACCAACTGTTCAATCAGTCTTAAAATGTGCTACATTTGACACGTAACTTACCACAGAAGTAATAATCTAAATTAACAATCAAAGAAACATTCACACAGAATCTGTCGAAAGTATCGAAAGATTTGCTAGTATGAAAAATCTAATGTTACATAATATCGACAATACTCTCAAGAAACATTTCTCCGTAGCAAAAATATACATATTTTTAAAACACATAACTAAACACAAAATCTTAATAAACTTAGAAAAATCAGTACTAAAAGAGCACTTTTAGATACCTACACTTCACCTCAATTTAAATTAGCGTGAGTATTGAAATTTCTAGATGATCAGCTCAAAAAATTTTTAGACAAAATACACTGCAGTAATTTAGATATATATAATAACAAAAATGATATTTTTTTATAGAAATAACCTTAAAAATCGTAGAAAAAATGTAAATCCTAAAACAGTACCATTGGCAAGAGGTTGTATCTTAGGAACAAACATTTCAGAATAGTATTTTATAATATTTTTACCCCTAGCAAAGGCCCGTATAAAAAAGTTTTTACTTTGTGATGTGGAATTTTCTTTTCAACTCCAGTAATAAGAGGAAATGGATAAAGCAAGATTATTAAATTGTGTTAAACAGATGATAAAGCATGATCATATAGTATAAGAAGCTCTTTTGAAACGGACCCGGTCGTACCTACTAAGTTAAATAAACTCTAGCAACAAGTACTTATTAACATGAAACATTGTTATACAATGTGCTATAAACTTTCTTCGTACAATCTAAAGAACATTAAAAAAACAACCCTAATTTAAGACAACAATTAAAAACATTAGATGTTCGCGTTGGTTGGTTCTACATGTATTGTTTTGTTTGCCATCATTACTGGAAATAACTGTACTTACCTACTACGATTCTAACTACAACTAAAAAAATTAATTATCTTCAATACTTTGATAAAATCTCGTGTCATGACTAAAATATCGAACTTTACATAAAAATTAAAGTTAAAAGTATGTATTCAACTCATGCGTTGTTAATAAGTTTTGTTTCTGTTTTTTTTTCAAATTACTGAAGATATCGAGATTTCGAATGGAACGCCCATGTAATACCACCCTAATGACGTCAGTTTTGTAACATTGTCGGTCAGCCTATACGTAACGGAGCGATTTGTTTCAAACCTGACGTCACGTTTTTCTACTTTACTATAATCAAAATTTAACACTGAACTCATCTTACATAATAAAACTATTATTTTTATAAGAAACAGCTGCAAGCTTATCTATTTACATCTATAATATATGAACATTATGTAGAAACTAATATTATTAAAGAAAATTGATCACAAACCTGACTGACGAAATGTGTACGGTCTGCAGTCCACTGACACAACTTCACTTAAGAACCTCCTGTCGCGTACTGGCGGTTTAAAATTGTTTGGTGACTGATCATGTGTTATTAATGTTGCCATTCCCAAAATATCATGTGGATTAGTAGAAATTTCAATGTAGTTTTGATCGTTACAAACCTGACATGTCAGGTGGCATCAGTTTCAAGCAATGTTATTTAAATTCAGTTTTTAATTCAAAAGCAGCAAGGTTCGATTCAAAACTTTTGTTCATGTCCCCCGTAAGACTCTTTAGATTCTAGTAACATTTAAAACTCGACAGCTATAGTAGAAAAAAATTGCACGTTGTGACTTGCAAAACCATAAAGTTAGGGTGGGACACGTGAAAAATCGGTATCTTGGCTGTTTAAAAAATATATTATAATTACATTATGCTTATCTTAACTAAAACTATTGACGAAATCATTAGTTAAATATGTGTTCCATGGGTATAAATTATTAAACTCGGGATAAAATAATGCTTAACGGAGTAAAAAAATGTTGAACACGCGGGACATCAAAAAACGGGGGGTGTCCCTAAAAGTGAAAATGCCCATTGACATCATATCAGAAGTAAAAACAAGACACAACGCATAAAATATTTATTGAGATTTTACGTGTACTTTTGGCAAGGATTCTTTAACTGTGGTAACCCATAACGTTACAAAACAATTGAGTACCGGAATTAAAATATGGTGTATTCACAATACACCA
The DNA here is from genome assembly GCA_947049275.1 of Epinotia bilunana. Lineage (NCBI taxonomy): Eukaryota > Metazoa > Arthropoda > Insecta > Lepidoptera > Tortricidae > Epinotia > Epinotia bilunana. Next base: position 21,043,251 of record OX346258.1, on the reverse strand, counting down.
TAAATTTCTCATTATCAAAAGGCAAATAAAAAGGCAGGAACTGTCTTAACAAAATTTTATTTTATTCAAATCAGAAATCATCTATGTTTATGCTCTAAGTTTGAGCACCAAAGACTCGCTTCCAACAATCTCCACAGCAGTTGATTCGACCACGTCACTGGAACAGAAATATTTGGTTGTTAATAATGTGCATTGTTGCAACCTACGAATATAACCATGATAGATGATGATATGATATGCGTAGGTAGTGAAATCAAATATTTTGACCATGAACAATGTGCCTGGTTAAATCCCTACGCATATAATCATGAATGATGATAATTGTATGCGTAGGTAGTGAATTTAAACACAGCTGGCTATTTTACAGGAACGTCACATTGCATAGACATTGGCGGTTCTCCTGATTGATTCATCCATCTAAAAACTCACCCAGCTTTCTTCGGCGACTGAATACTAGCGAGAGTAACCTCCAGTTGTCCGGCCACGTTCTCAAAGTAACTCAAGTCGATAGTATAAGATTCGTCCCTCAAGTTAAGAATTATCACATAGTTATCTCCATTGTACCACCTGTTTAGACAATCAATAATCAAGTACTTGTGATAAATGTTAAAGTAGCTGTTTTAACTTGTCAATATGGGGCTTCGTGGAGATATTGATATCAGTACCAAGAGTGACAGCAGAGACCAACGGGAGGTAATCATGTTATCGAATAAGAAGAACGTATTGCATTGATGCATTTTTTTTTATTCATCGTTAATATACTTTGGAATATTAGGAATATAGAGACATTTATCGTGATGCTTGACCGAAGAAAGACTAAACAGTATCTAATTTTACCGTCTTTAATTTAGTATCCCACTAATTGGAGGGCCTACTTCGAGCTACACCGACAAGAGCTAGCTCCTAAATAAGAGCAGAAGTAATTGTTATAAGTCAATCATTACCTTCTGAAAGCGAATACATCGCCATTTAGTGCAACTGATTCGTATCTGCCATATCTAAACGTGGGTTCCGTACGAAGTTGAGCGAGCGCCTTGTAGATGTTGAGGTGTGACCGCTCGATACCTTGCTGCGCCTCCACGTTCAAGACTTCATAACCCTCAGCGACTGGTAGCCACGGTTTATCTGCCGTTGAGAAACCTATAGGAACAAAAAGGTTCATTCGGATTAAAGACCACAAGTCTCCGTAGACTACATACTCGTAATCTACTCTAATTTTATCTACAATTCTCATATAAATTTCAAAATTATATCATTTCTGTGCATATTATGGCTCTACTTACTGTCGGTCTTTTATATAAAAACGATTAACCATCTGTTTTAGAGACTAATTTTTTCATGACGATTTTTTATTTTCACTTACCAGCATTTTTATCTGCACTCCATTGGAAGGGCGTTCTAGCGGGATCTCTTGACGCTTGCCAGTAATTGATGGGATCATCAGTGTTGCACCCACTCGGATCCACCGTGTCTTCCCAGCTAACAAACCCGTCAACCATGCCGATTTCTTCACCCTGTGTCAAATAATTCAATTTATGCCTTACCTAATACTACCATTTCGTTAATAGTCTTAATAATGGTTTAATTAATTAAATAAAATACCATTCTTACCATGTATGTCACTGCAATTCCTGGCAATAATTGTGCAAGCATATTCATCCCGTCTACTATCTTTGGGCTATATCTAGAGGCTACTCTGTTATTGTCATGATTGCCCGTCTGAAATTAGGAGATTAGAAAGTGTAGAGTTTACTTGATACAATTTAAATGAAAATACTTCACCATCATTTTGGTGATACTTACCACCCAGTTGGCGAACTTGTCAATCGGTTTAAAGGTCAAATATTTATCGATTGCATATTTAATTTCAGAAGCGGTTGATTCACCATTGACATCGGAAATTAATGCAAAATTAAATGGCATTTGCGCTCCTTCGCGGTCACCTTCGCCGAAGTACTTCATCGTTTTCTGAGGGCTTGCGTAGATTTCCACCATCATTACTCTAGTGAAATCATCTTTAACCTTGTATTCGTTGAAAACATAGCGCCACTGGTAGACCATGTCGTAAGTTTCATCTTGATCAGTCGTGTATATGTGGTCTAAATAACCGTGATTAAGCGGATCGTCTAAGTTATTGCCTGATATGGGCTCGTCTGGGTATTTCCCACCATAAAGTTTTTTATCAACTTCGAAAAGGTGTGCGATGGCGTCGACTCGAAATCCAGCAACGCCTTTGTCAAACCAGAATCGGATGACATTCTTCATCTCTTCAACTACGTCGGGATTACGGTAGTTGAAGTCAGGTTGGCCAATGACAAATTGGTGAAGGTAATATTTGCCTACTTCTTCTCTGTATTCCCAGGCACTTTTACGGAAAACACTAAGCTGAGGAAGGAGGCAAACGTATACTGACAAAATGCGAGAAAAAAAGAACAATTGTGTATAAAAAACTAAGAATGCATATATGTAAGTACACCAAAATAAGAAGAAATAAAAACTAAATGTATTAAATACCCAGTTGTTCGGTGGCTGCAGATCTCCATTTTCGTCAACAACTCCATCCTCCCAAACGAAATAGTCAAAGTATTTCTCGTCACCTTGAAGAGCTTTCTCAAACCATTCACTTTCGTTACTACCATGATTGGGTACTAAGTCCAAAATGATTTTAATATCTGCAAAACAATATTTTGTTAGCTAAATTGTAACGTATTTTTTTATCCGAGATTGACCATAGCCTGTGGTCTGCAATAGTTCGCGATTTACTGAATATTCTTTAGTGAACAATTTTGGTGAATAATGAAGTTTGTTATATTGTAAACTTACCTAATTCGTTCGCCTTCGCGATCAGTTTTTCAAAATCCTCCATAGTCCCGTACTCTTCGTGAACACCGTAAAAGTCAGATATATCGTATCCAAAATCGTACATTGGCGATGAAAACATAGGGAAGAGCCAAGTAGCCCCGACGCCCAGCTCCTTAAGATACTCCAATTTTGAGGTTATTCCTGAGAAAACGTAAAACAATCATCATCAGATGCTTTGCTTTTTTCATTACTAGATATTTGGTTTTACTTCAATATTAGGATAATTAGCTGGACCCTAATCCAGTTACATTCATTTCTTTAACTTTTGAAAAGTGTTTACATCGTCATTATGCCCGACGACTGGCCGCGTATTCCCTTTCATATTTAATTTTAAAAAAATACAGTGATTCTATTCTTCATACACCCCAGATCTAATTTAATTTAATCGTGTGGCGCTTCATGTAGTATAAAAATTGTAGCTTATATATTTAAATACATCCGAATTACACAACCAATCCACAGCTTCTAGTGATAAAATATATATGTCCCCCGGATCGCCATGATAATATCTTTTTTTCGCTTCACGATATGGTCTATGGTTTGATCTTCAATGCCGCAGTCACACAATGGGCTATCTGTCCATGCCCATTTGTGCTTTAGGTAATTGTACCCGGACTCAATTCAATACCGTCTCAACAAAGCTTACTACAGCGCAAAATCTTAGAATATCTCAGAGTTAAAACCACCAGCATGGTTATGCCGGAGGTTCCCTTAGATTTTCTCCAGGGTAAACTACAACAAACTCCTAATAAACAACATTCAGTTGAGTTAAAAAATGATTACTTACCATTAAGATCCCCTACACCATCACCATCACTATCCATGAAAGATCTTGGATAAATTTGGTAGAATATAGTCGTCTCCCACCATTCTAACTCCTTCTCTGTGCTCCCGTGAGTCAGAACTAAGAGGAAAGGCAAAAGAAAAACCAACTTCATCACGGTTTTTAATGCCACAGGTTACTAATACGAAAAAGCAAATAAGTGAAGACTTTATATGCGGCTGATATCTATCTAGTGCAGATAAACATAATTTTTAAGTGGTCTTTTATCAGTGTCTCAAATCAACGCGAGATATAGTATCTAGGCAGATGATACTTGCATGGTTTCGGAGGAAATAAGGGTGGTAATTTTTTCTAAGCCTATTTAGTGGGTGGTATTCAAATTCAAATTATTTATTTTAGAGTCATGTCCATATCATGTTAGTAACAATCAAAACTTATAAAACTATGTTAGTTACATTAAATTATACACTGAACTTGAACCCATGTGTAGGGTGTTCCAGTGTCGCCATACCGCGCAAGCAGAACTGTCCCAAATCAGCTCAAGAAGGCTTTTGGAAGGTTGGAACTATTATGCACACATCACATGAGGGACGCGGATTACATTGTGTATTTAGTTGGATCGATTAAAGACCTTTTTCTCATGTTTATTCGCCCGCTTCCCTAAAATGGTTTACGATTTAATTACGGTTTTTACCTCAGATGACGAAAGCCAATTTTGAAAGTTTAACCTGATTTCTGTCCAAACACGCTCCGACATAATACACGCTCCGACGTAATTGGATCTAGGATGTACATAAATAGTAGTCATTTGATTTATTTTTGGTAATACATATAAGAACAGTAAAATAATAATTCAAACTGACAAGCCTTAACATGCATAATTGCAAGCTTGTACTATGTCATGTACACCAACAGTCACATTTCCATTATAAAACCCTCAGGAATTTCTTGAGAAAAAAAAATTACTTTAAATCTATTTATTTCCATATAACATTACCTTCCTTGTTAACAACATCAGATATAAATAAATTTGTTTTTTATTTCGAATAATTAATCATCGTAGTATCGCGTAAGCATCGAATTGAACATTTATTTCTTAACACGGTTGAATAAGTATGCACCTCGATAGTACGGCGTTTTGTTCTAGCGATTGCACCTCGCTGACTTAACCGTGTAAAAATTTTCGTAAATCATACGCGTTACATTGGCAGGCGTCTTATTTTGATTTAAATTGGATTAAACCATCAATGTCACACCCTAACATATACAATTAATGGTTAGCATTTGTAAACAGATAGACTAGTAGATAAACGAAGCACAATGAAACCACGCCGAGACTCTGCATCCCCATGGCGCCGTTGATTTTAGCTTTCCATACCACCGACTCGTATCCGGCTATTGGCACCGATTCCGCGGAGAATACTTGCCTGAAAACATCACAAGTCAATTATTTTTAAAATAGTTTTTTACAGAATACTTTTTGAAGCCTTTACCCGTTCCCTCGTATCAGTGAGAGGAGGCATGTGCCCTGCAGTGGGACGACAGTATAAAAAGGCTGTTTTTTTTTAAATATAAAACAACATTCATTCAGAACTAGTGTCGTTGCATAAGTCATAACTATGTATGTAATCATAAACTTTAATAATAGTAATTTTCTTTATTTTATTTAAGTGTTAGCGGGAACTTGAGAACAGAATTACAAAAAATCTTCAAAAATTTACAAAACAAGTACTCCAAATGAGAGATGAACGTAAGAAAATCCAAATGGGTCATTCAATTTGTATACCTATCCTAGAATATGAATTTGATACACATAATAAGATAAACTAGTATATATAAATTAATAACCGTGCAAAATAAATTAGATAATTTGCCATTATAAAAAAGCGATAAATTCAAGACTACCAATCTAGATCAGGTACCTTATTTCGTAATTCGTATGTAGGATGCACCGATATGAAGATGGGGAATAGAATGAAATTATTTGTTAGGTACATGTAACCCCAAAACCTTTTTTAATTATACGTCTAAAAGAATAAGCACGAACCCTTCGTTTTTAGTCGAGTCCACGCTCCTTATCACCACTGTGACGTCACCCTCTACGCCTTCGAAGTATGTCAGGTTCACGTCGTGCGCCGTGTCTCGCATGTTCACTACCACAAGGTAAACTTCTCCGTTGTACCACCTGTAAACATCGTTTATTGGTCACCATGCCATTCCCACCAATCGATATTGACCTTTATCGCCTTGCCCTAGAATTGTCTATGGGATCATTGGATCGAGAATAACTTAGGTCATTTTGAAATATATCTTCAACAGTGTCTAGGCTCGTGCATAGATATAAATTTCATCCAATTATAAACCAAGAACATTGTGATGTCTGAGTCTGATAATGTCAAGAGTACCTATAAATAAACTGGATTAATAGATAAATGAGGCGGTTACCGTTTAAAAGCCAACACGTCTTCGTTCAAAGCCAAAGATTCGTAGCGTCCAAGTCTAAACACCCTGTCCATTCTGAGTTTAGCAAGAGCTTGGTAGTTCTTCAAATGAGATCGTGCAGCTGTCATTTGTGCTTCAACGTTCAACGTCCTGTAGTTGGAGGCTACTGGTAACCAAGTACTACTGGCGTTGGAGAAACCTTCATAAAAAATATAAACAAATAAATCAGCCTATATATACGTCCCACTGTTGTGCACAGAACTCCTCTCATTGATGACAGTGAAGAAACCTTATAAACGAATAATAGTTATAAGTATTGAAGACCGTACAGTAGGGAAAGGGGTCTGCTGTGGTCAATAGTCAAACGGCGTCCATTTTTTGATTTTTAGATTGTATAGATATATTTTCCGAGTAACATCGTTATATTATATAACATAGTATTATATAACAGTAGTATATATATAACATATTATAGTAACATAGTAATTTCGTGACATTTGTTTTTCGGTATGTCAAAATGATTTATATTACCGCTTTCAACTACCGCATTGATACAAGCTGATTTTTTGTCACCGTAAATTTATAAAATGGAAATCATTCATTGTTGCTCCAATATCGCTTCAGCGCTTTACCTGTTTAAAATTTCATGTAAATGGTGTATTAGACCTTACCAGCATTCGTCTGTGCGTTCCATTGCATAGGTGTCCTCTCCGGATCCCTAGAGTATCTCATGTAGTTTTCTGGATCCGTGTTGCACCCGGCGGGATCAACCGTATCTTCCCATGTAACCTCCCCATCCAAAAGTCCGATTTCTTCGCCCTTTAAGTTACGAAAACTTAGTTTTTATTACAAAATATAATTAGTTATCAATATCATTGAAAAAAAATCCGACCGCTCACTTGATTTCGGATTTGAAAAAGGTAGCCTAATTGTCTTTTAAATTACTTTTTTCAAAGCTCTTGTTTCACTTGGCAACCACAATTTTCACAATCAGTTTAGAGGTGCGGGAAATTGACAACTTTGGTTGCCACAAACAAGTGAGTAGCTAATAATACCTAGTCAATTATTTATTTCACTCAACTATGAAGTAAATCATCGTGAATAACAGTTGCAGAATATAATTGATTTAGAGTATTATCATTAATAATAGTATGATACAAAGTTACAGTTTAGTTTTATAATCATACGTACCATATAAGAAACTCCGACTCCAGGAAGAAGTAAGACAATCATGTTAATTCCGTCTACCAAGGAGGATCCGTACCTGGTTGCCATTCGGTGGTTGTCGTGATTTCCAACCTAGAATACAACAAGAGAAAATCCTTTTTTAATAAGAACATGCGCTCTATCTTGTCATTAGGGAAGTAATGATGATAATATAATGCATTAGGGGATAGGTTTCAATTAGTAATAAAAATACATTCAAATATTAAAAATTTCCGGCCTTCCGGAAGGCGCAGCGTGGGTAGGCCCCCCACAAGGTGGACTGATGACCTGGTAAAGTTCGCGGGAGTCCGCTGGATGCGGGTGGCGCAGGACCGGTCATTATGGCACTCTTTGGGGGAGGCCTATGTCCAGCAGTGGACGTCTTTTGGCTTATATGATGATGATGATGATGATTTAAAATTTCATCATCATCGTCAGCATATCAGCCGAAAGAAGTCCACTGCTGGACATAGACCCCCCTCAAAGGTGGCCACAATGACCGGTCCAGCGCCACCCGCATCCAGCAGAAAACAACAACCGTTACATTTTTACTTTTTTTTATAAATATTAGTGCGAACATAAATATTTTTATTACTTACCACCCAATTTGCGTCTTCGTCAAGAGGCTTGTACGTCAAAAACTTGTCAATGGCCCTTTTGATATCATTAGCAGATGAAGCCGCATTCACGTCAGTAATCAAATCGAAATTAAATGGCATTTGCGCTCCTTTCCTTCCGCCTATACCATAATATTTGACTACTTCCTGGATAGTAGCGTACACTTCAGTCATCATGGTCCTTGACATTCCATCTTGAGCCTTGAACTCATCAAGAATATCCCTCCAGCCGTAGATAATGTAGTAGGTCTCGTTTTGGTTTTTAGTGTAAATATGGTTTAGTGAATCGTGGTCGTCTAGAGCCACGCCCACGGCACCTGATAGTGGCTCATCGGGGTACTTGCCACCAAATAAGTTTTTGTCGACTTCATATAATGTATTTGCTGCGTCTACTCTAAAGCCAGACACTCCTTTACCGAGCCAATGGCGGACAACGTTCTGAAAAAGAAACAAACTCTGCTGTTAGTGATTTGCATAATTTTATAACTGTACCTTTTCAAATGTTCTTATTTAATGTGCGTTATCAGTTAGTACCTCGCTTATACCTACCTAGTTATACCTTCACTATACTTAGCATTCAAGTAAACTTAATCACTGGATCCCACAAATTTTAGAAATTATTGCGTCTACTATCTTCCTTCTTTTATCTACACTGATGTTTATTTCCGACTGATTCATTGATTTTAAGACTAATAAATATATTTTTCTTCGTTTCAGGTAAGTTCGATGAAATGGTATTTGTGGCTGATTGGGGATGTAAGTACATTTCGTAAGTTTTACTGTTATTTTATTTCAGTTTTGTGTTAGTAGTTTAAGCTGAAAATAAAATCTACTAACAAAATACTAACATCTATACTCAGCGGCAATCAATTTGGCCCAAATTAGAATGCGTTTAATTATTTAAAACATTATTTAATCTATTCAATTTATAGTTTGAAATCACGAAAAGTTTTTGGGCCAAATTTTCTGTCGGTCAGTGTATATTTTACTTACGTTCATCTCAGCTACCAATACAGGGTTTCGGTAGTTCAAATCCGGCTGGCCGATGACAAACTGATGTAAGTAGTATTTTCCCACTTCTGATCTATATTCCCAGGCACTGCCGTGGAAATGGCTTAGCTAAATACGAAATGAACCTAATATTAAACAGTGATAACGAGTAGTTCTGACATAATCATTAAAGGCCTTTTAGTGTAGTCTATTATACAAACAGCACTATTAGTAAGGAGAAAGCCTTTTATGAACGGGATGCCAACAGTAATGACGTATTTATGTAGTTACTAAAACTCAATTTTACCCGATTGGTGGATAATTAGCAGTTTTACCCAATTGTTCGGAGGCTGTCGGTTTCCGTCTGCGTCAATGATACCGTCTTCCCAGACGAAGTAGTCGTAGTACGTCTCATCGCCCTCTAGCGCTTTTTTGAACCATTCACTTTCGTTAGACGAATGGTTGGGCACAAGATCTAAGACTACCTTGATTCCTAGAACGAAATATTGCTTTTAAAATGTATATTTTAATTGTCTAACAAGCCTAACTTGACTTATGAAACGGTCAATCCTGGATATGTTGAGATTATTAAATTTGAAATGTGTAACCAAATACTATGAGTATAACAATAAGAGTAAATATATTTCTCTTAGTGCCTAGCCGTTCACTGCTGTGATGCCTTGTGTTATTTGACCATCGGACTCGTTAACTCACTGTCATCTTTGTTCCTATAGCGACCGACCGTTACCGAAAAACTGCTCTTGCTTACTAAATATATATTTATATTTAATCTCTTTTGCAAAAAAAATAATCTGAACGTACAAAAGATAATGGCACGGGGTATTATATCTTCATCTTTTCAACACGTACCGAGTTCTGTAGCCCTGGCTGTGAGTGCTTCAAAGTCTTCCATGGTGCCATATTCGTCATGGATCGCGTAGAAGTCCGCAATATCGTATCCAAAGTCATACATAGGGGACTGGAATATTGGTGAGAGCCAGATTGCGCCGACGCCAAGTTCTTTGATGTATTCTAATTTTGATCTGATTCCTACATACATAACATAATTTGAGATGACTCTGTTATCGTTTTTGAAGAAACTTAATGGCGATTATATTATCTCTTGAACAGGTAGTTACAAACTAAATGATTCAAGTAAATATTTACTGAAATAATGAACACTGATTATTCTGTACTACTTATTAACTTTAAAACGAGCCTTTAATGAAGTTACATTCAAAATTTGTGATGTCTGATGACTGAGCAGCCATTTATACATGACCTATAATTACAACAAGAAGAGGTTTTACGACTGGAAATAAAACTTTTTCTCGCAGATGTAGGTTTCATGTAGATGTAGGTGCATGTAGGGCGGAAATTATTATAACTCACTCAAGCTAAGTGTGAACTTAGATTGTGTGAGTTATTATTATTAGTTCTAAAAAACTGATACAAGGCAAGATTCAAGCTCATCATTTCACGCTGAATGTTGTGCGACGGAAATATGAATTCAGCCTCTAAATAAGGTTAATGAACTGCTTCTCCAGCATTTAATAAATTTTCTTAATGTAAGAAGAACTCACCATTTAGATCACCAATGCCATCGCCATTGCTATCAGCATATGACCGAGGGTAAATCTGATAGAAAATGGTACTCTGCCACCAATCAACTTCTCCGTCCTCAATGGAGTCACTTAAACAAACCGCTGCCAAAAATGGCATCAGAAATACCACTTTCATTGTGTTCTCTACAAAGCTAATCTCAGGTGTAATAGAGCCGACTACTGACTACTGGTGTCAGGTGTGATGGGACTTATTTATAATCTGGCTGAGTGCAATTATTCGCAATCTACACGTTATCTTTCTCTGACACTTGAACCGGTTAGAATACTAGGTGATAATAAATCCGCGGAAATAGAAGGTGAGGATCTAGTCACTGTTGTTTGCACTAACATTAGTAATATTGGCGACAATATTGTATTGAAACTTCACTCTTTGGATTTTGCAGTTTCATAAAGTCGCCCAATGGTGCAAATTGAGAAAAGGGATATTGTTTAAAAATATATTGAAAATAAATCGTACAATAATATCCAAACTCAAAAGTCGCTCTGTTTGACTGGTGCCGCAGGCAGATTTTATAAAAAATCAAAGACCGGGTTGCACTCCGGAGCAAAAAAAAACACCATCCCCCCTCCAGCCCCATTGAATCTTACCTTACACATTCCAATCTTACGGTCACGTGACCTGTGGCGAGTTTAACAATTTTTCCCCATCCCAAAAATTGCATAGCGCCGCTAAAGAAGTTTTCACTTCAATAAAAATATTCCTATATGCATTGCAAGATGTAATTTCCTTTATTTTTGAGAAAAATAAAAATACCGGTTTTGTTCCATTTCATCACCATAATAGGCGTCCCCTAAAGAGTGCCAAAATGACCGGTCTTGCGCCAGCGTCGGTAGACAAGGTGGACTGGTGACCTGGTAAAGGTCGCGGGAGTCCGCTGGATGCGGGTGGGGCAGGACCTGTCATAGTTCCATATATTTAGTTGCATTACTAGGAAGTAAAACTACGACATTACATTACTAGGAATAACTACAACTTAGAAAAGTTGAAAAACCCCCGACATTTTCATTTCAAAGTCCAATATCTCAAAAACGGCTAAACAGATTTTCATAAAACATGGCTAAGAACACTCGGGCTCACAACAACTTTCGAATAAAAAAACCGCATTCAAATCGGTCCATCCGTTTGGGAGCTACGATACCACAGACAGATACACAGATACACAGACACACAGATACACAGACACGTTAAACTTATAAAACCCCTCTCTTTGCGTCGGGGGTTAAAAAAAAGACTGGGTTGCAATCCGCCGGCAGAAGTGAAAACTGTCGCATTCCAATCTAACAGTCACGTGAGCTGTGGCGAGTTTTACAATTTTTCCCCATCCCAAAAACTCAACAGCGCCGCTAAAGAAGTTTTCACTTCAAAAATGTTTTATTACAGGAGATAGAGATAGATTATATATATTTATTAGATAATATATACAGGGTGTAACAAAAATGGGGTATGAACCGATCAAGGGCTTGACAGGTATCGTGTTCTGATAAGAATAAAGAGAAAAAAAATTTTTTTGACGCGATTTTTTTTTTACATTTGTATGGAGCTCGTCGTTCCAGTCGGCCAACGCTCCATATAAAGGTAAAAAAAAATCGCGTCAAAAAAAATTGTTTATCTGGAAATTGTGACGTGCTAGCGCTCAATAATCCCCCTCTTGCGGGAAAGTCCATCGTTCCGTTCCACGCAGTATATATTTTTAATTTCGGGACCAGTTTACATGGAGCAATTAGTTCTTCTATTTAGAATTAACAGACAAACAGAACCTTTGCAGCATGAACCCAAGATCTGATAAATTTCATGGAGTTTTTCGGAAGATATCGTAGATTCGTATCTAGTTTTTATCAAAACATTATAAATATAATAATCAACAAAATGAAAACTAAAACAACAATGTCCATGTCAGTGACACACCAATTACAAAGGATATTTTATAAAAAAAAAGTCATAGCAGAATGATTGCATCCAACATACGTACTTCTTTAAGTTACAAACATAAATATATAAATTGTTATCAATATCTAAACTTTCATGATCGATTCAAGATTGTGTAAACAGAACTGTTATAAAGTTATAAGGTAACATATGTAATTCCACATCGGCTTAAGTACTTAACGATTCAATGTGAAGCACCTGATAACTTCAATCGTTACCAGAAGTGACCACTAGAGTGACTTCATAGAAATCCTTGGTTTGTAGAAGATAATTAATTACTAGCGGCTCTGTGAGCTCTAGAACTTGCAAGTATATTTATTTATGATAAAGCTTTTTTTATTCCCAGAACTGAATTGACAAAACAATCTATGCAATTATGTCATACAAATATGATAGAACTAAAACAAGAAAATAAAACTAAACTAAATAATAACGAAGTAAAAATGCAAAAAGAACACCCCGTCGAGGAGATCCTTTTGTGGCATTGTCCCCATGACGCTAGCTGCGTTACCTCTGTATCGTGAGGACGATTCTTTGAGAGAGGTAAGCGCCAGCCCTTATGTCGCCTGAGGTATGATGAGCCGTCTCGACCAAGCTCTCATGAATGACTTCATATCTGCTGACCAGGGACCCAATGCCTCTACAGCAAGGGCCGCAAACTCGTAGTTTTGAAGTAAAGACGAATATTTGCGGCGCTTGAGAAGTTGGACCTGGGTTCCTTGAATGTGGGACGGCGCGAACGTGTCGACGCAGGTGACGTCCCACACAAGGACCCTGCCCAGTTTCCACGGTACCATAGAAGCTCCGTCGGGCCGCTTGCCATCGTCTCTAACCATACCACCAGGCTCTAAAATAGCAGGTACAGACAGAGGCGGTAACAAGCGAATGGCGGGAAAGGTCGTTAATGGCACCGTGACGGAATAAACGGCCTTGAGCACGACAAACCATGCCGACCCAGCTCATCAACATTCTTGCCACAACTGCATGTGTGGGCGATACAGATTCTGAAACCCAGCCTCAAACAAACTGCTTTTCTAAGGCAGTTAGGATCCAAAACCGTGCCTATCTGGCGGGAAGGAAGAGCCTGAAGCCAGTGGCAGGAATCAGGATTCCTGTGCGGACACTGCAAGAAGACGGGCACGTTCTGAGTCGTTCGGACTGTTTTCAATCAAAAAGCGTGGGTTACCTTGAGACGAGGTGCGTCCCATGCTCTCTGTATATGTCTCGATGCTGGAATTTCGGCTTCAGGGCACGAGTCACACAGACCTTCCTGGCCTCCTTCAGGCTCGCTAACTCGTCATCATGTATCTATGCTAGCTTTAGAATAATACTGACAAGATATAGCTAGCCATAGATGGAGGAGAGGAACGCCGGTAGTGCGACGCTGTGAGCAGAACGAACACCCAGACCACCGAATATAACTGGAAGAACCTTTTGGGTTCATTGCCGTGAAACGGTTGAGAAATGCGACCGGTAGAGGAAAATAGCTAGATAGCCGGACAGCCAGACAGCTGGACAGCCAGACAGCCGTAGAGCGGGACATACGAAAGAATATTCGCCCAAGCTAAAACGGAGAACTTCGTTCGCTTCGCTCGCTCGTTCTATTACGTTGACTAGGACGAAATCATCATTGTAGATTGAAAATATTAGTATAGGAATAGGAACTGCTTTTACGTGTTGTCGTTAGTGATAGTGATACTAGCTTTTTTTATTTTTAAAATACGTAGGTTTGTTTCGCGGGCCTTTTGGTTCCATGGTATTAATCTTCTAATATCAATATATTAGTAATCATATTAAATCAAATACATATTTTTTGAAATAACATGTATCATATTTTAACTTATTGAGCATGTTAATATTCAAAAGCGTTTAAGGAAGACAATATATCAGAGCCTAAGCGCTACACGATGCATTAAATTTGACAAGAAGAGGTTCATAACAAAAAAGGCCGGGTTGCACTCCGGGAGCGCCGGCAGAAGTGAAAACATAAATATTAACGTTGTGCATTTTTGATATTTTGGAATGGTTAGGGAATGATTTTGCAAGAATTGCATTAATTATCAGTATAAAAGTATTCATCATTTATGTGGTAAAATTCAATATTCATTTATTGCGCTATCGTACACAAACATGACAATTTATATTACATTAAAAATTTAACACTTCAGAACTATTACAATTATTTATCATTAAAAAGTTTATCTCTCAGAAAAATCAACTTCCATCCATACTTACGAATTTGACGGTCACGTGACCTGACGCGAGTTTATCATTTTTTCCCCATCCCAAAAATCAACTTCCATCCATACGTCTTACGTCTTACGAATCTGACGGTCACGTGACCTGACGAGAGTTCAAAAAAATCCCCATCCCAAAAAGTGCACAGCGCCGCTATTTATAGAGCTTCTTTATAAAGAAGTTTTCACTTCAAAAAGTTTTCAGTTCGTATTAAGCAACATTGGCGTGTCACATTGTGGTTGGGCGAAATGACCGATTTTGAGGGCCTATGGGTGAATATCCAAAATTAAATTAAGTGATTTATTTAATACGTTAAATTCGCCACTACCTAACAAGGCGTGCATGTCCAGCCAAGTTCAAATCCAAAGGGAACTGGCGACGCAGCAGGCCAGCCCTGCATTAATCTCTGCGGTAATCTTTTATGTAAAAACTAGCCAAGTCAAGTCTCCTCTGTTCTGCTTTGCGTAAATAATTCGACTGTTCAAATTTAAGACGTTATACATTTATAGAGCAAATATTATTGTAGTAGAAAAATAAGAAAGTTTATGTTCTTAAGAATGCATTCAATTTTAGGATTATCTATTGAACTTGGCACCCATTTATATCTCAATTTTTTTGTTGGCGAAGTTGACAATCACGCATATTCTTAATAGTGAACTTGGCTCCCATTTTCACTTTGATGTTTTTGGTGGGATTTTATTTGTCCTTGTCAACCATTACAAATACCTAATAATACAATATTCCTTGAGTTACAAGAGGTTTATACAACATTTATACGGATACACATTTGATAAAGCTGGCATAAAACTTAATCATTTTGAAAACGTCTCGACTAAACTCTAAATGTTACTCTATATTGAACGTTATACCAGGCTTAATATAGTTCAGTTTCAGAAGTACACTGTTATGAAATAGGATTTATAGGAATAGGATATTCTGTTTGAAAGCCACTCGTCGCATAATCACAACCCTCTTGAAGGCAAACTCACGTGACTAAGTGGTCGTGTGTTGAGTACTTGAAGCTTGGCGAAGTGACGTCATAAACGTAGATCCTTCAATCTGAGGCGCTACCACGAAAATCCAAACTCGAAGTTCGTATACATGCCCCTGTCACTAGAGTGCGATAGAGATGGAGATATCCGAACTTCAAATTTTGAAATTCGTGGTTAAGCTCTGCTACGATGCATCCCGTAATATTTCAAAAAGTTAAATGTAGCAATTTAGTGTCTGTGTAAAATATTTTTAACAGTGATTTTAAATCGTGGCTGTATGCCTGTGTCTTTGCTTCATCTGCGTCAAATTCAACAAAATGGACGACATTTTGTAGTTTTTATTGTGTATACTAAGAATTTCGTTTAACGTGTATTTCTTTCCTCGCAAATGTAATGAAAAACATTGAGTGCGACTTACGGTAAGATTGTTACAAACTCGAGTCATCGAAGCCCTCTTCTGTTGAGAGAGTTGTTTTTTTTAATGGAATACTTTGATGCTATTCGGCCAACTCAAATAATCTCAAGTACTTATATATTATGTACCTATCCTTTTCCACTCAGTGGTTTGAAATCATGTTTCTTTGGAACCTTTGTGATGTAAAAACCTCGCAAATGGAATCCCTTTGAACATGGGACATATTTTGGTCATCCTTGGGAGGGAAGGGACACGCTAATGTACGAGTATTTCGAAGGTGCATATGTATTGAAGTGGGTATAACTAAAACATGAATAGTATAACCGTAGGACTCTGAAAGGGACGTACGTTAGTATGCTTGGTTAATAGTAAAAGTGAGAAGTATTATGATGGAGTGGTTGCCATGGATAAAATATTCTCTTTACTTTTTACTTTATTTCTGTTCTAATATATTTTTTTACCCACGACGCAAAGAGTGGGGTGTTATAAGTTTAACGTGTCTGTGTATCTGTGTAACTGTCTGTGGCATCGTAGCTCCCAAACGAATGGACCGATTTGAATGCGGTTTCTTTTATTCGAAAGCTGATGTAATCCCGAGTAGCTTTACATGAAAATCTGTTCAGTCGTTTTTGAGATATTGGACTTTGAAATGAAAATGTCGGGGGTTTTTCAACTTTTCTAAGTTGTAGTTATATAATGTAAAAAGGGATACTCAATATTTTACGAACGACTAATGAAATTTACTAACAATGAGAGTACAATAAGTCAACTTACAACACTCTTTTCAACACAATTGCTCGTAACGTACCTCTTATTGTGTCGCTTTTAGGCTCATAATCCTGGATATTAAACACGCGTGTTTAATAACATTACGATACTTGTGTGTTATGGTTATATCCCGATTAAGTCACGTTGCCACCTTGCAGCAAGATGTATGCATGCACACGGTGCATTCTTAAACTAACCGGGTTGTACAGAATGTACAGCTTTTTTTTTAATTCTTGGCAAATGGATTCTTACTCGAGTAAACAAATTAAATCCTTTTTGTTAGTTAATTGACTATTTCTTTTTGGATATGATATAGAAACGGTTAATTTAGTAAAACTATTCACTTTTGATAACAATTTACATGAATTAATAAAGATAACATTTTAAAACGAAATTATTTATTTTATTTTGTATTGGCTGTTTAGAGATTTCATCTAATGCGCGCGCACTGCGCAAACTTCACAAAAAAAATTGATGCGCGCCATTATAGGTTATTTCACAGATATTTGTAAACATTGTTAATGCGTGTTTGGTTATTAACAAAAATGTTGATTCGTGGTGACTAGAAAAGTGATAAAAAGAATGGACGCCACTAGAAATTCTTGACGATGTATTCAACATGTGAGTAAAAACCTGTTGACATCAATAAGTAAGGAAAATAACTTGGCAGGCCTATCAAATTTTCATCTTATGAAAAGGATTTTTTCCTCGCACAATGTGTTGAAAAACGTCGTATGAAACGCGTGAGCTTTGATAATTACATCCTCGGCTCTCTTATCACCTCACTTGTATCACAATGTACTATTATTGCTCATCTCAAAACATTAATCAAATACCTACAGGATATAAAAACACAGACAACAACAGACTCGAAGATTTTGACTGGTGTACAGTCGATAAAAAAAAACTCTTATTGCATTGTAATAAGGTAGTAAAATAGATAATCTTGTTGTAGTGGACTGTAGTGATTATGTTAACCCGTTCAAGGCCATAGCTCACATTAGGAGTCATGTTAGAGGCAATTTCCGTTACAAAGTGTTTACTGCTAAAAACATCGTTATCATATTCTGAAAAAGTACTTTAAATCATAAAATTAGCATCCTGAACTATAAGGTAGAAAACGCGACCATCGTCAAATTATTATATCGGCCCTCTGATACGATACAATACAATACATTATACACTTTATTGCACACCACAATACAAATTAAAACACAAAAAAAACTTAAAAGGAGAGGTAAACAACAGGCGGTCTTATCGCTTAAGAGCGATCTCTTCTAAACAACCGTTGGGTAGCAGAGAAATTGCATTCAAAGAAGTTGGTGGAAAAGTCATACATAAGTATTACATAATAATATTATAAGTATTGAATAAAAAAGAATTTAAAAATATTAAACTAAAAATCAATGACGCTATTACAGATAAACCAGACTCAGTATCAAACACTTTCAACAATTACTTCGTATCAGTAGGATCAACAGACACTAACAAACCAAAAGGTCGACCAGTTATTGAACCCACTAGTAATACAATGTACCTAAGTCCGGTCAATATAAATGAAATAAGTCAAATTATAAAGGGATTAAAGAATAAAACCAGTTACGGGCATGACCAA
Source organism: Epinotia bilunana (assembly GCA_947049275.1). NCBI lineage: Eukaryota > Metazoa > Arthropoda > Insecta > Lepidoptera > Tortricidae > Epinotia > Epinotia bilunana. The sequence goes on along the minus strand of OX346258.1, from coordinate 21,024,770 downwards.
ATCCCCCGACTCTTGTTAAGCAATGCCACGACGAATTGTTAATACCAATTACCTACCTAACAAATCAATCCTTTGCTGAGGCAACTTTCCCGGAACTATTAAAAATATCCATTATAAAGCCTGTGCCAAAAACTAAAAAAGCTTGTGAACCTAGTGACTTCCGTCCTATTGCGCTATTGTCTACGTTCTCCAAGATTTTTGAATCGGCAATGGCCAAACGATTAAATTCCTTCTGCGAAAAATATAACGTATATAATGAAAGCCAACATGGTTTTCGTAAGCAAAGATCAACAGTTTCGGCACTTTACAAATTTACACACGAAGTTTTAAACATAATTAATGTTAAAAAGTATGCTATTGCTATGCTGCTTGACATGAGCAAGGCCTATGATCGAGTGTCTCACAAGATCCTATTGGAAAAGTTGTATGGAATAGGTGTGCGAGGAATAAAATATCAGTGGTTTGTGTCATATCTTGAAAATCGTCAACAGTATGTAGATGTCGAATATTATGATTATGGCAAGAAAAAATTTGCTACTTCCAGATCACAGAAAGTTAATGTAAAGCATTCTATACCACAGGGAAGTGTCTTAGGATGCATATTGTTTTTGTTGTATGTAAATGATTTGCCAAATATTCTTCATAATGAATGTATTCTTTATGCGGACGATATTACCGTGATTTTTCAGTGTGATGACAGCGAGCATTTGACACAGCAACTTAATACGTGTCTTGCTCAAATATTGGCATGGCTAAATGATCATAATTTGAACTTAAATGTCTCTAAAACAAAACTAATACAGATCAAACCACGACAAAAAATACCAATTGATACAACGTACTCATACAATAATGACAAGATAGTCGCTGTTAACACGTGTACTTTATTGGGAATAGAATTGGACTCGGAAATGAATTGGAAAGCACATGTCATAAAAATATCAGGAAAGCTGTCTCAATTCACATGTGCTCTGTATGAATTGAAAAAATGTACTGATTTAAAAACTGCAACTATTGCATATTATGCCTACGCGCACGCTTGGCTAAGCTATGGGATTGTACTGTGGGGGAACAGTCCACATGCCAGTAATTTGTTTATCCTTCAAAAAAAGTGCGTTAGAATTTTATTAAATGTACCACAATTAGAAAGCTGTAGACCACACTTTGTTAACCTAAAAATTCTAACGTTAACTTCTTTATATATATTCGAATTATGTAAATTTGTACGGAACAATAAAGCGTTATTTGAGCAGGCACAAGAAAACAGCACACCACTTCGCCATAACCTCAGAAACAGAAACAGAAATAAATTAACTAGTACATTAACGAAACTCCAAATAGTACGATCAGGCACACACCATATGGCGGTAAAAGTGTACAATAGTGTTCCTATAAGCATAAAACAGATTGTAAAAGATAAGGTGTTCTTTAAGAAGTTAAAAGATTTTTTGGTCAAGAAAAACTTTTATACATTGGGGGAGTATTTTGTTAGTTCATAGATGCATGTTACTAGTTTATTATATTATAAATAGTGTTGTTATTAGTTTATTACTATTGCAGTGCCCTTACAGGGTTTACATATATACATATATTACAATACATACATTATAACATTATAACATATATTATAATATTGTTAAGACCATTTTGTAACCATATAAAGCAATAAACGATATGATTATGATTATGATTATAATTCAGCTTATAATGTATAAAAACAACGTCAATGATAAATAGAACACACAAAACATTCAAATAAAATTTACATATAAATACGTATACATTTAATATCATCAAGACAAGTTTTAAGTTTTTAATTGGGAAAATACTGACTGCACATCAAAATGTAACAATTGCACATAAATACCGAATTTTGATGAACGATTAGTATTTTAGCGCGCGTTGCTGTGCATATCAGTATTATTTAGGTTGTTAGGTTGATGTAACTACCTTTAAATACTAGCCTTTTTAATTTATACTCACATGGCTTATGTAGGTATTTGATAATCGAGCCTAGATATTAAAAATAGAAAATTGACTATCACAATAAAACAGTTGTATACGTAACTAGACTTCACAATAACACTACTGGATAGAGAAAGCCATAAAAGTAAATATGTAAATTGATTTTAACAACTGACGTTTTTTCTTTTTAAAATGGCACCCATTATTGGATTTTAATTAGCATTTTAAATTATTTCGGGATCGTTTGTGGTTTTAAACTCTGGTTGGTTCTGTGAGCTGTAAAACTCGCGAGCTTGTCTTTGGTTTTAGTAGCCTAGGCTTATAGCTAGAGAGTTACTAAACAACGGCATGTCATTAAGACCTCCCTTACCAATCACTGTCCAAGAAATATCTCGGACAGATCTGGTAGAAAATTGTCGTCTCTCACCATTCTTTTTCTGAAGTACTATATGAGCAAGGACTATCACAAAATGTATGAATAAAATATATCTCGTACTGTACTTTTATCACTTTTTAGATAAAGTAAGGTTAAGATAATGTCAGCTACATGTTTCAAGCTACTGCTTTGGTGCATTGAGTAATATGTACATGTTTTTAGTGAATAGTTTAGATGAGGTTTATGCCTGGGATTATGCAATGGAGTGACTCATCGTGCAGGTTAAATATATTGGGTATCTCTGACCCTGGGACTTTAAATGCAAATATCGATTATACTCCTGAAACGGAACTGCTTTTGTTCTACAATCTTCAAAAAAATGCTTTAATATTTTTTCATTATTTCATACAAATTAAATTAAATCGTCAATATCCATTAGTTTAAATAGGGGTGTAGACACTAAATAAAATAATCAATATTATTGTATTTTCTCGAAAAATAATGAAAATCTAGCCAAATGGAGGAAAAAGCAACCGAATAGGTTAAATAATCACAAAGTTCAGGGTCCAAAGTTTTATTTCCGCATAACGCGTCTTCATATGAATCGATTCTCATTTACAATGACGCTCGAGGATCGTGCCGTCACGATCCCCTAACGTTTTCTCTCTCTCTAACAAGCAACATTAAAACGGTTGTCGCTTCGTAATTTTTTGAGATATTTGTATGGGATTTTCGTCATTTGGTATATTTTTTGCCTAGTAATAAATTATGGAAATCATAATTAATTTATAAAGTTGCAGAACAAAATCGGTTCGCTTTAAATAGCTAATATAATCTTGAATTAAAGCCCAGGTCATAGGCACGCTGTATAACGTCTAGCTATTTATAAGATTTACAAATGAAATTCACATACGTACATGCAAACCATGTATTTATTTCATAATTATATTTTACTTCAATATCATATCATTCAGTAGTATATCAATAATTAGCTTTACAGCCCATGATGGTATCTCATATTTACTTCATTTTGAGGACTAACGATTCGTAACCAGCCACAGGTACTGCAGAAGCGCTGAATCGATCTCTGTAACAATACAAAATAATCTCAATGAATAGAGGCAAATTACATAGACTCGAAATTGAGAACAGTGCGGCTACTATGAAAAGTTTCATGTATCTCTATCTCTGTCGCACTTGCTTTCCATTTTCGTGGTAGTGCCGCAGATTTTGTAAAATCGCGTCAACATAGACAAACAGGTACGTCAGCATTAGTTTTAAATTCATTGTAGCGTTATATTTTAGAGTAAGTATTTATAAATCATGTTTAAATATTAAGGGCCGTCAAACTTTCTTCATCCCCCGCAAAACAGTAACAAGCGTCATATTGACTCGGGAAGAATCTCAAACATCTGTAATAACAATCAATTAGCAAAACTTTCCAGGAACTCGGAAAATTTTCAATAGCAAAGTTTGGGGAGCAATGACCACGTTGTAACATCGCATGAGTTGACTAGTACTATATAGTGAAATTATGGATAACGATAGAAGTTTTATGAAAATTAAAGAATAAAATCTCACGTGAATTATAATTAGAATTGGATAATTATACAGGCTGGAGACTTTAACTTTAACTTTACCCCGGGTATTGAAGATAATTTTACATTGTTCACAGTTTTTTGGGAAATATCTAGTTTAACCAGTGTCAATTTAAAAATAACACTTTATTGCTTAAAGTAAGTACACAGCAGAGTAAGAAAGTAATAAAACTTTCCTTTTTAAGGGACCTGCTCCAGTTAATCGTGAGGATACAAAATAGATAAATTAACATTTAAGGCTTGTATACCCGCTAAAGTCCTTGAGCGTATGGGCGGAGCCTCGACCCTCTCCCCGCGCAAGTCGCCGTCGTTTATTAAGCGTTACATAGATTAAGTTACAGACGCGTCATCGCGCCACCAATGCAAGGGTGGACGTGGGTGGGTGACATTCGTCATGCTTAATTGAAACGTGATATTTGTTAAGTTTTAAACTAATTTTCGGTATATTTATTACGTTCTACTTCCTTGATTTGATGATGATGGCGTGTACAGTCAGCATCAGATAGTTAGTAGCATCCAAAGTAATTAAATATATCGTAACACATTCCTTACTCCTACTTATTAACAAAGACTATTTCGATGAATGTACGTTCCGATATATTTGGCTAACTTGGCTGCTACTAACTATATTATGCTGACTGTACAGAAATCGGCCTCGGGTAAATATATACTTACAGATTAGTTGTACGTTAAGCATACTTTGTTTCATATCAAATAATAACTCTGTATCGAACTTGGAGTTGGCATGCAACCCATAGGTAGGTACTTACAATATTTGCCAAGCCCACTATTTTTATTAGAACTTATTCTATTAACACTTGACAGTCATTAATACGAGCAGATAAAACAATATTGTTAGTAGGCAATAGATATTGTAAATATATTTACTAATAAAATGTCTGGTTTTAGCGATTTCCCAATTTTGATACTGTTTAGATATTTGATACTTTGATAGAATAGGTATTTACTTGTGTATTATTTTTCCGCTTCTCTTGTAAAATTTCTTGATATTACGTATTTTCCTCCTACTCGTATTTTACTCCTGCGCTTATTTAACCCCAAAGACCCAAAATAATTATTGAAAAATTTGTGAGACCTAAGCTAAGACCTACTAACTCTAGTATCGTAAGTTTGTATGTTACTGACAATCTATGGGCAAACTGGCCTGAAATAAAGAATTTATTATTATTATTATATTAATAATATTATATTATTATGTCTTTCCCGCTCACGGGACAGTGACGTCCCGGACCTTTGAGAGGCGTGCGTGGAACTAGGTACCTACAAAGTACCAACTGAGCCAACACGTAGAGGCCCGTTTGACAATTTAATAAAATGCAAGGAGTACACCGAGCGGATGCTGTCCCTGCCCGTGTCATGGGACGCACACAGAGACAGCAACCGCTGAGGAGTATAGGGCCTATTGATGGTTGATGGAATCTAAATGAAACGGATTATTGGGTGAAAATGATGGACTAGTGGCTGGGCTATTGGGTGAAGCATCGGACGCCTGCCTTATAAAACTGTCTCACTTTTTATCTCTATTTTATTTTATTTTTTATTATTATATTATTATTATTATTACCCGTGTGGTGTCGGGTTAGAATAGCACCACCCCCTTTCTTCCCGTGGGGGTTGTAAGAGTCGACTAAGGGAACGGGGTTGAAGTGTGTTGTGGGCGATGGGCTAGCAACCTGTCACTGCTATATCACATTTTGTCGATCTTTTATACCCACATGTATGCTAACAGTGGCACTGGCACACAGGTTTCATGTGCTTTACCTACCCCTTTTAGGGATAAAGGTGTGTATGTATGTATGTATGTATTATTATTGTTATTATTTCCCATCTTGAACTAAAAACAAAATCTAAACTACACCTACGTAAATGTTAATTAGGTAAAAATGCCAACACAGTTAACTGTGTTGGCATTGTTAACCATCCTGTATTTATACAAGAACCTTATTACAATGCACATAAAGTGCACGGATGGTCAGTCAGCTGTCTTGTCTATAGTACCTACTACTTTATAAACTACGAAATAGATAGTCCACTCTATGCAACAAAATTATCTGTCACTAAAAACTAAACTATACGCAAATATTTATTAGTTACCTACTATACGAATCACAAAACGGATTGTCCACTCTATGCAACAAATATAGTCCACAATTTCCACAAATATTTAAAAATTTCGGCGCAGCGCAAATTGACACAGGTCCGTCATGCAACGTGTCTCGTCCCGCACTGACCGTATGGACGAAAACGGGGAGGCGTAGGAACTTTGGCGGAATATTTCAGAAAACGAGACAATTTTTTAAGAAAATTAAGAAAGTAAGAAAATGATGACCTTGTTCATTATTGTATGAAGAAAGTTATAAAATTTCATATTATTCTGATAAAAAATGGAGCAGTAAAATGGTTACAAGTGAAAAAATAGGGGTGACTTTAGATTTCTTTTTCTCTAATTTTTATTGTTAAAATGGATTTCTACGAAAACTATGACCCGTCGCATATCTTGCAGATTATGATATATTTTTTCCGACAGCAAAAATGTTACGTTATAATGTATAAAACGGTTACAAAACAACTCATTTTCACGAAAATTTCGAATGTGGAGCCTTAATATACATACTTTTACTTTATATAGAATACCTTTACATGTACATTATTGTAAAGGGTGCTGGTAATACGAACCTTATCCCGGTGACCGGCTGATGAGATTACTTGTTTTTCTGAACTTCACTTAGCGAATGCCTATTGACTCTCAAAAGACCGTTAAGGCGTTGCATTGGAAATTATCGCATGCTTTGAAACGCCGTTCTGACTAGATTAAGAAACAATAAGGTCTGATTTTCAGACATATGATTCTTGACTATATGATTGTTTTTCTGATTTTACCGATACATGATTGCTTAAAATTTCCTCGATAGAAAAAAAATTCTAAGTTGGGTCTGTATTTTCCTTTTTTTACTCAGCCTACTTAAACGATACATTATTTTACGACACAATCAAGTTAAGACTATAGTATTTTATCTCATCTAAAATCTCACTATGAAATTAAAATAAAACTTCTCTAAGTTAGATATTTATCGAAATTTGTCCAAAAAAGCCATTCCCGAAGAGTGTTACATCTCTTTTTCTCGTGCGCGGAAGGCATAAGCGTGTCTTTGTCTAGGGGGCGTGTTCGACTCGAATCAAGACATCCCCTTAAGACATAAACAAATTATCGATTACTTACCCTTCAATTTTCTGGGATTGTACGCTGCTAAGTACAACAACGAAGTCTTTAGACACATTTTCAAAGTATGTCAGATCCACCACGTGTTCTGTATCCCTCATGTTCACTATTACGATGTAGATTTTTTTGTCGTACCACCTATAAAAAGGTCCTGTGTATTATTTACATATTTTCTTCTACATATAGCCTGGAAATGTTGGTTTTATAATATTTAAATAAAAACTGGCATAGCCGTGAAATGAAAGCCGTGTACTTTAAAAAAATTAAGGTGGTTCTGGAACTATTTAGATGGGTTTTTGATGCAACTACTCAATTTTGTAAAAATGCAGTTATTATTGAAAATATAATCTTATTTTTTAGAAAAGCACACGGCATTTCGTAAATTTGTATCTATTTTTGGACTCAACTTCGCACTATCCACCAAAATCTACTTATCCACGAGTTGAAATATTTAAAAAATATATAAGTGTGAAGGACATCGGCAGTTCACAAAGAGTGACGTAGTATCCAAGAAATATAAAAAGTTCATTGGATTTACCTTTTAAATACAAAGACATCTTTATTGAAAGCCAACGACTCGTAGCGTCCGAATCTAAATACGGGGTCCTGACGAAGAGCAGCCAGAGCTTGGTAGATCTTCATATGAGACCTTTCAACGGTCCTTTGCACTTCTACGTTTAAAGTTTCATAGCCTTCGGCTACTGGCAACCACGTTTTATCGGCAGTCGAAAATCCTGATTAGAAAAGTATTTTATTAATCTTATAGTCATAATAGTATTAGAATTGCATCGAGTGCAACTTTATTTATAAGTAAGTAAGTTCTATTTTAACTTTTATAGAATTTCATGAATGTTTTTTCTTACCGGCATTTTTCTCAGCGCTCCATTGGAAAGGTGTCCTCGCAGGGTCCCTGGACCATTTACCGTAGTTGATGGGATCATCACTATTGCATGCAGCAGGGTCTACAGTTTCCTCCCAGCTTACTTCCCCATCTACAAGACCCAGTTCTTCACCCTAGAAAATAACAGATATATAATTAAATTGATTGAAATTCCTATGGTCCATTGTACATTGTCTTTATTATTAGGCTTACCATATAAGTGACTCCAATTCCAGGGAGGAGCAAGACGATCATATTTATACCATCTACCAAGTAAGGGCTGTATCTGGATGCCATCCGATTATTGTCGTGATTTCCAACCTGAAAAAAAGAATACGAATTTAATTATGTTTCTTTCATTTAATAATTTTCATCCTTGAACAACAATATTTGTTTTGTATTTTAGCAGAAACAAATTAAAGTGTTATTATTTACTGAAGATTTTTTTACTTACCACCCAGTTAGCGTCTTTGTCAAGAGGTTTGTATGTCAAGAATTTATCGATAGCTCTTTTGATATCGCCTGCTGATGAAAACGCATCAACATCCGTAATGAGATCAAAGTTGAAAGGCATTTGAGCGCCCACTCTGTCCCCTTCACCGAAATACCTAATAACATCCTCAATGGAAGCGTATACTTCAGTCATCATTACTCTGGTAAACCCATCTTTAGCTTTATACTCGTCCATGATATCTCTCCAATCGTATACAACGTAATAGGTTTCGTCTTGGTCCTTTGTGTAAATATGTTCCAATGAATCGTGATCTGTTAAAGCTACTCCATAAGCTCCTGATGGAGGCTCATCAGGGTATTTGCCTCCCCAAGAATTCTTATCCACCTCAAACAAGCAGTTTACGGCATCAACTCGAAACCCAGCCACTCCCTTTTCAAGCCAAAATCGGATTATGTTCTAAAATAAACATAAAACACTGTTAGTCGGCCATCGAATAAATGAAAATTAATGATTTCGCACATTTTGCTTACATTCATCTCTGCAACGACATCAGGGTTTCTGTAGTTCAGATCTGGCTGACCGACAACAAATTGATGCAAGTAATATTTTCCCACTTCTTCCTTATACTCCCAGGCGCTGTTATGGAAGTGGCTCAGCTAAAACAGGAGTTAACATTTAAGCTAGAATCATCCTCGTTTTGAATCTATTTTTAACTAAAATAGTGTTCACTTACCCAGTTGTTCGGAGGTTGCATATTCCCATCCTCGTCAATTACACCATCTTCCCAAACGAAGTAATTGTAGTATTTTTCATCACCTTCCAGCGCTTTTTCGAACCATACACTTTCATTAGATGTGTGATTAGGGACAAAATCTAATACAATCTTTATTCCTGGAAATGAATGATTGTTTATTATTGTATATCGTCATTATTATTACTATACGCAAATGCAGAGGTCACGACAGCTACAATTGTGTTTCGTTTCATACGTGACGGTGACGTAATTGTGTTTGGTTGATCATGAGGAAATGGATGAACTCGTGAGTAATGAAATCGACAGTATTTTGGGTCTTGTTAGTCACCCCAAATTTACTGGTCTTGAAAATTTAATTTTAATGTAATTCTCCCTGCACACTTTAAGACTTTAAATGCTATGTGTTCCACCTTATATAATCAGTTTCTATTCTAAACACTCAACATTCAATGTTTGCTTATAAAAAGTGGTATTCCGTATATTGGGACCTTTAATAGTACAAGTAAATCCCAAGTTATCTACCTCCTTAAAAATAGAAATTCTATGCATTGTGTCACATACCTAGTTCATCAGCCCTGGCAATAAAGGCTTCGAAGTCCTCCATGGTACCATATTCTTCTTGGATAGCATAAAAGTCCGAGATATCATAGCCAAAATCGTACATAGGAGACTTGAATATAGGTGATAACCAAATAGCCCCGACACCAATTTCGATGAAATATTCCAATTTTGAAGTGATACCTATCAAATATTAAAATGTAAAAAAACATCGTTGTAATAACATCCACATGTAAAAAACATTGAATAAGTTACCTACGAAAACATTTGTCATTTACCATTTAGATCACCAATGCCATCACCATCACTGTCCGCAAATGATCGAGGATAGATTTGGTAAAAAATCGTACTCTGCCACCAGTCTTGCTCCGGTTCATTTTTCCTTTCAATTGCACTCCCTACGCAAAGAGCCACCAATAGCGGCAACAGAAATATTGTTCTCATTTTAAAAATATTTAACCCTATGATCGACCACAAACTGTTTCGTATTTGGACTCCCTGGGCTTATATAGTTGATTATGATTACATCCCGTGAAGTGCTGCATAATCTTTATCATATCTTTTATCTTTGACACCTTGAACTATTTATTGATAAAGTGTTGTAAAACGACAGCAAAAAAACCTAAACAACTTATATAACCTGATGCAAGACACACCATGCATAGAGGATTGGATTTATATATCATAATTCAGATAAATGTGTCAATTTCAAGTACATCTCCTTTGTCCTAGTTAAGAATAACAGTATACTTTCTAGCCTTTACAACAATGTACTATTTTCACGCCGCTGCTTGGAAATGTGGCAAAAGATGGTTAGAAAACAGGCTTCATAGCTGGGGGTTAGTTGGACATTGCACAAACAGGCCAACTATGAGTTTAAACTGTCCAACAATATCTTTAATTAGATACTTAATGTTGACTTATAATTATAATTATTTGCAATTTCCTCGCAGTAGGCGTGAAAAACACTATGTAATGTCTCGGCCCAAAGTGCAATAGATGGACTCGTCTCCTTCGAGGTCCTCACCTGGCGGCTCGGACCTCGAACCCACTCGTCCATCTATTACCTACTTTCTAGCCTTTATAACAATGTACTATATTATCCTTTTATATTCACCAGAAGCAGATAGCAATGACTGTAGTTTTGGTCGTGCTAGACAAGATAATTATTTAATCGGGCCACTGTTAAGTAAGGCTAGTTACAAATAAACTGACTTGATGTCTATGTGAATAAAATAATATTCATATGAGTTATACCAAATTTATTTCTTATATATGCCTAGTCATTGAATAATATTCCCTCTTCAGTGTCAAACAATAATTACGTAAGCTACAATATAATGATATGCTTGTTTTTACCGTTGAACACTAAGGTAGTAAAGTGTCACTGTTCAAAGAAATGTATACAAAGTAGTCATTACAATTAAGGCAATTAATTAAAACAATGAATATTTACATATTACACTTAACAAATTTGAATGTGAATTTATGTTTTGTTCTTGAATATTTTAGCTATGTACAGGAAGTAAAATTTTAAAAATGACCGTAGGTTTAGACCATCATTCGAAGGACCAATGCTTCATCAGCGGCTAAATCCACATAATTTGCGTTAATATTGTCGCTGAAAGATAAAAAGAAACATCAATCTACTTATAAATATTAACATACATAAATTAGATTTTTTTTATACATTACCTTTGCCTAACGTGATGCAAAATAGTAGATTGTATTCTTATAGTTAAAACCAATTTTATTCATCTTTGAGCACTAACCTTGCATGATGGTAGACGTCCCTTAGACACAAATCTTATATTTATTAGACCCGCATATTTATTAGGACATATTTTATTAATCATTAAATGTACCCTTAAAATGACTCTCGGGGCATCATCGTAAATACTTTATTTAGATCTAACACTTTTATTTCATAAAACTTAACTCGGTTAGCTTGAATGTGTTTCGTCCCTTTCCATTAACATGACCATGAATATAACCATTAAAGCGCACTTACTTGATAGCTCTGTTTGATAGGACACTGCTAGCTTCGACTTCAAGTTGACCGAAAACTAAGTCAAAAGTGGTCAAATTTACAACATTGAACGTCCGCCCAACGTTCATAACAATTATGTAAGTGTCGTCTTGGAACCATCTGTAAAATTTACATTCAATGTAAGACTATGTACAATACTGCGGCAAGGGGGAAGTGGGCAGCTGCTCCCCACCGTCTGGTTTACTGCCCGTCCCTTTGACGGCAACACCCTTACCCTTCTCCTGTCATTGGCACCGTCTCAGTTAAACGGTAGCCGGTAGGTAGTAGCTAATCAAATCTTTATTCAACAGAATACAATTTTATCGAAGCTTACATTACAAGTGCTGCAAGTGCCTTACAACACAGTTTTCTAGATTCACTCCATGAATACTCATAAAAGTAAAATTGAATTATATAATTCATGGTGTTATCAAAACACAGCACAAAAGGAAAGATGGACACGTGGCTTGCACTCGTTCGTAGCGTGCACCACAATGCATAGAAAAGTCAATGATAATCAAAATAACACAAACATAATGCACACATCACTATCGGCATTTTTTTCGTTATTCCACTACCTACGATACATATTGATACAGATAGGAAAGTCCCCAAGCGTGATAGTTAGCATGGAGTTTCTCGAGTCTACCAAATTGAATGATTATAGTGATAACGTCATCATAATAATACCTCTTGAATGCAAACACGTTGTGGGTGAGTGCACGGCTCTCGTAGTGGCCCACTCTGAACGCTGGTCGTTTACGAAGGGTAGACAAGGTCTTGTAGACTAGGTAGTGGGATTGTGCTGCTGATTTTTCGCCGTCTACATTAAGGATTTCGTAACCATCAGCTAGTGGCAGCCAGGTCCCGTGGCCTTTGGTGAATCCTGGGTGATGTAAAAAAGTATTTAAATTTTACTGACGCAAGGCCCGCCCAATTAAGTAGATTTCAAATTAACTAAAATTTTAGTGGAAAAAAAGATCTTCAAGATCGAGAAATTGGAGAGAGACCCTATGTATCGGAGTGGTGGAACACTAAAGCTTGGTTTGATTTTTTATCCTAAAAGCGTGAATTAAGACACCAACGTGCTGCTTGTCCTCTTTCACCTCTGGGTAGGATATTTACTTCTCAAATATGCGGACGTGGCTCTCGCTATCGCTCCCGTATCGGTCTTAAAAGCCAAATACGTAAGTGTCGCACCTTTAATACGGACGCTGTTTCAATTATCTTTTCATATATATAAAACATAACCCTCCAACTGAGCTGGTTGAGTAATAAAACCAATGATGCTTATGAGCTAGGTACTGTGATGTACATAATAAAGGTATGACAACACTACATGACTCCAATTCTTATGTAACGTAACTAAATAATAGCAGACATCGAATGTAAAGGAATATATCCGAATCTGATGGAGCTGGATACTCTAAAAAGTCCGTGTACGGCAATTTTTCGAATAAAGGTTTAGTAAATAGACTTCATTTTTTAAATATTCAATTAGGCGAAGCTAAATAAATATTTATGCATATGTGTATCTAATACGCTCTCACTTTCAATGTTTTAGGACTGGCATTAAATTCTTACCTGTTGATTTATATTCAATACCTTTTCCTTTGTACTTTTTTGATCCTTTTCTTCCCGTGTAATTGGTTGGGTAGCGGTCGGAAACTAGCAACATGACGGTATGTTTGAAAAGTTTGGTTGATCGTTTAGTTGATTCGTCATCCGTTTAGTTTTAGATTTAATTATAGTATAGTAGTTTTTTAGCTAGGGCCCTACTGATAATCAGCGCCACGGCTTGTCGTGGCAATATGCTGAGTGGGGCTCCTTTTAGCGTCGCTTGTTGTTGCATTGATGTTTTGTGTAATCGTTTACTGTGGCGTTAATAAAGAATTATCTTATCTTATATTATCTTATCTAAATAAAGCAATTACCAGCTTTACGCTCGGAGCTCCAATGGAACGGCGTACGAGCACCGTCTCTCGAAACCTGGACGAAGTTGACAGGGTCGTCCGTATTGCAGGCGAGGGGATCTTTGGTGTTGACCCATGGCACATTGCCATTCTCCATCCCGATTTCTTCTCCCTTTAAAAGTTATATTTAAGAGCACGCTAATAAACATAATTGTAGGAAAAGATTAAGAAATAAAAACACTGGTGATGGTGATGATGATGGTGGTATGGTATCCTCTAATCCTTCATAAGGGACATAGGGGTCTAAGAAGGGTTTTTTACCAGGTTCGATTTTGGTTGGCAACCTCAATTTCCTTCCAGCCAAAGCATGTCACGACAACTTACGAACCCAATAACGGGTGATAAGTATTTAATTGATCTTTCAATTCTATCCGTTGAATATGATAATTTGATAATCCAATTGTAGCGTTAGCATTTGCGTATTTTTTTTAAAATTTTACTTTTACTCTTAATATACACTGTACTTCACTAAATTGTTGAAACGATGCATGAAATGTAAATAATCTTAATTATATAAATCTTAATTAATAATAATAATATATGACAATGATGTGTCCACCTATAATTGGGGTACATAAAATCCCAAATAATAATTGTGCTACAGATAAATTTATATACTCAGCTTATGTACTCTGTTGGTGTCCCGTATAATTGAATAAATAAAATAAATAAATGTCGAGGCAGGTGAGGAAAAAAATGCATATTATCGAATAGAAAAAGTTGAGACACGGTTTGAGATTTCAGACATCGAACATCTAGATTCTAGCATGTCGTGCCGCTTTCGCACTGTTCTAGTTATTTTATATAGCGAACGGTAGTTTTTCGCGTGAAGTTCGAGTCGGGGAAATACCGGTTGTTTTCGTACCGGAAACATTTCTAGGAAAATAACTTCAGTAACATATTATTTTGTGACTTAACATTTGTATTATTTACCATGTACGAAATAGCAATTCCAGGAAGCAAAAGAACTAGCATGTTGTACGCATCCACGAGCTCCGGCCTTAAGCGCGAAGCTACTCTTGCCTTATCCTGATTGCCGCTCTGAAAGTAAATAAAATTAGTGAATTCGTGAGTCGTACCAATCTCAGATTGTATGGGTCTACGGAATATCTTTTCATGTTTTTTGCAACTAGAGGTACAGTTAGGATCAAAAGTAACTACGCAAACGAAGACGTCAAAAATCTTAATAAAAACCGGCCCAGTGCGTGTCGTGTCGTGTTAGGAAACCCATAATATTTTTGAACGAGCTATCCAACGACACCCCACACTATGGGATTAACGAGAAAAAAAATTACATCCCCGCTTTAGGTGTAGTGGAGGTATCCTAAAAAGAATGTTTTTCATACGCCAGGTACGTAAGGTGAAAAATTGTTTTCACTCGCCAGGTGAAAATCAATCTTATGACAATGTCATAAAGATTTCCAGGGAAAAAGAATTATCGCTTTATCTGTGAAACGGAACTGGTATTCATTTGCGATTTTAAACAGTAGTCCATTCCGCCCAGATTCCCCGATCTGGCGTTATGCGTAAATTTCATAACAATTTGTTATAAAAATAAAAAGGATATTTACCATCCAGTTAGCCGCTTTGTTCAACGGTTTGTAAGTTATCCAGCGGTCAATTGCAAACTTCAAGTCTCTGGCATCCGATTCTTTACGGAAATCGTCCATGAGAGCAAAGTTTGCTGGAATCTGAGCACCTAAATTTGTACCTTCTCCGTAATATCTGACCAAATTCTTTATGTTTGACGTTGATGATTCCGTTATTAATACTCTGAAAAGGAATAATTCGTATTTGAATTATTTACCTATGGTTATTCTAAGAACAATGCCTTATAATATTGTTGTCCTAACCAGAATACAAATAACCTTGAATGTTCGAAAGAGATTTAACTAAGCTTAAATCCTGATTAGGTACGTCCTGTCGTTTGCCTCAAGTATCTCTGGAAGGATTTCACGGAAACAGATCAGCTGGAGCTCAAAGCCGGCGGTAGCTGGTGAGAAATCCATCAGGATAGACCAAAGGAGCGTGTTCCTTGTATCGAAGGCCAAGACTTATCTTGGGTCGTCATGCCAGCGTAGTTATTTAGTTAGTTTAAATCCTGACTACAAATTACTTTTATTTTAAGTATATTTATTTTTTCGTGTATTTGATTATATGTTCACATGGTTTTGTAGGGTTATTAGTTTAAAATGTAATACCTTGTCACATTATCCCTTATAGTTATACTATCGAATACTTCTCTGAACTGCGATATCATGTCATACGACTCTTTCAAGTCTTTGGTATATATGTGATTCAGATATTTGTAGTCTTCTGCTTCCAGACCCACTTTTCCCGTTCTTGGCTCGTCGGGGAATCTGCTCCCAAACATGTCCTTGTCAACTTCAAATAGATGATTGACGGAGCTCATTTTCATACCAGCTACCCCTTTTTCTAGCCAAAATTTGATTATACTCTGCAAAAATCAAATTCCGGTTATTTACTTAGTGTTTGGTAATTTCAATTCAGTATATAACGGTTCTTAAACATGCAACGAAACCTATTCCAAATAAATTAGATTAGATTCATTTATTTCACAACTAGATTCCGCCCGCAACTTCATCTGCGTGGACCCGGGATAAAAACTATCCTATATTTAACCTAGGTTATAAACTATCTGCGTGCAAAATAAGTTTAAGCGTGATTGAGTAACAAAAATCCAAACATCGAAACATCCAAAATTTCGAATTTATAATATTAGTAGGATACAAGACTCAAAAACAGTTTCTATTAAGTTAGTAGTTATACGCAGCGGGCATATGGGGCTCTCCGGGTGAAATTCAACAATGCGTTCCGGGTGTTGATGGGGCTGCCCCGTTTCTGCAGCGCATCGGGGATGTTTGCTGACGCAGGAATAGACTGCTTTTACGCGACAATGCGCTAACGCAGCACGTCCCTGATGCGTCGGGTGCAGGCCAGCCCCAACAATATCCTGCAGATGTTAGCAGGTAGGGTGGATTGTGCATATTTACGGCACTGTTGTGATATGCACAAGCCAATCACTACCATTCTATGGTAAGAAAATAAAATAGCGTAGGTAGGTAATTTATTTCTTTTTATTGTCAAACATGTTCATTTTATACTATTCAATATTGATTTAATTGTATTGTATTCTTATGGGTGTATGATATCCGAATTAAATGATTTTTATTTATTTATTTGTATTAATTTTTCGCTTTTGTGTGAAACTAAAATATGATCTACAGGAATATTATATATTCTTCGTTTGCATGTTCTTCTTTAATACATAGGTATTGTCCGACAAGAAATGGCTCTGTCACTTTTCACTGTTACTTATATAAGTAGGTACGTATTAAGTTTGAAAAGTGTAAGACCAATCTCTAGGCCTACTGAAAAGAGTACATAAATAATTTTAAGGAACAATTCAGTTTCAATGCGAAATAACTTACCTTTAATTCGTCAATGACGACTGGGTTTCTGAAGTTCAGGTCTGGCTGAGATATCCCAAACTGATGCAGATAGTACTGGTCCCTGTTAGGTATGTACTCCCAAGCGCTCTTCCTAAACATGCTGACCTATACAAACAATCTGATAAGACAAGATTTTGAATCAGACCCCGTATCATGGTCGGCCTTATCACGCAATAAGTGACAAGATAGAGCGTCCGTCTCGTTCTATTGAACGGTGTCAGCCAGTGACGGACGCTCTATCTTTCCACTATCGTGCGATAAGGCCTTCCATGCTACGGGGTCTGGTTTCTAAAAAGAGGAAGAGGAGACAAGGCAAAATGGAATCGACAGACATTATTAGAGAAATAAATCGTCAAAAACTAATAATGATTGCAAGGATCATACATACAGGTCAAGATTGAAAATCGACGCATTTGGACGATATGCAATATTATGAGGGCACTGGCTCGGCAATGAATAATGACCTAATGCGTTCTCTTTAAAGGACTTCGATATGAAAACCATCAAGAACATTCTGATTCGGCCACCTTATTCTAGCCTAGTCCAAATATAATATAAAAAAAAGATAGCACTCTGAAAGATAAATAGAAAACACTATGTTTTACCCAGTTATTCGGAGGACTGCGGACGCCCTGACCGTTTATATAGCCTTCACCCCAAACATACCAGTCGCTGTAATACTCATCCTTCGAGACTGATTTCATGAACCAATCGCTTTCGTTGCTTGTGTGGTTCGGGACAAAGTCTAAAAGGACTTTTATATCTGAAAAAAACAATGCAAATAACGAAATAAAATGAAATGATTTATTCATGTATGTGGGAAATGGGTTACAATTAGCAGTTCTAGTAGCAGTACACCTGGTGGACTCATCATACCCTACCTTTTCAGGTGTACATACGTCTAATTCTACTTATGTATTATTAAAAGTAAATGTCATGAAAGAGATTACAAGAAAAAAAACAGAAATAAATGTCAGGAAAGAGAACAAATTAAAATGAATCATTCAGAAAGTTATTCAAATAAAGTAAGTATGTACAAAGAAATGCATGAATTTGAACGTAATAAAAACTGCGATATAATAAATGGTAGAAGCGTGCATTCAATTTAACGGAATAGTGAAAAATGGATGGAGCTTTTGCTGCTGGTATTGGTACACACCTACAGGCTAAGAATCAGACTTCGTTACGTGCGGTCTTTTTTCTGTTTAAAGACTGATCTCCTACTGGTAAAAACGCAAAACAGACGATTTTAAAGGTGATATTTTTTTGACGCTGATAAAACTCGATCAATCAGTCTTACTTTTTTTTTGTGCTTCCCTCAAGAGGTATTCTACATCTTCAATGGTCCCGTAGTCGGGGTGGACGGTATAGTAGTCAGACACATCGAATCCATAGTCCTGAAGCGGAGACTTGTAGATTGGCGACAGACATATCGCATCCACATTCAATTCTTTTAGGTGGTCCAGACGCGCTGTTATGCCTTAAATGTTATCAATAATTAGTCAATAAACTAGTAATTTTACACGCGGGGTTTGCTAGACTCTAAAAAAAACATTTATAATATAACACACTATATTAAATTTAATAAATCAGCGTAACAATTCAGTAGATATTAAAAATAACTTCAATTAATTCCAGATAATTGCATCAATAGAATTATTACATAGTATTTACAATAAAGTTATTTAATAAGCCTACAAGTAAAAATATACCCGATCCAAGTTACAGTGTGAGGAACACTGTCACTTGCTTCAACATGAGGGGTATATTTTTCAAAATGTTTAACTTTAAGTGTTCATGTTTTCATTCCATAAGATGCTGTTGGGATTTGGAATCTAAAAGGGTCATACATTATACACAATTAAAGAACAGGACGGTGTTAAAAACTAATAAAAATAGAAGTATAATAATGTTAAGACAAAGAAGCGAAAAGCGTACCGGAAGGCGCGGCGTGGGGCCTACACAAGGGACTGATTTTGGACTGAGACACTTGCGGGACTCCGCTGAATGCGGGTGACGCTGGACCGGTCATTGTGGCACTCTTTGGCGGAGGCCTATGTCCATGCAGCAGTGGACGTCTTTCGGCTGATATGATGATGATGATGAAAGAAGCGAATAGGTTGATTTTAAGCTGGATTCATACTTATCTAAGTTAACGTATTGTGACACTACAGAAAGATATTATTTTCATACATTTACTAAGGTTAGATTCACACTCAACCTATGCGGTCTGACATGATGGCTCCTATTGTCAGGCGTCAGGGTAGGGACAGCACCACATCAGATAAATCCGGCTTTGCTTCACACCGTGCCAATCAATTTAGTCAGTTCAACACATACCCTTAATATCTCCAATCCCATCGTTATTAGAGTCGAAGAACGACCGAGTGTAGATCTGGTAGATAAGAGCAGTCTCCCACCAGTCCAGACTCATTGGGACCTCTTGACTTCCGCTAGCAACCGCCACTACGGCTGCGATAGTCACCAGTTGCCACATATTATTGATTGTAGTCACTGAAAATTTTTGAGTATGTATCATTAAGATTTTGTCACTGGGTTGTAATTAAGATGGACTTCTGTCTAACTTGCATTCCTCATGCAAATTGGTATGGAACTAGTTGGTTAGATCAAGATTGACAACACGGAATAAGACTAGGAGATTTATAATTTTACTACGATAACCTAAAACATGGAAAAATTAAATAAATGTCGGTTCAAAGACAACCTTATCATAATAAATGCATAAAGTTATGTATGAAGCAGGTCGCCCCAGTCGGCCAACGCTCTATAGTAAATGTAAAAAAACGGGTGAATAAAAAATTCTCTTAGTTTTTTCTAACCTAACCTGACCTATAACAAATGGCAAAATTATATAAATGCCGGTTCAAAAAAAACCTTATCATAATTATATGTAAAAATGTGACCAAAACGTGTGCATTTCGAGGTACATTGCCGATATGGTTAAACAAGATAAATAATAACGGGTGGTACTTGCGGTAAAACGATACTCTTACAATGGATTTTCGCAGTATACAGTGTACCAAAAATGGGGTGTGAACCGATCAAGGGCATAACAAGTATCGTGTTCTGATATGAAAATCCTGAAGGATTTTTTTTTGACGCGTTTTTTTTTCTATCTTTTGTATGAAGCAGGTCGCCCCAGTCGGCCAACGCTCCAAACAAATGTAAAAAAAAGGGTAAATAAAAAATTCTCTTTTTTTTTCTTATCAGAACACGATACCTGTTATGCTATTGATCGGTTCACACCCCATTTTTTGTACACTCTATAGTTCATTATGCTAGATCGTATATGTAAAGTTCGTTAGAATTTTGTGGCGACATGACACATGTTTCAAATTACTGTTTGCTCATTTTCTTGACCGTGAAGAAATTTAACTATCTTTATACTCAATACTTACGGATTCTCAAATGCCATACAGCCTCAATAATGAACTTCATTTCGTTACGACAAAGTCCTGTAAATAATCTTATTCCCCTGGATTCCATTATAAACCGAAATACATTTCATCATAACGACAACATTTATTTACGCAAGTTGACTTCCATGAACAGCCCCTATTCAAAAGAACGCGTGTTCTATTCAAGTTAATAACGACATTCAATGGATTCTTCAAAAGTAGTCTCAGATTGACCTTTCCAGTTTATTGAGGCTGGAGTTTGAAGTGGATTTTCTTTTTAAGTAGTTGTATCGGAAACCTGCTCGAGAATGCCCTGCACGTCTATCATGAGACGGCCGCGACATACTCTCGATTTTTCTCGCACTACACCTCCTGTTCTAAGTGTTCTAATAAGAGAGAGACGGATAGTGCGAGAAAAATCTAGAGAGCTCGCGCGCCGTCCCGTGATAGCCGTGCTGGGAAATATTTCATTTACCTTTACCAGTATACCTCCAATATTTGGTCCATTAACCTTTATAAGTCTTTGAACAATTAACAATGAGGGCTCCTTCTTATAAGTACCTAAATTATATACTAAGGATGGAAAAGGAGATATTAAGAACAAAAACCTATTAAATAGAAGACATTATAAATGTCAATTAAAAGAAAAAAAATGAAAAATGGAATGCGCCCAGCCGGATTCGCACCGGCAACCACAGGCATTAATGGCCCGTCGCTACTAACCAACTAAGCTATCGGAATAATCGGTCTCGGACACAAATTTCTTTCAATCGGTTCCTTCTTAAAACGCCTTAGGGAGGCGTGTAGTGACATCTACCAGAAGACTTAGGCTTCTTAACGGCGCATCTCTGAGACGTCGTTGATCTCAGCGATGCGCCACCCTATGCTTAATTAACTGGACATTTTAGCAGCGTTATAGGTTAATATTTATTATAACCTTCGTGAATTGCCCTCCAAGTGTAATCGTAATATCAAATTGTCTTACTTACCTCAGAACATTATTTATTTTCTGTTTCCTGAAGATTTGCAGCACCTCCGATTCTTCACCACCACTGTTTTATCTATGAATTCACCGAGCTACTTATAAATAACAGTTTAGCTTGCACTTCCTGACTGCTTTGATCAATTTTCAAGCACGCCCGTCCCTTTTATAGACTGAAACCGTATGTTTTAATAACACTTTCTTTAACAATAGCAACGCACACTGCATAAGAAACAATTGGGAATTCAATGCGAGCTGATGATCACATAACTTACGATGTACTATAACAACTCATAATCAAAACAAATTATTTACTCGCTAAATATGATCTGCAGAGTAGTTGCTTGAATTCGGAGCGCTAGGACGTATCAACAACTTAAAATAATTTACTTTAACAAAAGTTTTAATCGACTTTAATTCAGTACTCCGCTTCAGTCGTGTCTATAACATTTGAAGAGTTCCCTCGATTCCTCCAGGATCACATAATCAGATCCTGATCTGATGAGCATGGGACAACCTGGGAAGGACTCTTTTTTAAGTCGGTTAATAATTTACGATTATTTATGTCCTCATGCGCTTTGGAAAAGTAACGCTATTACCCCGCTGGGGGTTTGGCTTGTTTTGTCGACAAACTTTTCATCGAATTTCATTTCATCGAAAACGTTTCAAGTAACATTTAGTTCACGAACTATTGTTTGGTGTAATTTTATTTAATGACCAGATCATTCCACTTTTTATTATTTCATACAATAACTGTCCAGGGAATATTATTTGGTTATTCATTTTGTATGACAGAATAACAAAAAATCGAATTTCATTTATTCGAAGTTTTATTAAAAAATAATCAAAAAAATAAGTAGGTTAGGTCAGGGTTAACCTGTGTGGAGAGATCCCCACATAACCCCCCACTATGGCCTTCTCCGGGCCAGGGTAAAACACATTTCTCCAGGATCAAAAAAATAATTCTTAACTTGTGTCCCTCAGAGCGGAAAGACGTCGACATGCTGGCGGTTAGGTAAGGTTTAGGTTAGGTGCCATAGATAACTGTGTATGCCATCTATCTTACATTTAAATAATAATCCTTGTAATAATTTGTATGTTTATTAAAAATACTTGAAACAATAAATCACAAAACGTTTTCCATGACATAATTCAACTATTTAATGAATCATCCGACAAGTAAAAATACACGATTTAAAATTACTTGTAATGACCATTCCACGAACTGAATTGTCGACCAAATGAAAATACATGAAACGTTGACTTTGAAGTGAAATTCGACGAAGTGAGTGTCGACAATTTGATGATAAACCCCCTGCTCGAAGCATTAGTTTTCTGGCCGGCGGAGAAATATTAAATGAGACGATAAATAAAAAAATGTAGCGTTATTATTTTCCCTGGCATCCCGCCTCGTAAATAAACGCTTGTTGCTTCCATCTTAGTGATGGGAATGATCGACCCTTTGTCGATCTATGATTGCTTATATCTATTGGGTCCTTATATCTCAAGCCCACTTGTTAGATACGAGTATTATGAGGGTAAACTTATACCCTTCTTTATAAACGTTCATAAGACTAACTGAAGTGCCGTTAAAATTAGTTTGTCTTTTTTTGTCACTTTAATATTTATATTTATAAACACATGTTAAGTTTTATGAATTTTAATACGACATTTCTCTTATTTCAGGATTTGCATACTAACCATCATCGTTGTAGCTTCGTAATTCTTTGAGATATCTGAATGGGATTTTCGTCACTAGGCTTTTTGCCTTCTTTATTTTGGAATAATAATAAATTTTAAGTCTACACTCGTATTCTTTTTTCACCCGTAATAAATAGTTAAAGTAGCTAACATGTTTAAAATAATAATCGTGCATGAACAAAACTGCTTGGGTGTGTGGAAGAAGTCAGTAATGGCAACATGTGTAACTATGCCAATTTTGCATAATGGCAACATTTGTGTCATATATTATATAACCTGACAAGTTTTTTTTTTACTCTAGCCACGTTGCGGATTTTTAATGGAACTAATTTCTTTAACTGGCAAGGCTAATTTCTTTGACAGCAGACAGACAGAGAAATGTCACCAAAATAAATAAAAAGCAAGGAAAACGAAATACTTCGCGATTCTAAAATAAAATACAATAAATATGTCAAAAGCAATCCATAGCGATGTCAGAAAGCTTATTTTGAATATAATTGAATATTTACTACTAATACTTACTATAATTGATTATTTTATAGTGCGGTCGTAGGTATTGATTGAATTGGTTAGGACGCCAACGCACTAAGCGGCTAGCCGCGTGCGGCTTGCCGTGCGGTTGGACAAAACATATGAAACCGCAAACGCAAAACCTCTACGCACTAAGCGGTTGGCCGCAATCGCACGCGGCTGGCCGCTTAGTGCGTACAACGGCTTTGTTTGGTTGGATTTAACTAGTAATTTATTTTCTTATTAAAATATTATAATAAAAATTGAATACGAATATAGAAAAAGGTCCTTTAGTCGAATCCCAGACCGAACGTTTTATAATTGAGGTCTTGAAAGCTATACATAAGAGTCGTAGTCTTCGAAGTCACAATCTGAAAAATGCTTAAATATCACCAGAAACACGTACTTGGAACCAGATATGAATGAATTAGTTATATAGATTTAATGAAGCAATTATTGTCGTTTTTGTATGATTTATCTTGAACTTTATATAGCAATTATATAAATTAATCAAAATTAAGATTCAAACATTTTTGAATATTTATTCCGACTTTTCAGGAGCGAATTCGATGTGTCATATTTTGTTGAATTTAGCAATCCTATTTAATTTAATATGATGCTACTATAAATTATATCCAAATTTGTAATTTTATCACACGAGTTTTCAGTAAAATGACTGGACTTGTAGGAGAATCACTCTTACAGGGTTCATGTTTGAAACCTTATGTCACTATTGTTATCTCTGTACTGTAACAACATGAAATCAATAAAAGAATTGAATTGAATAACTTCCTTTACTCGGATCTATACAATCTAGTCATACTTCTTTACAACTGCACTTGACAGTTGATATGCTACTCCAACACAGTTTTCCATTTCAATTCCAAGATTATTCTTGTAAGCCCCGCTTACACGATCGGCCTTTGCTCCAAACCACATCAAACTACCCACGCATTACCATGTCGGGAACTCGGAAAGGGTCTCGGAATGTTGCCCTTTTGTTTTTATAAAATATTTTGTACTATTACGCTGGCTTTTTAAGCCTGAGTACCCCACATGTTACGCGCCTCTTTGCAAAATTGGATCTGTTCAACCTGATTTTGCTGAAGCGGCCATTTTAAAACTGAAAAGGTTGAATTATTTCGATGATGAAAACGAGTATGGTATTGTATTTATACTGTGTATGTATATAAGAACTTTATTGCACACAAGACCAAAGTCGTACTAATACCTATAAGGGACCTCTTCTAGCTAACCAGCTAAACAAGTAGGTTATCGTACACATAAAAGAAACAGTTATAATGTAAAAACCCGACTTCAAAAAAATAGCTGGTCCATTGTGGATACGGATAGCAAGAAACCGGAATATGTGGAGGCCTTTGTCGTAAGACAAACTGATAAATATCAAGAACCGTTTGCCGATGTATATTTTAATATGTAAAACTGTCTATATATTTATTAAGGGTTTATTTTAATATGCATGAGTTTATATTAGTCAACCTTACCTACATGTACTAAAATAGATAAATCAGTAATCAAGGCTTATACTCTATAATTTTTAAAAGTGTAAAATAAAATTTGACAATGACAGCAACATATCTTCACTGTCCTCATTTGCATGACTTAGTGTTCCCTGAGTACCTCTGTCTGATCGGTCCTTCGTGTCTGAATATGTGGTCGTGGTGGGATGCAAGTCTGGATAGGACGAACTGTGTCCATCGGCTTCTGTCAGTTGAATGTAAGCGATAGTGTAAAATTTCGGTGTATCTGGAGTTGGTCCGACTGACAGCTAGTGAGCGGCCTCTTTTACTGGTTGAATAATTCAACCAGTAAAAGAGATCGCTTGAAAATCTGGATCCGCTTGCAAATAATCCCAAGAAAGCGTATGCACTTATCTTTAAACCGCCGAAAAGAATGATACTGTTTCACGAAGCCACAAGATAATATTTTTTTACATGCCTTAACTGGAAACACTTTACAAATTGCCAGTCGTTATTGGTCTTTTCTTTTCTTTTTTTTATTTATGTTCCATGGATACAAAGTCCTTCAGTTGTGATATTGGTTGGGACTCGGTGTTGCCATTTTGGATTTGTAAAATTGTAACTTGTAGGAGTTTTAGGTCCGTGAAATGAGGCGCAGATAATCCTCAAGGTTGATGATTCATATGATGATGTCATCTAAACCTTCATTTTCCAAACCTATTAAACAGGCACTGCAATGCAACCGTAAGCAATATTAAAATAGAACGAGCGAGCGAAGCGAACGACGTTCAGCGTTTCAGCTTGGCCAAACATTATTTCGTACGTCCGGCTGTTCTCCTCTACATTGAAATTTTGTGAGCAATTTCAATAATAGGGGTGACTCGAAAATTATCATTACTCCAAAAGAAAGAGGCAAAAAAATATGCCTAGTGACGAAATTCCAATTCAGATATCTCAAAGAATTACGAAGCTACAGCCGTTTTAATATTGCTTGTTAGAGAGAGAAAACGCAAACAGTGTGTCACGTTACGGGATGCTGTCGGGGGGCCGCATCGACGGCGGCGCCGCACACGACGGGGCGCGGCACGTTGCCGTCTATTAGTGACGTCACAATCTTCCAGCGTCATCGTTTCATATGAAGTTGCGTTTTGCGAAAAAGGGACAGAACATACCCCTAAAGTTTGGACACTTATAACTTCGTGATTATTTACCCTTTTGCTTTGTTTTTTTTTCTCCATTTGACTCATTTTTAATTCTTTTTCGAGAAAATATGACATTATTGATTATTTTATTTAGTGTCTACACCCCTATTGTATGGATTTATTTGTCAAACCACTAGTAAAATATCATATTTTAGTATGACTCCGCTGTGACCTTTGAGTATGCAATATTTTATTCAATAGGTACAAGACCATTTTGTGGTAGGTACCTTACTTAAGGTCTGGTCAAATTCAGTGCAATCGTATATTGCAAATGCGGTAATTTCGATTATTTAATTTATTACACACAACACATAAAATTTTGTAGCCATGTTCAATATTTTTAATCTTATTCATTGATTTAAACGTTTTCACTTTTATTATCAGTAGGCATATAGAGGGTGTAATCGTTTCATTACGTGCAAAAGATTGGCCAGGAATTACTTTTATTTGATCTGCCCGTGTTATTTTTCTCCAACTATAAAGAAGGTAGTATGTTCAATATTATACGTAATTAATATAAGGAAAAATATTATAATATATTATAATAAAATAAACAGAATGAAATAGGCAAGCATTCATCATAACACACAATAGTTCTGTAAAAATCAATGAACTCGCAGTCCGAAAACTTTAAAATGTAATGTCTACGCTATCGTTCCACTTTTAGGCTTCTTGAAAATCTATGAATACGATTTTTATTATTTAAAGTTCGTCGTTGTGTAACCTTACAATTTTCCCTGTATATTATTATTTAGATGTCTTGTTTAGTCTAGTACCCCCTGCTTACGACTTCAGCTTCGTCCTAGGTTCGAATCTCGGTTAGAGCAAATATTTGTGTGATGAGGATGAACATTCGTTTCTGAGTATTTGATGTACGCTATATATTGAAGTATTTATTCGTATTAAATTCATCGTCGTCCAGCATAACACGAGTCTCACTGAGCTTACTACGTGGCTAGTTCAATCTGTGTAACATTGACCCACATTATTATTTAATTCTTTTATTTCGAATCGTATGTTATATCCCCAACTTAGCGATTTAGATGGCTTATACCCTGTGTAACCACCCTTAATGTGCTTCTTTAGATGTCTCAATGCAAACGATCTTGACGTTGTTTCTGACGTCATTCACTCCGCATGACGTCAAATCATTGTGATAAACAAGCAATTTCTAATGACGTTGACGTTCGTAGAATCTCTAACGGTTACTGACTAATTTTACTAAAGTCATTAAGAGCTACTTCAGGTTCTAGAACAATATACTGAGCAAAACGTAGGCGTGACGTGAACGTGGCGCGAGCAGCAACGGTGCCAGCATCTCCTGACCCCAAAGCATGGACGGCCTTATCACACGATAAGTGACAAGATAGAGCGTCCATCTCGTTCTATTGAATGGTGTCAGCCAGTGACGGACGCTCTATCTTGTCACTTATCGTGTGATAAGGCCGTCCATGCTACGGGGTCTTTGTCATTGAATAGAGAGTCGTCTTGTAGAGTGGGGATACACAGTATGTCGTTTTTTTTTTTTCAAAAAGCTCAATTTATCGGAATCTTTTATTTTTAATGTTTGTTTCCCGATTAAAGTAAGATGCCTGAACCGGTTAAGGGTAATTCCCATTTAATTACCTTGAGAATGGGGACCTGTAGAAATCGAGGGAACTCTTCAAATTTAGGCCCACATTAAGCGATGTTGGGGTTTTTTCTGTAATCACAATCAACGCATTTGGCTCTCGGAAAGCAGATTATGTGGTACTTATAGTGGAAATATTCATGTGTTCAGGTTAAAACTTTGTTTTTAAAGTAATTTATTATGATTTTCGGTGGTTTGTCGTATTCATTTGCATGCTTGCTCGTTCGGTGGGGGGCCGGGAACAATTACCGTATGCAAAAATACGTAAGTAATCACGCTTAAACGGCTGAACCGATTTGAATGAAATTTTGCACGAAGATAGTTTATAGCCTGGATTAAAATATAGGATAGTTTTATCCCGGGTCCACGCGGACGAAGTCGCGGGCGGAAGCTAGTCACTAATAAGACGAGCACGTTCTTTAGCGGAATAGCTCAATTAGTAGCTTCTTCGTGTTAAAGTCCATGGAGTCATCCATGGAAACAACAGCGAAGTGTGTATTACAAAATATTATTGTAGTCAATGAACCGGTCATTGTGGCAATCTTTGGGGAGGCCTATGTCCAGCAGTGGACGTCTTTCGGCTGATATAATGATGATTATAGATTTTTTATGCTTCATTACTTCTAGTTGGCTTTTGTATCCTTTAAAACCTCATAAATCCATGGTTAAGCCTACAATGAACATCTAAACCAACGACTCCAATCGCCCCACGCAAATTCACTTAGAAACATACATGCTGTCTTTTAACTCAGTGACGTCTCTATATATCGCCACATCTTATTCTCTTAATTAAGAGCTAAGCTCTTGTCGGTGTAGCTCAAAGTAGGCTCTCCATGTAATCCGATACCGACCTGGCATTAACTCTCTTTTGAGCTGCTCTATGTAGTTTATTCTAGGTCTCACTCTTCCTCGCTTCCCCTCTATCTTTCCTGCAATTACGTTAAGTATGCAGTTGTCATGTCTCACGAGGTGCCGTATCATTTTCCCTCTTCTACCTTTTTTGTAAGTTTCTCACTAAGTGCCTGATTTTTCCCACTCTATTCAGATCTTCATTGGTTACTCTCTCTCCAGCTAATTTTCTCTTCCAACACCACATCTCAAAGGCTTCTAATATCTCTGTTTCTTTTTATGTGAAGGTCCATGTCTCACTTCAATACAAATGTCACATGAAAAATTGTGTAATTGAACTCCGAAGAGTCATTTGTCCGAAAGCATATTTTATTTAGTGATCTTTCAGGATATAATACTAAGCTAACCTAACTTATTTATGTATTTCATTTAATAATATGTGTGCACATTTTCGTTAAGCGGTTAATTGGCGTTCGGAATTTTGAAATTTCGGAATAATGAAGCTTTTCGAACAAATGACTCATCGGAAAGTTTGAGTGTTCTCATGCTCCATATGTGTGTTCTAATCAATTTAATTTTCGTTTCTTTTGATATTTTTGAAGCCAGAAGAATGAATATCGCCACATACACATCAATTTCCACTCTGAACCATCAAGCTAATCCAAAAATCGGCAGCGAGCAGAAACCCAACAGGGCGTACGAGCCAGGCAAAAATCATCCTTAACCCTATCATAAGGTCGCCAATTAGCTTAAAACGAACCGTTGTAATCCCCAAAGGCAAGAGTTGCGGTTAATGTGACCCGGCCTTAACGTAATTACGTGGTAACCACTTGAAACAAGAAGTTAATTTGACTGCTACATTAGCTTTGCACAGTATGTGATATGAAAGAGACTGAAATTGTTAGTTACTTTATCTATAGGTACTAATATTATAATGGGACCATGTCTGTGAGATTTTGTAAAATGTCAGTTTGTGTGTAATATGGGTAATATCCAGGGCCGTAGACAAGGTTACAATCGACAAGCGCTAACGCCAATAGAAAATAATAAAATGTAGGGGAATGACAGATACCGACGAAACACTTTTCGTTAACATCTGTTATTCCCATATATTTTATTAGTTTTCTATTGGCGTTAGCGCATTTCAATTGTAACCTTGTCTAGGCCCCCAGAACTGCTTACCCGTTGAGTAACTATACTTATTATAGACATTATTAAATAAACTGTACTATAATTGATACATTTATGCCTTCAATACATTTATGATACAATTTTAAATGAATTTTACTATTATTGAAAATATACCTCACTACTTTTCGACATAAGATCTTATGGCCGGACGACGACGAACTGTCATAATCATTTAAAATATTATAACTATATAAAACTAAGACTAGATGCCCAAGACTTACAAAATAAAGATGAATCGATGCGTCCCTGCCTTTCAGAAAGTTTGATTAAGCTTTAGCTAGATCTAGACTGACAGTCAATACCAAGAAAGGAATCTATAATCTGCCAATCAACCAAGATGAAGACTATGAACACAACACGCCATTTAGGAACGCACCAGTCTCGCGAGCGTCTTTTGTTTAGCAACGGCCACCGAACCAGCGTGCCCATTCATTTACACACCATTATTCTTGAAGCGTTCATTCAGTCCGTAATGAGAGTCCTGCAGTACAACGGGGCTTTTGCAAGCTTTTCTGCGCTGACTCCCTTGAGCTATTTTGTTAAAAGGCCCTCTGTATAGTCTTTTACACGAAAAAGACGTTGCTTCTTTGCTGTGATTTTTTTATACAATGATTCGTCTGGAACAATGATTATTAAAGAAAAATATCTAGTCTATGCCTTCTAGTCTAGACATTTTATTCCGTTGTCGCAAAATTTTGAGCGTTATAATTTTGCTACTTAATTTTTTTACTTACCTAATTCGTGGTTCGCGTCACCCGGAAACACAGATTCCGTCATGTCACCATTTGTCTCAGTTTTCTATATATTATATCGGTCATAAAATATCCTTGTACGTCTTTAACCAGGTCTTTCTTATGGGAACATATCGTACTCTACAATGAGCCGCAGTACCTGCAGCGTATTTCAAGTCTGTCCTGCCTAAAAAGAAATAAGGAAAGAAAATGGCAAGAAAGAAAAAAGAAAAGAATTAAACGTTAGAAAGTGCGCCACTCCTCATTGCGTACAATTTTTTGGTTTAGATAAAGTTTTAGTTTGGTTTAGATAAATGAATAAATACCCCTTGTATTTCTTAATAAAATTGAACAATCTTACACCTCTTTCCTGAAATATTTACGTACGTAGTAAAGACGACGAGGATCTAACCATCCTCGTTATTAGCTTGAAATGGAAAAACAAATGACTAACAACGATTAGGCATGGAACATTTTCTTCAACCGCATCTAAGAAAATAGTCCTAATATTTCGTGTCCCATCGACCCCATTTCGGGACCCGTAAAGGACAAATCTAACTCATCGGAGGGCGCGTTTGGCATCATTCAATTTGCTCCTCGAATCGCTTACAAAGGCGTTAAATCCGATGTGTGACGTCACGTAATGGGTTGATGGATGAAACGTAATACCATTTCGTTGTAGTTTTACGTCTTGGCTGTAACGGTTTATATATGTGATTATGTTGCTTAAGTACGAAACTCCATCGGTGAAGGAAAACATGAGGAAACCGGTCTTGTATCTAAAAGGTGTAGTTTTCCCTCTAGGTTGGAAGGTCAGACAACAGTCGCTTTTCTAAGTCTAGTACTTTCGCAAAATCTTGGAATTACGTGCAGAAGCGGACCCCGGGCCGGGCTCCTATAGGGTACAACCGGGATAATGCTAATAGGTGATGATTTATGATTATATTTATGTACTATTGACAACACAGCTAACTGACCATCGGTGCACCTTAAGTGCATTGTAATAAGGTTCTATATAAACACAGGATGGTCAGTTAACAGTGTTGTCGTTTGTACTATAGGGAAGGGGCTCAGTGGTAGTTACGATACAATAAATTTTTAAAACGCTTATTCAAGTACGTTCCGAGAAGTATGAGTTTCGTGGCGCAGACTCCAAAGCCTCGAGGGCGATTACTTACCGTTTTCGAATGCTCCTGTATTTATAGACTTCCGGACAACTTGATTTGAAATGAGAGTAGTGCTGTACGGCCAGCACTGTAGAGGTTGCATAGACGTTCTCTAAATTACTGTGTTGATATAACACTGTACCAATGTGAGTGTAATAGCACGTATGCTAAACTTTTCTATCTGTGCATGTGGTGATCTTCTTTAGTTATTTTTTTTATTACCAACATCCATCAGTGTACTTATTGTTGAAGGTTCAAATAAAATATATAAAACATAAATAATGAAAATATTTCGTCGTATCCATGGAAGGAAGCTGCTCAACTGTAATAAATAATAAATAAATAAATATTAGGGGACAATCTTACACAAATCGACCTAGTCCCATAGTAAGCTCAATAAGGCCTGTGTTATGGGTACTAGACGACGATATATATAATAGTTATAAATACTTAAATACATAGAACACTTCCATGACTCATGAAACAAATATTCATGCTCATCACACAAATATTTGCCCTTACCGGGATTCGAACCCAGGACCTTCAGCTTCGCAGGCAGCGTCACTACCCACTAGGCTAAGCGGTCGTCACGTGTAATTTGTTATAAAATCCACACTCACAAAATTACGCCTATTAAAACGTGCTCAAAGTGATCAAATTAAAGTGAAGCAAACAATAATATTAAGAAAATGGTTTTTAACCGTTAAATACTCGTAATCATTATTAGCCATACTCACGAAAGTGTGACGGTATACTTAATAAAAATCCCAGTGCTCATTTTGCAAATACTTTTCGGGCCTACGACGTCACAGCATAAATTTTCCAATACTTCAGACAAGCATTTACGCGCTTACTATTAGAATGTAAGGTGATACTTTTAGGTTATCTATTTCAAACAACATCGTATTTGGAAGAATTTTTGGTTAGTACTCAGTCATCACCAAATGATGATTCGACTGTAAGCTAATTAGATTAATCTCACATGGCAACATGTGTATGGTAGTAATAGGACTTTGTCAGACAGACAATTACACGCGAGTTCTCTTGTCGTTCCCATTGTGACGGGCGTCGCTCTGAGTAATCTGATTGGATTTCAAGGCTTATTATCGTATTGGCTTATTGTTAGTAAATAAATAAATAAATCTTAAACAAATCGACCTAGTCCTTAACTGAGCAAAGCTTACTACACGACGATAAACATACTTATATAGATAAATAAATACTTAAATACAATGAAAACATTCATGCTTCAGGAACAAATATGCTTGCTCATCACAGAATTCGAACCCTGGACCTCTAGAGCTGGGAAGGTTTTCTATGTGCGTAATTAAGAATATATTTATTATTTAAGCAAATAAATTTATGTATATGTAAATCGTCGCCTAAAACCCAAACTTTGATTAATCCCCTGATATTTAGTTATTTAGGTGCCTAGAGTTACATTTGTGTGATTAATTCAAGTATCTGGATCTCTTTGATGTGGAGTATCGAAAATGGTGAACGCAATATGTCCAAAGGAAAAAATATTGTTTTTAACATATTCACTGCCAAGAATCGCTACGTTCGTAGCAGATCGCCAGGGTAATCCGCTGTGTACCGGAAAGCGCCTACGGCGTAGGCGATCGTTTGGCGAGTTCCTGGCAGTGAAAGTGCTAGCATAAGCTAGCCATACCGCTTATCTAAAAGAAACCATCAACCATCTGGTCGAAAGATATGCTCGGAAATGTGACAGAAGATGGTTAGAAAACAGGCTTCAAAGCTGATGTTAGTTGGACATCGCACAAACAGGCCAAATATGAGTTCAAACTGTCCTTACTACTTAATTTTGAGTTCTACTTAATTATAATTATTGGCAATTTCCTCGCAGTAAGCGTGAAAAGCACTATGTAATGTCTCGGCCAAAAGTGCAATAGATGGACTCGTCTCCTTCGAGGTCCGCACCTGGCGGCTCGGACCTCGAACCCACTCGTCCATCTATTGCTTACTTTCTAGCCTTTACAATAATGTACTATTGTATAAGACACATCTAATGTAGTTTTGTTACAGTTAATTCCCTACCTATGGTTTAAAACTGCAATATAGTTAGTTAGTTGTACTGGGCTCTTTTCCGCAAGTCGACATCCAGTGTGCCTATTTTGCGTGAAATGCTGGGGTAGCGCTACTCTAACCACACCAGCTCCTCTAGAAAGTTGGTGAGTGCCTTCGTGTTCCTGACTGCGTTCCGTAGTTTGTCCGGAGACCCTAGGTGCTTTTTCCTGTATACTTCTACCTGCTTGCAGTCCAGTAGAATATGTTTGGTCGTTTCCTCCGCCTCCATGCAGGCTCTGCACATGGGGCTGTCTGTGATACCCATGTTGTACAGGTGTTTGTTCAGGGTATTATGTCCTGTTATTATTCCTACTATCTTGCGTAGTTGGTTTCTGTGTGTCTTCAGTAGTGCGGTTGTGAGTTTGTTGTCGCGCTTTGACAGAATCTCTTTGGTCTGTCTGCATGTGTCTATATCCTCCCAGTATCTTTGGTGTAGGTCTTTGGTGTATAGGTCTAAACTACAATATAAATTAAACATGGAAATGTTTTCATTCACTTTCAAGAATAACGATAAACGGTTCCCCTGGTTTCGTAGAAAAGATTTACATTGTTTTGCTACTAAGTGTTTACGTTTATAAACAACTTTCATGAGGCAGAGTGCTTTCAACGGGTTCTCGTGCGTATCCTTGATGGTAAATACCTACTATCGCTTATATCCTACACTATTATACGAGCAACATTTGTCTATTTACTTATAATAGAATAGAATGATATCTTTTCGGATAACACATGTTTAATTTTACATACATTTACATAATACACCTTAAGAACCACTAGACACACCTTTTAGTTATTTGTTTGTTTAAAAATGCTGCTAACAATATCAATGAGATTTGCTATTAAATACAGGGGTTTAAGCACTGGTCCCACCGCCGGCTAGTAAGCTAGAAAAGTTGGGCGAGTAGCATTACATTGCGGATCTGTAAAGGTCGATTGATCACACTGTGCCTGGTCAGCACGCAATGAACCGTTACTCGCCCAACTTTTCTAGCTTACTAGCCGGCGGTGGGACCAGTGCCTTACGGGGGAAAATAATTGATCTAGCTAGTCTAATTCCCGTGTAAACTTGCTAACTACTAAGCTAGATGCTTGACAGAGATCATGGATTTCCAAGTCAAAATAAAAAAGGTGTCATTCCTGTAGACAATAAAAATGTTTAGATATATGTACATATAAGTTAAATTCTGAGCATGCGATTTTCTTTTAAGGCTCAATAACAAGATTAGACCTTCAAACTTTGGATTTGTTCGCAGGAAATACTGAACACGTAACATGTTTTTGAGCGACCCACTTGCAATTCATCCAATTTCATGACATGCTGTCATTATGAACTTATCTTTTTTAAGCACGTTTACACTCTTTTTTTCAACAAGTCTATTAAAAATAGGAACCAAATTAGAAGCAATATATCCATTACTTTTGAGTTCTTAATTATCTAGCAGTAAGTAAGTAGTCTTAACTAATATCTTTTTCGTAGGCGTCTTTTTTATCGGTTTCGCGTTATTTTATAAGAGGTAGCTGGTTTTACGTATCCACAATATTTGGGTAAGAACTAAAAAAAAAATAAGTTTTTTTAACAATGCTTTTGTGTTACATTTCATGGGAAAGACTGCATTTGGCAATATGTTTAACTGTTTAAATTTAATATTATCAGTTCAGCGTACCAATCCTTGCCTCCCTGATGATAGAAATATTTGTTTCTCATCATTTTTAGGCATATTCTATAGAATATGCCTAAAAATGATGTACAATGTTGCATTTGCATAGTATGGATATTTTAAACAGCTACAATGACACGGTGAATAAAGATGGCTATTAAAAAAAAACAAATACCTAGTTTGCTATTAACGGAGGGCAACCGATCAGTTACCTACATGAAGTATCTACTCGTACTCTAATTGATCAATCTCTTTATCGAGACTCCTTGTTGTTTACCTTATTGTTATATTTTAAGTGTAGGTACTTTCAAAACTCTATGCTTTTTATTGCATAATGTGCCTAATTTTTCGATCATAATTTACTGCATTTGAACAGTTCAAGTAACATTCTATTTATTTCTTATAGTAACTCCTATTTAAGACAAAAAATGCCAATGATGATATTGATGATACGCGATCAGAAATAATTATTACAGTAATTTTGTAAAAATTGACAATGTGCAAATAAGATTACTCAGCGACACGGGACTTTTAATAGTTTTGGCAACGAGGTGCCAATGGAAATAGATGTTTTGAATATTTTGCGTGTACATATTTACTGTTAAACTTCCTCTAGCCTACGCCACTTTTCAAAATTCAGTGAGTGCTCCTGCGTTGCGTACTACTCAATAGGGCTTAACATTATAGAGCAAATCTATTACTCGTTTTACGAGAATATTCGACACGGATATTTGGTCACGCGAACGAAATCGATTTGTAGAACCCACATAGGTGGAATTCTAAATCCTACTAATTTTATAAATGCGAATGTTTAGATGTTTGGATGTTTATTACTCAATCACGCTTAATCGGCTGAACCGATTTGAATGAAATTTTGCACTAAGATATTTTATAGCCTGGATTAAAATATAGGATTGTTTTTATCCCGGGTCCACGCGGACGAAGTCGCGGGCGGAAGCTAGTGTAAAATAAAATGTAAACTTAGTCCGTCAGTATAACAACTCCTGTAGGTATATAAAATTGGAAACAACGTAAAGGAATCAATAATTTCACCATATTTCTTAAATACACACATAACAAATTACAATTTGACAATCATGTTCTTGATACTGCATCGAATACAACTGGACTGGCTGTCGACAAGATTATGGATAACCACAACATATGATTTAAAGGAACATTTCCCCATTTTGACTGAGTGTTTCATAACCAAAATGACTGAGGTGTCAAAGTGGGGATTGTGCCATCTCCTGACAATCATCGCGGATATAATACTGGCTGTGTCAGTAGCATATTGCCTCCTAAATTCAACTGAAATTAGCCCCATTGTCACTGCCTCTCGAGTGGATTCGTGACAGCGACCCTCTATATTTAGCGACCCTTGGGGAATGTTAGCGACAGAACTATTTCATCAACCTATTTTTGCTAAAAAGGTCAAAGCACTCTGCAACTCTCTCTGGAGATCTCATGCCCGCTGAAATTAAGGTAGGGATTTTGATGTTCAAGTTACGTGCTCTTGGATTTAAAGGAACTCATAAGTTCTAAGAAATATGCAATCACATTTTTTATACTAGGACGGTGGCAAACAAGCATACGTTCTGCCTGTGGACGTTTGTGACTAGACGAAAAACATGCGTGTCGAGTCTTTGTTGATTTGAGGATTTGTTGTGTTGATAGCTGGAGACGAACGCCACCGCTGACGACCTTACTCACCACTTGTGTTCCGCAACATCACATACTGACAGAGCAAGTAGTAGCGTTATTATGGCTGCGGTCTTCTGTTAGGTGGCAATACTTCTCCAGTTGGGCTGCTCCAAATATGTATGAGCGTCATGAACGAGATGACAATTTGCTGTGCTCTACCTCTCTCAAGATGAATACATGAATCTTCACAAATTGTATGAAGATTCAAAGTTTAAATTCAGAACGATTATACACGATGATTTTTAATCCATGATCAGTTCTAGAAGTTAAGGTGGCCGCTAGGTTACTTGTGGAATCAGTGATGTACGGAGAATTGTCGTTGTCAGGTGGCAATTGTCAAGTTGGTGAAATAGGGGCCAAGAGCCGAAAAATATTAAGTGAAAAGTAATTCCTAATTGGTTGGTTTATTCAGAAAAATAATAACGTTTGTTGTAGCTGAATACGAGTTAATCGTATTTGGCATCAATAACTGAATCAGAAAAATTGGTTCCTGATCACGAATGAAAAATCACCGTGTATTTACACCAAATACAGCAAAAATAGAGATCTTACGCATAAATGAAAGAATGGAAGTCTTTATAAGAAAGACCTTTGTGCATGTAGCAAATAAATAATGCATGACGTGAACACGCGCACAGTATCTCATCGTTTGCTCTTGTTAATTATCTTTTGAATGGGCCTGTATTGTATCTACAACATCTAACATGACTATATAGGACGTCTAATATTATCCGGAAGGTACAGCATTCAAAACATGCAAGCTCAGCATGCAAACATGATGATTTTTCATGTACTTTTGGATGATATGTAAACGTTAGTTTGTTGTTCTTATAAGTATAATTCGAAAGGGTCAGTATTTCATTTACAACATCTACATGACTTTACCAGGTCATTAGTCCACTGGATGCGGGTGGCGCAGGACCGGTCACCATGGCACGCTTTGGGGGAGGCCTATGTCCAGCAGTGGACGACTTTCGGCTGATATGATGATGATAATGTCATGACTTTATACCTACACTAGCTGCCCGTGCGGCTTCAAGCGTATTACAAAGAATGCAGGCAAACCCTTTGGAGTAAAATGTAAGCTTTAACCATTCTACACGAAGGTGAAATATTTTTTTTAATCTGTAAAGCGGTTCCAGAGATTACTCATTAGCCCATTACGTACAAACTAACATTTTTCAAAGCTACAATCTCACAGACTAACTATAATTATAATATCACTATGGACATACAATAATATTTTAATCTGCACAATCTGCAATTTAATATGCACAATCTGCAATTTAATATGCACATTATTACGGTGTCCTATACCCTTCTAGATTATAATGTAGACATGTTAGTCACAGAAAGTAAAGTTGCATTTAACGCATCAGTTTATGGTTCTTAATTTTGTTTTCAAAAGGGTT
This sequence comes from Epinotia bilunana, assembly GCA_947049275.1. Classification (NCBI taxonomy): domain Eukaryota; kingdom Metazoa; phylum Arthropoda; class Insecta; order Lepidoptera; family Tortricidae; genus Epinotia; species Epinotia bilunana. The sequence continues at coordinate 20,985,745 of OX346258.1, read as the reverse complement.
CGATATACCTACAACATCTACATAAAATTGTTGATATACTTCACGAGAATGTTATGTAACATTCTTGTGGAGATAAAATATTCGTAATACGTTAACATCGTAGTCCATACCATATTGCAAGATACTCTGAATACCTATCGAAAAAATACGTTGCATTTTATATGCCTAGTCGAATTCATTGCATATGCTCCTGCGTAATATTAAAATTGTTGAGTACCCATGAAGGATATATTTTTGTGATGCTAAATTCATGCACAAAAGATCCCGCCGGGTCGAGGTGCATCAGAAAGGGCCCTCATCTAGATAAGATAAGATAAGATAAGATGCTAAATTGAAAATGCTATGTTAGTTATTCATCATGTCATTATTTTCCAGCTAACAGTATAAATAATCAACGAAATTTGAATCAACAAACTCTGCGCTAAACTATTTCGGGGAAAATTAAAAGCAAACTCTTAACGAGATGTTGAAATTTGCTTTCCTGTTTGTTAATTAGCATTGTTAATTTATTAATTAGCATTGTTAATTTATTAACAGTTTATTTTGTAATTTAAACTAATGTTCTGTTTTATTTCAAAAAGGTAGGTGAACGAATCGCTGGCAATACATACACGCAAGTCACAAAAGGAATGGCTAGGGAAAACTATGTGAAAACGTAAAGCAAATAAGCATTAAAAGGCACATAGTGTTCCTATAATGTGTATTTTATAACGGAAAACTTAAAAACCTAGACGTAGGCAAGTACAAACGCCAACACAGTTAACTAACCATCCTATTTATATATTGAACCTTATTACAATGCACATAAAGTGCACGGATGGATGTTGTCGATGGTACAAGCGGTTTCATATTTCCATTCAAATGTTTATGCTGTTATCCGACAAATGAAAATGAAAATGATTTATTAGGTAACATTAGGTCTATGTAACAGATAAGCAGGTTGGTGTCTCTTTTTAAGTATCTGTGTCAAGAGACACCGCTCTTCACATGAAGGTAAGTTGTAATAACAAACAAATGGTTTAAGTTTAGATTATGTACAGTAGCTACTTAATTAGATTTGATTGAGTATGAACATTAGCTGCTTAGCATTAGCAGCTTGTTCACTCCAGCCAAAAGAAACAAGATAAAGATAAGGAATAAGTGTGTGGGTGCATGTGCGAGTGGATACGTGTGTGTGTGTGTGTGTGTCTGTGTGCGCGTGTGTGCGCGCGCGCGCGCGTGTATGTGTATGTGTGTGCGCGCGTGTGTGTGTGTGTGTGTTTGAGAGAATGAGTATGTGTGTTCGTGTGTTAATGTATCTGCATGTGTAGAATCCTACTCGTTTTAATGCTCTGTAACTAGGCAGTAATATGCTTATTTGCGTTTGTACCAGCCACAGAAACTCAAATTAGTAAAGCAATAGAAAAAAAGACCTATTTACATTAATGTAGTTAAAGAAAAACTACGATTACGGTCGACGCAAAGATATGTGTTTACAATTTTATTCCTTATTCCTTTGTAATAAGGCGAATACTCATATGTTTGACGATACCGATTATGAGACTCTTGTGCGACCAAAATGTATCACTCATCATCCTCCATTCTTATTCCCGGTTGTGCCCTAAAGGAGCCCGGCGTCCACTTGGCATCTAATACCAAGATCACTAGTTTTACGAAAGCGACTACCATCTGACCTTCCAACCCAGAGGAAAACTAGACCTTATTGGGATTAAACCGGTTTCCTTAAGATGTTTTCCTTCACCGAAAAGGTAAATATTCCGTAGGTACGAGTACATAGGTTCCGAAAAACTCATTGGTAGGAGCCGGGATACCCATGACCGTCGCTTGACGGATGCCTGAACCACTAGGCTACCGTCGCTTCTACTAGTATCCCTTACGACTGACTACATTCTACCATGTAATATATTATTTGGGAGTCTTTCATTTTATGTAGTGATTCTGAGATACACTAAGAATCACTACAAACTAAAATGAAAGTAAAAATCGCCTACTCAATTATGAACAGAGGACCAAAGCTCGTCTGCGTAAAATGTCACTCGAGACGACGAACTTAACCTGAAAACAACAATATCTACGTTACATTACACAAGCTCGTACCACTCTTCTGTCATCTTGTAATTTAAACTTTATCCCAACGGAGTGAGGTCGACTATTCCAACTATTTTTTAATGTATGCATAATTTTCAGCAAAATAGCAGACATTCAAGAAAGACAAAAGCTGTATTATGCAGAAATTCTAAGAAAATCCGCTTTCTGGGATTTGTAGAGGTTTCGGGTGGCTTTCGAATAGAATCCTGCATGCCAGTTTACGTTATTTCTTCTATGCTAATATAATAAAATGGCAAAGTCTACGCGGTTGTATGTTTGTATGTTGGGGTAATCTCCGGAAGTACTCGTAGGTACCTGTCCGATTTCAGAAATGATTTCACCTTTGTATAGAATGGACTTTCCGGACAATGCTGAATGGACATATGATGTATTGTATTACGCGGGATTGCCTGCGGTCTTTGCAATATACAGGCCGACCCGCATGTTATATATACTTTCTTACATGAATTTAATGCCATAATACCGTTTTAGTTGAAACCACATAGTCAAAACCAAAAAGCCGCAAGTATTTGATGTCCGAGGCAAAGACAAAGGCGATGAATAGGCGATTTGAAGCTTTCTTTATTAGCACCAGAAGTAAATTAAAATTTTACGTCTCATATGGCCAGGAAGTCGCATTTTCCACACGCGTATAATCATCATCTATTTAAGAGCTAGGCTCTTGTCGGTGGAGTAACCGCCACTGATTTTTGTCCTCTGCTAGCCTCTTCACGTCTTCATATGACTCGACAGCCACTTTCTCTTTTATTTGGCTGGTGTAAGTATGTTTGGGCCTTCCTCTACCTCTCCTTCCTTCGATCTTGCCCTCCAAGATGTTTAAAAAGAAGCTGTCGTGCCGTATTAGATGTCCGATCATTTTCTACCTCTCTGCTACCATCGTCAAAACCTCTTCGTTTGTCTTCCTTTCTGTCCAGCTTATTCTTTCTATCCTCCGCCAGCACCACATTTCGAAGGCTTCGAGCCTTTCTCTGTCTTTTTGCGTCAGCGTCCACGTTTCACTCCCGTACAATGCATTACTCCAGATATATACTTTGATTAGACGTTTCTTGGTTTTCTTAGATATACTATGTCTTAAGTACTTAGGTGTTTTTTGTTGTTGAAGGCTTTTTTAGCAAGTGCAAAACACACGCGTATATGCGTCGGTAATTGCAACTATATTGTTGTAACCTACACTTCTTGTTTAATTAAATCTTTGTTTATATTGACAAGCTGTGATTACCCGTACAGTAAGTAGTTATTGGCCTTGTGTTGTATAGAAACAGCGATCATGGCGAAAAAAATAATCGTAAATGTGAAACGACACACTAAAAGAATTATATAGATTATTGAATCTGCTCACAAAATTTCTCGAGAATCGGTTGACAAACGGACATACGAAAGAATATGGCCCACGCTGGAGCATAGAACTTCGTTCGCTTCGCTCGCTTGTTCAATTAAGCTTCTTACTTTGCCAAGTAAGCTAAGTATCAATGCAAAACTGTTGGTAAACCTTTTAATAAATAAGTAAACTTTAAAAAAACATAGGCATTGGCTTTTTATAGATATAGGTATAGGGCTAGTTCGATTTGTGTTAGATTGGTCCCTAATATATATTTATTTATATTTATAATATGAACAGTTACCTACGAGCACAAAAAGAATGAACCGCAATAACTCTTAATCAAATCACCCTGGTGACACCCAAATATCTGTCGCACTCAATTTAAGTCGAGTGTCCATGGGTAATTGGCGAAATCGAATCCCGGGTCCTGATATCTGATTTAGACGGAGCGCGAGCGTTATTAGGTGGGCTATATATTATTAATATATATTCAAAGTAATAGACAAGTTTAAGGCTAGTGTTAATATGGTGTGGGCGTATCCTCTCTACATAAAAGATGGATAGTCGACTAACAAAGAAAATGTAGGAGAGGAAAGAGTGACTGGAAGTAGGAAAGTGATGGCACGAGAAGTAATACTAGCAAAACAGAGAAATCCTAATGAAAAGATGGAATCCTGGAGTGAATTGGAAGATAAATGAAAATCGATTACTATACGTATTGACCTGTCTAGAAACATTTGTGGTTAAATTGTACTAGACAATAATAGTGCTGTACCCACTGCCAAGAGACGAATCAGGCAATCCCGTTACATTACAAAAAACATTTTGTGACATATCTACCTAATAACGCCGTGATACTTATACTTTGATTTAACTGATGGCATTATTTCTACGACTTCTTTCAAAAGCGATTTCGTTTTTTCTTCGGACTTTCACACTATATTTTAGTTTTTGTTTTGAGTGTTATAACATTTACTTAGTTCATTTTTATGTTAAAATTTTCTCAAATAAATGAAATTACTTGCATTTTACTTTTCAATTAATTTTTCTTCTGACCGTAAGCGATAAAGAGCGAGAGAAAAAAATAAAAACCGCCCGGTTTGCCGATGGTTTTCTTTGGATGGATGTGGTTTTTACAAATCGTCTCGATTTAGTATGGCACTATCAGGATTTTTAAAAGTTTAACGCTGCGGGAAATAGTGAATTTTGTTATACCCCCTAGGCAGAATCAGAATCAGAATCAGAATATTTATTTTGTTAAACATAGGTTACAGAAAAGTTTAAACTTTTTAATTTTGGGGGTCTATAACTAGGCAATTTGCGAGTTTTTCAAACAAAATGCGAAGCTTTCCGAGCATGTTTGAGAAAAAATCAATGTTGATATTCGTCGATCTTAACCCAAAACTGAGGGATAATCACGTAACGTTCCGAACGCGCGTTTTAACAAAAAATTACGTTTACATCTACCTAACGTATGTACAATGCGTTATGTAATCGACCTGCAGGTCTTATAAATTATAAGTTATTCGGCCCCTGCGAAAACAGTTCACTGTTCCTAACCTATCAAAAGGTTTCCTACACACACACACGCTTCCATTGTTAAATTTTCATCAACATCTTTGCATTCGGAAACCAGTCTCTGTCGAGAAACGCCGCGATTCGCTTCATTAAGTACCGCAAACTAGCGCCACGGCGTGAATAAAACATTCAAGTAGACGCTTAGAACGGTAGCCATCGGGAATATGGAATTCTGTTATGATGGTTTTCAAACGTGCTGAGGGCGGTTCGAGCCGCTACGATTTAATGAGCTTAGGTCACTTCGGCGTCGATGGTATTCATGCATTTCACGTAGGCGAATGGATTTGACTAAATTAGACGTGAAAAACATAATTATAAGAACGCCTTGGCCACCATCGTGAAAGGCAATGTTCAAGCGGGATAAATTCAGCCGACTGGCACGGCATCATTTGAAATATTCGTCTTGAATGAGCTTTGTTTCTATAATTTTCAAAATTGTAACCTTCGTGGAATTAATAAGACTAATAATAAACTTGTCATATTTTAAAGAACACAGATAATCTAAGAGTACATTCCGTGAGCTGTTAGAATACGCTTAGCGTCTATACTTCTCTCTCGCTTTCTTTACGCGTTCTTATGCCAAAATTAACGATTACACACGAACTCGAATCCTGCTGATCGATTATTATGCGTCAGACCAGCTAGCAGGATAGGTTTTATCGTCACGTATTACGGCAACTGAAACGTCACGTAAACCGTACACGATTGGCTTTATTCTTGTCTGGTAGATATATATGTCACTTTTTATATGGGACAATGACAGTTGAATTGTCCTAAAGCTCATTCTAAAATTAACGTGATATCCCTCTGTTCTGAGACCGTAAATGGTTAATTTTTCCGGGACAGTCTCACAAAAATAAAACAATAATTAGGCAAGATTGAGTAAACTTTATCGATAAATATTCTGTGCCGACGTTAAGCGGTCCAGCTCTGGCCACAATAGCTACTAGTCAGCAAATTATTGCTTAACTCTTCGGCAAAAGTAATGTAATTGCTGGATGTTTTCTAATAAACACGCTACGCACTCGAACTCGACCTCTATAAATAACATAATTTAAAACCATCTCTAGAAACAATATATTTCATGAAAAGACAGGACTCAAACCGTTTGAGAGCTACGATACCACAGACAGACATACAGATACACATGTTAAGCTTATATCACCCCTCGTTTCGTTGGGGTTTAAAAATGCTGACAGTACTATAATCATTTCAAATAGTGGTCCGAATATGAAATTATTATGTCGCTGGCGATCGGTATCGGCAAGATTACTTCACCTTTAGACATGTTACGTGCTAACTTTAAAGACAGATTGTTCCAACAAGATCATGTCAACTAAAGACATGTTACGTGCTAACTTTAACGGCAGATTGTTCCATCAAGATCATGTCAACTAAAGACATGTTATGTGTTAACTTTAACGGAAGATTGTTTCATCAAGATCATATCAACGTAGACATGTTACGTGCTGACTTTCGGCAAATTGTTCGGTGAGATTGTTCCATTAAGATAATTTTTAGAGAATGAATACTTAATTTACTCACAGCTAGCTACGCTACGGTAGCCAAGTGGTTTAGGCATGTGGATGTCAAGCAGCGGTCATGGGTTCGAATCCCAGCTCGTACCAATGAGGGTTTCGGAAGTTTGCCCTCTGGGTTGGAAGGTCAGATGGCAGTCGCTTTCGTAAAACTAGTGCCTGTGCTAAATCTTGGGATTAGGTGTCAAAGCGGACCTCGAGCTCGTTTAGGGGCACAACTGGGAATAACGCTAGGAGGATGATGACTTCATTTACTCACAGCTCATGAAAGACTATACGTACGGTCACAATATACCTATACTAAGGATTGTAGTACTCCTACAATATATTGTTACCATACGTATTCTCTCATGAGGAGCATTGAGATCCATTAGTATTACAGCTATTAGCTACATTACACAGCTATTAAACAATGTCTGGGCATGCATCTATGTGTGCATGATCACTGTGGATTTGTACTCGCTCACATGTGAGCGAACGCGATTTTTGTGAAGTAAATGAAATAAATATTTAATTCTGCAAGTAGGTCGTAATGGCACTTTCACAAGTCAAAATTCTACCAGTGTTTCTGAAAAAGAAGACCACTGTTAAGAAGAACCGCCGAAACAAACTCAACAGTCAGTCATTATTTGCCAAAGAAAGCTTATTATAATGATAGTTCTTAACCTACTTAAAATAAGTCAAACTGAATATGAATGCAAAGAAAAAATTTCATCATTATGCGTTGTTCTACAAGAAAATATGTCCGAATAAGCTGTATAAATAATTAAGCCATTTTGGGCACTTGGTTGCTTCTGGCTGTCGATTCGAGTTTCAGCAGATCACAATATAATTGGAGTTCTATGCAACAACATAGTTTCTATTCAGTCCCGAGTCGGCGAGTCTACATGTTTACGTTATATCCTATATTTATTAAACAGAGCATCTAACATAATTCTATAGTTCCTGACATTTCTAAAGTACTTTCATTTTTACTGAAAAAAATATCATATACAAATACAAATAGTTTATTTAGCAGAAACAGATTAGCATTCAAAAATATATCCATCAGACTCCAAACTAGGCTGAGCCCTGTATCTTGGACGTCTGCGAAAGCGATTAACAATTATTTATTAACTTAAAATTAAAATATAGATTTCAATTTACTTAAATTTAATAATATTTCTACGCCGATGTCAGCAGGATATGTGAATGTAAAACATACCAACAAATCTACCATATTCGGAGAAATAATCTTATTCTATTCTATTGTATTCTAATCAACTGATTTGTTATCTCGGGCGGACCGAATTTACGCGTCTCATAGTCGCATTACGCTCTTCTGGCCTCACCCTTAGCATATTATCACTTTCTTCCGAATAGACGAATGATAAAAGTCATCTTAGTTCCTGATAAATTTAATACATAGTGCATGCAAACTTTCCTTGTTATTTTCCACACCACCTTCGTGCTGATCACATTGATGTGAGTTTTGGGTGCTAAGAATATAGTCATTTATTTCAATTTTTTTTTGTTTATTTGTTTTTTATTTTTATTGCCAGTCAGTATTTTAATTTTCCTAGGATATCCTTATGTTATGCTTGCAACGGTTCCGGGCAAAACATCTCGGATCGCCGAGGTCACTACCGGAGTCGTCGGCAACATCAACGGCCTTCTAGGCTTGCTGGTAGAACTGGGTTGGCACGAGTGTGCCGATAACCCAACACGCAAATTGTCGCACATAATGACGTCGAGTTACTGAAACCTAGCCCGTGAAAACGTATAACCTATGCATAAAGAAGAAAAAATGAGCAAGAACCCAAAATACATCATCTATAGCTTTCAAATTTGTTCGAATATATTTATATTTGTTTGATATTCCGCTCGTTCAAATGCTTGTCATATTTTTTTGTGTATAATATAAATGTACTTTAAACATTTTCAGCCACCCCCTAAATCTCGATCGCCTAAACTTGAGCCTCCACAGAGTCGATATGCGTAAAAATTTAACGACGTGAGCACTCAATGTTGTTTCACGCCCAACGGATGGTTAGCTTTTGTTTTCATTATAATTATTTCACTTTTTTCACTTCTAACGCAGGATTAGGCACATTTAATTAACCGTGCATTAAACACCTTATTTTTTTTCTGCGGACATAGTCGTCGTTTTATTTCTTTTATTATCTGTGTTGTGTTTGTCACGAATAAATGTTTTGATTTGATTTTGATTTGATTTGATTCATAAGTCATACAGTCACCAAGACGAAGTGGCAAGCAAATTTGGAAGACTAACCTATTTTAGTCTAAATGTATACTCCGAATATGCAACGACGAAATTGTAACTTCAAACATGCCAACAGAACACTAAATTACCTTTCGGCGAAGGCAAAGATTAGTTATGCTACGAGTTGTTACATATTTAATACAAGTCTGAGCTCAAAACAGAAGTGTTTCCTGAAACTAAAAGCTCCATTTTGCCGCCAGCCAACCCATCGTGTATGGAAATGGAACTTTCTATCGCCAGAATGGTGAATTTTCAATGGGAAATCACAAATTGAGTTTCAACGTTTTCTGCATGACTGCTGACGAAAGCAGACCTTTAAATAGGTGTTTTCCCGGAAGGAACTGAATATGGAACACATCGGAAGATGGTACTTTATTTCCTCATGGACGAAGGACCTGCTGCGTTTTATGGATTGCATTGAGTAGTTCCTTTAGAATTGAGTCGCAAAATCATAGAAAGGGACATTAGTGATTCAAAACTCGGCAAATATTGAAAAGATACACACATGCATAGTTACATCGATTCACGCCTTTATTCCCAAAAGGGGTAGGCAGATCGCATTCAACTTATATTCCAGTGCCGCTTAGATTAAATGTGGGTAAAAAAGATCGTCAAAATGGTTGCTAGCCCAACGCCCACAACACAGTTCAAGTTCCCTTAGTACCTACGACTTTTACGACACCCACAGGAAGACCCAGGAAATGAGGTGCGGGCCAACAAGCGCTTTGCCGTTGCTCATTGGCACAGAGGCTGTGGAAGGGGCCCACAAATTTACTTACCTCGGTAGTGTAGTGTCGAAAATTGGAGGGACCGAAGAGGACATCGCTTCGAGAATCGCGAAGGCAAGAGCAACCTTCACACAGCTCCGCCCTGTATAGTAATCGCGGAAACTGACCAACGTAAAAACCGTGTTGCTGTACGGTTGTGAGGCGTGGAAGGTTACAAAGGCCATCTCGCACCGCCTGCAGGTCGTCATCAACCGCTGTCTTCTCCATATTCTCGGTATTTACTGGCCCGAGAAAATCTCCAACATAGAACTGTGGGAACGCTGAGGTGAGAGGGGTGGTGCTATTCTATTCCGACACCGATACCACACGGGTGAAAAGATGAATTTCATAAATATGCTACACGTATTTATTTCCCTTTTGTAGGTATAGTAAATCTTACAAGTGAATGTGTAGAGTTTTTCCCGGTAGTGGTCTAAAGGAACCCGAGGTCCGCTTTGGCACCTCATCCCAAGATAGGCACTAGTTTTACAAAAGCGACCGCCACCTGACTGGGATTAAACATATCAATATCATTTATATAATTCAGATGCGATACGAAAGGGATAGCGTCCTTTGTTCAACACTGGAACAAATTCTTGCTCACTTTATAAAGAACCTCAATAGAATTGGAAGTAAATTTGTTCAGTAACATAGCTAGAAAATGAATTTCCCCTGAAGCACAGTATAATAAAGAGATTAGTTTAGGTAAAATAAAAAACGCCTATTTCTATATTGGCCTTTCTGAATGTACGTACATACACCAGCAGCAGTTAAATAATGCAGGCTATGGTTGAGGAATAATAGAGAAATATTTATTAAAACCGGCCAAGTGCGTGTCGGGCCACGCGCAGTGTAGGGTTCCGTAGTTGCCTGTCTGTCTTAGTTACATCGACGTGCGGTGCGGTTGCGTCGGCCGAATTTGTACGAAAATTGGCCTTTTCAATTACACATTAAGTTAGTCGACTATTACTCGGTAACTACTTATGCCTACTTGTACCACGATTTTTTTCACATCCCCAGTAGTAGCCATTTAGCCGGCAAGGGGGGGTTTACTTCGAATCTTGCCCCCCCCGGGCATGACTCGAAGTAAACTTAGGGCTTTAAAGCCCAATATCTCGCAAACAAATTACTGATTTGAAAAATGTTTTTAGAAAACCCATAATATTTTTGAACACCATGGTCACCATGGGTTTGACGAGAAAAAAAAATTACATCCCCACTTTAGGTGTAGGGGAGGTACCATAAAAAAAATCTTTTTCCAAATTGTATTGTACTGTTTCGTCGGCGTGATTGATTTATATACCCATGCCGAATCACAGTTTTCTAGTAGTAATGGTTACTGAGCTAAGCCGAAGACGGACAGACAGACAGACAGACGGACATGGCGAAACTATAAGGGTTCCTTGTTGACTACGGAACCTTAAAAACGATCATACCAACCATAAACACTACTTACTACTTTATTCGTATAATTTTAGGCTATGTTTTTACAATAATCATATTTAAAAAAAAACTATACATATAAACCATAAAATCATTATAAATACCTACTCCCGCAGCACCGGTGGACAGAGACTGACTATCCTTCCATTGTCCACGAGTACCGACTTCTGTATCTGACCCTTGACCCAGCCATCTAGTGAGAGTCTCTTGAGATTTCGGTCGAGTGTTTTCGCTATTATTTAGATCACTCGCAGAAACGACTATCGGGGCGTTCGGGACAATGATCGTCGAAACAACATACTACTTATACTTACTACTATTCTCAATCACTACCAACCACTACTACATTCTCTGTTAGTAATTTTAATGTTGGAAGAAGAAGAAGAAGTAATCGATATTCGAAATGCGCTCATTATTTATGTATCACAGCTCACTAAGATATTTAAACGATTCTAGCGCGGCACCGCCGTCGACTATAGTATTCCTATACGGAGATGTTCCCAACTATAATTATCGGTCATGGATACCCTTGTAATTCGAGCCTACGCAAACTACCACAATCTGGGCTTGATATAACTATACTGTTCATAGTAAGTAGTTACTAGGCAACGGTATTCAATCTTTATGATAAAGTGCAACATTGAAATGGCTAGCAATAAAAATGCGATCTTCAAACATCACAATAGAAAAGCTCAGTGTAATATTTTTAGGAATACCTAATTATATTTATTCTCAAGTAGTGGTTCTAGTAACGACTCTACACCCATCGGCCCTGCCTATTATTGTTTTCATAAATTCCTTTCCAATTCCGGATCTATCAAGAGACCAGCGAAATCTTTACCTATCTAATGTAGGTAATGCAAAATTATACCCTATTCCATATAAGATTAGAAAAATCGTGCGTCCATCATCGTCATGCGATTTCAAGGAAAATAATTTTATAACGCAAAAATATTTATATCGTTATGTTTGAAAAGCACTAAATGATCGAAATAAGTAATCCAGTAGAATTGGATATCCTAGATAAAGAAACGTAGACGAATTTGCCTGTAAAAAATCGAATGTTATATATTACGAAATGAGTTGTGAAACGAATGTTATAAGATTTATACCAAACAATGTATCGTAAGAAGTTATAACAATATTTTGTAGAAATATGAGCGCGTATTGAATTTTTAAACATCGCTTCATTGCCAAGACATACTTGCACTTACAACACCACAGTGAAGTAGTTTACATTGTGTGAAATTGACTTTCAAATGCAATTCTATCACGTACAGAGTTCTAAGCGTAATTGAATATCGAAGCAACTCCATGAAAATCTTAAGCAAGTTATCGTCACTTAACCCTTCTTCGATTTGCGATTCTGCAACTAAAAGTTAGGTATATATCTGATAATAAACTTTGATTCTGCGTCTTCGATGTTAACACAAGCCTTAGGTGCTGCGCTTACTGTGGGTTTAGCTCAATTTGTTTATGATTATCCTCTAATTTACTACAACTACATTTAAATATTTATTAATTACATTGCATTACTTTAGCTAGTCATTATTGATATTTGCACCCAAAGTCATACAGCTGCAGAATTGCTAATGATTTTCCAGTTCCTTCTAACGCTTTAGCTAATATGTAAGTAAGGCGCAAAATCGAGGCAGTGTAGCCATAACAATGCTTCATAACAAAGGCTTTGACTGCGGTATACCCCGCGGCTAACTGGCTGGCATCTCTCCAAGTGATTAAATCAACAGTGAGTGAAAAATGCTGCTAATTTTAAAATTTACGACGTCGCTTTCTGATGTTCAAGCTTGTTTTTGGGTCACCGGTCATAACTTAGTAATGTGGGAAATAATAGGTGACACGAAGTCTGAAGAACTGAAGTAAAAACTCATTACGAAAGTAACAATGTAACATAATGACTGTACACTTTTGTAGGTTTTTATGTGTTCTGTTACAATATGCCCGAAGTGTATTTTACACAAAAGATACGATGTAATCCATCGTATCTTTTGTGTAAAAGAATAAAACTTTTGAATAAAACGAAGTAATAAAATAAAACATCAAAATAATAAAGTAATTTTCTGAACTTAATAACAATATTTAAAGTGATAACTTGGTGCTCTGTTGGTTTCGTAGCCAAGAATTTTCTTGCCGAGCCAGTGTAATGTCGTAGGTAGGATATGTAGGTATGTAGTACTTACTAGCCCGCTAGACCAAACTTTTTCAAGTCATTCAAAAGTTTGTTAAATCCTTGCAACTGATCTTCGTCTGAAATAAATGCGCTTAAAATCAGAATAGAATTGAACTTATATATTATTGCATACGTCTTAAGTAGTCTCTACAACTCGAGTATAAAATATAATTTTATAAAAGGACTATGTTCTTTTTGTGTATGATTGAGATTATTTACTGTGACCAGCTTTTTATAAAACTGTCATTGAATTGGAATATTTTTCATTGGAGGAAAGAGTTGTTTTTTACAAGCTTTTATTTAGTTTCACCTGTCCCGTTGTCTGTCTGTAATCAAATCTTGCAAGTTAAATTTGATCCACTTCCCGGTTTCCGATTGAGGTGAAATTTTGCACGAATATGCAAATCGCGTGACAATGCAATATTATGATGACGTGGAGCTGATCTGCGGATGGAGCTGGAAGGTGGCCATAGGAACTCCGTAATAAAACCACATTACCCCATCGAGTTTGGGCTCGTTAGAATCTCAATGCGTAGTTGATGACGGTTTACAGAAAAGCACAGTCGGCAATAAAAACTTGTACCAAAATGAAATTTTTGACAGAAACTTATTTTAATGTAGTATATAGTATGCAATTCGCCCAGTTTATAAAATCTCAAGTATACCCTTAAATTTCAGATACAAAGAGTCAGAGTTCACATAGTGGGTCAAGTACAGCACCGAACACAACCTACAAAGTTATTGCTAAACGATCCAATAGACTGCAGTCAGTTTTGATGACGTTTGAAACCAACGTCTAATGTCAAATGTTATATTCGGGACGCGGATTGGTTTCACAATGATGATTTCGGGCACAGCGACTGCGTATTTTGGCTTTGGTATAGTTTGTTGATGACTGATGTGTCGCATAAGGTACGTTGACCATAACAGTTTATTAAGATAAGAAACGGTTCATATTAACGTCGATATTGCAATATAAAATTATATACCTTCCTTTTTCAGCATTTCATCTGGAAAGAAATTTATAAATTAAGCAAATCGTAAGAAAATGGACTCAACATCTTACCACATATTACTTATCTGAGAAAACCAACGACTACCTACTCTTAATAGAAAAATCGCACGAGGTCATATCAGGGTCATTTGAAAATTAGGCCTAGACGTATTAAACCGAAGAAAATAAAAGCCATTGTACTATAAGGCGCGCTTTAGGAAGGTGATGGAGTTAAATGCGCCTTAATTCAGGTTTTCGCCTTATTGCTTGAAATAAAGTACCAATAATTAAAGCTGAATAAATGTCGTTAACCAAAATGCAAAATACTATTCCAAAGCTAGTTAGTAAGATCATTGGTTTTACTTACGGTACCGGTTCTTAACTTGTTTTATTTTTTCTTTCTTTGCTGTAAACATATTTCAAATTCAATGTTAATTTGTTCTCTCTAAGTGTTCATAATTTTTCGATACTGATACGACTCTTGTCGTTTTCGTATTTTGGCTTTACCTTCACCAGGACTCTCGAGGATGGGTTCTGTTGAGAGTGGGGAACCCGCGTTCGTCTCTAGCTATCAACACAACGAATCCTCAAATCAATAAAGAGTCGGCAACGCGCTTGTGATTCTTCTGCTATTGCAAGCGTCCATAGGCTGGGGTGTCTGCTTACTATCAGGCAGACCGTAAGCTTTCTTGCCGCCGTCATAGTATAATATTTTTTGTTACAATAGCAGACAAGAATCAGATCAAAACAGCAAATAGAGATAAGACTCAGTACAAAATAATTCTTACCCATCTGCGTAATCTTGTAGTGCGCTATAGCTGTTAAAAATATAATATTCTTGAGTTTATTTGCATAATACAGTACCTACTTCATAGCAGTATTTTCGGACCACAGGAAATACTGATACGAAGTAGGTGCCTACTGTATTATTCTGCAAATAGCATATGAGAAGAAAATCAATATAATTATTTATTCTGCAAAAAAGGCATACGGTCTCTAACAAGTCAATAAGTATATATGCTGTTGATTCTAAATTATACACAATTCATAAGAAAATAAAATACGTCATTAAGGTTTCCGTGTTAAATAATTTCTAATTCTTAGAGATGAAAAAGGGTCAATTTTTTTATAAAAAATATATATGGGTGAGGCCGCGAATTTTGGCACTTTTTCATGACCTCCAAAGAAACGTGTGTTTTTCAAAGAAAGTTGTAAACACACAGATTTTTTATATTTTTTTGTAAAACTATATTGTTATTATTAAGCATGGCCAAAAGTCAAAGTTTCATTATTAAGGCACTCGGTCGAGTAAATTGAATATTTTTATGAAATTATGGAGAATATTTAGGTAAAATCGCCGGTAGTTTTGGTACCCTATGCACTTGAGGATTTTTTTCTTTAAACTTATGCTAGTTACTGACCACTTATTTATTTCTAAGGCATAAGCATATAAATTTGCGCTTATTCTATATTCTATATTCAGTAAAGCTTTTAAGTTAAAAGGCTATTAAAATACTGTAATTTTACTAATTTTATAATTTTATGTGATAACATACTTTTGCGCAACTTTTGTTGCACTACCATTTTAATATGTTGTCACGTTTAAGTAGATTGATATATTTTTGGATTTTGGACAACACGGAGTACATCTTGTCTATGGGGGCCAGAATGACAGGTGCCATAATGAAGAAGATGATATGTTCAACTTGTGGTGGAGTGAAGTGGTCACGGTTCACCGCAGCAAGTTATTGGATTATATTAAAGCTAAGCTTAAGTTTTTTGCAAAGATCTTTACTGCGCTAGATTCTAGAAAGCGTAGGACGTCTTATAGTGCAAATTTTGATAGAAAATATAGGATAATTGTGCGATTGTTTATTTTTGCACCATACTTACTTTTGCGCTACTTTTACGTCACTGTTGCGAGACCGGTTGCGAAATTACTGCGTCACTACTACTCCGCTACCAAAATAAGGTGGTGGTACATCGGTTCAACAAGGATTACAGTCCTTTTACGCATTTTTTATTATTTTTGTTATTATTATTTTGGAAGTACTCGCAGTTTAAGTCAGGGTATAGAAAAGAAGACGCAGGTCTTAAATTGCTTTGTTTTATAAATTTTGATAAAGTAAAACTAATGGGAAAAAAATAACACCAGCGAAGTCGTACTATCAGTAAGTCTATTGGGAAGGAAATTCCCAGTAGTTCAACTGGTAAGACTACTCGGTAAAACTACTGGGAAAAGGGGGATTTAAATGATTTTATCGTATAATACATAGAATGCGTTCAAATAAGTATGTTTCACTTGATTATTTTTTCTTTTAAATCAAAATTGACTGAGATATGGGAGCTTATCCAAATTCAAAGATACATTAAATTTGTAATACCTATAGTTAAACATTCTATATACTTGTTTGTGCTATAAATTACTTACACCTAATACTTACTAACTTACATACCTACATAATGTCGCGACTGTAAACATATATTTGTGCATAAACTGGAGCATCGTCTGCCAACAAACCGCATTGTGGTTTGGCAGAAGAAAATGTGAGTAGAAATAAGTTTACTTCGTGAATTATTAAATTAATGAAAAGTTTGAAGGGAACTGAAATATTTTTCGACAAAATGATGTCATTATAACACCTAATTTAAATTATTTAATCGTATATAATACTTTCAAATAAGCATATTTTACTTGTAAAACTTTTTTCTTAAATCAAAATTGACTAAGATAATATGGGGACTGAAAGTTTGTTAATCGCATTTTTGCAAATAAGTCGACAGGTCCCCGCTACGCGGGGATCCTATTACTGGGCGGTTTGCCCTTCGGGCGTATATAAAAAGTAACCCAACCTTGCTTTAATGTTTGTTTGTAACATACAATTTAATTGCTTTTTTGTTTAGTCAAAGTAGGTACCTATTAAAAAAATACAGTATAGTGCTTCTATTTTCTTCATCATCCTCCTAGCATTATTCCCCATTGTGCCCTAAAGGAGCCCGAGGTCCGCTTTGACGTGCTTCTATTTTCTTATAAGATAGAAATAGAAGTCTGTAAGATTGTTGATTTTGTTTAACAGGCTCGGTATACCCCAACCCTTATAATTTGCACTACCATTTTACGTCACGTTTACCTCATCGTGGCGCAAATTATTGCGCTACTTTTAAGTTCCCGCTGCGAAAACTTTTGCGTTACTACTGCGTCATTTGTGTTAAAATTCACGGCCTCACCCATATAATCAAATGAGAACGTAGTTAAATAATAAAGTTACTGGTAGTAGATATGTTGTGTTGCAGAATATAGAAAACAGTTAATCATCGTATTTTTTTAAATAATTTATTTAGAAACACAAACAGTCATAATAAACTTGTTACATATGTTGTACACAATGTACAATAACTGAGAGGTTATACAAACAAACCTGGAGGTTCATAAAACATAATATTAATAAAACCAAAAAGGAAAGGTAAGAACAACGTAGTAAATAGTATAAGAATACACAACTAAGCATACATACAGTCAAGGACAATGAAAATGGGCTACCTTGTGCAGTAGTTGCCACACAAACAGACCCATCCCCAGTGCCCGTGAGTGATGAGTTATAACAATACTATATATCAAAAATATACCTAGTGCTACAGTTAGGAATTACTAAATTTATAAAAAGAGTTCACGTCTCAACTGCGTTTTTAGACTAGACAAGGAATTATTAAAATGATCAATATCGTACAAATGTTTATTATAAAAACTGGGGACTCGTCTGAAAAAGGTATGTCTAGCACAGTTCTTGCGAGAAAAACTCACATGGAATAATGATCTAGGTCGTAAGGGGAGATGGGGACAACCAAACGTCACTAATTTTAGATCAAGACTGTTGATATTGCCTTTAAGAAGTTTAAATAGATTTTTACGAAGGGTATTTTTTTTATAAACACACAGTCTTATAAAACACATCAGTAACTTAGGTATGACTATGTTAAAATGTGTTAAAAATAATGGTAAGGTTTAATAATGAAGGTAAGAGTTTTACAGAAATTTAAAATACATTCCAGTGGTATAAAAAGAGTAGTTAAAAAGGGGAAAGTTATTTATACCCTGTAGAGTTTCTTCAGACTCATCTGATGTATTAATATCTTCAAGCATTTTTAATGGTGCCTCTCTCGATTCTGATGACGTGGACCCTGGAATTTTATGTTAAAAATGACTGTCATGCAGTGGCGGAGCGCCCATATTCCAACCGGCATGTCTAAAATTTATTTTTAGGCAAGCCTATGGTTACATACTCTAAACTCTTTCATAAAAAAAAAAAATTCGGGTTGCCCATGTAACACGAATGAAGAAAAGTAAAGTTGCAGTCACACAAAATAAGCAACTCAAGGAAGAAGATTAATAGGGCGGATTGCACCAACGGATTACAGACCGATCTACCTTAAGAGTCCACAGTAAGCTCGGCCGAATTTCACCTTCCCATACAAACGTAGTTACGCTCTCATTTTAAAAATATGGGTTGGAGTGTGACGAAACTTTGCATATACAATGACATGAGGTATATCTATCTCTGTAATTAGTTTATATGGTTCCATTTTTTTAAACAAACGAAATATAGCAAAAATTTAGTATGAATAACTTAAATTCGCTGTATTTTTTTACTATGGTATCTGAAGCTACATAAACTAATTACAGACATAGATATATCTCATGTCATTGTATATGCAAAGTTTCGTTACAATCCAACACGTAGTTTTAAAATAAAAGCGTAACTACGTTTGTATGGAGAATCGAGTTTACTGCGGACTCTTAAATATAACGCTGGCAGCTGTTATTCCATAGAAACTTGGAAAACTTTTCGTACATTCAAATTTTAACGAACTCCCCTTACATTAACAATGGATTGGTGCAACTCACACTTAGTTCTATGTAAGATCATAAGAAAAGAGCTACTCAAATCATCAACTAAACGGCCTACAACGATTGAGATCTAAAATGGTACCAAGTTCTGTAGATAAGTAATTCTTAACTTAACAGTCGAATTATTTACACAAAAAGACAACTTAGAATAAATTGTGGCTTAAAATGCGACTTGGCTAGTTTTTACATACATTCGCCATCAGATATATCGGATCGGCCAGAACTCACAAATATCTGAACACGTCTCTAATGCCTCGACAACAGAGACGTGTTCAGATATTTGTGAGCACTTTGGCCGCTCCGATGCATCTGATGGGGACTGCGCAAGTTACCTTATATCAACTTATATTTTTTATGTTAAAATACGCAAGTTAATGTTTTTAGATTCTAAGGTCAAATGATATTTAATCTTCTAAAAATATGGTTAACCGGTAAAAACTGGAATCCAAACTGGTATCTCTTGGCCACTTTATATGACTATCCTACTAATATTATAAATGCGAAAGTTTAGATGTTTGGATGTTTGGATGTTTGTTACTCAATCACGCTGAAACGGCTGAACCGATTTGAATGAAATTTTGCACGAAGATAGTTTATAGCCTGGATTAAAATATAGGTTCGTTTTTATCCCGAGTCCACGCAGACGAAGTCGCGGGCGGAAGCTAGTGAGAGAATAAAAGCAATAATAATTTATCTTAAACTCACTACTGTCACTGTCGCTGTCGCTGCCTCGTGCCAACATATTTAGGCAGGGGAATGCTAGAATCTGCAACTAAGAATGTATTCAAATAAAAATATTGCTTATTATATCAACATGCAAAAGTCAGTGTAACAACGCACGAGACGAACCAAGCACGAATATCCTTACGACGCTATAACATGAATGCCAATCTAACAAAAGGAAGCATAAGAAGCAATACATGCTGTGAACACGGCGAATCCTCAAACATATCAAGGGTCGGCAACGCCCATGTTACTCCTTTGGAGTTGCATGCGTTTTTAGGCTGCAGTGTCTGCTTACCATCAGGGCCGTACGCTTATTTGCCACCGTCGTTGTATTAAAAAACATGTATACGAATTTAATACTTTTATTACGTAATCGGTCAAACTTTTAAATAGAAGTTGCCAGAATAATAATCTTATTGTTAATAACTAAGGAAATACGTCCAACAGTAACAATAAAATCCTTACTTAGATAAGCCAATTAGGATACTCCTACTCTGACGACGTCTCTGCTCGGGAGTACTTCAGACAGAACGATATACTTACACTACCATATTTGCTGATCCCACAACTTGCAATATTCACACACACAAATAACAAAGAAATGCGACAAAACAAGCGAACACAAAATACTGTCTGCGTAGCAATAAGAACGCGGGACTCTTCGCCCCCGTGCCGCACAAGCTAGCGAAAACCAAACGGTCGACCTACGTTCTTGGTACCCTGGGCTGTTATTCGCTAAGCGTTAAAGCGGCTCGCCCCGCCAGTCGCCCGTCACGAAACTAGACCTCTACCTACGCTTGGTTACTACGCATAGCGGTGTCAAGATATATTTGTGGGTGAGCGTTGAGGTGAGCTTAAAACAAGTTACAGAATAGGGGGGGCTGGTATATAACCATTTGCCGGGCAGTATCAAGGATGCACCTTCCTCACAAATATTTAAAAATAGACTTTAAGAATGACTGTTGCAGTCACAATTTTATGACAAATGAATTACTCAAAAATAAATAAATATAACATGAATACATATATACTCGCATATAAGTGAATAAAGGAATAAATGTAATATTATGAATATTATAACAAAATTGAGAATGTAATTATAATACAATGATGTGATGATGTATAACGATGTTAATAATAAAAAAATACTCTACTTTATTTTACTTTACTCACACAAAACAAGGTCTTCAATATCATTTTCTAAGATTTAATAATACCTCAAAGACTGATTAATATTGACGGTTGTCAGTGGGAATTAATTAAACCCTTATGGCGGTTACTTCGCTCTAATTAATTAAAAGTTGAATTGCTCGACGCAGTAGAACGCTCCGTTCGTTCTTATCACTGGAAAGCGCAGTACACATAAACCAGTATGGCAACAGTATCCTAACCAAGCCATCCTCCTAACATACAATACAATACAAAAAATCTTTATTACACATCTGGCACAATAAACGAAACAGTTACAAAGAGAAACAAAACAATAACGTGTACGTAGAGGTAGACAACAGGCAAATTACCTTAGCTAATTGCAGATCATACAGCAAGTACTTTAGGCGATAGTTTTAACGTGAGTAAAAACGGCTTCGAATTGGTCGTCTTATCTGGTGAAATAATGGAAGTGAGGCGAGGACAAAAACTCAGGACGAGTGAAATTGACACTTTCACTCGTGTTCCGAATGACTTTTTTTATAAATTGGCGTACATAATGCAGTAAACTGCTTATTACAATTTAGTTGGCTTAAAGTAAAATTGGCCACGCACATGGACAAGAGACGGTGGAGCACGGGGAAACGGTACCTAAATTACTACTCATGTCGGCCGTTGTTTCGGAAAAGTCAAAAGAACCAGTGCGGAAATGCTCTTTGCGTATGTTATGTACCTATACAGCTACGAAAATTTAAGATCGTAAAAATGTAAGACATGCTAAAACTTGGACTTTGTCCTGAGTCTTTACAATAACCTTTCTTATGCTTAACCCTAAAAAATCGTTGAAAAATGTTTTTAAATAAATGCAAAAAAAATACTAAAAACTTGCAAGATCATAAACTAACTTTAAAAACCCGAGAAATTTAAAATAGAGGTTCCTTAAAATTTTCTTAAGTTACCTACTGCATATTTTCATAATGAGACTGCGCGTTCTGAAGCAAGATAATAAAAACATTTTTACTGCTATTTTATACTCCGTCCTTGTTACTGCTTACACCGATGCATAAAGCAATGAATACTCATCTGGGTTATAAATAAGAGTTAAAATGATTCATGAGAGTGAATAATGTGACATTTTATTTTAGCATTTATTTTATTTAAAGCTTTAGTCACATAAACTATAAGGATTAAGGGTTCTTGTAGTGACTTGCGCTTAAAATATGACGTGTAGGTATGTTTTATTAATTGAATACTTTTTTTTATAAATTAATGATACATATATTTTGTTGTCGTTTAAGTCCACCAAAGGTACGAAACTATATAATTATATACCGTTTTACTGAGTCGATTTAACTTTCGTCACTAGGCATATTCTATTGTCTTCTTTCTTTTGGAATAATAATACATTTTGAGTATCCGTATTTATTATAAGTCAAGTTGTCTGCTTTGTGTAAATGATTCGACTGTTAAGGATTATCTACATAACTTGGCACCCAGTTAGCTCTCAATCCCTTTGTCGGCCAAGTGTATTATTTTATAAAACTTGTCTCCCGTTTCCTCATTTATGTTAATTTCTGATGGGATCTTGCTGAACAAACTTCAGTTGTGAAACTAGTCTATTTTGAAACTAGGTTTAAATTCTGAGTACAATTTGAGAATGAAATATATATAATAAATTATGAATTTAAAACTACTCTTACCACGACTACTATAAGATTAAAACAAAATATAGATAGGTACCTATGGAAGGGAGTTAAAATACAAGTATCTGAAAATTAGACTTTATCCAAACTAATGCATTGAATTTATCGTAAAAGCAGATCTAATATTGAAGTCTCGGGCATCATACTATTAATAGGTACTACACTGGTCGACTGAAGAAAAAATAGCAAAATCCTAGAAAAACGAATCTCTGTTCAGTTTCAGTCGTGATAGTTTCATTCAAAATAAGTGTCATAAATGTTGGGGCCTTCTGCAGTAAACGACTTTCTAAAAGCTATTAAAGAAAATTCGCCGAGATCAGCTGAGCTATTTCAGCGATTGGTGGATAGATAAATGGCAAGTTATACTTTCACATTTTTACTGTAGTTCATTCGATTATAGTGACAACACTTCGACCCAATCAAATTTTTAGACTTACTTTGATGGAATCATTTAGTTTAGGTTTATAAAATACATACACATATGTTTCAGTGTCTACTTTATAATGTCTATAAAGGTATGTGTAGGACAACATCACCATTCTTCTAGCGTTTTCCCAGTTGTAAGCCCTCCCTCCCCCCCCCTCCCTCCCTAAGGACCCTGGGCTCCGCTTCGGCACCTAATATTAAGATTTGGCATAGGCCTCGTTTTACAATATAGATTATACTTTTAGATTGTAGCCGAACCGTAGACCCATGGACCTCAATACTCCATAGCAGGTGTTGGTGGCAACAGGAAAAACACATGTCAGTGTCAAAGAAATTACGCACACATCCGTTTTTTTTATTTTTATTAAATGGGTCATATTTTATACGTATTATATATACAATATGACTCATTTAATTAAAGAAAGAAAGACTTCATTTATTCAAATAGGATTCTTTGAACCACTAACACACACACTAACACTATTTAAAATGTAATTCCCCCGGACACAACAGACATAAGTCGCAAAGTAGCATCTCGATGGACCAGACTTTCGATCAATAAACCGCGAGGTTAAAAAATCGATAACAAACAGAAAAAAATCGTTGACTTAGCAACATGACCTAAAAGCATGAAGGCTGCAGGTCTCAACCCTGATAGGTATTTTTCGTTTTGATGTCGTTCGGTTTTCTATTCAATAGTAAAAAAATAAGTAGTAGAGCATTCCACTTTCAGACCTGGACATATACTTTTTCTTCCATGCCTCTCTATCGCTCGTCAACTCGTCACTTACATTCTTCCTATTCATATCGTCTCTCACGCAGTCCACCTACCGTTTCCTTTGCTTACCTCTTTTCTTACAACCTCACATTCATACATTTTTGTCTTATACTTTCATCACCCCACTTTATTTTTCCTGTATTCAACAGTCTACGAAACGGAGTTTTCTGAACTACAAGCTCATTGCAAAGCTAATAGGTGTAACGATTAATTTTAAAATAAGAAATTTACAGTGTTTCCTATTTTGGAGTTTAAAGCTGGGTTGCACCAAACTGTCTCTCATCATGAGCAGCGTTCGTGAAAATCTCAATATATGGAAGTTTGACAAGTTTTTGTAGAATGACATCTGTCGGCGCTATGTCTAACGTTGATCGGCCTGGCGATCGTCAGTCCTTTCGACTCTCCCTTAATGTCACGCTTTGCCTAAATTAAAATACATTGGTTTCTCATCTTAGCACAAACTTCTAAACAATACCCCAGCTTTCGTTAGTGATCCAGCATTCAGAAGGCAAAATCCGTCTAAAATAAATTCTGTGCCCGAAGGATTAGATTGGAAATCGCCAGGCAGTGGTTCAGTCTGGCAGCTAATTGTCGAGATGCCGAAGCCTCGTATTTGCATTTCCATTTGCCGTCGCCGGACTCCAGAACAACAGGTGAAATTTATCGGAGCTCGTGCAGACGTTCGTAAATAAAGATATATGTACATGTGATCTGCATTCATTTTCATTTTTAGACGTTTCTAGTACATTTGTGTGTGCAGGGTGTGGTACTTGGAGGTATAATGCATTAAGTTTCGTTATCGAGTGCTTTATAGGCAATGTGCGTCCATTTTTGTCAGTTAGAGGCATTGCGTTCGCATTGGACCAAAGTGGAATCGCTTAATATTCTACTTAGGCATGTCCAGCGAGTCGCAGATCGGTCGCGTGCTCTCTTGCCTTCCACTTGGCCCTGGACCACAGTCGCTCCATAGGGCTTTCATTGATGGTTTTTTTTTAGTACGCGTTTGACCACTTTCTCACCTGATGATAAGTGATGATGAGGTCGAGGGTGTTCCATCCATGCATACCTAGATAGTGTCTATTCACTCTCATCTTGGAAATATCCAAGTTATACGTAACTGGGAAAAGGTTTGCCGCAAGTGAGTTCCACTCTTAAGCTGTCCTCGCGAGAAAACTGGAAGCAAAGCGCTTCGTGCGAATCAGTGGTAAATCAACAACATAAGGGTGGAACCCACAATCGCGCCTACTCCCAAGATGGCAAAATGGTGAGGGTGGGATTAATTCGTGTAATCCTAGCACACCCCCTCTCTACAATATTCGTAACAAAAAATATTGAGCTGCACAGGAACCGAAGCATAGCGAACTGTGTATACAAAGGGAATTAGTTTGCCCGTCAAATACAAATAACAGAAACCAAGTAAGTAAACCAAACATTGATTTGATTCCTAGAGATTCGATAACTTAGTAACAGCTTCGCTCACCAACCTTTTCAAAACTCGATTAGGCGTTCGCGAATTGGTATGCAAATAGGATAAAATACGGCACTCTTCGGGATCGGCAAGATACGAATTCAAACCAATATTTACACGGACTTGGCTGGCAAGATGTTGGATACTGAATATATTATCCTT